>OZ008370.1:96234558-97437850 GCA_963931995.1 Phaonia tiefii | reverse complement strand
GACAATTCAATATTCCAAAAATATTGTTCGAGTGCGAGTCTTTAAAAGATATGATAAATTGGAATGAAATTGGCCGCATTACTGAACCACCTTGTATACAATTTTATTCCCATCAATATTTAAAAGATGTTTGTGATTCTGAAGAAATTATTGAAATACCAGGTAAAGTCACATTTTCAAAACTGTTCATAGAGATAAAATTAACTGCTTCTTTTACCAAAATTAATTTAGAATTCCCATGCCATTCGCAAAACACGGAACGATTTGTTAAGCTAGTAAGCCAATCATGTCTTTCTGTTATCGAAAGTAATCGACCAGGTCATATTGCAAACAAAATGGAATCGTGCAAACTTTATACAAAGATAGAATCGCGTAAAGATTTTTTATGTGAATAATTAAATAAAAAAAAAAATAACATTTTTGAAAATCACAACATTATTTTTACATACGTAGAATTTGTATGAATTTGTTTTAATATTGCCTATATATGGAAAAGATAAAATATATTGGGATTTTCGCTTTTTATGTAAATAATTACAAAAAAATAAATAAATTAACATTATTTTAAAACAGATTCAATTTGAAAATCAGAACATTATTTCCACAAACGTAGAGTTTATATGAAAACCCGAAACGAAAAAATGTATGTAGTTAAATATCTCAATTAGTAGGTCGCAAGTTGTCAAGTTTTATATACCATTGGAAGCTGCTTCAAAAACCCTTTTTGATTATACCAAATTTTATTTATGTCGCCTTGGAGCAAAGTACCAAAAAATTCGAAAAACTGAAAAAAATACCTTTTTTTAAAATGGTCCAGCTCACGGATGGTCAAAGCTAGAACCAAAATAATTTGGGAATCATCATAAAACATATCAAACTTTATTTTCAGAGGGGTAACAAAATCACTTTTTGCCGCTCCATACAAAATGAGTCGGTCTAATGTACATACTTGTTACAACACAAGTACAAGTGTTGGAGGTAGTCATACAAGTGTACGCAAGTTTGAAAATTATAAATATGTACTTGGGTATACTTTCTTACCGAGGACTCGAAGTTATTCACTGGTGATTACAATCAAATGTAAAGGGAACGCAAAATAACTTTTTTTTGAAAATGCCATAAAAAAAACTACTGAATATTTTCTCAAATTTCCTTTTTTATTTGAAAGTACAATCCTTCCGGTTAATAATGGAAAATAATTTCATTCAAATGGCTGCCTCGGCTGGCCATGCAGTAGCCTACACGATCGGTCCAATTTTTAAGCACATTATCGATTGTGTGCAGCTGTATTTCACCAATGGCTTCACGAATATTGTCCTTTAAAGCGCCAATTGTCTCTGGCTTGTCGGCGTAACACTTATATTTGAGGGCACCCCACAAATAATAGTCCAACGGTGTCAAATCGCAGCTCCGAGGTGGCCAAACGACATCAGCTCTGCGGCTGATACTCCGATCTTCAAAAACAGGGCGCAAAACATCAAGTGTAGCTTCGGCTGCGTGGCACGTAGCGCCGTCCTGTTGAAACCAAATGTTTCCAATATCCTCCTTCTCAATTTTTGTGAACAAAAATTCTATCAACATGGCCCGATAACGATCGCCATTGACTGTAACGACCACTTTCGAAGAAAAATGCCCCAATTATGCTTCTGGACCAAAATCAGCACCAAACAGTGACTCGTTTTGGGTGCATCGGCATTTCAATGTATGCGTGCGGGTTTTCTGTGCCCCAAATGCGACAATTTTGCTTGTTTATTTACCCGCCAAGATCAAAATGAGCTTCATCTGAAAAAATGATTTTTTTGGCAAAATCAGCATCTTCTGTATCTTATCGATTTTTACATTCTGCAACATTACTATGATTTTCAAAGTAATGTCGCAATATTTACCAGCGTTGTTCAAGCGTATACACAACCACAGGACGGCACTACGTGCCACACAACGAACGTTCAATCAATTTTTTGCGCACTGTGCTCACAGAATCAGCCGAAACTCGGAAGTCTATTAACCGCATCCCAGCTGCGATTTGACCCCGTTAGACTATTATCTCTGGGTCTCCGTGATGATAAGTGCTACGCGAACAATCCCGAGTCTATTGAGGCCTTAACGCATGAAATCGAAGCTGTTGTTAACGAGATAGAGTCCCAAATAATCGGAAATGAACTGAGAAATTGGGTACATCGAATGAGGTACTGTAAAGCAAGTCGTGGAAGCCATTCATAAATGTCGATGAAGGCCCTACCAATAAAATCATAATTACGAAAAAAAATTTCTATTAGTTTTTTTTTTGAAGCAAAATTAAATTCCAAATTTTTCATGGTCCACCCTTTACATGCTATAACAAATTAAAACCATAATAATTCTTTTTAAGTTGAAGAGTTAAGGTATACTACCTGTTTCAATTTTCAAATGCAGATAAACACCCATATCCTGGAGTGACTGTGTATGTTATGGACACAGAATTACAAAAAAAACTAAAATGCCACTTTTGGCATGCCACTGATTATGGTTTCGCAAACGACACAATTTTTGAGGACATTTGGCATAATTTTTAAGTCGGTCTCTGGCAACACTGGTTACCATTCATGTTGTGTACGTGTGAAAAGTCGAATATGATCGGCCACTGGTGGCTATGAGTGCCGACCGCTGGTGTAGCGCAGTCATGCAGAATACAGCGAGTGTTACAACCTTCGTACTTGTATGAAAGAAAATAAGTTGGATGTGTGTCAAATAAATACATACTTGTTACAACCCTAGTACAAGTGTTGGAGGTATTCGTGGTGTCACAAGTACAAGTATACGCAAGTATGTTAATTATAAATATGTACATGCCCAATGTGCACGAAAACGGATGCGGATCCGTTACGGACTGATTTTAATGTGTCCCTTTTCTTAAAAAAAAACTCAATTAGCGATTACACTGATTCCTTTTCTTACTTTTTTACGGAGACAAATCGGGATTGAAATGGATTATTCAATTCGCGGTTACACTGATTCCTTTTCTAACTTTTTTACGGATCCGTAAATTCGCGATTACACTGATTCCTTTTTTAAATTTTTTACGGATCCGAAACGGGTCCGCAACGGATACGTAAATTCGCGATTACAGTGATTCCTTTTTTAAATTTTTTACGAATCCGAAACGGGTCCGCAACGGATCCGTAAATTCGTGATTACACTGATACCTTTTTTAAATATTTTACAGAAACGGGTCCGTAACGGATCCGTAAACTCGTGATTGCACTGATTCCTGTTTTTAAGTATGTTATGGATCCGGAACGGGTACGTAACGGATCCGCATCCGTGTTTGTGCACATTGGGTTAGGCTGTTGATTTATTTTTTTTATAATCAAAATTTTATTTCAATTGATTTTTACTTTTAAATTTTAATTTTATATGAACTGAATTTTTTTTTGCTTTTTACTTTAATTTAATACGAAATGACTGAATTTATATAATAATAGTACAAAAATTAAAATTAAAAAAAAAATTTAAACTACAAATTTATTACAATCCGTTTTAGTAAAAAAGCACTGGTCCGCAAGAAATCCGAATATGAAGTCCGAAACGGATCCCAAAAACGGACAAAAAATATGAAGTCCGTAACGAGTCCGTAACGGATCCGAAAAACGGACATAAAATCCGTTTTTGAATCCGTTTTTTTGAGAGGAATTTCTCCCGCTTGCGGATCCGAAACTGATCCGTAACGGATTCCGCTACGGATACTTTTTATTAAAATACACGGGTCCGCAACGGATGCTAATATGATGTCCGTAACTAGTCCGTAACGGATCCGAAAAACGGACATAAAATCCGTTTTTGGATCCGTTTTTTTGGGAGGAATTTCTCCCGCTTGCGGATCCGAAACGGATCCGTAACTGATTCCGTTACGGATAGAAAGTACAAAGAAGTGGATCCGTTACGGATCCGAAATGGGTCCGTTTGGCACACTGGGTGGGTATACTTTTTTTCCGAGTACTCGAAGTTATTCTCTGCTTCAAACTCAAACAAGACCTTAAAAGTGTCTAAAACGAGAGAAAAAACCATATAATTTTATTTCTTTACCATTATACCGGGAACGTAAAAAAGAACTGAGTGACAAAATGAATATGTTTCCAAAATGTCTGCTATGAAATTCATTTTAAATCCTCTTACAATTTATTTTTGTTAATTCCCAAATATAATCTGTGTTACAGACGCGATTTCTACTTTTCGCTATTATTGTTTATTCAGCTGAGTCGTTTGGATTTTACTCATGAAAATGACGATGAGAATGTGGATGATGATAATAATAGTGATAAGGAATAAAAAAGCGGATCTAACTATTTCAAATATAATATTTTGCAAGGAAGCACTTGATGACGATCAGACATATTATATTATAAGGGATGTATATCCTTTAACAATTCCAGCAGATGGGACTACAAACAGAACGCTAGCAGGGAAACGGGTCCCGTGCAAACGAAGTGGATGTAATTTAAATGCAGAAATTTATGTAGCAAAATGTGAATTCAAATTGCGTCAAAATTATTTAAATGGTTTATGGTTTACACGCATACACACGTATGCATGGTGAACTCCCTTCTTCAGTTGGAAGCAGCTGCTGTATAATTTATATTTTCACGCTCCCATACATACGAAAAATTAAGAGGACTGGTTCTCTTTTTCCCTTTTTGAAGTTTATTGTATGCAAAAGTGTTACTACTGGATGCACAGCAAGTATATTGGAATCTGTCAGTCGTTGCACTGCAGTTGGATTCCTGTGAGAATAACAAAAGGACGAATAGCTGAATGGCCGCAGTAAGCAACTGCACGTTGCGTGGAACAGCAATCCCACTCCTAAATCATAGTTGCAATTTATAATTTGCATGGCCGTTACGTGAATGCAACGTGAAATAGTTATTGAATGAGCAAATTACGTAAATGTTTGCTGGTCTGAATTTTATACAATTTCTGCCGTGGATCCAATTAAAAAAGTTCAAAAAATAATTTGTTCCAATCATGCCTGAGGTGTTGCTATTTCTAGTTTAGTGTTTCTGAAGTAGTAACACGCAGTAGACATTTCACAAACTGTCATTTGACCGTCGGTGGTACAACGGTATGTGCGCGTCTCTTGTACATGAGAAAGTGAGTCCGATCCCATCTCTGACAGCTTACATTTCTTTCGACGGCGATCAACTAGTTTAGTGACGACGCCACTCTATAATATTTTGCCATGAAAAGTCTTGTCAAAAATTCCACTCGGAACCAGTTTGAAACTGTAGGTCCCAATCAGTTGGTCTAAAACTAGAAAACGCACAGTTTACTGGCTGTGAAAAGCTCTCCCAAATCCCTTCATGGGATGTAATGGGAAATCTTATTGGCCTCTTTGACATCTTTAAACACATAAGAATGAAGCCACTTATGAGTCAACTGTTTATGAGTGGGCACAAATGCTTTGAACCTGAGGCTATGGTCAGCCTTTTGTTTCGAAAACAATCCTTCCTGGTGCTTGTAAATACTTATACTTAATGAATTATGAATAAATTTTGTGGCAAACCATATTTTCAACCAACTTGCTGTTAATAATCAACAATAGTATCGGAATTACATCAAACGGAATGTCTCTTAGTGATAAGGTTTCAGATGACAGTTAAGGTATTGCCACTTTTCTAGTAAAACGATCTAGCTAGAACAGAAAGTAATTAGCAATTTTAAGGCACAACATCAAAATTTCATTCCGTAATAACACACCCATGAACTGTTTGTACAGACATGTATCCATGTCAATATAATTTAGTTGTCTTCTATGTAGTTTCATGTGTTGAACATTATACATGGTACTAATGTAAATGCAAACACATGGGAAATATGAACACTTGTTTTAAAAGTATTTAATCACATGTACATTTTATATTATTAATTGTATTCGTATTCACGTCCCATATGCCGGAAGTACTTCAACCCCTGTTTAGTTATTCTTCTTTATACAGCCGTCTCACACCCCGCATTTCAAGCAGAAAGATTCTGGTCAACTACATAGGTGCAAAAGTTTGACTGTGAAAAAATACCCTAACCACTTGCGGTATTTAAGCTGTCAATTTAGTGTTTAATAGCGTTTTAATAAAAAAAAATTTTATAATAAAACAAAAGCGTATAAGTAAATAATTAAGGACCGTTCAGTTAACAGTATTAGGGAATCCATTGAACTGGATGAGAGGTCAATACCTGCCTGTTGATAAGGGATATAATACCAACGATAATATAGGTGGAACTAAAAATATGCCTAATTGAAATATTGTACCTTTTGGTGGGACCATTTTAAGATTTAGATTTTGTAACGGGTTTTGCAATAAGAGCGCTACAAAATTTTTTTTAAATAAAACAAAACCGGTTTTAGATACCAATGAAATTCTTTATTTCTGTGAAAGTACGTTCGATGCCATTATCTACGGAACTCGATTTCTTTTGCATGACCACCACGGGCACGCTTGCAGAAGTCCAGACGCTGAACCCAATTTTTGACGGTTTTCAATCATAAATCGGCCGATACTGCTGCAATTTCACGTTCGATATTCGTACGAAGTTCATCAATTGTTGGCATAGACCATAGGCTTGG
This sequence comes from Phaonia tiefii, assembly GCA_963931995.1. Taxonomy (NCBI): domain Eukaryota; kingdom Metazoa; phylum Arthropoda; class Insecta; order Diptera; family Muscidae; genus Phaonia; species Phaonia tiefii. Next base: position 97,431,255 of record OZ008370.1, on the reverse strand, counting down.
CGTAGCCCCACAGAAAATAATCTAACGGCGTCAAATCGCACGACCGAGGCGGCCAATCCACTGGGCCATTTCGTGAGATAACACGTTCACCAAACTTGGTTTCCAATAAATTAATTGTGGCATTCGCTGTGTGGCTTGTTGTGGCGCGTCCTGTTGGAACCACATGTCCTCCAAGTCCATATTATCCAATTGGGGTCAAAAATATTCGGTTATCATTGAACGGTAGCGATTCGCATTCACAGTAATTTGCCGGTCTTGATCATCACGGAAGAAGTACGGCCCAATGATGCCGCCGGCCCATAAACCGCACCAAACCGTAATTTTTTCGGGATGCAATGATGACTCATGGATTACATGAGCCTCATCGGTGATTGTTGAGGCCTCTTAAAGTTGAGGCCACTGACTCCAAATATCGGTAGTAAATTTTAATAATTTCCACTCGTTGTTGGCTCGTATATCTTTCCATGATGAAATGGCAAACCTTACTAAAGAGAAATGTCAAAAGAGCGGGAAAATTATGGCGTCGTTTGCTGTCCCTATCGATTTACTTTTGTAGCGTCTCTGTTGAAAAACCCTTAACTACGAAGATTGTCGTATAATAATTTCAGAAATATGAACAAATTCCTTTGTGCTAATTGTAAAGACCTGACTTGATATAAATGAACAAAGGTATTTTTTAAACAATTCCTTACTAATTTTTTTCTGGGGTGTTGTTTAGTGTCTGGTGAATTGGAGATATTGCATTTGAATAAAAATATTTCTTATACGAATTTTTTAGCAGATCAATTAAATGATTTCAAGTGGATATTAGGGTTAGTAATTTTTATAACATTTTTTGAATATCACAATGTTCTCGCAATATGTAATAAGGCATTAAAAAATATGAATAATTGCGTTTTCAATTTGTTGATACCCACTGAGAGATTGTGCAGACTATGCTAAATAATTATCGGGCAAAATTTAAAAGATTGTGCTAAATTCGGCTGAAGACAAATCAGATAATGTGCAGAAATAATCGGTTAAATGTCAGAAGGGTTTTCAGACGTTTCGGTTAATTGTCTGATAACATTTCAGATGTTTTCCAGAGGTCCGATGCGTCGGAAAGAATTGCCCACTGGGCTCCGACACTAGAACTCACACACTCACAACAATTTAATGCATAGACTAATACTTATACATAGAACTAAAATTTCGCTCAGTAAATTTCTGAAATTTGGCCTTGGCCTGGTGCGATATGAACATTGGATGTTGGAAAGAATTGTTTTAATATTACCAGATTGTGGCAAGTATTCAAACCAACCAACAATAAGTGTTAAAATTGAGTGTTAAAATTATTGTGTTAAATACAACACAAATGTATACTAACAATAAAAGATAACAAAAAAGTCCAAAATACGTTTAAGTTTCACGGTTCTCAACCAAAACGACATGACAATTTTAAGTCAAGAGTTCTTGTAACTCCACCTGGTGTAATCCGACCTGCTCCTATCTCTGCGACCCATGGACGAATACATACATAGATACATTTATTCTCTCAATAAATTAAACGTCATATGTACGGTGGAAAGTAAACATTAGATGGTGGAAAACATGGGTTCAATAATACCAGATAGAGGCAATAGTAAACGACGTCCAACAAAGAAACAACAACCCAATTTCGTGTTTTTGTGGCAAACTAGTTGTGTTAAATACAATATCAATGAATACCAACGATAAAAAAAGTGCATTATACATTTAAATTGTTCATTTCTACACCAAAACGACATGAAAAAGTTAAGTGAACATATTTTGTAACTCCACCTGGTGTAAGTTAATTTTAAATTTAATTTCTCTCATTTCCACAAACCTACGACAAAGAGTGTGAAATAAAACGTCAGATGAGAGAATAAATGTATATATGTATGTATTCGTCTATGCTCCGACTACACCACGAAGAGTGTGGAAGGAAACGTCAGATGAGACAAATTGTCTCTGTTTAGAGAATTACTCTACAATATGATGTGTGGTGAACAAGCGGATCTGCCCAGATCAAAAGCACCCCAAACAACAACATATTGATTATTTTTAGCTCCAACTCAAGATTTAAAACTAAACGTTTTTGGAAATGACATTTGTAATATTTATAGAATTATAAATTTTTTTTTAATTACATTCCTTGATGGGGCTAGGAGATTTCTATTTCACTTCAATATCACTGTGCAACACCAATTTTGGGGGTGGAGGATTCCTACGCCCAATGATCACACTAGGTGAGTATAGTCACACCCCAAAAATGTAGCCCGCTAGGTGGCTACACTTTTTCTATGGGCGTGACAAGTTTGAATTGTCTTATCCGATACTGTCGTAGATAAATGTAAAAATCGAGTATAAATATTGAATGATAACATGTCTATTTGTTTGACAATATATTTGTAGAACATAGTGTGTTCGAAATAACTCCTTTCAGATTTAAATTTTAAGATTTCAAGATTTAAATTTTGAAAACAGAACTAAAAGGACATATGCAAATTCATGACAAAGGATTCTCGTCTTTGAATTCCTATAGTAAAATCTATTCCACAATAAATTAGTACAATATTTGGACATTTTGGCGGTTATTTTGGTGCAGTTTTCTTAACCTTGTTTCAAAAAAGTACAAAAAGGACGTCTGAAAATAAGGATAGAGAATTTTGGTCTATGAAGACCCATAATGAAATGTAATGAGGAATGAATTCGTAAAACATTCTGAATCCATAGCTGGTCATTTTAGTGTACATTTTTGGTACCTTCTGAACAAAGGACGAAAAGGACGCTCTAAACTTTGAAATACAGCATTTAAATATTCTACGAAAATAATCCTTGTCAAATTTTACTGAAGACATGTTGTCACAAAAATTCGTTCACTTCAATATTTTTACTCGATTTTTAAATTTATCTCGAACAGTATCGGATAAGAAAATTCAAATGCCCATAAAAAAGTGTAGCCACACAGCGGTCTACATTTTTGGGGTTTGACTATGCTCACCTAGTGTGATCATTTGGCGCAGGAATCGTCCACCCCCAAAGCAAAAACCTAAATTTTGTTGCATAGTGTAAGAGGCCGTTCAAGTATTACGTAAGCACTATAGGAGGGCGGGGGGATCTTTGCTTTGTTTATTTTTGATGACATGGGTGGTCAAGATGGTGATTACGTCAGCATGATGGAAGCGCAGTAGCTGTTGTTACTGTTGTAGGGCAAGAACAACATGCATTTTGTTTTTGTTAAAGTTAACTTATATTGTCAAATCAATTAGTTAGTTAGGCCTATAAGAGTGGCTGCTCGTTGTGCTAATGAACTGATGTGCATTATTCAAAACTTAGAGCACCAAGATGTTGAATGGCTCGATGAGAACGACGTAGACATTCCAAAATCGGATGAAAGTGAGCAGACACACACACAACATTGAGCAGCAAACATCCAATGTCATCGAAAATTTAGAATCATGGATTCGGGTGTCATGGAGTGAAGACTGTTAACTGGAATTAATATGTAAACCAAAAATTTAAAAGAAGTTTGTTTTATTCGTAATATGTGACCTGGTCTACGGAAAGGGGGCTTAGGTGTCAAAAAATCAATTTTTCACTTTTTGGTTGATTCGGATGGAAGATGAGATGCTTTTTCACGTGGTGAAAAGCAGAAAATACTAACCTGCTTAGAAGTGTACTAAAAATGTAGAGAAAGAAGAGTAAAAATACGACAAAAATGTAGAGAAAGAAGAGTAAGTTTAAGAGCTTTGCTTACTTTTGATGAAAAGGGGGGGGGGGGGGTGGGGGTTAATAATTGTAATAAATCTGCTTACGTAATACTTGAACGGCCCCTAATCTATGTGAGGCATTTCAACTTGTTTTACCTAGACCAGCATATTTTACTTTTGATTCAAAACGTGTATAAAAAATTATTTCACAATTGAATTTCATAATCGCAAATTGCAGAATACTACTTGTGCTTCTTGGTGCGTCTACGGAATATAAATGCGTACCGCTAAATGTATCTATAATACAACTTGATTGACTGACAATATTACAAAATCTTGCCAGCATCACCTGTCCACCGCACTGAAAAATTATATTTTGATTTTGATAAGTCAACTCAAAAAGAGAACACAAAAGTGTAAGTCGGTGCGATGAAGTAATGACAACACAGTGACACTTACACTAACGTACAGTTAAACACACATACATGCAAGAATAATTATCCATATCCCCTGTATGTGAAACACATCCTTTCAGCCATTCCATCCATTTATCATTTTATTCCTAATTCGACGAATAAATTTGGCACTCACTCATGTCGTGACAACGAACGGTATTACGAGTGCCGTAGTGTCAAATGACACATTTCTCAGTTCATTCATTTGTGTTGGGTAGTCTGACGAAGATTTCTTTTCCCCAAACTCTAATGAAGGCAGTGAAGAGAGCACATTCGCTTACACATATTTCATCATATTGTCATCGGCAATTTGGTTTCATTAAACTCAAATGACAGTACTTATTCTTGTTGACTTTCTTCTAGTTTAATCTGCGACATTCAATAAAAAAGATATCTTGCAACGGAGACCTCAATGCTCATATGCTTATTGTTGACGTCATGATTTGAAGCCATCTATTGAAGAATGAACAAACGTCATTTCATAAGTTCCCCTTTTATAATAAAATAAATTATTATTGTAACATGGGTATGATAACAACGACGTCGTTACTCATGTTACTAAAGCGAAGGTTAGACAATTTGTGTATATACACAAATTTCATTTTTATATGAGATACACAAAATAATCACAATTTTGCATAAAAATGCGATTTGTGTATGACAAGAATATTGATGGTTCAAACCATAGAATAACACATACATAGATAAACTTATTCTCTCATCTGACGTTTCATTTCACACTCTTCACCGTAGGTTTGTGGAAATGAGAACCATTAAATTTAACATTAACTTACACCAGGTGGAGCTACAAAATATGTTCACTTAACTTTTTCCTGTCGTTTTGGTGTAGAACTGAAAAATTTTAATATATTTTGCACTTTTTTGTTGAGTTTTATCGTTGGTATACATTTGTATTGTATTTAACACAACTAGTTTGCCACAAAAATACGAAATTCGGTTGTTGTTCCTATGTTGATCGCTGTATACTATTGCCACTATCTGGTATTATTGAACCCATATTTTCCAACATGCAATGGTTACTTTCCATCGTACCTATGACGTTTAATTTATTGAGCGAATAAAAGCTTCTATGGTAAGTATTATTCTATGGTTCAAACCACAGAGTAGTGTCATATAGAGCTGCCATTGTTCTTGTCTGACATTTCCTTTCACACTGTTCGTGGTGCGGCCGGTGCGATAGAGAACTATTTGACGTAAATTGACTTCCACCAGGTGGAATTACCGAAATTGTTGACTTAAATTTTTCATGTCGTTTTGATGAAAATTTTGAACTTTTTCATATATTTTGCTGTTAGTATACAGGGTCATTCAATTTATCCAGCGTATTCCTTGGCCCATTTCATGAAGAAAAGTCTACCACGACCATGCCCGAAAATGCTAGGGTGCGAAATGGCAGCGGGTTCAAAATTTTGGGATTGGCGGTCGGATGGTAGTAGGGTAAAGTTGCTAACTTCTCAGCCACTGGTCGGGTTTTTTTGGGCTTGTTGGAAAGGTCTTTAAGAGGCCTTTCAAAATCAATAAAAAAAGTAGAAAAAGTCAAATCGCCGACATATAGAGCTTTCGGAAAAAAATGGAAAAAAGAATTCACATAACCTCAATTTGCTCAGCCAGATGGCATGTAACTTATGTTTTTTGCCTTTCCAAAATGACCTAAACGAAGCCCAGAAGTCTTACCGTTCCAAAGTTATGACCATTTTACTGACATGCAAAAATGTCTGTTTTTGTTTTTGGAAGCGAAATAACAGCGCACATTTATTTGTTTTTGTAAATTAACACGTTTAAGATTTTATTTTCCAGTCCATTCATCAGTGCCTAAAAAAGTAAGTAGTATTTATAGGTATTCATTGATAGAATTTTGTCATTCAACAAGTGTCTACGAACGCGAAAAGTACAAGTGATTTTTGTCCGGTTTTTTAAAAGTGAATAACGATAACAAAAAGTAATAGTTTACGCTAATCTCTGCTGCAGCAACAGTTTCGAGTACGTTGTGTTTTGAATTAGTAAAATTTGCAACTTATTCAAACGTAGAATTAGCAGACATTCATTACATGTATGGATTCAGCATATCAGCATTTCATTATTAAAATTCATGACGTTATTGAACTCATTAATTTTTGTCAACTGATGGCCGGTTGGGAACTATATCGCTGCAATTCAACGAGTTATGACAATTCCCCACCTGCATCGGTGCGGTCGACAGAAAGCACGTCATAATACTCGCGCCTCCAAATGCGGGTAGCGTCCTTTCTAATTATCAAGGTACGCATAGCATCGTATTAATGAGTATTGCGGACCCAAATTATAAATTGAGTTACGACGACTTTGGCCTCAACGGTCGATTTTCTTATGGTGGCGTGTTCAATCTTTGCACTTTTGCTTAAGCAATGGACATCCATCAACTTTATTTGCCACCACCTAAAACTCTTCTCGATCATGAAACACCCAGCCGTTCCGTACATCCTCGTCGCAGACGATGCATTTAATATTCGCCCAAACATCTTGAAGCCGTACAGCCAACGTGGTCTCACAATGTTGGAAGGCGTCTTCAATTGCCGCTTTAGCCCGTGCACGTTGCATAATCGAAAACGTTTTTGCCATTATGGGGGCAAGTTTTCGCATTTTGCGGAAGCCTCTCAATTTGAATGCAGATAAACGAAGAAAGTGGCGCTCGCGTGTTGCGTGCCTTACAGTTACTTGGTTGAAGCCGAGTGGCGGGGCAATATAATTGATGCAACGCTATATCGCTACACGAACAGAGGCCACGGTCGAAGCGAAAAAGGTGCAGAAAGAGTTCGTTTACTACTTTGTCGAGGAGTATGAAGGGGAATGGCAACAAAAACATTTGAATATTTATCGCGGAGAGTGTTTTATTTTCTCTGGAATAAAATTCTTTCGTTTGGATGGGTTTGTGGTTGTTTTTATTTATTTTAAGAAAAAAGAAGAAAGCAGAATTTGTTTCGTCGGCTAGTGTCCTGCCGACAATTGTGTCTCGTTTTCCTTGATTATCGGCGAAACGACGATAGCGGATGGGTCAATAAAACGGCCATTTTCATCAACAAATTGAACAGGCGACTGATAAAATGGCGGTGCCATTGGTATTTCTTCTGCTTCCAACAATCTCAGGATTTCATAATTCAATCTACGTTGCAGAAATGATACTCGGTCAGGTGGAAGGACTTACAATTCGATAGCAATATTATCACCGAAAGCAGTGAATCTGTCGTCGTTTACTCTGAGTCATTTCAATGCATTGAACGCCACCTATGTCATCGAATTATTATTAGGTGTAGGTGATAGCAGTGGCGTACACTGAACGGAAAAGCATCGACACAGGGATGAAAATGTTCATCACCCCAACAACTGTTGTCATCGAAACTGAGCTAACGGAAATTTTCATTCCTGCTATGAAAATGTGTTCATCAACTGCAAATTGTTCGTTCCTATGGTGAAAGTATGGTTGTTGCTGCAATGAATTTACTTCATTATTACAACGAAATTACTTCGTTGCTGCAATGAATTTCGTTCATTGTTGCCAAGAATTTGTTTCATTGTTGCAATGAATAAGAATCGCTCTTGCAATGAATTTGCTTCTTTTTGTTCATTACTGCTATGAATTTGTTCCAATGGTGCAACGAATTTGAGTCATTGTTGCAATGAATTTGTTTCATTACTACACTCATTTTCTTTCATTGCTACAATGAATGTTTTGAAGTGTGTTTGAAATTATGTATTGACAGTTGTATATAAATACACTGTTGGTATTACATTGCAGGTGTTTTGATAAAATTTTTTTGAATTGTTGTTTCGAAAATGGCCTCAATTTGCTAAATAGATTATATTGATTCCCCGTCTGGAGAAGATTGTGGTAGTCGAGGGGTTGAGTGTTCTTGTGGCCATCGTGTTCAGGTCCTGACATTAAAAACAAATATGAAAAATTTATTATCAAGATTTCTTATTAAAATATGTTCATATCCGTGCCTGTACTTACCATGCTCTACACCTTTAAGATAGAACCACATCACTATTTTCTTAAACCATGCACTTGTTGTTGTGTTGACGGTTCTGTCATTCAATTATAGCGCCAAATCTCGCCTTCATTAACCGCATCGTTAACCGCTCTGTATGCAATTTCTTGAACTGCTCTTTTGTTTATTTTAAGCAAATTTGTTAACATTTCGATTGGATTCATTTAATTGTAGGTTGAATTGTAATTTCTTATATTTGTCGTACTTGAAACACTTTGTTTCTTTGACTTCTTCATTTTCATTGACTTCGACTGCCCGACTTCGGTTTTTTCTGAATCCAAATAACAACCCAATGAACAGGCGCCACCGAATTATGGTTAAAACACGAACATTTTGTTGCGATTTGTACCGTCAGGGTATTTCAGGGTAGTTTTTCTGCTATCGGTGCGTCACTTTCTTTGCTGTCGTGTTGCTGCTTGCATTCTGTTTATTTATCTATTTGATTTATAGATTCTCAAGTTATACAAATGATCACAGCAAACACATAAATTCCTACAATTTAGTTTTCATAATAAAAGATTATAGCTACGTATAACTAATTAGTCTGTTTTAACAAAATTTATTTAAATTATTAAGGCGGAGAAATATGTCTACCACTTTCGGTTGTTGCAATGGAACTGTTTTAAGATGTGTACGTGACCCACCACCATTTTCTCTTCCTAGCCTCTATTTTATGCTCGCTCATTTTGTCGACTGCTTCTCTCTCTATACCTTCAACTAAAAGTGTTGACAAACCTCCAAAATAAATAAATAATAAATATTAACTATAAAAGTAGTAGTAGTTTAACAGCCTAGCTCCGTATGTCGAAAGGGAAGCGAAGCGAAGCGAATCAAAGCACTCACTTTTTCGTTTATTTTGCGCTCCATATCTACGATTTCTTCTTTCTCTTCGCTTATGTATCGAAGCGAAAGTTATTCAACAATTGTCAAACAAAAATGGTGCCAGATCTACAATTCTATATTGTATATTTTGTGTATATATTCAACCAGTGTCTGCAGCTGTACCAGTGTTGACTTTTTGTTGCTGAAATACATATATGTTAATAAAATATAGATAATTTTTTATGAAATACTTACCATTTATCCATTTTATGTCTTCGTTCTCTTTACAAAAATAAACAATGCGAAAGCTAAAACACAAGTGACTGTTTTTGACATTTGTGTTTACGCAAATGACATAAAAAAAAGTTACGGAGCGCAACTTTGTACTGAAATGCTCACTTCGTTTTCATTCTTTTTTCATTTTCTTTTGATTTGTCATTCTCATACTTTTACAGAGCGCAACAGGAAATATTTTCGCTTATACGACGAAAGACCGTAAGTATTCGACATACGTAGCTAGGCTGTAAATCTCATGCCTTTACTTTTTTTTTAATTTTTTACCCATTTTTCTACAAAATTCAAATTAAATAAAACTGTTGCACGAACAAAAAGTAAGTTGTTGCAGCAACAAAATGAAAAATTGTCAAAGAAGTCAAGTATGCAATTTTTTGTTGCAGCGACTACCAAATTGTCGGATATTCGATACTTTTAACTATAACAACGTAAAAACATTAACGAAAATGTTTCATCCATGTGACGAAAAGTGTTTCTTACAGTGTAGGTCGTGGAGTGAAACGACGTTTGCCTTTCTCGGGTTCATTCACGGACAGCGGTGGAAGCGCCTCTGATAAATCTTTCAAAGCCGACGCATCGGCATTAGCGGAAGCCTGGAGAATACACAATCAAATTACAAACAAAATCACAATACATAAATCGAACTATTTCGGAGCAAATACTACCAGTGCAAATAATGACCTCGATTAAGGTGATTGCTGGACGTCATTCGCCTCGAACAACATCATCGATTTGAAATAGCTCCATTGAATGACGGCTGATTCCGACCAATGCCCTGCCCCGACTTCTTCGAACGATTCTTTGAAAAGTTGTTTTTAAAAGTAACGATTCATCAGATTCATATACTTGGCTTTGGTGTCATCCACTGTGGTGTTGCCAATCGCACCTGCCACCTCCTCCAAGGTGGTTGTTTTTGGTAATTTATATTCCATTGTCAATCGCATGATTTCGTCCTGAGACCAATCATGCTCGAGGATTTTTACATAGTTTCATCTTTTCGATATTTATTTGGCGATCGGAACTAAAGCTGAATCTTTGGTATTGTTTAGCGATGCTCCACAATTCATCAATTCATCGAATAAATCACCTTCTGCGGTACTCATTTGGCTGTGTACATATGACAAACAAATGAATAAATATGGGGCAATCAAAATTTTTTAAATTTTTTTCAATTTATTGTTCTTTTAATATTTACAATTTGTTTATAACTTTAATACTTAACTTCATAGAGTTTAAGGATTTTCCCTTTTCTGCTAAAATATCACAAGTTTGTTTCACGAAGTTCTTATTCTCAAGACGGAAGGAAAATAAGAGATGCCTGTCTAGCAGATTCTGGAGATAAGGGAAATGTCAAACTCCTTAAAGAAGTTCCTGGATGTTGTGGATCAATAGCTAATGAAAAAGTTAAGATTATTGAACATCGGTTGTTGGTTCCTCCCGTCATTTCGGAAAAAGTGTCGATCGAAAACAATGAAATATTTGAAGTTACAGCTACTACTGATCCAAATGGTCACATTATAAAGGTTAGTGATATGGATACGGATTCCTCATCTTCTGGCGCGGACTTCAAGGGTGTGTGCAACAAACGGAAGAGATCCAATAAACGTAAATTAGATTTATCTACCTTTGCCCCAAAGACAATACAATTAAATAGTGTACACTCTCAAAATAAGTTCGCACTGTTAGGAGAATTAGATATAGAGGCTGTCCCCAGCAAATCTGGAATGGATAAACCTGACAAAAATAACACTAAGGTTAATAATAACACAAATGTATTTTGTCCACCAATATTTCTTTTTAACGTGAATGTTACAAAGCTAGTGCAGGACCTAAAATCAAAAAATGTTTTATTAAAAACTGTGAACAAAAATAAACAAAATTGCAAATTATTTTTAAAAGATCCCGTTGCTCATACGGAAATGGTGAACCTACTTAGGGGAAAAAAGATAGAGTCATACTCGTATAATCCAAAGGAACTTAATAGAGTTAATATCGTCTTAAGAGGTCTTTATTATAAAACCAATTTGGGTGACCTTAAAAAGGAGCTAGACATGTTGACACCCAACACGGTCGATTCCGTTTCAAAATTCTGCACTAATTATTCCAGGAAAAGTAATATAGATACGGGACTATTTCTTGTCTCATTACTTCCGGGAAAATCTATCAGACAAATACGATCCTTGTTGGAATTTAAAAAAAATGCTTCAAGGGAAGGAAAACGTAAATCGTCTGAGAATGTCTTTAGGTCAATTGATATGACAAATTTAGTTAAAACCCATATCTTATGCAAATATTTTGCGCGGTAGCAGACCATCAAAGATCGTTGAAGAATTTCTGAGAATAGCGAACATAATATGTATGTCAACCGAAAATTCTTCCCTTGGAAAAACGAATAGAGAATTTCGTAAGAGAATTTAACAATTTGTCGAAAGAAGAGGCAAAGTGTCAGTGTTTAGGGCCCTTTGAGGAAATTCGTCAAAAGTATGGCCCGTAAAACATTGAATCTTTTATCTTTTAATGTAAGGTCAATTATTGAACTGAGCCGTAGATTAGAGCTATTGCATATTTTGAATACCAATGACATAGACCTAGGATTTATTCAAGAAACTCATTTGAGTGACAGACATAGAGTTTATTTGGATAATTACACATTTATTAGGGACAATAGTTCTCAGGGTGTTGCTATTGTTCTGAGAAAATGTTATAAATTTGACATTTGACATATGTATGCGTTTTTATAAATGGTGTTGAATGGAAAACAATTTTTGGGTCAATTTATATCCCGTGTAATGCTAACCAATTACAGCTCTACAATAGCCTTTCAGCCATATTTCAAGTATCCCAGGTTTACGACGGTATCATTTTAGGTGGAGATTTCAATTCAAGGCATGTACACACACACATGTACACAACACATGTACACAACACATTTTATTCATGGCTGCAAAATTTTTCAATTGACTTTAGGCGCATATCGGACGTTGTACCTTCTTTTCCAAATAGCAGCTCGTTTCTTGATCACTTTTTAGTAAGCTCTAATCTATTTGATTGCGCTTCACAAAATGTTGAAGTTACTAGTTTACCTACATTCTCAGACCACTTTCCTATAAAATTAAAAATTAACTTCCCTGAATTCGAAATAAAAATTAACGTTCCAAAAAAAATCACATCATTCAAAAATACCAATTGGGATCGCTACAGAAATGACATTATATACGAACTTTTAAATGATTTCTCAGATCACACTAGAAATTTAACTAATCATGAAATTGATCAGTATATAAATAAATTTACGGAAACAATTAACCATGTTACCCGCCAGCATTCAGAGGAAATTGGTATCAGAGGAAAAAAGTTTATTATTTCCGATAGTCGAAAAATGCTTTATAGAATCAAATATAGATGGCAAAAAGATTTGAAGAAAATTTTTTATATATCTTTTAATCGAATTAATCAACAATATATAACATTGTCTAAGCAAGTACAATTATTAAATCTAATTATTAAATGTCAAGTTAATTTGGAACAATCTAATGTATTTAACGCAAAGCTTCGAAATATCAGACCTTGACCTACAGCTCATAAACAGATATATAGGATGTTAGGTTACAAGAAACACAATTTTATTGGACAGTTATCAATAGACGGTGAAATTGTACGGGACGAATTGGTGCAATTGCGCAAACTGAAAGAATATTTTGCGAATGTTTATAGAGGCACATTTCCGAACCGAGGTATATCAAATGTTGTTGAAACGGTCAACACCACAATTTCAGCTGTGGTCGATACACCTAACTTCGAGTCGGAAGCTTCAGCTCTCAGCACACAAAATTGCGCAAATTCGTTACAGTAGAAAGTACGGTAAATATAACTAAGGAAATTAATAATAAAAAATCGTGTGGACTAGATGGTATCTCTAATTATATCATTCGAAAACTTCCAGTGAAAGCCTTTCAATATTTGACTGTAATATTTAACAATTGCATAAATAACTCATAATTTCCTGACACATGGAAGGTTTCGAAAATAGTCCCTATTCAAAAGAAGGTAAATATAGCTATGATATATCTACTATCGTTATTATCAAATTTAGGTAAATTGTTTGAACGAGTAATTCAGGAAAAGATGGATGTAGGATCAAATGGTCAATATATACCAAATTTACAATTTGGATTTAAAAAAGGGCACTCCACGACAGACGCACTAATCAAATTGCAAAACTGTATTATCATTAACTTACGTAACCGGCAATGTACTGTAGCGGTGTCTCTGGATGTAGAGAAATCCTTTGACAATGCGTTTCACATGGGAATTCTGTTTAAAATGATTCAGTTGCAATTCCATTCATCGATAATTAAGCCTTTCCATAGTTTTCTTTCCAATATACACTTTTGCGTTCAATTTAACAATTCTATATCCAATTTTGGACAAGTTAACTCTAGTGTTCCTCAGGGTTCTATTCTAGCATCGCATTTATTTAATATATTTATGCATGATTTCCCTCACGAATCCAATGATTCATGTGGTATTTTGCACGCTGATGATTCTCTGCTCTACTCTCATCATGAATCCCCTAATATTGCGTTATATAATGTTATGTGGTATTTGATTAAATGCATCAAAATGCGTAGCAATTTGTATAAGGAATGCTTCAGGAAAATGTAGGAGCTTTGTCGTTCCTGAGAGCAAGGCATTGGTTCGCAATATCGACGATGTTGAGATACCATTTAAGAACAACTTAAAATATTTATGAATTAACTTCAGTAATCTCTTGAAGTTTAATAAACACGCAAGGCTCGTATAAGGGAAGTCGTACGGAATTTTGAAGTCGTTTTTGAAACTCTTGTCAAATAAAGATTTGCCATCAAGAACAAAACTATTATTATACAAAACAGCAATAAGACCAGTGTTCTTGTATGGCTTCCCTACTTGGTTCACCATATCTCCTACGTTGTTGAGGGAAATTGAAGTTTTGGAAAGAAAAGTTTTGCGTTACTGTACGGGTAAATATTTCGAATCACATCACAAACGCTTTTCGAATCAAGTGTTGTATAAGGAGTCGAAGGTCACACCGATTGGTTTATATGTTTACGATTTGATCTCAAAATTTGTAAACAGGCTAGCAGATCATTCTAACGATTATATATCAAGTATATTTGAAAGACAGAGAAACTATAGCTTGTCGAATACTAATTACATGTCACCAATTTGTTTTATTAATGAACCTCCTCCAAATTTCGATATTACCACAAATGTACGTCACAATTTTTATTTGAAGGCTCGTCCAGGCTCCCACAGGGGTTAATAGAGATTTTTTGCACTTTGTTTGTTTTGGGTGGTTTCGTTTTATAGTTATATATTTAGCACCATTTCCCTTATGGGAATTTTTATTCGGTCCGTTTTCTAAAACTTACAAATTTATTCAAGCTCAAGACCTTTTTAAATAATATAAAGCTTATTATCTTTATATTACTTTCAAAAAAGTTGAGCATAAAAATGCTCCAGTGATACCAAGGCTGTCTGTATAGCTATTTCGGATCTTGCCAAGATCTTCATCAGCATACGTTTCTGGTATGTTTTTGGTGAATTCTTCAAAAATATATATCCAGAAACACTCATCATATTAATGAGAATTCCTTTATATACTCGTTTGAAGAATACCAAGCACTACCATTGGAACACCTTCATGCACAACTCTTTTTATCATGCCGTAAAACCATTGGTTTTAATCATTAATTTATATAGTATTCATTTTAACTTATTTCTAATATTTGATGTCTTATGTTGAGTCATTGTTGAAACATGGAAAACATTTTGATATTGTTTTAGTATGTTGATTGCAAACTGGTTTATTGCAGACGCTGCAGACTTTTCTCGTCTTTCTTCTCCTTTTATCTGGCAAAGAAGCGCACAAATAACAGCTTACTGTTATTGGCTTCCTGCCATCAGTAGAAGCGGCCGTAGAAGTAGATGGTTGCTCGGTATAGGTTAACGTCTCCACTGATCTTCCTCAGATTTCCTCTCAGTTGCTGTTTTGGTGGAAAAGTGGCGCGTTACTTGGCGATTGGTTACTCTTTCTTCTATTATTGGCGCACACAAATCTTCAGCAAGTTTACGCAGAAAGTGTTTTCTCCGTGTTGTTTGATATGGAACAGTTGTGTTATTCTCATAAAATATAGTGCATGCCGCGAACACACTAACATCGAGCATATTGTAGAGAAACGACAAAGGCCAACTTTTTGTGTGTCTCTATGTGGTATACTCCCGAAGCGTCTGTTCCATAACATCCACGCCACCTATCGGTTTGTTATACAAATTTATGATTTCTGGTTTGCCGTTTTCTTCTACAGTTGCATCATCATGCATAGTCGACAACATTCTTACGGAATTTGTTTTCCTCTCTTTGTATGTATCCATAGTCACCTTCTCGTGGAAACCAAATTTGCTTGTCCCAATGGTCCACCTCTTATCGTCTTTTTTTTCTGTTGGTATATTGGCTTTGTTTCGCCGCAGTGTTCGGACAATGCTAAGTTTGACGGATATCGTAACAAAATTGTCCATGGTGATATTATGTCCGCTACCGTGGCATGGCCCAACCAAATCTCTGACTACTCTTTCGCCTACACCAATTTCGCGACCCTGTCTTGTTTGCCAGTATATATTTGGCTATGAAGACGATATGAATTTTTAGCATCGCATATCCACCATACCTTGATACCGTATTTCGCAGGCTTCGATGGAATACACTGGGTAAATTTCGTTCTGCCGCGGTACGGATACAATTGTTTCGTCGATTGTTAAATTTTCTGTAGGCCTATAATATTTTGCAAGATTGGCGTTCAACATTATCCAAATATCTCGTATTGGAGCAGTTTTGTCTGTGCGCCGCCTCTCGTTTCTTGTTCTCGCGTCATCAAAACGTATAAAACGAATAAGATCCCAGAAGCGGTTTAATCCAATCGTTGCGCGGAATAGAGGATGAGACAATTGCGTCCATAAGTCCCCTGCATTTTCATCATTGGAACGATTTGCGCCTGCCATTATCAACATTCCAATGAATGCGTATATTTCTGCCACTGTCGTATCCCTCCACTTCAATTGACGCTTTGTTGGGTTTGCTGCATTGTAGGCATCATAAGTTGAATTGGCTTTTTTGTTGGTATGACGCAGGATTATATCGACCATTTCTATTGTAAAATAACTCTTGAAGCATTGAATACTAGCCATACTTTGCGTCATTTGTAATGGACCACTGCGAGTTCTAATGATGTTGTGACTCCTTATTTGTTGACAAACAGGTGGCAACCATTGAGTACCATCACGTGCAATCATACTTTCTGTTGTGCTTGATGTTGGTGAATTTTCTTCAACCATATCACTTTCATCGTCAAATACATCTTGCCCAATTTGCATTGGCGTGTCAATAGCGGCTGGAATTTCGTTGTCATTGTCCCAGTCTTCACTCTCTGAGTCTAGCACTGCTCCAGTAAATACCTCTTCTTCTTCCTCAATTGGCACTAAAGCGTCGTCATCCTCAGTCATATCATCAAGTAAAGACTCAATATATCTGCTTCTGGCTTCTTCACTCAAACGCAGATATTGTCTTTCAGTTACAAATTCTATTTTGCGGTTCATTTTTCTTCATCTTCACTGTTCAACTTTTCAACTTATAATGACGAAATCATTGAAATCTATTCTTTTTCTAGCGTAGCTGAATATTTGCTACCTAAAAACACAAACAATTCACAAGCAGGTACCAAAAACAAGCAAAAAACCAAGCCTTATAAAACCAGTTTCTGTTTACTTTTGTGTGCCTGTTAGGTACAAAATGCCTATAGAAACCAGTATTATCTTACAAACATGAAATTTGTACAGTTGAGATGTAAAAACTAAGCGTTTCTAATAATCTGTGCAGATATATATTATTTTATTTGAATATAAACGAAAAAACTGCACTAGGTACCCGGGTACCCTGGTTATGGACTCCCGTTCATCCAGCTGGTTATGGACCGTAGCGTTAAATATGTCAGAAAAAGTGGACCCGATATGGACCCAAAAATTTCTAGAACATAGGAAGCTTTGGATAATTTTTGTAATATATAGAGGAATGTATGAATTAATTTTTTCATATATTTTTTATAATTATATATCCATGTTAAATTCAAATTCACATTTAACATTTTGTTTCACTTAAATACATAAGTAAATATACGAAATTTCAATATTTTATCAATCAAAACAACAGCCGAAGGTTTGTGTCCACACTGAAACAGCAGCATAGTTTGTGTTCACGCTACAAACTCAAACACTCAACCACACACCACACATATGTTTGAGTGTATGTGTTTACAACAATTTTCATTTGAGAAATGTAAATATTAGGAAGATATCAACCAATATGAAATGTATATCAAACGAAAGATAACATCTTCATTTACCTACAAAAAAATTTCTAAAAAAAGTTATCTCGCCGTTCCCTCATAATCAATGAAATAAAGATTACAACAATAACAATCTGACATGACTCCCTATACCGTAAGGTAAGACGTATTCTACGCCAAAAAAAAATTGTTGTATATTTATATATTAAATTTCAAAACAGAAATTATGTTTCTTAATTCCAAAATTTCACTAAAATTCGACAATCATACCATTTATTATTAATTTTTTTTAAGGATATTAACACAAATAAACTAAAATCCGATTAACCGACGTCAAATAACAGGTTTCCGGTTTGTTCGAAAATTACGTTTTTAAAAAACCGTCACACGGTTAATAGCAAAAACACCGGTTAACCGGATTCCCCGGGTTTTCGGTTTCGGTTTTGGACACTCTACTTGTAACTCAAACTGATGCAAGTGGACCAGCTCCTATCACACCGACCGCACCACGAAGACTTTGAAAGTAAACGTCAGATGAGAGTAATGTCAACACTATATAAAGTACACGTATTACTCTATTTGCGAACGACAAGAGCGAAAGATAGTGGGTCGCTTTTTGAAGCAAAAGTGAGTGCTTGACTTCGTTCGCTTAGATTTTGTAGAAGAGCGTGTTAGTGGGGTCCGATTTTGTACTGAATTGTACGTGTTTTCGTTCGCTTGTTAATGGACCCCAACTCAGCTGTTTGTCGCATACAAAGAATCCGCACATTAACGTTCGACATCGTGGCTTGGTCTGTAAGTCTCACATTTTTAACATCATTATCATGCAACATAATGTTAATCTTGTTTCCCAAATTCCTCAATTTAAAGACATACCAAATCTTAAATAAAATCAAAATACTCGTACATTCGTAAGAAAGCACTCGGAAATTATACATACAAACTGTTGGAGCTCGCGAGCCCATAGAGTAATGCCATATAGAGCCGCCATTCTACTCATCTAGCATTTAATTTCACACTACTCGGAGTGAGGTTGGTGCGATAGAGAGTTATTTGAAGTAAATTGACTTACACCAGGTGCAATTACAAAAATTTATGACTTAAATTGTTCATGTCGTTTTGATGAAAAAGTGTGAAATTTTAACGTATTTTGGTACTTTTTTTTTGGTGTATTTACACAAAAACTTTAACGCACAAATCGAAATGCCGCTGCTTATTTCTTGTTGGTTGATTTGATCCATTGCCTCTATCTGGTATTATTAAAGCAATACTTCCAACATGCAACGTCCATATGCAACCAGACCATACTTCGTAAAATGAACTGAGAGAGATCGCTACTCTATACGTCATTACTCTATGTGTGAGCATGTCGTATATTGCGCTCTTTCATTTTTAAACTCGCTCGCAATTTCTGCCTCCTAAACTCATGAGCGTGTTATATTTTCAGTTCTTTAAAAATTAAAATCGCTCGCTAGTTTTACTTTTTAAAATCGCGATCTGGGTGAAGTAAAATCGTGAGCGAGTTGAAAGAAAGCGGAAAAAGAGCGCTCTCCATACTATGTTAAATATTCCACTCTTCCTATATCATTGAGATAGGGTTCTCGACTATTGAGAGCCTGGGTTTGTGGCACACTCGACTTTTCGGAAACAAGAGTACAAATGATTTGGGTGAGGTAGGCCCCAACCATTGGACTGTAAGGCTGGACAACGCAAGGCCTTGGAAAGGCTGAACTACAACAATAGGCAAGTAAAATATGGGATGTAAAGGAAGGGGCAGAACTGTAAGCATCCTGTCGTCAGGCCCAATTAGAAACAAAATCATACAAATAATGTCAAGCTTAAAATTAGTTGTAATCAAATGCAGGGCACGTACATACATTACAAGGATATCGAAAGAATGCATCCATTTGTCTGCGTTCGCTTTTGACTGCACTTGCCTCAATGGTTTATTAGTGCTTTCTCTAATATTTTAGTTCTTTTATACGATAAGGATTGGAAGGTCTTGTTGATAGTAATGATGATGGTGACGATGATGTCAGTGGTTGGTGCATAATTACAGACTGTAATTGAATTGAAGAGGCTAGATGAACTCCGCAAATTGTGAATTTGCCTTTTACTGCTGTCGCTGCTTTAAATGCTTCCTGTGGTTTGCCAAGTACGTTTACAAAACCAAAAACATGCCAATCCATTTGTCTCTGTATATGTATACATTTGAACGTTTTTGTAGTTGTGTGCCCAGGTCTGATGATGCATTAAATTGTATCTGTATGTGGATCCATTTAAACGTTGTTGCAATTGTGTGCCTAGGTCTGATGATGCATTTAAAATTGCATAGTGTTCATGTGTCGCGTCCTTTAGGATTAGAGTTCGTACGACCTTAGAGAGGGAATAGTTAAGTAATTCGTGTCGTAAGTTTATCAAGGTCTATGTGTGTTTGTATCGGCAATAAGATTTATGGGTAACACGATTTTTTAAAAGGTTTCTAAAAGGTTTTCATCAAACAACTAATACTTGTGCATTCCTAACAGATGAATTAAAGTACATGTTCATACAAAATAGACAAATATTTAGTAGATATAAAAAACTGTCTTTATAATGATTAAAAACATGTAAAATTTCCTAATAGTTGACAGATTCAATATATTTTATGTGATGACAGAAAAGAAAAGGTAGCGACAGATGTTTGTAGTGAATGAAGATGATCCCGAAATATACTTTTCAAGTTAAATGTCTCATTTGAATTGGGGTTTTCTCAAAGGCTGCGGCAAGGTCAGTCACGCCCGGTGTTTCTCGTCATCATCGACCAAACCGTTTGAAAGAAGAACAGGAGAATTAACTCCTATCTGGGGTTCGAATTCTTTCATTTACACAGTATTTTGAAATAACATCAAATGGTTCACTCATTGAGAACACTCCTTCGGATTTCGGGTCTCGGTTTAACAACACCCTTCTGAGGAAAAGTGTCTTGGCTTGACAACACTCTTCTGATGAAACTGCACTTGACAACACTGTTCTGGGAATACTGGCCGGGGATTGAAAAACTCTTCAGGGAGCATTCGTCTTGGGGTGGTACACTCTTCAGTTATTTCGCAGATTGGTCGATTATTCTCATTTGCTGGGTAGGGCGTGAGGGTTATAGGCAGTTTTACCAGAGGGTCTCAAGGAATTGTGCTAAATGTTAAAAATAATTTATAAAAAGTGGAAAAAGGTTCTAAGTATTTTCAAGCTTAAAAATTTTATTTTTGTGACAATGGGATGTAATGGGAAACCGTTTTTATATTTATTTGTTATTTACTTTTATTGATATAAAGGGTTTTCTAATTTGAGTGATATGATTTCTAAGTGACGTTTCGGTCATTTGTAGTACGACGCGTCGTGATCTGTCTTTTTTTATTGTATTCAGTAATGTTTACAATTTCATTATGGAGGGAACAAATAGGTTTACAAATTATTCAATTTTTTCTTTTCAAAATAATCGTTCCCAAATTGCAACTTTTCGTGCGGAACCTGTGACCGCCATTCGTCGAATTGTTGCAAATTACGAGCGTACATTTTCTTTACATAATGTCCAAGTTCCAATAAGACAAAGAACCGTTCGAAGTAATGAAAATATTGCTGCCGTTCAGGAAAGTGTTGCTGAAAGCCGCAATTTATCGATGCCAAGACGTTATCAACAATTCGGAAACCACAATCTGGCGGATTTTGAAAAAGGATTTGGGCTTGCATCCGTATAAAGATGTTATCACTCAAGAACTGAAGCCATTGGACTACCGTAAACGTCATGAATTTTCTGATTTTGTCTTGCAACAACTTGATAACGATAACAATTTCTTAAGAAAATCATCCTCTCCGATGAGTCTCACTTTCATCTGAGTGGTGCGGTAAATAAACAAAACTGTCGATGCTGGTGCGAAGAAAACCACAAGTTAATCATGAACAACTATTACTTTCACCAAAATTGACACTTTGGTGTGGTTTTTGGCCTGGTGGAATCATCGGTCCGTACTTCTTTCGAACTGAAGCTGGTAACATCGTTACTGTTAGTGGAGAGCGGTATAGATCGATAATAACAAAATTTTTTTGCCCGAAATTGGAACAAATTGATCCCGACAATATCTGGTTCCAAGAAGACACAGCACGTGCACCAACCGAATTATTGCGAGAAAAGTTTGGAGATTCGATTATTTCAAGAAATTGTGACATTGAATGGCCTCCAAGAAGTTGTGATTTAACTGCATTACACTATTTCTTGTGTGCTTATTTGAATTCATTCGTCTTTGGCAATAAACCAGACTCCCTTCAAGCTTTATAAGTCAATATTGAGCGTGTTGTTCATGACATAAAATAAATAAATAAATAGTTTCGAATTACATCCCATGAAAGGATAAAGGAGAGCTTCTCACAATCAGTGAGCTGTGCGCTTTATAGTTTTACACTCACTGCTTGGGACCTACACTTTTACAACGGTTCCGAATGGTATTTTGAGAAGCTTTTCCATGGCTAAGAACTCGATAGTATCGTCGTCACTAAGCGAGGTGACCGTCGTCAAAATAAATGTAAGGTGGTCAGAGCAGGGGTCAAACTCACGTTCTAATGTACAAGAGTCGCCCACACTAACCATTGCACCACCGACGGCCACTGCTATTCATGACATACGATTTGATTTAATGGAAAAAGTGCTCGAACATTGGGTTCATCCGATTCGTTCCTGCAAAAGAAGATGTGGAGGCCATTTGAAAGATGTTTTATTCAGAACTTAATTGTATCGATGGTACTGCACATTAAATCAAAAATATTTGTATTTTCTTAACAATTAGTGTATTTTTTTTAAAGAAATCATATCACTCATGTGGGAAATTCCTTCAAATTTGTTTTGAATTTGGCAGCAATATTCTACCAAAATAAACCCAAAATGTAGTTGCTTTTACTGCCAACTATGTAAATTTTTTTACAAAAATTTGTCGAAACATATAATATGAAAAATAGCTCCGATACCAAAAAAAAAACGCCAAAAAAGCACCCAAAGTGTCGTTATTTTGTCACTCGTTACTGGCTAGGTATGCACTTTAGCTATTTGAATTGTAATATTGAATAAATTAAAAAAACCAGCCAGCCGAAGTCGCTGTGTAAAGACAGTCAGCCGCTCAACAGAACTTTTCCCGAAAGTATACAGAGATTGTGTATGAGACCAAAAAAGACAACTCGACACATCTTCTCATACTTTGTATATAGAGTGTATATGCAGTTACGAGGAGAGACAAATTTGTGCGCGTCTCTAATTCAACATCATACATCTTCACATACTTTGTTTACAGAGAAAGTGTACATTGACGAAGCTTAACATTTTTGATTCGATTTCATGACATGTTTATTGAAATACGTGAACAGTGATAATGTGTGTATTCGAAATAAAAAGTTAGAAGTGTTTGTTACGTGTAACGTGTTTTATAAAAATATGTCTATAAACTATAAATTTTAATGTACATAAATATTTACATTATTAATAAGAAATCCAAAACTTATATCTTTTTATTAATTTGAGTGATTATATACTCTTTGGAATACATGGTATACACAGTGGTATGGGATCATTCTATTTTCTCTTCTTCTACGCTGCAAACGATTCTACATACAATTTAATTCGACTGTAGGCACTATCATTCTGCCATACATTTTCATGAGAAATGTATTGAAATTCTAAACATTACAGTAAACAATGTATAAGTAGATAAAGGTTGTATATCAGATACGAAGACACAACACGTAGATTATTTGTAAACATTTCCATATACTTTGTATGCTATATTGTTTGTACCCACACAAACGGACGTTCCTTAACAAACTTAAATTCGAGGGGTGTAATGAAGATCACAGTACCCCTGCCTTATTTGTATACTATACGAATGGAAATACGTGTAGTATACTAGACCTACTGGGTGTTGCCGCGGTATAAGACAAGTTGTTCTAAACCATTGTAGAAAATGTATCTCCTGTCTTGAGCAAGACAGGTATAGAAAGTATATTTTGACGTAGAATACGTCTTACCTTACGGTATGAGGAGTCATGTCAGGTTTTTATTGTTGTAATCTTTATTTCATTGAATTTGAGGAAATGGCTAGATGAATTTTTTTACAATTTTTTTTGTAGGTAAATGAAGATGTTATCTTTCGTTTGATATACATTTCATATTGGTTGATATATTTCTAGTATTTTAATTTCTCAAATGAAAATAGTTTAAACACATACACTCAAACATATGTGTGGTGTTTGGTTGAGTGTTTTTGGTTGCTCAACATTGCTTAGGAACATGTATCTAGTAAAAAGTGAAACGAACAGCAAGCTAATGTTGCTTTGCAACATGTATCTAGTAAAAAGTGAAACAAACAGTAAGCTAACGTAATAAAGCTTTTTTGCGAAAGCTTCAATAAAGCAGTTGTAACATTAATTTTGAATTGTAAAGCGTAAAGCTTTCACACAACGCTCGAATGCTAATGCGAAGACTAGATAAGGTAAACCTTTTTTAATATTAGGGCGGCCCTCTCAACATTCGCAGAACTTATTTCAATAAAAATATTAATTAAAATACATAAATTAAATTAAGTTTAAAAAAATTGAACATAATATTTTTTTTTAAACGGACTTAAATCAAATGCCGTTGGTAAATATAAAAATTACAGCAGACAGTTGTCCGAGGCCTTCGGCCACGGACTGTCCCTGCAGCTGTGTCAGAGACACGGCCATTAAGTTTAACGTAGAATACGCCATCCGATAAGACAGAAAACATATATAACAATAAATGATAAATAATATAAGCAAATGAATTTATTGTTGTATATGTTTTCTGTCTTATCGGATGACACAGCCTGCAGGGACAGTCCGTGGCCGAAGGCCTCGGACAACTGTCTGCTGTAATTTTTTTTTGTTCCTTTTAGTACTAGAGCCCAAGGTTGTATGCAATGAACCATCGTACCAGACACTGGGAAGTGACTGAAAATAACGCTAGTCGCACTTATCATTCTATACTCTAGCGGCACTGATGTGAATGAGAATATAATGTTCTCTGTTAGGGTGACCGTATGTTTACTTAATTTATGTATGGGCGTATTATGACGTCACTTTACAGATTTCGAAAGTCTAAAGTTATGACTCGTTCGTAGTTAGAAAGAAGTGCTGGCATATAGTGTCAAATATTGATCTTAGTAATGAAATCCTAAAGATGGTACCCATAAATGTGAGATTTGAAGTTGTTCATTCTATAAATCAGACAAAGTTATAATCCTAAGAAAGTGTATATCAGTTATGCACTGTATTTTCTCCAACACCAATCACTAATTTTCCATATCACACTTTCGCTGTCAATTCCAGACAGACTCTGTTTATAGCTCAAGCTTATAGCTGTTGTGCAGAAATTATCCTCATTATCCGTACAATTTATTTTCCCTCCTTGCAACAATCATAGCAATGAACTGAATTAATTTATTTTTCAATTACACTGTATATATCAATTACCTGGGGACTGAGTGGAAAATAAAATAAAGCTGTAAATAAAATCAACACAAGTAGCTCAATTTAAATTCACATTAATGCGAAAAAGAGAAAGAGTGAGTGTCGAGAGACCACAAACAAACACGCATACAGTTAGAGGTATATGTAGTAAGACACCTCTATTCATTTTTAAATGTAACTAGTGACACTATAAGTAAAATCTTTAGCACAGACTACTATATAACTACTCATCTACAGTAGAAATTTTAACCAGAAAATATTAGCCGTGTCATGCAATGAACATTGAGGGTATGTTCGTAGCACTTGTTAGAGTTCACATCAACACTGAATAAAATCGCAGACTTAAAAAAATTAGAAACCATTAAATGCATACCATAAATATTACACTGTGGTTAGATTACCAAAAGTCTTTGAAACAATTTTGTTTGCTTTTAAAATTATGTTTTAGAATTATGAATTCCTGTGTATAAATCGAATGAATAAAATTTTAACTTGTATGATATGATTACTGTTTTACATTTGTCATGCAAACAAAAACATAGACTTTTGCGTATATAATAACCACATTATAATTGATAGAAGCGTCACAAAACCGAAATTATATATATCTATCCATGCCGACCAAGGCATCTCATCAACTCCCTTCTCCACAGGTATTTAGGCATAATAAACAAAGACAATGAGTTGTCAATATTGGTGCTTTCGTTAAAGTAAAGGGGTTTTCAACAGAGACGCTACAAAAGTAAATCGATAGGGACAGCAAACGACGCTATATTTTTTCCCGCTCTTCATGGAGAGATATACGAGCCAAAAACGAGTCGAAATTATTAAAATTTACTACCGAAATTTGGAGTCAGTGGCCTCAACTTTAAGAGCGCTACATCCAATTTCTGAATTCTGAATTTCATTTCTGGCTGAATGGCTTCGTCAATAAGCAAAATATGCGTTATTGGTCAGACAGCAATCCACACGTAATCCATGAGTCATCATTGCATCCCGAAAAAATTACGGTTTGGTGCGGTTTATGGGCCGGCGGCGTCATTGGGCCGTACTTCCTCCGTGATGATCAAGACCGGCACATTACTGTGAATGGGGATCGCTACCGTTCAATGATAACCGAATATTTTTGGCCCCAATTGGATAATATGGGCTTGGAGGACATGTGGTTCCAACAGGACGGCGCCACAAGCCACACAGCGAATGCCACAATCAATTTATTGGAAACCAAGTTTAGTGAACGTGTTATCTCACGAAGTGGCCCAATCGATTGGCCGCCTCGGTCGTACGATTTGACGCCGTTAGATTATTTCCTGTTGAGCTGCGCCAAGTCTACGGTCTATGCCAACAAGCCAGCGACGATTGATGAACTTCGTACGAATATCGAACGTGAAATTGCAGCAGTATCGGCCGATTTTTGCTTGAAAACCGTCAAAAATTGGGTTCAGCGTCTGGACTTCTGCAAGCGTGCCCGTGGTGGCCATGCAAAAGAAATCGAGTTCCATACATAATGGCATCGAACGTACTTTCACAGGAATAAAGAATTGGTATCTAAAACCAGTTTTGTTTTATTTAAAAAAAACTTTTGTAGCGCTTTTATTGAAAAACCCGATATTTGTTATGGTTATCGTCGCATTACTAGGTTTTGAAACAAATCTCATTAATATAGAATCTTAAGCTCGTTTAAAGATTAAGAACAAATCTCATTAATTTGAGATTTGTTTAGACCCTGACGTCTGACAATGCATGTGAAGAAGGGAACTGATAAGATGCCTTGGTGCACACAGAGAAGAGATTCGTTGTCACGTCCATGAACTAACTTTGTACTATTAGATGATTCAGTGGTGATTATCAATAAGTTGTGATTAACAAATAAACCTGTAGTTGACTGGAATATTATGAAGAAGAATGTAAAATACCTATTTGTTAGAAATATTTATCTAGATTTCTGTCGTGTGCTCATTTGGCTAAAAAGCTTCGCATTATACCACAATAGCTGCATCTTGTACGCTTTGGTACCCCTGAAGTTTAATGAAACGTAATTCTGTTATTTTTTTCTATTCATTCAAGTGATTTAGGATATAAAATATTTCTAGTTTTGCCATCTAGTGCAAATATATATAAGTCTGAAGGTTTACCCACACTTGAACATCCAACATATAGGTGTCCGTGGAAAAACACGGATTCGTCAAATTTAAGCCACAGTCTTAAAGCGACTGCCCTTGCACTTTCTTAATCGTCATCGCAAATGCCAACCGACTCGAAAACTGCAAACTTTTGAAATCGAAGGGGATGCCTGTAGTTATCATGGGAATGAGTGTCATCAGGACATCGGTTCCTTTAAAGTAATTTCCAGTGATTTATGGTAGCCTCTTTAAGATTATTCAGCTTGTTTTAACTACCAGTCGATTGTCGTTACAAAGGCAAGGTGGATCAGTATTACGCATTAATATGATGGATTCCCCATCTGACCAAAGGGAATCACGTATCACAACAGGAAGATTGCGAATCTCAGATTCAAGAATTGTGGAGATAATTTTGTTTTAAGGTTAAGAAGCATTTAACTTTGAAAAAATTATTTTAACCGAATCGGCAATATAATATAAGTTCTCAAGTGTCAGGTGTCAGGTGTACGGACAATTGTATGATACAGTGTATATGTGATATTTCAAATATTGGCGTATGTGGGCTGCTCCTCGGCCCTTTTTGCCAACTTGGTTCAGAATAGCCTGTTCACATCTCTATGCCAACTGTGAAATTTTCAGGATGATCAATCGATTATTATGGCTGTTATAACGGCCTGTTTTAAAAGTATCGTTCGCCCACTTCTACCCTACCAAATCTCATGTTCATACCAATGATAGTTCATGAGATTTTTAAATTTCAAGTTATATTGGCGGTGCCACGCCCCTTTATCCAATCACAACCAAGTATAGCCAACGACTATCAGAAGCTTATCAATACCACCTAGTGAAACTTTCATAACAATCGGTCCATTGGCAAAGCCGCCAGAGCAATTTTTGAAAAGAGGCGTGGCACCCCCCACTTCCATCCTGGCTGTTATTCGAACTGTACGAACAACTTCCTTACTTACTTCTTCGGTCTCGAACAACCTCTAGGGATCAGGTAGCTTACAAAACGAAGATAACATATTTCGCCAATCAGTTCGATCTTGTGCCTTACCTCTCCAGTTGACCATACCAATTGTACGGTGGGATTCGTCAAGCTGATCCCTCCAGCGGAGTCTTGGTCATCCTATTTTTCGTCTTCCTTTGAGTTCGGTTTCGAAACCCCTTCATGCTGGTTCGTCTTCATCCATTCTACTGGTGTGGCTTAGCCAGCCCAACCGTGTTACATTGATCCGCTTAACTATGTCAATTTCGGGGAAAATCCCATACAGCTCATGGTTCATGCGTCGCCGATACTCGCCGTTGTGCACTATAGGGCCATACATTTGTCGGAGTATTTTTCTCTTGAAGAGTCCTACAGATGTTTCGTTTGCTTGCGATAGGACCCAGGATTCTGCGCCATAAAACAAGACGGGTGCAGCTGGACTTTTGTTACTCGAGAGAGGGCTTTATCTCTAAAGTGATTGGTTAGCCCAAAATAAAATCTATTCGCAAGCACAATTCTCCGCTTGATCTCAAGGCTGACGTTGTTGCTTTTGTTTACGGCAGAGTCTAGGTATATAAATTCACCTACCACCTCGAAGTTATAAGGGTTATCAACGTTCACGCTTTGGTCTACTCGCGTAGAGGTCCTGCTCGGTGAAACCATTAATTTTGTTTTGCCCTCATTTACCCACTTTTGCTGACTCCTTCTCAATTCTCGAAAACACCGCAGTAACTTCTCTAATTGTGCGCCCAATGATATCGATATCATCAGCATATGCGAGCAGCATGTGACTTTTGCTGCTGATGGTTTTATTCACGTTGACTGCAGCTTTACTCATAATGATCTCTATTAAGATGTTAAAGAGATCGCATGATAGCGTGTCGCCCTGCCTGAAGCCTCGCATGGTTTCGAAAGATTCGGTAAGATCCTTACCAACTTTCACTGCGGATTTGGTGTTCGTCAAGGTTATCCTGCAAAGGCGTTTGAGTTTTGCGGGAATACCAAGCTCAGACATTGCTTCGCAGAGTTTCTCCCGTATCGGGTTATCGAAGGCCGGTTTATAATCGACAAATAGGTGATAGGTGTCGATTTGTTTTTCGTGGGTCTTCACGAAGATTTGGCGTAGTTTGAAAATATGGTTGGTTGTCTATTTTCCAGGCCTAAAACCAAACTGGTATGTCCCAATCAGGTCAAAGAAAATTGGTTTTAAACTTTCGCATATTATACTTGCTAGATCCTTATATGCTATGGAGAAAAGGCGTATTCCACGGCAGTTGGCACAGAGACTCGGGTCGCCTTCTTTAAATATGGTACATAGCACACTGGGACTCCAATCGCCGGGCATGCTTTCATCTAACCAAATTTTGCTAATGAGCTGATGCATGCACCTTATCAGCTCATCGCCGCCAGCCTTAACCAGCTCCGCCGGTAATCCATCGGCTCCTGCGGCATAGTTGTTTTTAAGCCGGGCAATATCTGTTATAATCTCGTCTTCGTTATGATGGCGAAATCGACGTCGTCGTTCAAATTGTGATCGATTGTCCCATCGTCATTGGATATATAGGGTACCAGTAGCTCGGAGAAATGATCTCTCCATATTCCCAACATACTCTGCACATCTGCGATGAGATTTCCTTCCTTGTCTTTACAGATGTGGGCCCTGAACAATGGCCACTATTTTTTGACTTTTCGATAGAATTTTCGGGCTTCGTTCTTCCTTCTGTATGTCTCAATTTTCGCACTCTTGCGCTTACTCCACTTCTCCCTATACCGCCCAGTCGCAGCTCGCATTGCAATTGGCTGAAGCATTGCTATACGTGCAGCGTTTTTTCATCATTTGCAATGCGACACTCTTCATCGTACCATGGTTTATTGCGAAGCTGTTTTTCGAAATCAAGTATGGTGGTTGCGGCACTTTTTATAGAGTCGGAAATGGGTTTCCACTGCACTTCATGTTCGTCATCGGGAGGGGGGTTCTGTACCAAAAGTTGCGAGAGTTCCCTTGAGCAGGCCGTGGCTACCTCTGGTAGTTGCAGCTTTCCGATGTCTAGCTCCCTCTGCATCTGGTTTCGTACAATTTTCGCTCTACTCAATCTAGTGCGAACCTTTGTTGCTACCAGGTAGTGCTCAGAATCGATGTTAACTCCTCTGATCACTCGTACGTCCATTACACTGGATGAGTGCCTTCCATCAATTACCACATGATCAATTTGATTCTTCGTTCTTTGATCAGGGGATACCCAAGTAGCCTTGTGTATGTCTTTATGCTCGAAGCTTGTACCACTAATGAGCATGTTTTTTGCCGCGGCAAAGTCAATCAGTCTCATACCGTTGTCGGACCTGTCAGCATGTAGACCGAAATTGCCAATAGTTGGACTAAACACAATATCCCTGCCTACTTTAGCATTAAAATCTGCTAGTACAATCTTAATGTCATGGCCAGAGCACCGGTCATACGTTTCCTCTAGGAGCTCATAGAATATGTATTTGGCATCATCATCTTTCTCTTCTGTCGGGGCATGCACACAAATTAGGGAAATATAAAAATATTTCGCTTTTATGCGGATTGTGGCTACACGTTCACTGACAGGTTTGAACCTAGAGACTAGATGTCGCAGTCTTTAGCCAACCACAAATCCGCAACCAAGTTCATGTTTTTTTTCATGGCAACTGTAGTATATATCACAGTTTTTATTTATTGTGCAGCCATGTCCTGCCCATTGCATTTCCTGGATAGCGGTAATGTCATCCTTATAACTTGCGAGGACATCTGCCAATTGGATCCTTGAACCGGATCGATATAGAGTTCTTACATTCCAGGTGCATATCCGTAAATCGTGGTCCCTATAACGTTTGTGGGGGTTGTCATCAAATAGGGGTCGTTTATGTTTTATCTTTCGTTTTCGTATTTTCACTGCCATTATGACCGGTTGCGGGAGGCAAACCCAGTTCACCGGGTTTTTGCATTTTACCTACTGCCAGGATATTTGATTGCAGCCGCCTATTATGGATCAGACGCTGGCCAGGATGCAATATGTCGAACCTGGATTTTCTTCTTTTGGTTTCTATCCGCCGTTGGTCCATATATTTGGCTCATCCGCCTTCTAAGGACAAAATAATATGCTTGATATCTTGATGAGCTTGAGTGACATCAGTCGTCTACTAAGCCTGAAACATATCACTGAGTGCATAACCAATTCGGCTGCTCACTTGCTATGCCTTCTCGCTTTAGCTAGCTAACGGAGGTTTCCGATAAAGCCATTGCCCAGGACATACTGCGAGGAAGTAGTGAGCTGCTTGGACTGTCCAATGAAGGAATCGTTTCTGGCCACTCACAAGTGAGTGGCTATCAGAGACTTTCCACATCCACGGGCAGTCCCATGCCCTCCGTATGAACAATATATATACCAAATGTCATCTTCATACCTCTGACAGTTCATGAGATACACCCGTTTTATGTTTCAATTTGTATACCACGACTCGGCAATTTTTTGTTGGATCACTAATTTTGATCAAATGCATCAACAGAAATTTTCAAGGCGATTGGTGAAGCAGTCCTTCAGATATTGCATTTTCAAAAAATAGTTTCCAATGGGCGAGACCTACATTCTGTAAAAATTTCAAAATGCTCGGTCCAGCCGTTTTCGAGTCTATACGGTACTAAAAAAATGCAAACAAACCAACAAACAAACACAAACAAAATTATTATAATTTGTAACCAGGATTCGTATTTTGTGGGTAAAGGGTTATTGCTCTGGGTAACCGATACCCGTTTTTGATCGAAAATATAAAGAAATTAAAAACATTTCTATATCTCGGAAACGGAGCTTCGAATCGAAAAAATAACAAATTTTTGAGGGTTTCCATAAAGTGGTCCAATTGTATAAATTTTTGTTTTAAAAAATCGCCAAAATAAGTAAATCGCAAAAATAAAAAATTTCTATAACTCGAAAGCGATGCGTCCACTCGGAAAAATAATAAATTGTTGTACGCCCGCAGGAAATTGTAACCAATGGATGTCTTTAGTATGGAATAAAATGTTTGGAATAAAATATCGCTAAATCGCCATTATGTCTATATTTCTGAAACGAAGCGTTCAATGTTTTTCCTCGATTCTAAGGGTTTTTTCATAAACATAGCAGACATAAACATAAACAGAAAATTTTTAAAAAATCGCCAAAATAAGAAAAACGCTAGAATAAAAATATAAGTACAACTCGGATACAGTGCGTCCAAACGCAAAAATCCTGTGTAATAGGCTTTAATCAATGGATGGCTTTCACACGGCCTTATATTTTTTTAAAATCCATTTAGGTAATATTTTTCAAATAAGAAATCGCTAAAACTTACATATGTGTTATCGACTTTTTTTTAAATTAGTAATGCTGTATTAGAGGCTAAAAAATTTAAAAACTTTCTTATTTTGCGATTGGACGCACTGTTTCCGAGTTATAGCTATTTTTTATTTTGGCGAATTTTTGGAAACAATTCTTCCATACGAATTTGATCACGTATGCAAACCCGTTAGAAACCCCCAAAAATTATTTATTTTTTCGATTGGGCGCTCCCCGCTTACGAAATATAGAATTTTTTTTTAAATTTTTAAAATTTTCGATCTTAATACGGGATTGGTAACCATGGGTACCCCATTGACTAAAGCCGTGAGTAATGGGCAAAGGTCGCTTACCGATTCCCGTGCAGGGTAATTTCCCATGGTCGTGGGTAGCTACCCAGAATTTCCCCATACCCTGTGGGTAATGATTAAACGTTCAGTACCCATTCCCCACGGTGATGTCTATGGGTTACACATGGGGGGGTATATGCGAACTCTTTAACCCTATACATACAATACAATTTTAAAATATCATATGTATGTTTAAGATGATTTGTGTCATACACAATAATAGTTCCTCCAGACAAGTGTCCACAATTTGTTGCATGTTTGTGGATTTTTAGAATAGTGGCGTCAGATTCAACGATTGTTTAAAAATACTCACTTCACCTGGTGGCGAAATATAGCAAGTCTGCATCTTCGTCTGGTCGATAACAATAAAATATACATGGACTTGAATGACCTTCTTTTGATTTCGTGTAGAAAAATATATGTCAAACGTGGTTTTTGTCCAAAGCATATCAAATTATGGGTCTATACGGCGTTAAATGTAAATATGTGTACTTACCATATTCTTCGGTGCATGATATCTATACTCGTATACTTTATTGTTTTTTTTTTTACAAATTTGATTCTCACTTTCTATTTAAAATAATAGTTTCTCTGAAAATTTCTCGTGTAACATTCACATATGGTTCCTCTTTTACAGCAAAGCCTCTTATGAAAAATCGAATACATAACGTTGTAACAAGTGTTTTTGTAACAGAAACTAAATTATGATTACATTGACTAATATCTGAACACGAGTTCTAATATTGTACTCGGTATGAGTTAATACAACTTAATTTCTGTAATAGCAACTTGCAACTTGTAAGACTTATTTTTAATTTATCAATAACATCGACAAACAATTCTGATGTATGATTATTACGAATTCTAGATTCCCAACCATCTACCGAAATTTGAAATTGTTCTTGTGTTTGTTTGGTAATACTTTAGTACTAATAAGGATATTATAAATATGTATTCCCACAATAGTGACATTGCTGAATTCGAATAATTGCGAGTTGTTTGTGAGTAGTCGTGTCTGTATTGGTCTCTATAAAGAAGTTTGTGTTATTAATATAAAATGAATCCAAAATGAGCAAAACTATAAAACCATTAAAGTATGTAATACGATATACGGATATGGGTTGGAACTAGAGAAAATCTTTGTCTTAAACCCTTTAAAAAAAGTCACGCACGAGATACTTTGTATCTGCACACACTCCATACAACTATTGTAAAATGGTTTAATAAACATACAATTATTTGATGATATCAATTTAAGCGGAAAAACTACATGTTGCCTACACCCACAATGCTATACAAACACACGTTCTTGCTAATCCACATGCGCACCGTTCTAGGCAAAAACAGATCAAAGCATTAAAGGACATGTACTCGAGCAGTAGGAAGGGTTAATGAGCAATCCCCCTTTTCCCAAATAGTGGCTAAATTAGAAACGATAAATAGCTATTTAACTGTAAATATGGTGGGACTGAAAAGAATGTGGTGGGTATGGGTTTGAGGCAACTAACACTAAAACAGGCTGTTTACAGTCTCACCTTTGTAGATGGAATATCGATGATGTGGTTGTAATAAATATCATTTGTCTGTCTTGTTGTTTGTCTTACCTTAGATTTAAATTTTCTGTTTTTGTTGTTCACAATTCGTGCCATTACCGTTCTGGTTAGAAATCAATGGCCTAAAGTGTCCTCCGAATATTTACGTATTGATGTAAAGTGTGAAATTTGAATGGCGCAGACAACAAAATCCAATACACTCAACCTAACTGAACGTTATTATCACTTGCACAAAGGTAAAAATATCAGCCTAAGCATATATGGGCAAGAATATTTTTGTTTTGCACCTCTAGATACCTGAGTTTAGTTGGCAATCATTTCTGTTGTCTACACATTTACATGAATCTATGAATGCAGAAAGATTAACAATATAAAAAACTCTTCCCAATTTTTTTGTTTTGTACAAAAGTTTTTTTCTATAAAATTTGTAGCCATTTAAAGTGTAAAAATTGAGAAAAAACGGCTTGAAACTTACACAAGTTTTTAAAATTTTTTTTTATTTTGCGTCCATGTCTTTTTTGTTTTAGAAGTCAACAAGCACACGGTAAAGTCACTATATGTTAGTGATAAATCTCACTTTAACAGAGCTGCGATATTATCATTTGATCAAACAATATATGGGGGTCCAAAAGTGAAACCAAATTTGAGTTTTTTTTTTTTAAATTTTAAGGTTTTTTGACCATGGCAAGTGTGCGCCTTAATATAATTGAATTCTTATCAAAGTAGTCGATAGATGGTGTAATAATCTACAACTAATGGAATAACATCTGAATGTGCCTCAGCTAGGGGCGTGGTACCGTCACTTCAAAAATTGAGTCAATCAGCGTATATTTTCTGAAAACAGCAGTTTTTCGACGGGCACAATTATTTCAAATTGGCCAGTGCTTTTTGGGGTTAAAGTTTTTCATAAATAACACCTCCGAGTCAAGGGCGCGTCTTAAAATTTTAAATTGCAAAAATTGTAGGCAAAATTTTCAAAATTTACAATATTACCAAATTTTGTTTTGCCATTTCGCAATAGCAACCAAAGCTAAAATGTAATGTTAAGTTACTAGGAAGTAATGCGGCGATGTAAATAATTGATTCCATTCATAACATTGTGATAAAAGTCATTGTAAGCGGAAATATCTGCAATTTTATCTGCAGACATTTTGCAAATAAAATCAATTGAAATAAAAAAAAAAACCGAAAGCTTTTTCAATGCCTTAAAATCTGAGGCGCGTGAAAAAAGTTTGAAAATTCTTGAAATTACAAGTGAAACAACATTTTCCTAAGCTTAAAAAGCATCCCAAAATTTTTTTTTTTTTTTTTAATTTTTATTTTTTAAATTCTTTATATTAACTTCGCCTTCTTGATTGAATGGCACAAATCTGTTATTGTTGATTATTTGTCATATAATTCTCCCACGCGATTTTCTCCGGAAGTTCGTGGCCGATTTTATTGATTTTTAGAATTTTAGAAATTTATTGAAATTTAAGCCAAAAATCAAGGCGATCCGGTATCGGGTAGCTGGGATTTAAGTGTTTTAATTTGGGATATTTTTACCCATTTTCTGCTGTGTCATCGTATTTAACGTTGGTCGTTTGTTTGTTTACAAACAAAATGCGTTTGTTTTTAAATTTCTACTACAAAAGCAAAAATAAGACTTGCCAAACCATTTAAAGTTGTAACTTTTGAACGATTTTATGGATTTGGTTGATTTTTTTTGCAAAATATTGCAAATTATTTCTTCTTCTTAGCTGCATTTTTCAAATATTTTCAAATCTAAGGTATTCTTTGAAGATCTGAATGTAAATGAAAACAATTTAAAAAAACATTTTTTTTCACTGTATCTCGCCAAATAATGAAGATAAAACAAAAATTTTGGACTGTATTTATAGCTCTAAGTATGTTCCATAAATATTTTGCTTTTTTTTTAAATCAAAAATTTTTCGGATTTTTGAGAATTTTTTTAAAATTTCCAACTTCAAACCGCCATAACTTTCGCGCGCCTTGATGAAAGTTATGAACTATAACAGATTTCGTCTGCTTAAGTATTACATTATATTCGTGCAAGACAATATTAATGTGGCATAAAAAAAATGGAAAAAAAAGTCTAAGTGTAACAAAAAAATACTTTTGCCCATATGTTACATTTCGATAATATATATTTTCTTTAAATTATTGGAACGAAGTTCCTTATCGCACGTTGCGGGATGGGGGCTAAATGAAAAAATTTTAAACAACTTTTTTTTAACCGTATTATGCTATAACCCTGTATACAACCCAGTATTATTTTGCATACTTTTAGGATTTAGGATTTGTACAGTCAGGGATATATATGAGGGTTGATTTCTTCAATGTTGGCTTTGTGATAGTCATGCCCATGTGAAGTGTGCTGGCTTCAATGGAAGGCATTACGATATAATTACGGCTAATTTTGTCTCTATTAGTTTGAAACTTAAATCGTTGGAGGATATGTTTGATGCTTTTAAATGGCCTGAAGACATCTCGTCCTCTCCAAGACGTAAAAAAATCTTCTAGTGACGCAATTTAATTGTGCCAGTAACTCCTAACTTGGATAATTTGGACAGTAATCACCATAATCATTTTGAGTTTTATTATAAAAATTATATATTAATAATGATTAAAGACTCTTTTCAATGGTAATGATTAATTTAACCCTGCTGTTAGATTAGGACCATTTGGTCCAAATTTTTTCTGTTTTCCCTTGTAACTTTGGAACGGTGATATATACTGACTAAATTTTTCTGCTAATGGGGTCTTTTAATAAAACAATGTTATGTGCGAAAATTAAATTTTCTAACTTTATTCAGGACTGAGAAAAATACAAAATGACGAATCTTAGATTAGAGGACCATTTGGTCAATAGTACATTTTTTCATTACCAAGCGAATGTAAATTCATGTCAAATATTTAGAAGATGTTTTTGATATGTCAAATACTTGCTTTAGAAATTATTGAACCAAAATAGTTACAAAGGATAAGATAAAATTATTATTTTGGATGAAAATTCCAGTATGGACCAAATGGTCCCTCAATCTAAGATTCGTAAGTTTTTTCATTACCAAGCGAATGTAAATTCATGTCAAATATTTAGAAGATGTTTTTGATATGTTAGCGGATGTTTTTGATATGTCAAATACTTGCGTTAGAAATTTTTGAACCAAAATAGTTACAAAGAATAAGATAAAATTATTATTTTGGATGAAAATTGCAGTATGGACCAAATGGTCCCTCAATCTAAGATTCGTAAGTTTTTTCTAATCTAACAGCAGGGTTAAGTAATATGTATTACAAAAATCAGATGTTGTGTTTGTTTTGCTTGTTTGCATTTTTTAGTACAGTATAGCCTCGAAAACGGTTGAACTGATCGTTTTGAAATTTTTACAGAATGTAGCTGTGTAATCGGTGGTGAAAATAGGGTACTTGAATTTTGATATATCAAGTGGGCGTGGCCCCGCCCATTGGACTCTATTATTGAAAACGCAATATCTGGAGGACTGTTTCACTAATTGCCTTGAAAATTTGTGTGGATGCAATTAGCAGCAAAATTCGTGATACAACAAAAAATGGGCGGGATCGCAATAGTGGGCGTGGCATACATCTTGAAACTTTGTACGGCTGTATCTTATGAACTATGAGAGGTATGAATAATATATTTGGTATATAAGTTGTTCGTACAGTACGAATTGCAGTCTGGGTGTAAGTGAGCGGTGCCACGGCCCCTTTTAAAAAAACAGTCTGATGGCTTTTCTAATAGACCGATTGTTATGAAAATTTCACAATAAGGTACCGATGACCTGCTGATAGTTCTTGGGTATACTTGGAAAGGATTGGATAAAGTCGCGTGGCACCGCCCATACAACTTCAAATTTAAAATAATTATATATCATGAACTATCAGAGGTATGAAGATGAGATTTGTTATATAAATTGTTCGTACAGTTCGAATTACAGCTAGGGTGAAAGTGGGATGTGCCACGCCGCTTTTTCAAAAATCGCTCTGACGGCTTTTCTAATAGGCCGATTGTTATGGAAATTTCCCAATGTGGTACTGATGGCCTACTAATTGTCCTTAGCTATACTTGGTAGTGATTGGATAAAGGAGGTGGCACCGCCATACAACTTGAAATTTAAAATTGCTATATCTCATGAGCTATCAGAGGTATGAAAGTATAATTTGGTATATATGTTGTTGTACAGTATGAATTGCTGCCAAGGTGGAAGTGGGATGTACCACGCCCCTTTTAAAAAAAACCGTTATATCAGTCATAATAATAGTTTGATCGTCCAG
This sequence comes from Phaonia tiefii, assembly GCA_963931995.1. Taxonomy (NCBI): domain Eukaryota; kingdom Metazoa; phylum Arthropoda; class Insecta; order Diptera; family Muscidae; genus Phaonia; species Phaonia tiefii. The sequence goes on along the minus strand of OZ008370.1, from coordinate 97,392,394 downwards.
TAAATTTCACAGTATGTTACAGTTGGCCTACAGATACGTACAGGCTATTGGGAAGAAAGTTGCCACAAAGGGACGAGGCGCCGCCCACACACGTCAATATTTGTCTATTATATATACTATATCAAACAATTATCCGTACACCAGGCACTTGAGAACATATTTCAATGTATCGCAAAAAATATATGGGCGATTTAAAAAAAATATTTGAATTAAATCGGCCATATAAATTTTGAGATACATACATTAAAATATGTTCACATCTGGCTGGTGTACGGACAATTGTAGGAATGTGAGGTTCGGTACATATACTACTGATATGATGCAAATTACTTTTTGGGCAAAACGAATAAAAATATGGCTATTAAAAATGTCAGACTATGAAGCTAAAAAAGTGATCACAGGTACGAATGTATATGAATATCATTGAGGTCAGTTTAGAGAGAATCCTAAATATCTTTATCCCAATAATGCATTTTTTAAAAAAATGCAGAATAATCTTATAGAGGCTAGATACTATAATCACTGGAAATTATAATATTATGTAAAACATTTCAGTTTCATGAATTTAATAAAATAAATTACAAAAAAAAGCAGACGATATTCCCATCCAAAGTACAAAAAGTGAAAAAAAGAAGAACACAAATGTTGCGCTGCCGTAGCTTATCCGCAGCTTCGCAGGCATATCGAAAAAATAGAGAGACGTAGAACAGCCAATTGGACTTTTCGAGTAAAATCGAAAATTTCGAAACTTCCACAGCAAAATATTTGACCGCCAATAAAGCTTTACTGGTTGACTGTAGGCCATTTTTTATATCAGAGGTTTGCAACACTAGGTATAATCTGTATCTTTTCCGAAGACCACTTTCCTCTAGGACGGACCATGCGTATGCAAGCAGTTTATTAACAGTTGTTTTTTTTTAAATCTCTTTTAAAAAATGCAGAATAATCTTATAGAGGCCACTATAATCACTGGAAATTATAATATTATATAAAAGATTTCAGTTTCCGATTCGGTTGCCATTTGCGATCACCATTAATAAAGCCCAAGACAGTCGTTTCAAGTCTGTGGCTTAAATTTGCCAAATCCGTGTTTTTCTCACGGACAATATATGTTGAATGCTCTCGTGTGAGTAAACCTTCAGAGTTACATACATATATATATTTGCACCAGATGACAAAACTAGAGCACTTGAATAAATAGAAAAAAAATAACAAAATTTTGTTTCATTAAAATTATAATTCAGCGGTAGCGAACCGCAACGGGAACAGCTATTATAGTATAATGAGAAGCTTTTTAGACAAATCAGCACACGATCGAAATCTAATCAAATTCTTCTAACAAACAGTGATTTTACATTCTTCTTCATAATATTCCAGACAACTACAGGCTTATTTGCGCACTGTATTCTTGTTCACACTTTGGGATTACAAAAACTTTGAAGGCGAAACGAAGTTTGCCGGGTCCAACTAATTTACTATATATATTGTAGTTTTCAACCCAATAAAAAGTAGATTTAGAAAATCCAAAGTGAAATTAGCTTAAAAAAATAACATTTTCTTAAAGAAGTAAATTTTCTTAAAAAAGTAAATTTTTTTACAACAAATTGCCTTATCTTATAAGACTACCTTTTCTTTAAAGAGTACCTTTTTGTGGGAAACAAAATAACTTTTCTTGAGATAAGTATCTACCCTTAAAAATTTACCTATTCCTAAAAAAGAACCAATTCTAAAAAAATTCCCATTTCTTTAAACAACTACATTCTCTTCTAAAAAATTCATACTCTTGCCTTTTTGTTACAAAAAGTACCTTTTCTTAAAAAACATTAGCTTTTAATAAAAGAAGTACTTCTCTTTAAAAAGGACGTTTTCGGGAAAATAAAATACATATTCTTACAAACAGGACATAAAAATATACTTTAAAAAAATACGTTCTGTAAAAAAACATTTTTCTTAAAAAAAGTGTATTATTTTACATCAAGTGTCTTTTTTTTTTTTTTTTTTTTTTTTTTAATCGAGCGAACCCATCGCCGCCACTCTTACCCGCCCCTACCGACCGAGAGGGCCACGTCCCCATAACGTGAGGACAGCGTACACATTATAGACCGGTCTATAACGGGAGAGCAAGGATTATAAGTTCACACGTTACAACCAACTACAGAAATTCTTCACCAGTTGGTATTACACTAACATAAATAAGTATAAAAGCACATCACGAGATATTAACATAAGATACTTCAATATATAATAATTACGAGCAAAACGAAAACCAAATCATAAATCAGACCAGATAGTAAGGATAAAGTAAATTAAATTTACATATGTACGTTAACGAATATACAGCACTAATGCAATCGGTTCAAATGACAAATTATGCTAGACTTTGTCGTTTCCCAACTACCTGTGAAATCAATAAACTGATATAGCTCATTAAAGTCACGACACATTCTCCTAACTGGATCAAAGGACGCATAATTCGAACGCTGAAACTCGATGTTTACGAGTTTATAGTACCTCGTGGGTCTCAATGGGACATTTATGAAAATCTTAGCTAACAGAAATTCAGAACATATACATCCATCAATTATCTTCAAAACTGTAATAGAGTTTATCATGGTACGTCTACTACTAAGAGTCGGCAATCTGATCAATGCTAGTCTACTGCTATACGAAGGAAGATTATGGTTCGGGTTCCATTGAAGATTTCTCAGACAAAAAATGAGAAACTGTTTCTGGACCGATTCAATCATATTAACATACAAATTGTACTGGGGGTCCCAAACAACTGATCCATATTCGAGAATAGGGCGGACTAGTGAAGTAAAAAGATTTTTCGTAACGTAGGGATCTGAAAATTCCTTTGCCCAACGTTTAATAAAGTTCAGAACGCCATAAGCCTTGTTCACCATCGTAATTATGTGGGAGTTGAAATTCAATTTTCTGTCCAAGAGAACACCAAGATCAACAAATGAATCCACCGATTCAAGAACATTGCCACCTAAAATGTATTTTGCCGAAAATAATGATGACCTAGAGAACAGCATATGCTTACATTTCGTAAAATTAAGCTCCATCAAATTGGTCTCGCACCACGTCTGGAAAGTAGACAAATCCCTCTGAAGTAAAGCATATTGACAAGGATCCTTGTAAGAAAAATAGATCTTCACGTCATCAGCGTACATTAACAATTTAGAGTGCATTATGGAGGCGGGTAAGTCGTTAATGAATAACAAAAATAGAACCGGCCCAAGATGACTGCCCTGAGGCACCCCAGATGACACAAAAATAGATCTTGAGAATGATCGACCAAATGATACCATCTGTTCTCTGTTCATTAAATAAGAACTAATCCAATTCAGCATGTTACAATTAAAACCCATTGCCCCTAATTTATATAATAACAAATTGTGGTTAACTTTATCAAAAGCCTTACTAAAATCGGTAAAAATCACATCAGTTTGATCTCCATTAATAAAGCCGTCAATAATAGAAGAGGAAAACTGAAGCAAATTAGTCACGGTGGAACGACCCTTCCGAAAGCCATGTTGACATGGATCTAAAATAGAGGAAACCTGATGAGAAATTACCTCTGTGACTAACTTCTCAAAAAGTTTAGGAATGGCACTCAATTTTGCAATTCCCCTATAATTTGCAACATTTACTAAACTACCAGATTTGTGGAGAGGGATTATATAAGAGCTCTTCCACTTTGCAGGAAAATGGCCGAACTTCAACGAAGCGTTAAATAAGAGAGTCAACGGTAAGCTGAGAGAATTCGAGCAGTATTTCAACATAGAGTCCGGGATACCATCAGGACCAGCTTTATTCGAGGCTTTCAAGCTGATTAAGTTATCTAGCAACCACGAAGAATTTACGACAGGTGCATCAAACGGAATGGTAGAGCGGACAGTGTACGGGTATGATTTGGAAACATCATAGGCTCGGGTGGAATAAATAGATGCGAAAAAATCGGCGAAACAATTAGCAATAGACTCTTCATCTGAATATTCAATACCGTTCATTTTGATCCTACAAGGTGTGGAAGACGAATTACGCTTCAAGTTAACAAATCTAAAGAATGATTTGGGGTTCCGTTTAAAATTAGCCTTCAACCTATCCAAATATAATCTGTAACTCTCACGAGATTTAGAGTTGTATCTACTCCTAGCAACAATATACCTAGCATAGTCTGCTAGTAGTCCAGATTTTTTATACTTGTTCGAACATCTATTCCTTACATTCTTGAGACTATTTAGAGCCCTTGAGGACCATGGGGGACCAGTATTACCCCTTATTGGCCTCTTGGGTACAGACTTAGAAATATAGCCATTAATAATATTATAGAAATCATCCAGGGCGATTTCAAATTCAAAAGAATTATCACACTGACATATACTATGCCAGTCGGTATCAAAGATAAGATTATTCAAAAGTATAAAGTTCGCACGCGAAAAGCATAGGCCAACATAGGACGAAGAGTAATTGCAACCAACCTGCATGGTATCATATGTATAATTAATTCCCAGCGTTGGATGGTAACTATCCTCAGGAGAAATTAACGGATCAATTCGAGAAATATCAAAGTTGTTAGAATCATCCACTAAAACTAGATCAAGGACTCGATTCATAGAATTGGGAATGTCGTTCAATTGAATCAACCCAAGTTCGGAAATATGCGTAACAAAATCAGATGACCAATCATATGGTGTCAATGGAGTCAGAGAATTAGTATCGGGTAAAGACACCCATGTCACAGACGGCAAGTTAAAGTCACCCAATACTAAAATACGGTCCTTTCTACTGGCTAACGCAATAACTTTTGCAATAGCGTCAATATGCACTTGATATACCTTTTTAATGAACCATTTAAATTGTCGCATTTTTCAACGGGCGCCTAGGTGTTTTGGAACTAACTCCTGTATAATATATAGCGAAAGGATCTTCGTTCCAACCGGGTGTCCCCTGACACCTCATGTAATTTTTTAAATTTCGTTTGTTCTTTTTTTAAATATTTTAAAATTGGAACTTTAGTTTTTACATTTGGAATTCCAAATAGCATACAGTGAATATAAAAAAAATAGAATACTCTGTCAAATCTTTAAAGCTCTTAGCCTCATTACACGTTCATCATGACATGGCGTTTGAATCCCACATTGGCCTCTTAAAAACAACTCTTTTTTGCATAATTACTCTTGAATGGATTCTCTAACCGCCGCAAATCTGGGGCAATATGTGTAATGGTTTAAAAATTAAAATTGATGATTTATAAAAGTAGTTGGTGTCAGGCAAAAGTCCATAAGATTCCTTATCATTAATTGAAATATCCATACAGGAAATTGATCCAATTTTAGGTGTGTTTCTCATACACTACCAGCTTAATAACTAAAATTTTCTCGCGAATAACGTTGTAAGCAACATTTTCGGAAAAGGTAGTGTTTTGAGGATTCTTGTTCGATGTCAGTTTCTGGCACTTCAAATGCTTTTCAAAAGGCAACTATTTTGAATGTAAAAACGTTTTATCATCCACGTAGATTTGAATATAAAACGATATTCCATTGTGAAGTCTATAAAAATTAACCGCCTTATTCATAAATAGTTGGGGGAGGTTTGTGAGACGTTTTTTGTATGATAAACTGTTTCTCAAACCGCTCACAACTTTTTATGAATACGGCCGTAAATGTCTAGCTATAGCTTCTGGCTTTATGGAGATTCTAAAATAATTTCCAAGAATCCTGCTTGTCTGCCCTTAACACTTTCTTATAGTTACAACAGTCGTTCCTGTGTTCATCTCTTCCCTTCCTACAAGAGCCTTCGGACGGTTTGGCCCAGGTTTAATATTTACAATCCGGTTTTCTTATTTCCCCTTGAGTAAGCAACACTCCTAGCCTTTCGTGCCGAAGTTTTATTGTGAAAACGAAGATACTTTTGCCAAATTTTTCCCAAATTTTTCCCAAATTTTATAATAATTTGTGCAGCACCTTTGGAACACATATTTCGAAATAATTTTCATAGTGGGACTTTTAAGTCATAATAAACATTTTTGAACGACGCTTCAAATTGCAATTTTAAATTTTTTTTTAGATGTTTGTTTAACTTTCCAGACCATTTAAAACACAATGCACTACCGCAGAATATAGATGTTATGTATTGCCAAAGTAGCCCCGAAAGGGTTAATGACCTACACAAGGAATTACGTTTGGACTTTGGTGTTAATAAACTGCTTGAAGATTTAAAATTTGTTGATGATTTTCTTTCATTTGCATACGCATGGTTCGTCCTAGAGGAAAGTTGTCTTCGGAAAAGATACAGATTATACCTAGTGTTGCAAACCTCTGATATAAAAAATGGCATACAGTCAACCAGTAAAGCTTTATTGGCCGTCAAATATTTTGCTGTGGAAGATTCGAAATTTTTGATTTTACTCGAAAAGTCGAATTGGCTGTTCTACGTCTCTCTATGTCTTCGATATGCCTGCGAAGCTGCGGATAAGCTATGGCAGGGCAACACTTGTGGTCTTCGTTTTTTCACTTTTTGTACTTTCGATGGGAATATCGTCTGCCTTGACCAATGGACAAACTGAATATGATAGATTGTACCAGTAACCATTACCAATACTTTGGTGTATACCAAGGCCAATACTCAATTAGTGAATTAACCGACGCACATTCCGTGTGTTCAAGGGCACAGCCAAAATTTACTTGACCTTTTCTAAACTTCGCACCCTGAAAAGTACGCAATTAACACGCTACCACCTCTTGGTAATTCGGATCACTGTATCATATCAGCGTTCTTTTCGTATTCAACTATTCGTCTCGCTGCAAAAACAGTCCCCAAAGGGAACAATTTTTATCTACGAAGAGCTCAACAACTTTTATCAGCATTTTAACTGCAAGCTATGTTTCCTGGACAATGACATAGATGCTGCTGTAGAAGTGATCGAGAAGATAATTTTGATTGGAATTAATTCATTCATCCCGTCGAAAATTATTTCGGTTAAACCATCGGAAAAAAATTTGTGGAACCAGACATGCAAGAATGCTTTCAGATCCAAAGAAGACGCGTTTCTACCACAAACGTTAATACTGAACTGCTACGCAAACAGGCAAGATCCAAGTCTGGCAAAGTACTTCGACGCGAAACGTTTCTTTACGAACAGCATATTCCTTACTTTCCACTAGAGGAACTAAAAGCTTTTAGTCATTTGCGAGAAGAGTAAAGGATAGTTCTTCCTCTATCCCAACTCTTGTTAAAGATGACATAACATTTACTGAACTGGTTGATAAAGCAAACCTCCTGGCTGAAATGTTTGCAAGGAACTTTTCCCTGCCGCATAGAAATCAACCGCTCCCCGTGATCAATTACGTATCTTGTTCCATGCCCAAGATATTTTTGCGAACGCGAGGAGTTAAAAAGGTTCTTGCGAATTTCGTCGTAATTAAATCTCCGGGCCCGTATGACATATCTGCACCGGTCTTGAGTAGCTGTTCTTCGACGCTGAGATGGCCACTGCGTAACCTTTTTAACCTTGCATACTGTATGGGAGTCTTCCCGCTACGTTGGAAGGTTTCTAATATTCAGCCAGTCCCTAAAAAAGGTGATGCAAGTAACGCTGCAAATTACCGGCCAATTGCAATTTGTTCTGCGCTCTAGAAGATTATGGAGAGCATGGTAACTCACCATCTAGTGAAATATCTTGAGTCCAATGGCCTTCTTAATGATCGACAATATGGCTTTCGTAGAATGAGATCTACTGGAGACCTGACGGAGTTCCTTACGGAACAGGGGAGTCGATCCATCCACCGGCTTGGTGAGAGTAAGGTAGTGGCTCTAGATATTTCCATGACCTTTGACAGAATATGGCCTTATACACTCTTGTCAAAGTTCGCTGCTATTGGTGTCGGTGATAATGTCAGTCGATTTATATCGAGTTTTCTCAGAGATCGCACTATACGAGTTGTTGTAGATGGAGTTTCATCCGACGAGCATAAATTGGCTGCAGGTATACCACAGGGCTCTGTTGTTTCTCCTTCTCTTTTTCATTGACGATCTCTTGGGTCAGACAGTAAATTCAATCTAATCTTTTGCGGATGATAGTAATCTCTGTCTTTCTTATTCATTCGACCGCAGGCCAAGTCTTCAAAAGATGCGGTTGAGATGTGGTGTCCATTGTTGAATGGGGTCGAATGAATAGAGTAGATTTTAACGCGGGTAAGACCCAGTGTTGTTTGTTGTCGCATAAGCGGATTGCTGAGCTATGTGTGTCATCATTGTCTATGGACGGTGTGGATATTGATGAATCAGACGCCCTTGATGTTCTGGGCATAAAAATACAATGTGATGTCCGCTGGGCATAACATGTATTTGAAGTGTCGAAAGATGCATTCCAGTGTCTAGTCTTTTTAACGCGGTGCAAGAAATACTTCACTCCATCTGATCTTCTCAATATCTACACCACCTACATCAGGCCAAAGATATAGCTCCCATAGGGCAGGTACCCGTAGGACATCTTTGTAGCTTCTAGACAGTAGAGGGACAGTAAGGTATACAACTCTATTGCCTCCCTTTATCATCGTCGAAATGTGGGTTGCGTGTCGCTGTTCTATCGATACTTCCACGGTATGTGTCCCTCGGACATCCGTCAACTTATGCCAGACGTGAGGATATTTAGCCGAAGTACGCAGCCTTCCAGGAACTCGCATCCGTACATCCGTTTTGTATCGAGTGGCCGGATGACCCCACTACACACTATAGAGAAAATTCGTTCTTCTGCAATAAAGTCTCTATGTGGAATAAATTTCCGGCTAGTGTATTTCCCACCAATTGTGACATACAAAGATTTAAGGCAAATCTCAACAGACACAACTCCATCTTTCCACCGTCCACTACTGCATTTTTAGGGGCATCCCCTGAGTATTGGTTTGATAGAAAAAAAAGCTGGTGCCACTTCTATAGGAGCTTGGAAGATCACTCGTAAATTCCTAATTTTGATTGTTGAATTTGACAGAAAAAACACATTTTTCCCGTGTAATAATCGCGATGTTGGCCACTACATCAAATAATCAAAAGCGCGATTAAATGTAATAAAATACACATCGGGGTTTCGTACTGCAGAAATTTGAAAAAACTGTATCGCAAGATTTTTTCATTTTTGACACTTAACAGAAATTGATCGCAATGGTATGTAAATCGATAGAGAGTCAGTGATAAGAATTATCATCGACGGCGCGTTATGCTGATTTAAAGTTTGACCATTTTACAAGTATTTTAAGATATTTTATACCCCTAATATCTCGCAAAGGGGCATCCAAAGTGCTGAATGAAATCCGTCCAAATACGCGGCAGTCGAAAGAGTTTCTTATCGCGAATCCCAATATTTTTGGCACGTTAATTACAAATCAGAACTGCATACGTTACGGACCTTTTAATTCTTCGTTGCATAAAATGGAAATACAATGATTTTAAGGAAAGCACAATATTTTAATGACATCGCAAAACAAATTCTATTTCTTGCATAAATTAATCTGCTTCTTAAAATACCGCTTGAAACCAGAGTAAAACTGTAGATCCCAATCAGTGAGTATAAAAACTAGAAAGCGCACAGATTAGTGCTTGTGAGAAGCTCTCCCCAATCGCTTCATGGAATGTAATGGGAAATCAATTACTTATATTTTTAATGTGCCTTCAGTTCACAAAGTTAAAAATGTCCACGATTTAATTATGTTTCGAAATTGTAACATATTGTATTAAAGGAGAGCGCCTCTATTTTTTATAGCTTGCTTGTTGTATGAGGTTAGTACTTCCTGTATTTTATTGCCTAAAACCAAAGGTGTTATATCAGAATTTTTAACAAATTTGAAATCCAATAGTTCAAGCGCACTTTACACTTTCTCAAAAAAGGGAAGTTTCTGCACATCTTTTTCGGTGCATTTCATTAAATTATTTAGATGATGATGGGTCCATTTTGTTATGTGGCGAAAAGAAAGAAACCATTATATTTTCCACGTCCCTAGGATAAAGTTATTAAAATAAAAATAGCTGAAGTTAAATTTCAAACATTTAGAGCTTTTCACTTAAGTTTTGTATATCACGTAACCTCGAGCAAAACATCTTGACATATTCGCACGTTTTCTATTTCGGGTTTTTCTTCAAGGATTTTTTGTTTGTATTCCCTTGACATGGGTATCATTGTACCACCAACAACGTTGAAGTCTAAGCACGGTCATGTAAGCATAACATTTGATATTTGCCTTGAACTTCAAATGACCGACAACAGTTTATTGTCATGATTAGTACCCTTCCATAGAAAGATTTTCGGCATTCGCATTTTGTTAACTTTAGAATATATAGGAATCGACAACACACAGGAGGCGAAAGAGCAGAAGGAATTTAATATAAATGGTTTAAAATACACTAACAATAGTTACTACTAGAATTGGCGTTCGCTCCTCCACAACACTCTAAGGAAGTAGAATAGTGGAAATCATAAAAGCTGGTACAGTGTAATAAAATTCAATAATGTTAACTTGAAACCAGTTCAAATTCCAAAACTTTAACTTAAAAATGCGTTTATACAATTTGACGTTAAAAGTGAAACAACCAATAAAGGCTGTGGCCAAAAGTTTAAAGCGTTATTTACAAAATTTATCCAAAATTTACGAAACAATTTAATATATGGCACCTTATTGAGCAAAATCATTGCCGAAACTAGTGGTTTATGCATATACAATAATAGTTTGGACGTTGTGCTTTAAAAAGTTTGACTTACAAACTAAGAAAATCGTTGTTATTAACCAAGTTTTAAGTAAAATTCCAAAAACCTCCGTAATACCCGATTTTTGGGGGAAAATCGACTTGGGCGACCTCTAAACCTCTTCCGAAAAATCTGAAAAAATCTCAAAAATACTTCACCCTATAAGCTTTCCAATTAAGCTTGAGCAACAATGAAAATCGAAAAAGGACATATTTTGGGCCACCCTGCTCTCCATACAATATTGTGATAGAGCTGTCCATTCATCCCCTTTTCGAATATAAGCATCGTGTTCGGCCAATCTTGTGCCGAAGCTTCTGCTCATCGTATTTTGGACCAGATTTGTGTCCTTAAATTCTAGTTGTAAATTTAATTTCAGTTGCACCTACAATGGTGCCGAAGTTTTGATACTTATATTTATAGAATGCAACTATACCGTATAACTATCAGACTTCGTATTTACCCCTCCCACCTTTTTTAAAGCCATACACATCGTCGTGGGGAATCTGTAATTAACGTTTACATATTACCCAGGGGGTATGGGGAAAATAATGGGTAGCTACTCTTGACAAATTACCAATCACGATTATACATTACCCACCGGGTAATGGGGAGAATAATGGCTAGTTATCCCATCCCCAGTTTTGATCGAAAATATGACAATATGGCAAATAGAAAAAAATTTCTATATCTCGTAAAAAATTACCAATTTTTGAGGGTTTCTAAGGGTTTTTCATAAAGTGGTCCCATTCCTATGGAAAATTTTTTTTCAAACAATCGCCAAAATAAGAAAATCACTAAAATAAAAAAGTGACTATAACTCGGAAACGGTGCCTGCAATCGCAAAAATTGTTACCTATAATAGAGGCTTTAACCAATGAATGTCTTAAATATGGCATCACTTTTTAAAAAAAAAATCGCTAAAACTAAAATTTCTTAAACTGGTCCAATTCGTATGGAAGGATGTTTGTTTCAAAAAATCGCCACAATAAAAAAAATAAAATAGTGGTTATAACGTCCGAGATATAGACATGTGGGCGTTTTAGCGATTTTTATTTAAACAATTTTAGTTTTAGCAATATTTAAAAAAAGTGATGCCATATTGAGGACATGCATTGGATAAAAATTTTATTATTTTTGCGATTGGTCTTCGGCAGCTGTGCGCGTACGTACGAAAGCAACGTGTAAGTAGTGACAAACAATCACTCTACACGATAAAAAGTCTTCGGATAGTGACAAGTGTATTTTTGTTTTTGGGCTTGTTGGAAATTATTGATTCTGAAAGGCCTCTTAAAGACCTTTCCAACAAGCCCAAAAACAAACAAATCCGACAACTGGCTCAGAAGTTAGCAACTTTACCCTACTACCCTCCGACCGCCAATCCGAAAATTTTGAACCCGCTGCCATTTCGCACCCTTCCATTTTCGGACATGGTCCTTGTGGACTTTTCTTCATGAAATGAGCCAAGGAATACGCTGGAGAAATTTGTCCTGAACTTCCTGATTCACCCTGTATAAATGGAAATATATTTTTAAAAGTTTTTTATTATAATGACATTATTTTCTATACATTGTGTTTCTTCCATTAAATTGTATTTAAACTGTTTTTGTTTTCAATCTATTATTTTATTTCCAGATATGCGACAACCTAAAGACAGGTGAGTGGTTTTGACATTTTCATTCGCATAGATGACAGTGGAAATAGTTAGTGGGCCCCGACCACAACCGCACAATCACACTAATAGTTGGCGAACAACGAAAATGAGTGAGTGATTGTGAGTTTCTTTCCAGATCGTGACTTTCGCTGTTAGATTCTATGATGTTTTTGGGAATCTCATGATGAAATATTAATGTATATGAATATAAGAAACATATTTTTCATATTCATAATTTTGTCGACCCAAGTTTGTATTTATTAACCTTCACAATCAACATGGTAAATGAAACTGGTCACAGCCAGTTTTACTTCACTTTCTGCAACACAAGATCCGCTCTTTTTCGCTCGCTTCAAAAATATTTTCGGCTCGCTCGCGATCTAGCGCAAGGAAGCAAAACTATTTAGAGACGAAAAATGCAAATCTTTGATAAAAATGGATTTATGTATGTATGTATGTGTGTATGTTACGATTGGACTCGAAAACGGCTTAACCGAATTTGATGACATTTTCAGACAATATTCAGAATCATCTAGCGGGTGACATAGGCTATACATCGAGGGTGAAAGTGGGCGGTGCCATGCCCCCTGTGCAAAAATCGCTCTGACGGCTTTTCTAATAGATTATTATGAAAATTTCACAATGTGGTACGGACGACCTGCTGATACTCCTTGGCTATACTTGGTTGTGATTGGATAAAGGGGCGTCCCACCGCCCATACAACTTTAAATTTAAAATGGCTATATCTCATGAGCTGTCAGAGATTTGAAGATGAGATTTGGTATATACGTTGTTGGAACAGTATAAATTACAACCAGGGTGGAATAGGGCGGTGCCACGCCCCCTTTGAAAGAAACCGATATAACAGCCATAACTATAGTTTGAAATGTAATCGAACAACAAACTTTGTTCACCCTTTGGCATTACAAAAACTTTAAAGGCAAAACGTAGTTGCCGGGTCCAGCGATTCTTTGATAAAAATTGATTTAAGAGTTAGTGAGGATCCGGATCGCGAGTCGAGTGTTTCCGTACCTTGTTATTTAATTTAAATCTGTGGTTTTTTGAGATAAGGTATGTCGGGCTTTGCCGATTTTGAGATTTTGTTGTCGGCGTATTGGCCAATCGGTATTAATGAAGCAAATCGAATTTATTGCCATTTATTCATTTTTATCCACACAAAACTACGTGACTTACATTGAGCGCAATTCAAACCAAAAGGTTTTTCAGCTCTTCCGAAAAAGTTGTTGTTCGACTCGTGCTATTATTTGTAAAAAAATTCAGAGATACTTGTATACAACAATTGCTGACAATTGTTTAAAATTAATCATCCATTGTCTCTGTCGCTAAAGCCAAACGAAAATACCAATTAAGCAAGTTGTTAAATTGCCACCGAATTTGTCTCGTTTACAAAAAGGTTATGGCTCACAATAGCATACGCCTCGCGGGAAGTTGCTCTTTCCAAAACTCTTTGAAATATGAACTATTTCGTCTGTTTATTTGAGCACTCGTGCACGCTCACAATATCGATTACATTTTTAATTCAAATAAGCGAGAAAGCTTGGTAAAATATAATAACGTTAAACTGTATAAAGCGGCTACAATTAGACGATCCCCGTTTATAAAACATTAATAAATACGGATTTCAACTCAATAAATTTTCCGCAGATTTAACATTTGTATGCAAGTATATAAAGCAGGCCCGCATTTCTACTTATTGAAACCCTAGACAATATTTATGACTGAATCATTTGATCCATCACCTTCATCCCTTGATCATTTACGTCATTACTTCTGTATAATTGAAATGTCAACTTATAATCTTTACCCTTAAATGGTTCTTCTACTTTATTTTTTATTCTTATTGCTGGCATTCGGTCATCTATCGCCTGTTGAATTTTCTAACTCCATTTATTTCTATACAGAACTTATAATGATAATAAATTATAAGGATAAATATTTATTTCATTAGGTGCCAGCAAATATAAATAGGTTCCCATTAAGTTGAATGAAAGGACTGTGGAGAGTTTCTTAAAATCAGTGAACTACACGGTTTCTAGTTTTACGCTTCACACAGCTTTACATCGATTGCGAACTTTTGTTTTAAACTCATGGCTATGTACCTGTCACTAAGCGAGGAGAAGAGAAAGAAATGCAAGGTGGCCAAATATTGGATCGGTCCCATGATCTAATTTACAAGAGCTGTGCATCCTAGCCCTGTAGCCCTGTGTACAGCAAACTCTTCAATTAACAGCCGCTGTTATTGAACAAAATTCGTTCGTGGTTTAAACAACAAACTTCTTGCCAAAAATTCAAAATTTTGACAAGCGTGCTGCTAGTAACGGGTGTCTCAGTAAGAAGGCGCTTTTTAATTTTAAAATAAAAACACGAATATTTTGAGATAGTGTTAATTTTTGTATTGGGTTCCAAAGAAGACAAGTTCGAATTAAGTGTGGAGTAAAATCTTCGATAAATGACGCCCACGGCTCTGATGACAAGCCATTACTCTTTTCATGAGAGTTGTTATGACTTTTTCACAGAAATGCTGCTGTATCTCACCGATGACGCGTTAGATCTCGGATTTGAGATTAGGAATTGTTTCTGGTTTATCGAATAAACCCGAAATTTCATAAAACCCCAAAGAAAGAAATCGCACTGCGCTAAATCGCATGATCTTGATGGCCAGCTGACATCAGAACTTCTTCAGATAATTTGTTCTAGAAATCGTTGCTACAATAAATCCATTGTTTCATGCGCGGTGTGGCAGGTGGCGCCGTCATGCTGAAATTGCATGTCGTCCAGATCCATGCCGTCCAGTTAAGGCCACAACAACTCCGTTATCATGTTTCTGTAACGAATGCAGTTTACAGTCACTGCAATTTCGGCCTCATCTTCAAAAAAGTAAGGGCCAATCACGCCGCCTGACCAACATCCACACCACGCAGTTGCTCGTTGAGGGTACATTTGTTTCTCCTGGATTGCATGAGGATTCTCTGAGCCCCAAATTCGACAATTTTGTGTATTCACGAAGCCATTCAGATGTAAATGCGATTGGTTTTTTTTTTGTTTTTTGAAAAATTGGCATTGGCTTCACTCTGCCCCATTACGCATTGAACAAATTGCTGGCGCTTTCCATGGTCTACTGGTTTGAGCTCCTGACTAAGCTGAATTTTGTACGCATGAAGGTGGAGGTCTTTTGTCAAAATTCGCTGCGTAGTGCTTCGTAAAATTTGAAGTTGTTGCCAACGATGCCGAATTGATGTTTTCGGTTTTTCGGCGACACTCTCGTTTACATCAGCAATGTTCTCAGGAGACCGACCGGTACGTTAACGCACAGGAGTCTTACTGCCCATAATCGACCCAGTTTTTTCAAATTTTTGAACACTCCTTCAATGCTTGACACATCAGTTGCACTGAAAATTCTTCGAAGTTTGCGAGCGCTCTCAGCATAACTTTCCAAATTTGTGTAATAAGTTTTCACAATTATAACGTGTTGTTCTTTCTTAAAGCGCTCTATTTTTAATAATCGGAATAAACACATGGGACAGTTGCCAAATTTCAGAGTTGCTGTTTGTACAGAAAAAAAGTTACACTAAATTTAAAAACACCTGGGACATTTGCCAAACTAAAAATATGCGCATTAGATAAGCACGAAAAACAAAAAAAAACAAATATTTTTTCTAGCAATCACATCACCAACGTATTATAGAATAGCAAAAAGTGAATGAGGCGCGTATTGATGGTGAAGGTGAATATAGGAATCGACCTGAATAGCTTCAAATTTGATATTAACGTTTTATCTAATCTATAAATGCACAAAAGTTAGGCGTTGCCAGTTGCGAAAAATTATAAAGATTATCTTGTCATCTTAAATTAATAAACAGATTTTGAATACACACCAAAAAATTCTTATGTAAAGTAAAAAAATTACAAAATATGTAAAAACATCGAAATATGCTTTTATATGCTTGATACCGCAAAACATGCCCGGAAGACTGTAATATGTACTTAAATATGCAAATATGCATTGCATACTTTTGTTGGCCCTGATTATAACCTATTTATCATTGAATATATATTATATTGTATAGCAAACAGAATATGTTTGGATACAAGTATATGTTTGGACACAATTTATGACAAGCTACAAATACTTTATATTTGCATCCAAACAACAAAAAAAGAAAAAATTTTCAGTGTGAAATATCCTTGCAGGCTAATATTGACATCTAAAGAACAATATTAGTGGTCTTAATGAAAGCTCGAAAGAACTTCGTAAACTCGAAAACATCGTAAAGTTGCACAGCAAACGTCAAAACAAACAAATTTGCCATACAAAGCGACTTGCTCAAAAGTGGAAAGTTTTCGAGGCAAATTTGCTGCGCAAACGTGGGATGGAGAAACGTGTAAACTTTTGACATTTCGTTGTCATCTGACTAGGATGGATAGCACTAGAACAGTAGAAAAAGTACACATACATAATACATGCAATTGCTTCTGCTACCACCTTATGTATCCATCTTGGTCAGCTGATATGGTTTTGAGCACAACTACGCTGAGCAACTTTACCTGGTGCCGAGGGAAACTTGCGCTGAGCAAAAGTTCTCGGCTTTCACGTTTGCATGAATGCCGCTATTGTTTCAAAAATGACATGTTACTATCTGCAAGCTTTTGGTGATGATTGTGATTAATCTAGTTTCTTGAATTTTATGTTTGTCCAATCAATGTTAAAAAATCCGTTACTAAATATAACAATTCTAGCTTTCCCAAACATATAGTGCATAGTTTTTAAGTCTATTAAGCTTTAGTTTTCTGAAAACTCTGGACTAATCGTTTATCCGTAAACATGAAACATCAAAAAGTATCACGGCATTGCCGGCGTTCTTTCATCTGTTTAAATGCCCCATTACTATAAATCAGAATTTTCCATAATCGTGTTGCCTGACTAAGCAATTAATTGTACAACCCAGGCAATTCCTAGTGCTTTCGATAATATTTCATCGTCCTCTGGGTATTTTTTGCTGCTTGGGTGGCGACACTCATTCATTTGTCATGTTAAATTACAATATTCACTACGCCAATGTCAGAACTGGCCACGCAATTGGTTGATTGTTGACTAATTGGGGGAATAATTAATGATGAATGACGAACTGCCTCAATACCGCAAGATTGTTAATTTGTTCACTGGTTGCTAATATGTTCGTATAAAATTATAGACATTATCATTATTTGGGGGCATTATCGTAAATTGATTATTTTTATGTAATTTGGTTTAAATATATATTTACATCTAGCTGCAAAATTCAAAATCCAATTTGGGATATATTTGTTTTTTAGATTCGTAGGAGAAAATGCCATTTGAATGTAAAGAGTTTCCGAAAATATACCGAACTACAATTGAATCGCCAAGAGCAGAAATGGAACTACTGACATTTTTGGCCAAAATGAATTAATAATGTAATAATATAGATTCGAATACGCTCTATTTAAAGGGTGCACTAAGAAAATAATGCGAAACTTAATTGTTGAAATATTTATAATTTTAAAAGTTACGAATTTCCATTAAGTACAAAAAGGTAACATCTTCAGCAGTATACCCCTATCTGCCTTTAATGGAATATGTTTTGAATTTCATATACTGTTCAGTTGCGTTATATCATCGTACAGATTTCAAAACATTTCCTTATCTTATTATTAAAAGTCATATGCATAAACTGTTATGTCGGTAACCAGCAGGTCTATTCTTGAAAGTTCTTGTCAAATTGTATATAGGTTTTGCAACATATGCGAGTTATATTATAACTTATTATTTTTCTAGTATTAAAGAAATTAACACCACTGTTGTTAAGAAATCAACTCTGGTCGTGGCTGCAATCAGCCGGGCCATTCGCCGACATGCCGAGGCTACATCTTGTAAAGCGGTAACTGCAATCAACTTCACAAAATCCGGCCTTCTCTGTTCTGACGTTGACCCGACTGATTGTTACACCCATAGTGTTTGTAGAAATTTGAATTGAATCATGTCGAGCGTTTCAGAAGATTTTATTGTAGAATCCGAGGGTTCATCATCAGAATCGGTGACTGAACCGGAACCCCCAAAAAGAAAAAAAGGAGTTCGTAATGATATACATTACAGTAGAAATGCGATTAGAAATGCAAAGGTTGCAGGAGAAAAACACTTGAATTGGAAAGGAAATATAGTTGAAAAACGAAAAACTGGTGATTCTTGCAAGTAAGTAAATATCGACAATAGTACGTAAATATGCCAATAGAAATTCATAAAAATATTTCTAAACTTTTAGATGCAGAAAACAGTGCTTTTGGGGAAATTGAGCAAGCTACTACATTAGCCACCTTTAACAGTCTCCATACAAAAAATGAGCAAGATATCTTTCTACAAGGTCTCATTTCATTCAATTATCCGAAACGGATTAAAAAATCACGAAACAAAAGACCGAAGTCAGGTACTTATACCTATTTTGTGATGAATTGTGAAAAAAGAATTCAAGTTTGTCACTCTGCTTTTTTGAGTTTGCACGGTGTTACAAAAAAGAGAGTTTATCGAATATGCAATCTTTTATCACGAAGCAAAGTACCTTGTGATAAAAGAGGTAAATCTTAAAGTGCAAATTCAATAAGTCCGCAAACGTGTGAAATAATAAAGGAGCATATAGAACTATTTCCAGTGAAAATCTCACATTACAGCGGTAAAGAGTTTATGTATTTAGATGCGAGATTAAATACTACTATTATGTACAAAATATTCAAAAAGAATCATCCGAATATTAAAACAAGTTATTGGTTTTATTCGCAGTACTTTAAAAAAAATTTTAATCTTCGCTTTGGTAGACCCCAAGTTGACACTTGTTCAATTTGTGAAGAAAAGGGTGCATTATTACGTAGTAATAATCGCAGTGATGCAGAAAAGCAGCGCACTGCTGCCGAACTTATACAACACAAGCTCGCAGCAAAAAAGTTTTATACTAAAATAGAATCGATTCGAAAGCTGTGTGAAATGCGAAACGATGTTGCTGGAATCTGTTTAGATTACATGTCAAATTTTCCATTGCCACATATTCCCGTACAAGATATATTTTACTATAGACAGTTATGGGTAAATACTTTCGGTATGCATAATATAGGTGAAAACACAGCAAAACTTTACGTTTATCATGAAGGTACAGCAAAAAAAATCACCAAATGAAATATGTAGTTTTTTACTTAATTATATTGAATCCCACATTGGCCCTGAGATCCAAGAATTGCACATTTTCAGTGACAACTGTGCTGGTCAAAATAAAAACCACACAGTTGTTCGCTTTCTAATGGCCTTAGTAGATACAAAGCGCTTGAAAAAGATTTTTCATTATTTTCCAATTCGTGGCCACTCATTTCTTCCATGCGATAGAGACTTTGCTCTTATTAAGCGACAACTGAAAAAACATGACCGTGTGTATGTTCCACAAGATTTTATGGCGATTGTTAAAAGTGCTGCAGAGAAATTACACAGGTTGAAGGTTCAGATATAGTAGACTATACAAATTGGTGGAAACATTTTTATAAAAAGAATGAAAAGAAGCAAAGAAACGGGTTGAAAATTATTTGATAAATGGCAGAAGCAAGATTTTACAATTTCTAAATTTTTTTCAATTTGAATATGATTGCAACTGTCCTGGTGAAATCATTACGCGCCCTTCTATTGATGACACAGAGAAATACACCTTCATTTTGAAAAAGAAAAATATTCCAGTGTCTATTACTACACAAGAAGCTTATACAGATAAAATACCTATTAACGAAGCGAAAATCAAAGATATCAATAAAGTTAAACAATATATTCCCGATGAATATGATTACTTTTATAAGGAACTGCTTGAATGGCCTACGACAGAAGCAGTAGGGGATGATTCTTTTGAATAGTTTAATATTTAAGCCATTAATAATAATATATTATGATTATTATAATTTATAAAATGCTTATGAATAACAAAATTTAATTTTCTTAATGTAATAAACGAATTTTGTATTAATATAACGTGTTCTTTGCATTTTATTGGTATTAAGTGCAGAAAGGGGTTTACTTCATGTACCTTATTTGAGTATTGCTAAGAAACCAGAGCAAAAAATGTCATCTTAGACAACTTCAAATCAAAGTCTGTGTCCCCTCTACGAGCTAAGAACATAAAACTTGTATATATTATTATCCATAATTAACTATACTGTTTTAATTGATTATCTCAAAATGAATGTTTTGAAGTAGTTCCCTTTCTGCTCTTGGCGATTCAATTTAAGTAACGTTATGATTTAGTCAGTTAATACATTTGTTGTTTGGGTTTTTACGATTTTTTTCAGAATTAACTTTGAAAAACTTTGGGAATTTATAATGGAAAGACTCAGCACAGAACAAAGAACCAAAATTGTTCAACTTTATTTGGAAGTCAACATTTGATTATTAAGACACAATGGTCGTATAGAAATTTCTATCATTTTCGAAATGCAGTTAGCTATCCAACTATTTACCAATTGATTCAGCGTTTTTTGCTACAAGGGGATGTTTGTGATCTTCCGCGTGGTGGAAGACCTCGGGTGCAAGCAAGTATGGAGGTAAACTCCGAAACGCCCACCAGACAATGTTCACAGCAGTTGGTAATATCTAGCTGACCTTTCCAAAGATTTTTACATAATTTACACCTTTTCTCATAAACGATTTAATTGGTGCACGATTTATATAGTCGCCGTTTTCAGGAATTGTACCTAATTACAAAGTCAGGATAGTTTTTGAAATAGAAAAATGGTTGGGTTTTGTTGGAATAATCAAAATGCATAACGAGCGATGAGGTCGATTTTCACTTCAATGGTCACGTGAATAATTTGGGGCACATAAAATCCACGAATAGTTGTTGAACATTGATTCACTATATGGGTGTGGAATATCTTCAGATCATTGGACCATATTTTTTCGTAAACGAAGAACATGTTGGCCAGAGATAGAAAACAATCCAGAATTGTGGTTTCAGTAAGATGGAGCAACAACTCGTCCAAGTATTGCTCTGCTGCCCAAAACTTCTGGCGATCAAATACTATCGCGTTTTTCAGATTCTAACTGTTCGCGGCGTTCGGCAGATTAGCGGCTACCGATTTTTTTCTTTGAGTAAGGTGTATGCCAATCAGCCAAGACCCAGATAACACCTTAAGGCCAATACCGAGAAGAAGAGTGGGCGCTGGGCCCTGGAATTCGAAGAAAAGTTATGGTATATATTATAGAAAGAGTACGTCAGGTCGAAGCATACAATGGATTCTATTTGAAAGATATTATCTTCAAAACATAATGTAAACTTTTTTTCACAAGGGGATGATTTCTATTTATTCTGCCTTTCTATTGGTACTTTTTTTATTTTATTATTCAAGCTCAAGACCATCTACATGTATCTCCATAAATAGAGATATAGTTATTTGAAAAAGGAGATGTTTTGCAAATGCATCCTCATGATTCCTGGAAACCCGTATATCTATTTTAGATCTAGCCACAGAGCTTCATCAGCGGTTGTTTCGAATGCTGCTTTCGAAAAATTGATCAAACTAAATGCAAACGAAAACTAATTTGAATTGATAATTCACCACTGTGCAAGTGTTCGAAAAATATCGCAAGCAAAACACCATTCGAAAAGATTTTTGTTTTTGTCTAGAAGACAACAACAATTGTTATTGCCTGTTGTTTCGTCGTGCTCTACGTTCATCAGGAATGATTTTTATTTATTCTGCCTTTTTATTGGTCCTTTTTTTTTTATTATACAAACTCAAGACCATCTATATCTCTATAAATAGAGATATAGTTTTTTTGAAAAAGAACTACTTTCAAACTATAATCCAAACCTTAAATAATGTCAACATTAAATCGCATCACAAAGGAAAAAAATGTCAGGGGACACCCCGATGGAACGAAGGTCCTTACGCTATATATTATGTATTAGTTAGTTCCAACATGCCTAAGGCGCCCGTTGAAATATTCGATAATTTAAATGGATCTTGAAGAAATTTAATTTAAATTTTAATTTAATTTAAATGGTAAAATTTAAATGGTAAACTTAAATTTAAATTTACATTTAAATTTAATGCTAAAAATGGTAAACTGTTTTTTAACAAAATTTTTTTTTATAAAATGCATTTTGTATTTAAACACAATTATTTTTGTAGGTCCTTTTTTAAGAGTATGTACTATATTTTCCCGAAAAGGTAATTTTTTAAACAGAGGTACTACTTTAGTTAAAAGCTAATGTTTTTTAAGAAAATGTACTGGTGTTAAGAAGAAGTACTTTTTGTAAGAAAAAGCCATAAGAGTATGCATTTTTTTTACAAAGAAGCTATTTTTTAAGAAAGAAGTGGTACTCTTTTCAGTGGTACTCTTTTCAGGAGAAGGTTTTTTGTTTAAGAAAATTTACTTATTTGCAGAAAGGCTACTTACATATCACAAGAAAAGAAAAGACAAGAAAAGGTACTTTTAAGAAAAGGAATTTTTGTAAGAAAAGGTTTTTTGTAACCGAAGGTATTTATTTGAGTGTAAAACTAGAATGCGCACAGCTCACTGGTTTGTGACAAGCTCTCCGTAATCCCTTCATGGGATGTAACGGGAAACCATTTATTTATTTATTTTTGTTTTATTTATTTGAAGAAAAGGTTTTATTTAAGATATGTAAATTTTTTTTAAGAATTGGTCCTTTTTCAGGTATAGGTACATTTTTAAGAGTAGGTACTTATCATAAGAAAAGATATTTTGTTTCACTAAAAATGTGCTGTTTAAAGAAAAGGTAGTGTTTTAAGAAATGACAATTTGTTGTATGAAAATTTACTTTTTTAGGAAAATGACTTATTGTAAAAACAAATAATTTTTTTTTAGAAAAGGTACTTTTTCTAAGTAGATGTATTTTTTTAAGAGAAGGTACTTTGATTAAAAATATGAATAGTTATTTTCTTTAAGAAAATTTTCTTTTTTTAAGAAAAGGCACTCATTTAGGAAAATGCTCTTTATTTAAACTTTGGATTTTCAAAATTTACTTTTTATTGGGTTCAAAACTGCAATATATATTAAATATTGGTTACAGGTTCCACCTAGAAAACTTCCCATTAAACAAGAAATTTGCCAACATATGTTAGTCAAAACCAGTGGTAACCAGCCCATAGTCTCGCGAGGCAGACAATAATCATGTATAAAATGTACCATTTCTAAACTAATATAATTAGAAAAATATATGTAGACATTTATAAGGTTGTAACCTATTGAATAGGTTAAGATTGGAATTTACATCGCACAAAACTGTTGCATTATTATCATTGTACAAAGCTTCACCAAGCTTTCATCGTCGGAAGCAGGATTATATTCTAAATCAGAAGCACTAAAGTCTCCAAGATCAGAGTCACTGGTATTTATTATGGCAAAGATTTCGTCTTCCTGCAGTCTGCCACCCGATTTGTTTTTATTCATTCTGCAAACATTAAAAATTGCCTTGTTAATATATACAAATGGGATAAAATATCCCATTTATGTGGATCAAAGAAAACCAGTGGGATCTATTATCCCAAATGTAAAAAAAACCGCATAAAATAAAACATTTAGATCCCAATGGTAGTGAAAGGGTTAAACAAGAAATTTGCCAACTTATGTGAGACATCTAGTTAGTCTAGACACAAACCAAAGCCAAAGCTAACAATATAGTTGATAATAGTGGGTTGTAGCATAATAGTGTTAAAACACAACTTGTTTAATTTTTTTGCCTTTAGCCCCCATCCCGCAACGTGCGATAAGCAACTTCGTTCCAAAAAGTTGGGCGTAGCGAAATAACTCCCACATTTTTTCATTTTTTGTGGGACTTATTTCATTTTTTCGTTATTGGAAGTTATTTCATTTTTGGTGGGAATTATCTCGTTGGGAGTTATTTCATGGGAGTTATTTCATGGGGAGTTATTTCGCTACGCCAAAAAGTTGTACATTAATTCGATCAAAAAAATCTTGAGGCGTAGCGAAATAACTCCCACATGAAATAACTCCCATGAAATAACTCCCAACGAAATAATTCCCACCAAAAATGAAATAACTTCCAATAACGAAAAAATTAAATAAGTCCCACAAAAAATTAAAAAACTCCCAATACCAAAGTGAAATAAGTCCCAAGACTTCTGCTACAGCACTTGTTATATGGGCCTTGTACAAACGGTAATTTTTTTTTGGGAGTTATTTCATTGTCATAACATTTGGAGTTATTTCATTATGAAATAACTCCCACCAGGAAAAATGAAATAACTCCCAAAAAAACGAAATAAGTCCTACTAAAGTGGGAGTTATTTCATATGAAATAACTCCCACTTTTGTATGGAAATTTTTTGGGACTTATTTCATTTTTCTGGTGGGAGTTATTTCATGTGGGAGTTATTTCGCTACGCCAAATCTCGAAACTAACCGCCCAAAATTTTGTGGGCGTTATGCCCATCTTTGTTTTTACCTTTTTTTACTTTTTGTAGTTTCGGTACACGTATGTACTTTCGTGTATACGTTTTAAACTTTTGTGTAGAATTTTTACACTATTCCGCACACTTTTTCGATTTAGCGTTCACTCTTTGTTTTTGAATAAGCTCGCCTTAGCTTATGGTAATGAGCTCGTGTGTGGTAGTAGAGTGGACTGTATGAGGGATGAGTTAAGCTATTTAGTTTGATTTATATAATTTCTCGGAGCAGAAATTGTATAAGCCACAAATGGGAAGAGACGATAAGAGCAGAATTAGCGTTTTGTGGCGGGTTAATGCGGGTTGTATAGGGGTTGATTCTCACCTTTACGAGTAAATAAATAAAAACACCGATGGTTTCGACAAACGTTATAAAACTTATATTGTTTATTTCACAGCGGTTTCAATATGTACAGGTGTTGGTTTTAAACTTAGGGTAGCTTTTTAAAAACCGAAGCGGATGAGTGCAGTTGAACGACTGACTCCTTTTGCTGTGCTTCAACTGATGTTAACTCAGTATAACAGTTTAAGAGCTTTTTTTTGAGGTAATTCACAATAATTGTAATTTATAAATCCATTTTATAAGGTATAGTTGTTCAATAAATTCAAGGTATGCAAATTGTAAATTCAAATTAAATATGCTTTAAGGTATTAGAAAAAAAATAAATTGTTAAGGCTAAACCTTAGTTTAGACTGTTTTCATTATACGTTTCCAGCTTGTGCTTTTGATTACACTCTCAGTAAACTCTGAGGACACATTTTGTACTTTTGTGTACAATTTTTTTTACTTTGGGTTCACCCTGTGTACTTTTGTGTACACTTGCTGCTGTTTGGCGTACACATTTTACAGTTGAGGTATACATTTTATACATTTGCATCCACTTTCTATATAATTGTGTGCAAGTTTTATACATTTCTGTGAACTTTATGTACTTTGGTATAACACTTAATTTACGACAGCAATCCGAAATGAAAATTTTTCTTTCTTTGGTTTTAAATCCCGGATCCTGTTTAAAACTGTAGTTCCTAATCAGTGACTATAAGACTTGAAATCAAACAGTTTAGTGAGTATTAGTAGCTCTGCCCTGCCTGATTATGGGATTTAATTAGAAAAGATTTATTTATTTATTAATGGTTTTATTTTAGGATCGAACATTTGCAAATTTCTTTCTCGACCCACCTTAATGTTAGATACCTGGGACGGCATATTCTATCGGTGTATGTTAATGATGCAATTCGCAGTGCTTTCTTAATACCACCTATCCCCGGTCGTGACATATGTCCTTTGTTGATGTTGCAAGTGCACAACAAACTACATGAATGTGTATTTAATACTTGTGTTGAAGTTTTTCAATGTCAGGAATGGTTGTAACTATTTTTCATTGTGTAGTTTATGGTAGTCACGTGTCAAAAGTCATCGTCACTATCAAAACTTGAGTCCATGTAACTAAAAGTTACAACTATTGTTAACATTCTAACTATAGAATAGTTTTTAATTAATAGTTTCATTCCACTGATGCCACTTCTGCAGCATTTACAAATTTTTGAAAAGGAAAGGGTGTTTTGCCAAGTGAGTAGCTTTAGTACTTGGCATCATAATGAAGAGACTTCTGCCACGGAACACACAGCAGAGCGAAACAAATACAAAGAACCCGGTTACATTTTAGCATTGAAATCAATTATGAGGGTTGGTGTCAGAAAGAGCTATAATATTGTGCCTAACAATCTATTGTTTTGCGGATTACAGAAAACATATTTGACCTATATTAAAATGTACTACAGTCGTGATTTTTAAAGGCCGCACTATATACGGGATGTTTGAATTTCAGAAATTAATAAAAAAGTTCTATATTTTGCGCCAGAATCCACGAATTATGCTTCATAGGCGGAACACCTTTCATATAACTTCAGTTCTTAATAAACGCCTCGTTCCGGGTATGCGCGCCTAGTACTCGAGAACCGTTGGACAGATTGACACTAAACTCCGACAATATATTTTTCGGTGGGGGCTTGACAAACAATCAATTAAAGTCGGATTTATGTTTTCATTTTGTGGACGATGGGGTGTGGCAAAAGTGTTTTTTAGAGTCAGGTGAAAACTGGAACGTCGATTGGAAAGTTTAACATTTTTTAGCATAACATATATAGAAGGTCTCACTTACGACCACCATTTGTTGTATTTTGCAGTGTGTTGAACAATTTATCTCGGTCAAAACATGAAAGTAACCCGTGAACGTTTTCCTTCTATGATTTTTTATGATTTGCGGCATGGATTACCAACATGGATTATCAACTTGTTTAGACTTTTGGGGATGAATTACCGTCAAGAACTACAGTAAATTGCTGGTACCAAGAGTTCAGTCTTGGACGACGTTCGCTCTAGGATGAATTTCGTGAAGTTCGTCCAACTTCGGTCGTTGTGCCGGAAACCGTCGTTGATGTGCGAGAACTGACAAAGCAAGGCCGACATGTGACATACCGTGAGATTGAGGCATCCTTGTGCATTAGTATAACAAGCATCAATAAGATATATATTTTATATAAATAATTATATATATGTATATTAGGGCGGGTTAAGCGTAGAGCAAAAACGTAATCTATAGGTGATTTTCAGAAATTTTGCTCAAGAGACCATAGCCCTAAGTCGGATTTGGAGCCCCCCAAAATTTCAAAATAGATATTTTTCCATATATACATAGAATGATTTAATTAAATTCGTCATAAAATCGGATAGAATTATAGCAGATTTCTCAATGTGGGCTTGTTTGATAGGTATTTTGACGTAGAATACGTCTTACCTTACGGTATGAGGAGTCATGTCAGGTTTTTATTGTTGTAATCTTTATTTCATTGAATTTGAGGAAACGGCTAGATGAATTTTTTTTAAAATTTTTTTTGTAGGTAAATGAAGATGTTATCTTTCGTTTGATATACATTTCATATTGGTTGATATATTTCTAGTATTTTAATTTCTCAAATGAAAATTGTTTAAACACATACACTCAAACATATGTGTGGTGTTTGGTTGAGTGTTTTTGGTTGCTCAACATTGCTTAGGAACATGTATCTAGTAAAAAGTGAAACGAACAGCAAGCTAATGTTGCTTGGCAACATGTATCTAGTAAAAAGTGAAACAAACAGTAAGCTAACGTAATAAAGCTTTTTTGCGAAAGCTTCAATAAAGCTGTTGTAACATTAATTTTGAATTGTAAAGCGTAAAGCTTTCACACAACGCTCGAATGCTAATGCGAAGACTCGATAAGGTAAACCTTTTTTAATATTAGGGCGGCCCTCTCAACATTCGCAGAACTTATTTCAATAAAAATATTAATTAAAATACATAAATTAAATTAAGTTTATAAAAATTGAACATAATATTTTTTTTTAAACGGACTTGAATCAAATGCCGTTGGAAAATATAAAAATTACAGCAGACACTTGTCCGAGGCCTTCGGCCACGGACTGTCCCTGCAGGCGGTGTCAGAGACACGGCCATTAAGTTTAACGTAGAATACGCCATCCGATAAGATAGAAAACATATATAACAATAAATGATAAATAATATAAGCAAATTAATTTATTGTTATATATGTTTTCTGTCTTATCGGATGGCGTATTCTACGTTAAACTTAATGGCCGTGTCTCTGACACAGCCTGCAGGGACAGTCCGTGGCCGAAGGCCTCGGACAACTGTCTGCTGTAATTTTTTATCACCTTTCAGAATCTGTATTGATACCAATATTTTTTATTTTTAGTGGAGATATTAGGAGTTTTTTGTTGAAAAATAGCCTAAAATGAACTTTTAAATAATAAATTCTGAATTTTCTTCGATTTTTTTTGAGATTTTTTTTATTATGAAAGTTCAGATAATTTCCTAGAACTTTTATTACGATAAGTTTTTTTGTTTTCGAACTCCTTTTTGTAGGAAAGTCGATCTGAAAAAATCAACATTTTCAAAGTTTAAAACAAAAAAATATTTTTACATTTTTAATTCAATTTATTTTTAAATATTAATCTCGACCTACAATTTAATGTTTTAACGTGTTAATATTATTTTTTAAGGTCCTTTTTATTTTCCATTCGATGAGTTTTCTTACGACTTTGTAAAGTCACTGCCATAACTCCTTCACGATTCTTTTCTATAACTCGTTTTGAAACACTCGTTAATAATTGTACATGTCTTTCTGTTCCTTGTATGTGCATTGGAATTTGTGGATCAGCCAGTGGTGGTTCATCGAAATCTAAGTATTCTACCAAGTGATCATATGGAATCTGTCGAGTAAATGTTGGTTCAAATAATATATCGTCGTTATTCATATCGACCATATTGACATAATCGGTAGCATCGAAATTTAAGATATTTTTGTTGTAAACTCTGAGTTTAGTTGGATCGTACAATTTTTCTCGATAGTGTAAAATCTTTTTGATAGTTCTATCCCGTATTGCTTTTCGATCATCAAATAACATTGTTAATAAGATATTTTCTGGATGTGCGTAATATGAGTTGTTTTGAATTACACCATCTACAATATTACGTAAGTTTGGTTAGATTATGGCGTTTTGATATCGGGACATGCCGGATACTTTATCCCCTACCTTCTACCAGCGACAAATCGAAGGACTTCTATTCCGAACAGGAATACCTGGGAAAAGTCACTGGAAGGGATTAGTATCAGATTTTTCACGGATGGATCAAAGTTGGACGAGCAAGTAGGCTATGGGGTCCATCGCCGGACCTAAATGTAAATATCTCCTTCAAGCTGCCTGATCACTGTAGTGTATTTCAGGCGGAAATTACCGCCATACTGGAGGTTGATGAACTACTGCAAAGTAGTGTCGCAACCCTCCGGAGAATATGTATCTACACAGACAGCCAGGCTGCCATAAAATCCCTGTAAGCCATGTTTGCTACGTCCCTGACGATGAAAGAATGTCACTCATCACTTAGGATGACGGCAGAGTATTTTGACATCAGGCTCATCTGGGTACCGGGATACAGCGGCATTCCAGGAAATTGCGTAGCGGATGCACAGATTCTTCCGGCAAAGGAAAGTGTCAATCTCTACCTGTCTCTACCTGCCGTTTGCAGATCAGGCAGTAGACCGATAATATGTTCAAGGACAAGTGGAGACTTACTCCAACTTGCAAACAAGCCAGGGTCCTCTGGCCACTGGTGGACAGGAAGAGGACTAGGCGACTAGTTAACTTGCCGAGAGGCAGGTTATCCACAATGATAGGAACACTTACGGGACATTGTCTTGTAGGAAAACACGCCCTAAGATTGGGACATAGAAGCATCTGTAGATGCTGCATGGAAGAGGACGAGGAAACGACGAAACACCTTCTCTTGGATTGCCCTGCTCTGGCAGGACTGAGAAGTAGGATATTCGGTACACATTCAGTTAGCACAGTAGGATATTCCTGTAGGTCTCATAGACAAATTAATTGAAAGGGCAAATTGGCTGGACGACTAGTCAATAGTTGCTATGGAGGAAAGTGCAGGTATCACAATGGACTTCGTTAGCCTAAGTATGCTAGACAGCGTGCTGTCTTGCAGCCTTTTCAACCAACTAACCAACCAAGTGTCAGGGGCAAAATATTATTTCTCCAAAATCGCGCGATAATTAATAATATGTATTCTTATTTTCTTTTAGCGAGCACCGCTGAAGTAAAGCCACAAAATATCATACAATTTTTAGGGACAATAATTTTATACTGTGTTTAGGAAAGAGCTGCAGACAAAACATGGCACGATTTTTTCTAAATAATTGTTTCATATTTTATTGAAGCAAGCGCCGCAGTCGAATAATTATTTGTCCAAAATCACCCGATTTTTTTCTAAATAATTTTTTATAATTTTCATAAAGAAAATGCACTTTAAAAATATTGAAACTAGTTTTATTTTCTCCAAATAATTGTTTCACATTTTGATTCGCAATTTTTTTTTAAATAAAATAGGGCGACTTTTTCGGTGTAAGCTAAAAAATATCAGGCTCTTTTTCTTGAAAAGAACTTTATATTGTATTTAAATAAATGCCGCAGTCATAAAAACGCGCGATTTTTTCGAAATAATTTTTCATATTTTATTTTACCAAGTTCCTCTGAAACCTGATCCTGATTTTGGTGGTCACGGTCATCTGTAAAGTTTTTTGGTGGCATGTCATAATGTCTAATGACATAATGTCTATAGATTTTATGTCACTCCAAAAGTGACATAATATCTATAGACATTAAGACACTTTCATTTGTGACATAATGCCTATAGGCTTTAAAACCCTCTAGAATTTCCAATTATTTTTTTTTAATACAACAGAAAGAATATTAATTTATTGTAATACTTTTAAGTTTGTTTCAACAATTTGCTTACAATAAGGACAAAGCAAAGGTGAATTGTTATTTTTAGATTTTTTATCTAATATATCCAAACAGCTTGAACAAATTTTAAAATGTTTACAGGTCTGCAAAAGGATATTTCTGGGCTCCACAGTGCAAATGACGCATTGCAACACTTCTGTTGTCTGAGTATATATGTCCTCATTTTCCTGGATATCCTCTATTTCCGATGCATCGTATTCGTCACCTTTTTCTGTAATGTCACACTCTTGGAGAATGCTGTTGTCTTTATTAATCAAGTGATTAAAAAAATCTGCCAACGAGATTTGCCCTCTATTTAGTTGTTGTGTCAATTTATAGATTTGATTATCCTTCTCATTCTGTGGCGTCCGCTTTCTTGGCAAAACATTTAAAACTCCAGCACATACTTGGGCTAGCGAAACTGAATGAGCAAGGTCCTCATCACGGTTAACCTCAAGAAACTTGAAAAAGCACCCGTGTTAGCCTCCTAAAGCGCTTTTAGTTCTAACATGTTCCTCAGTAGCAGAAATTCCAGAAGGTGTGATCTAAAATATAAAGAATATGGTATATACAAAGTGAAATACTAAAGCAAAGGAGGTTGGAGAAAAATGTAAAAAAAATTGGTATATACAAAGTGAAATACTAGAGCAGAGGAGGTGTGAGAAAAAGTTATGAAAAAGTAAAGGTAATAAAATATCGGCGTCGATTTTTTATTACCTTTACTTTTTCATAACTTTTTCTCACACCTCCTCTGCTCTAGTATTTCACTTTGTATTTGCCAAATTTCGCTGTCTGGTATAACTCTATGTTCGCATATAGACAGACGTCTGTATTGTATTACCTTGTTTGTTATTGCTGAGAATTAAATAAATTAAACTTACCGTCATCATCCACTGTTTTTCAAAATATTTTTCAAAAATTTCGAGACATTCTCGCTGGTTTGTCGGAAACTCCAACAATTCAGTTTTTAGAATGAGGAACATCTCTTCTATTTGTTCCCGATTTGCTAATGGAAGACTCAAAAATTTTCGATACCACTTGTTGCCTTCTTCGTTATTTTTAACGATAGTGCCAAATTTCTTTATTGTTTGACTTTTGCGTCGCATAACCTGGCAGTAGTGGAACTAACAACCTTTCAAAGATGCAGCCGGAAAAACATTTGTTAAGGCTTTCCTTAAAACCATTTCGTAATCGGTCTGAAATGTGGAAGCCTGGAATTTGAATAAATTCGCATCTATAAATTGGAACACATGTTCGTACGCTTTTCTCGTCTTTTTGATCATCAAAATATAAATGAACGGAAAAGTCTGAAAAGAAATAGAAACACCGCATTATTCAACCACTTTTACAGCAAAAAATCTTGGTTAACTTACATGATCTATATAGTGGAAATGAACTACGACCAATTGTTTGTATCCACAAGATGGAACAGTTCGAAATGTCCCATCTAGTAAAAACCTACGACCTTTGGGTTTCTTTGAAATAATGTCTGCTATAGTTGGGGATAAGAAAATGCTGTAAGCAAATGCATCCTCTATTATAGTTCCCCGATAAAATGGCTTGTCGATGTGTTTCGAAGATCCATACTCGTCAAAAGAACTGGCTTCATCGAATAGTGCTTTTACTTCTCGCGGAGTCGTGGGATTCTTCGGCAATCCGTTGTTTCGTATGCGATGGAGCTGCCTCTTAATTTTTGGAAAGCAAATAGCTGATACAAGCTCATTATCTTTCATGCATTCCTCGTCGAAAATTTCACGAACACCTTTTCTTTTGCCATGAGTTTTTTTCTCACATTCACTTGTCACTTTATCTGGTAATTGCATTTTTTATTAGGTCTTCTGGGGGAACATGGTTATGATTGAACTCCAGGCTCATTTGCTCACACAAGCCGTCGTTTTTTAGTGAAACTGTTACGTTGCACGACTCGAAGTAGCACTTATACCGAGTATAATCTTTATACGCATTTGTTTTCCGAAAAAGTAGCTTAGAATTTTTCGGAAGCCAGCCATAAAAACATATTCCAAGTTCGACTTTTCCATTATTTACAATTCGACCAATGTTTCTTTAATGCGCACTCTTCAAATATCACTTATCGACCTGCAATTGAAGCAGCTGGTCTGCTATGTCTTCTATTAATTTTTTTTTGGGTATCTTGTTAATTTGGAACATCTTAGACATTATGACACTTTTGAAAGTGACATAATGTCTAATGACTTTATGTCACTACTTCTTTCGACATTATGTCAGAAATGAAAGTGTCTTAATGTCTATAGACATTATGTCACTTTTGGAGTGACATAAAGTCTATAGACATTATGTCATTGGACATTATGACATGCCACCAGTTTTTTTGGTTTTATACAAACTGTACTTGACACTAAAAACTCAACTCGACTTGATTTTAATGTTTATAATTGTTTTTAATTTTTTCATATATAATTTAAAATGTGATAATTTGTTCGTCCTTCCGTATTATACGATATTTTAAAATTAAAATGAGGGGCTTAGAGCACAAGGCGTGCAAGTGACTAATATTTAATAATGAGAAAAAACAGGTTAAAGTTAAATTGCAACTAAAAATGTTAGATGCTATCTGGAATATTACTTCTTAACTAATAGTGATCCTGAGATATATTTTAATCAAATAAGATAAAAAAAACGCAATATTTTACATTTACAAGTACCCAATAACCATCTTTGAAGTAAGGACAGTCGCACTTTTTTTTTAAATTTTTAAATAAATGAAGTTGTACCTCAAAGTATTGTTAGTTATACCTAATAAGAAAACCACATAGACTAAATTTTTAAAAACATTTTATTAAGAAATATTTTTATGGTTCTATGCTAAATTTTTTATTCGTCATAATCAGATTCCATGACATCATCGGGTTCATCTTCATCCTCACGTTGGCTTTCGATAATTTCCGGAATTTCCTGCATTTTATCATGAGGTAGTGTTTTAAACCATTCATGGTGAATTGGTGGTATGTAACAAAGAAGATCCTGGAGGTTCTTGAATTTTTCGAACTTGATTGGTTTGACGCTGTTTTTTGGGGGAAGTTGTGGGAGTACCTTCACGAATCGACCAACATTTCGAGCTCTCATGTTTACTTTAGTGAAGGCTTCTTGCTCATTCATTAGATTGTCTTTGTATGAGAGGTTCCAAGGGTCATCCTTGTGAAATTGTAACCATTGCATCTTTCGGATGCCCGGTACACTTTTTCTTAAAAACCTTTTGATGGGCTCTAGAGATATAAAATCCTTATTTTGCATTGATACTACGGTAAATTTTTTACTTGAATTTTACACTAGCTTCTCCCAATCTTGAGGTATATAAATTTGACAGAAATTCTTTCTCTTGCTAATTTCTATAATACCAAAATTTTGGTCACACTCCATGAATGAGTGGCCAGAGAGTAAAAATTTGTGATTTACTTCTTGAATATGAGTATTTTTAATGACATACAACCAAAACTGAACAATGTAGTGACTCTTATTCTGGCCACCACAGTTGTCGCTATAACATGTAATGTGAGTCGCACTCTCAGGCAAAGAGTTTATAAATTTCAAAAGACAAGAACTAATTTCTTGGCATCCACGTGAAGCTTGGCGTTCATTCCACATGTACATATTGGCGTCTCCCGTTGATAAATTTTTAACACAAAAGCTGTATGTCCAAAGTTGACGGGCATAGTAAGCTTGAGTGCATATCAGTACAGGAGTTGGCAACATTTTTTGCAAGTCGAAACAGATTGCCACATGGGTGTTAGTACTGTCATTTTTTACAAACTCTTTAACTCTATCTTTATCCAGTTTTGCTGCTTCAGCTTTTTTCAAATGCAATTGTTTTTCTTCTTCGGCTGCATTTTTAACAGCGTCTGTTTCACCATGCTCGATAGTAATTTGCAACTTGTCACAAGTAACACATGTGTCTGTTTGGGGTTTGTGGGAACTAATGTTAAAACATGTGTTAAAAATATGCCTGTAGTAGCTCTTACGCACTGGTTCTGTTTCCTTTTCTGCGCAAGATTCCCTGTAAAGTATGTACATCTTCGTTACATTTAGGCTGCTACATAAATACTTTCTATTGGGGGCATAATTTCTTGAATAGTGACTTGAATACTTGGGAAATGATTTAATGTGTTCTTTTACTAATTGTATTGATGCATCAGTAATTTTATTGCCAGGGACTTTCTTGCCTCTTTTGTCTTTTTCAACTATGTCGTTGAGCTTTGCATTTTCACTTTATATGGAGCAAAAAGAGTGATTGCTGAGCTCAAAAAAGAAGATTGTAAGTTGTGATCTTCAAGACTCTAATAGTCTATAAAAATGTCATTGCATATTTCCTCAGGTATGTTGTCATTGCACTTGAATCTGCATGTATGGTTGTATGATTTCACGCGTTTCTTCTGGTGAAGTTTCCCTTTTCTATTTACATATTCCTTACCAGCGTTCCGTTTCATTTGACGTTTATTTCTTACCCAGGAGTTTTCTTTTCTCACTTTCTTTCTTGCTGATTGCCCAAAGGACTCCATCTCGTCCAAACTACTTTCGGCATCTGCTAGAGCGACTTCAGCTTGTTCACGTTGACCATCCACTTGAGCTGTCTCAGGAATTTCCCATGTGGGATCTGCATCACTGTCATCTGCAACAGAATTTACAAGTTATGAAATCAGTTTCAAAAATAAATAACAAGCGGTATAATGTTTTAAACCTACCAGCATTAGAAAAAGTTTCAGATTCACTCATTTTTAATGATTTTATTAACGAAAAACAACAGACAATTAACATTTGAAACAATGCAGTTTTTGAGAAACTTACTAAGTTCAATAAGGTTTTTTTATAACAAGTGCTACAATAAGTTGCGATATTTTAGCTCAGAACTTCTCTAAATTCACTCACTCAGTCAACGTTAAAAAAATAATTTTAATATTTCTTGAGAGCACAAGGGGTGTAAGTGCTCATACACCCCTTGTGCTCCAAGCGAAACAGTTATTTTAATGAGAAGTGCTGAAATTGGTCGCCATATTTCGGTACCGGATGATAATTCCACATTCACCTGTTGTGCTCTGAACTTCTATGAACTTCATCTACTAATTCCATATGTTAACTCAATTTTAGAAAAAAGTCACTTGCACCCCTTGTGCTCTAAGCCCCTCAAATGTTCGAGCGTTAGTTCTATTTTCAATTATTTGATTCTGTAATATTTCGCTACCCACTGGGTAGCATCGTCAGGGAGACATTATTATTTTTTGCGACACAAAAACACATATTCAATTTTTTCTATTGTAAATACATACTACGTGCACTTCAATACGATGCTGTCACTGTCGTCTTGATATACAGAATGATCTTGTTTCGTAATGAAATGACCATAGTTGCAGAACCAGGTAAACGGAAACAACGCAAAATGTAGGTGTAGCGATTAGATAAGTAACGGTTCGTGCAGTCTCGCTTCAATTGCAATATCAATTTTAGTTAAAATTAGATAACGAAAAATCGCCCATCAATTTCGGAATTATTCCGGAATATGTTTGGGCTTGTTTTGTATCTACAATTAGAAATATCGCCCACAATGGGTCTATTTTAATATTTAATTTTATGAAAAAACAATTTTTCACAAACATATTTTGGGTCAAAATCGCCCAATGGGTGAAAATGAGATATTGCTTACAATTTATGAAATAAGACCTAGTTTCAATAGATGATACTCGTCGAAAGACACTAAGCTGTTTGGAGTTTTGATGTGAATTTATGGCGAAACTGAATTAAAAGAACAAAACAAAAAATAAATGCTAATAAATACAACTTGCAGTCAGTTTTTTCGATTCGCCTATCGCTCATTCTCCTTCACACTATCGACCCTATGGAACTTCGAACTCGATCAGAAATTTCATCAAATCATCTTCTTTCATTATATCATCTCAAAATTCTGTATATAAATACACCAGGAGTTGCTTCCATACAGATACTTTCACTTTCTAACACAACATACGAGTGTGAAATTCAAACCCAGTATATTTGTGTCCGTCGGGGACCAATGGCTAGTGTGAGCTGTTCTTGCCCATGAGAACGTGGGTCTGATCCCTGCTTTGACTACCTTACATTTCCTTCGACGACGGCCACCTCGCCTAGTGATGGTGATACTATCGAGTACTTAGCCACGAAAACGCTTCTCAATATTTCGTTCGAAACCGGTGTAAAACTGTAGGTCCCAATTATTGAGTGACAAATTAGAAAGCGCTCAGCTCACTGATTGTGAGATGCTCTCCCCAAACCTTTCGTGGATTGTAATGGGAAACGGGTTTGCTTTTTAATGATATGATGGTAACCCTTTGCACCGGCAAGATGGCTATAGATCAGTGGTTCCCAAACTTTACTGGAGTCCGACCCATCTAACAAAATATTAAAAATTTGCGACTCACCTGTTGACTATTCGAAAAACAGTCACTATGGAAAAAGTGTTAGCAATATCAATGAGGAGTGCTGTTCAAATAAGAAACAAAACTTAAGTATATTAATATTTTTTTATTTAATACTCAAATAACCTACATACAAACAGTTTATTTCAATGCGAAGGATGAATTTGTTTTCTATTTTTTGCCATTACAGTTTTAGCATCAATTTCGATATTAGAAACTTTTAATCGCAGTGAGTTTGATACATCCAATTTATTTCGGTATTTAGTTTTAATGTTGACCATAGCCGAAAATCCGGCATCACATAGGTATGAGGTAGTAAAGGGGGAGGAGGACTTTCATAGCTTCATCAAACAGACAAGGATATTTCCCAGCAACCGAGAGCCAGAATTTTGTTACTTGCTTGCGATTGAAAGTATTTTTCAGTGATGTATCTTCTGATAAATCAATTAGCTCTTCACTTGCTTTTGTCGACATATTAGTTGGTTCTGAAATGGGTGACAAATCCAATTCGACGTTTCGAGCTTTTTCATCTCTTCCCCGAAATAGGTGTCAAAGTTATTTCTTAGCAATGATAAATGAGTGGAAATTGCCGAGAGTATGTTCGTCTTTGGCTGCACTTGGTTTCCTACAATAAAGGTTTCAAGTGTTTCAAAACAATCATATTTACCATTCTTAATACAACTCTCCCACAAAAGTAGCTTTTTCATGAACGCTAGAATTTTATCGTGAACTGCAAAAATGTCGGATTAGTTTGAACCTTGCAGATACAAGTTGAGTTCGTTTAACTTGGAAAAAATATCCGCCAAATATGTTAACATGAGAACGAATTTTTCGTCCAGCAGATGTTCAATATATTCTGTTTTTCCTTCTAAGTAAATTGTTGCTTCATTCCGTAGGTCCACTAATCGTGTCAGTACTTTCCCCCTGGATAACCAACGAATCTCCGTATGGAGAAGAAGAGATGTATGAAGACTGCCCATTTCTTCACACAACTTCTGAAACAAACGTGCTGGTAAGGGCCTCGTTTTGATGTAATTTACAATTTTTACAGTTGTATTTAGCACAGTTTTGAAATCATCGGGCAATGCTTTTGAAACCAGTGCTTCTCTGTGAAGACTACAATGAGTCCACAAAGCACAGGTACTTTTTTCAAGAACTCTTGTAATCACACTGCTATTTTTCTCGCACATAGCCCGTGCACCGTCAGTGCATATACCGACACAGTTCTTCCATTTTAAACCTTTTCCCTTTATATGGGAATCAACTGAATTGAAAATTCTTCGCCCGGTCCACGACTAATTGGCTTGCAGAATAAAATATCTTCATGCACGTCTTCTTGCCCTATTTAACGCACAAAAACAAGTAGTTGAGACAGGCATTGAACATCGGTCGACTCATCTAGTTGTATAGTATAGTATTTACTACCAACTACTCTTCGTATTAATTCATCTTCTGCGCACTCAACCACTCATTCGTCGTGCAACAGTGTTATTGGATAGTGGTATGCGCTCGATTTCCTTTACTTCTTTTTCGCCAAACATGGCTCTAACAGCATCTTTAATCGATGGTAAGACTATGGTATGAGGTTTTCCCGCTCTGGCAATCCTCATGCTTATGAGGTACGAGGCATGTACAGCATCTTCATTAATATTAATGAAATGTGAAACAATATTTTTTGAAGATTTCATATCCATAAATTTTCTTTGAAAAAAGTCAACTGGCTTGTTCTTAAAATGAGAATGCTTAGCTTCTATATGACGCGTTAACTTACTTGGACGCAAACTTTCATTCGCTAATATTTCGCAGAAAATCACGCATTGAGGACGCGGATCTAACGTGTCATGATTCCAAGTGAATCCTAATTTCAAATATTCAGAGTCATATTTTCGTAGAACTTTCCGGAGCTTGGAAGTCAGATTCATTGTCACTTTTGTCACGTAACAGAGCATCTTCTGTCTTTTCTTTACTTTGTTCGTAATCAACTGGCGGCGGCGACGTACTCTTTACTCCGCGTTTCAACCACTTGTCCATGATTATCTTCAAATGTTAATAATTGTTTTTAAAAAGGTTACAATGGCGTACGGTAAAGAATACAACACACACACGAAACGAAACCACACAAAAGCAAAAGACGTCCGACTAGCACTCAGGACTTAGTAGTTAAGTAGAAATTAGTACGACAATATATATATTTGTTTGTATTAGTAAGACAATTGATTAGTCAAGTAGAAATTAACACGTATTCCGTCGTTCACAATTAAATGATTAGTGATGGTTCGTCATTCCTGAGTCTAGCAACCAAGATCATGTCACAAGTGTATCAATTTTGTTTCTTTGCCGCAAGTGGCATATGTATGTTGTTGTTGGTATTAAGGCTCATTTAGACTACTGACAGATTTAGACACTCGTCAAAATTTTCTGACACAACATTTTGAACTAGTGTATAATATAAATATGTATTTTGTCAGAAAACCTTGTCAGTATTTTGTAAGTATTTTCTGACAGCATTTTTTGAAGTTTCATCAGAATATTTTGAAAGCCGTTTACACTACTGACATATTCTGTTTGTGTTTACTGACCAAATTCTGACAATTTTTCTCAGCTGTT
The DNA here is from genome assembly GCA_963931995.1 of Phaonia tiefii. Taxonomy (NCBI): domain Eukaryota; kingdom Metazoa; phylum Arthropoda; class Insecta; order Diptera; family Muscidae; genus Phaonia; species Phaonia tiefii. The sequence continues at coordinate 97,352,121 of OZ008370.1, read as the reverse complement.
TTTCATTTGCTTTATCCACACATGATAGCAAGTTATTGTGTTTATAAAAATAAAAATAAAGTTAAAAGTTATTGTTAAAGGTAATAATAATTTATAATACATCATTAATTCTAAAAACTTTCTTAAAATACTTACCAACTCATTTTTGCAAGTACTTTATGATTTTGTAAAGGCATATAACAAAACACCAATCAGCTGATACAAAATTGACGGCGACGGCGGCGCCTGAAAAACCCTCCTCGACGGTGGCGGATTAAGCGCTGAGCCGATTTAACAGTTGTGAAATTTGGTACAATCTTGGTTAATTTTCATGAATGAGTATGAAAAATATTGCCACCTTAAATGCAAACGGACGTAACCACCTTTTTTTCTTTTTATATGAGAATCATTTGCATGTAATTTATTATCGGCGGCTGAATTCGGCGGCGGCGTGGCTTATTGGAAAAAGTATCGGCGGCGTGGGCGTACCGACCTAGGCTCCTATCTCTGTTCATTTACTGACACATTTTGACAACATGTTGTCAAAATACTGACAGTCGTCAGAATTCTGTCAGAAAATTTTGATGACTGTTTACACGATGTCAGTATTTTTGTCAAAAATTTCGACAAGACAAATACTGGCAATCTGTCATTAGTGTAAATGAGCCTTTAGGTTGTTTGGTTTACCGTTGGAGTTTGGTGTTTGTCAATTGGTATGTGATTCTGCGTAACGGAATGGCCATTTCAGTTTGTTGCTCTGTCATATAGTGTGCGATTCTGTGTAACAGAATGGCGGTTACAGATTGTTGTTTGTCTTACTTTCCAAAATTTAATCATAGTCCTAAGCTTGCACATACATTCATATGTATGCGTGTTCTTGAATTTCCTATGAATAAATGTTTATTAAAACATACAATAAAATATTAGCTGATTAAATACAATAAAATATTAGCTGATTAAATAAGGGTGGGTGAGTGTTGTTGGTACGGGGTGGGTATCATAACTCACTCCTCACAAATAAGCAGGCTAATATTGCGCATGCGCGAGAACTTGAGCTTTTTTGGAATTTTGGGTGGCGGAGATTTTGAGAACACAGAGGTAGTCTTTTGCCCTTGCGGATGTGTGCTGCTGAACAAGGTTCTAATCCGTCCTACATTTTAGGGCCCACTCAATTTCTCATACTTTTGGAAATACTGCTATAGATTAAATATGAGGAATTTCATCGCGGACTGTTCACTGGATCTGTACTGCGGAGGTGAGTTTATCTTCTGATGACAAGGCTTGAAAAGCATATCTAATGTACACTAATGCCTAGACTTTAGAGAATAGCGATGCTGTAAATGATATAATAGGGAATCAGATTGATTCCGCGTCTTCCACCTGATAAAGACTTCTGCCATAATGGGGCAATGGTGTTGGCCATGGAACATGGTTGCGAGGTGTTCACAGTATATCTGCATTTGTGATTGAAAACACTATAAGATCGTAGATATCACATTCTCCTACCGGACACGGGTACTTGCAAAAGGGACTTCCTGATATGTAAGAGGAAATGATGTGTGCGTTTCTACATACAGATTTCGAAACTAAATATTGCAAAATATATAGACTTGGCTTTGCACTAGGGAAACACCTAAACATGTTTCGTAAAATTCGTGAAAATTTTAGTATTTATCAAACTTAAATGTGAGGGTTTCTCTTTACTATTCAGAGAAACCCTCACATTTAAGTTTAAGTCTAGGCGAATATCCAGTCCCTAAAAAAACAGTGTTCCTGAAGTGGTCATCGGTCCTTGATTGCCGCAAGTCCAGTAACGAGATACCCGAGCAATACTATATCTCCTTTATATGGATGCTGGGACATGGGAAATTCCATGGAAATTATCATATATTTGTCAGACACTAAGACATAGTTCCACCGAAAATTTTGTAAATTACTTCAAGTTACAGTTGTAATTTCCTTTAAGGCTGTAAGAGATCACGTTTTCTCCGGCTAGTGAAAAAAATGTAAATGCCGCGGGTGGGATTCGAACTCACATTCGCTGGACGATCGTTTCGATGTTTGTGAAGCATCATCTTCAGCAGCGTCTAGCCCGTTAAGCCACTGCGGTGTGTATTTACACAAGTTACAGTTACACTCAAGGAATGTATTAATGGGAACTTTATTTAATTCCTTTAATAATCGCGATTATGTTGTCACGTAAAATGTTGGTGTTTTTTTTAATCTCATGTATATTTAATATTATTATTACCTTCAACCCCATTTACTTTCGTTTCTCCGGAACGACTTCAACCCAATTTCGTTGTCCTTTTTTACAAACGCACCTCACCGGCACCTTATTAGGTTCGAGATTCTGGTCAAAAATAAAGGTTCGAGCCTAAATAATTTATTTTACAGTGTGTAATTTGTAGTAAAGTGTACTGTTACAAACGTGTATAAATAAATAATACGTAAACATTAAATTGACAGTAGTAGGGTAAGGGTAATATGCAGTAATTCTGTTTTCACCCGGCACACTGAAGCTGTATGCCTAATATAGCTATTAAATAGCTATAACTATAACTATTAGATATTAAATAACTACGATAATACAATATCATAATTTCTTTATTATTTATATGTTTGTCCTTTGGTGGTAACGGAAACAGTTTTTCACTTGGAAATATGTTTCTCACCTGATAATCTTGCCTATGGACTTCTCATACACACATTTTTTAATATGTGCAAGACAGTTGTAATTTTAAGGGTCAATATTTATCATAAAATGTATTTGTTTATGTTACCTATCAACGTATTAACATTTTTTTTAATCAACGGGAAGCATAAGTAGTATCGAATTAAAACAGAGGTATTAACCAAACGCTCTGACTTTTAAAAAAAATAAAATCTTTAATGCAAAATACTAGAAAAGGTGGAACAACGAAAATTGTTGTTCAATTATCGCTGCATAACAGGGCTAATTTATGGTGTTTATCAAATCCTATATCACTGTATTAATGGAATTTTGGTGAATTTATTCACATGACTGCAACGGGAAACAGGAAGCATTACGAGAGTCACAAAAACTGCCACAGGTTTTGAGAAACAGTAGAAAAATCAGACACTGCAGCGAAACATTTTGCATTATACTTTTTCATAATATCGTTACAATTTAGATCAACAAAGCAAAAATGTTGCCACATTTAATTTTTTTACTGTGTCGGACGTCAGAAAGAATTAACCACACAGTGAAACAAGATAGCTTAAGTTAGTGCTGATTTCCGTAGTAGCTAAAGCGGACCTTACATCTACATATCTGCAGCACCAGCTCAAACTTTGGTTAGATACGGTCTGAACAAACAACTTCGTCTTTGTTTTTTCAAATGTCGGTCCGACTTCTACATCCGTATTTGGTGGGATATAATCACATTTCCAGATAGAAGGGTCAAATGGAATGGAAATCTTCGGTTAGCGACTAAAGTGAATACACACCGCAGTGGCTTAATGGTCTAGACGCTGCTGAAGATGATGCTTCACAAACATCGAAACGATCGTCCAGCGAATGTGAGTTCGAATACCACACGCTGCATTTACATTTTGTTCACTAACCGCAGAAAACAGGACCTCTTAGCTTTAAAGTAAATTACCACTTTGGAAATTATTTTCAATTAATGTTATCAAAATATGGAAAATATATATTTTTCTACTGAAATTGCAAATAGATATTGATACAAATACTGTTGCAAGAATAATTGCAATAATTTTAACTTGATATCTAGGCAAAAACTAGTAGAGTTTAAGTTGAATTAAATTGAATGGATTTGAGTTGAATTAAATTGAATTGAAATGACTTCAATTAAATTGAATTCAATTGAATGGCATGGAATTTAATTGAATTGACCTGAGTTGAATTGAATTGAATTGAATTGAATTGAATTTAATTGAATTGAATTGAATTGAATTGAGTTGAATTGAATTGAATTGAATTGAACTGAATTGAATTGAATTGAATTGAACTGAATTGAATTGAATTGAATTGAATTGAATTGAATTGAATTGAGTTGAATTGAATTGAATTGAATTGAACTGAATTGAATTCAATTGAGTGGAATGGAATGAAATGGAATTGAATTGAATTGAATCGAATTGAATTGAATTGAATTGAATGAATTGAATAGAATTGAATTGAATTGAATTGAATTGAATTGAATTGAGTTGAATTGAATTGAATTGAATTGAATTCAATTGAATTGAATTGAATTGAATTGAATTGAATTGAATTGAATTAAATTGAATTGAATTGAATTGAATTGAATTGAATTGAGTTGAATTGAATTGAATTGAATTGAATTTAATTGAATTGAATTGAATTGAGTTGAAAAGACTTGAATGGAATTGAATTACATTTAGTTGAACGCAATTGAATGGAACGGAATTGAATGGAACGGAATTGAATTGAATTGATTTGAATTGAATTGAATTGAGTTGAATTGAATTGAATTGAATTGAATTGAATTGAATTGAATTGAATTTAATTTAATTTAATTGATTTGAATTGAGTTGAGTTGAGTTGAATTGAATTGAATTGAATTGACTTGAATTGAATTGAATTGAACTGAATTGAATTGAATTGAATTGAATTGAATTGAATTGAATTGAATTGAACTGAATTGAATTCAATTGAGTGGAATGGAATGAAATGGAATTGAATTGAATCGAATTGAATTGAATTGAATTGAATTGAATTGAATGAATTGAATTGAATAGAATTGAATTGAATTGAATTGAATTGAATTGAATTGAACTGAATTGAATTGAATTGAATTGAATTGAATTGAATTGAATTGAATTGAATTGAATTGAATTGAGTTGAATTGAATTCAACTGAATGGCATGGAATTGAATTGAATTGAACTGAGTTGAATTGAATGGAATTGAATTGACTATACTTGAATCGAATTAAATAGCAATGAAATTAAATGAAATGAAATTAAATGAATTGAATTGAATTGAATTGAATTGAACTGAATTGAATTGTATTGAATTGAATTGAATTGCATGGAATTGAATTCAATCGAATTAAATTGAATTGTATTCAACTGAGTTAAATTCAATTAGATTGAATGGAATTGAACTGAATTGAATAGAATTGAATTAATTTGAACTGAATTTAGTCGAACTCAATTGAATTAAACTGATTTAAAAAAGTATGTCGGAATTTTTTGGCGTAGAATACGTCTTACCTTACGGTATAGGGAGTCATGTCAGATTGTTATTGTTGTAATCTTTATTTCATTGATTATGAGGAAACGGCGAGATAACTTTTTTTAAAAATTTTTTTGTAGGTAAATGAAGATGTTATCTTTCGTTTGATATACATTTCATATTGGTTGATATCTTCCTAATATTTAAATTTCTCAAATGAAAATTGTTTAAACACATACACTCAAACATATGTGTGGTGTTTGGTTGAGTGTTTGAGTTTGTACCGTGAACACAAACTATGCTGCTGTTTCAGTGTGGACACAAACCTTCGGCTGTTGTTTTGATTGATGAAATATTGAAATTTCGTATATTTACTTATGTATTTAAGTGAAACAAAATGTTAAATGTGAATTTGAATTTAACATGGATATATAATTATAAAAAATATATCAAAAATTAATTCATACATTTTTATGTTAAATGAAAGTGCTGCTGAAAATGCTGCTTGATGCTGTTTGACAGCAGCTGACAGTTGACGTTTATCATTTATCATTAATTGTTATATATGTTTTCTGTCTTATCGGATGGCGTATTCTACGTTAAACTTAATGGCCGTGTCTCTCACACAGTCCACAGGGACAGTCCGTGGCCGAAGGCGTCGGACAACTGTCTGCTGTTTTTTTTTATTTTCTGACATTTAGACCTGTCAGTTTAGAGTCCGGTTACGAGTAAGTTGATGAACCCTTATATAAAATTGGACCGAAGTTCCTTATAGCACGTTGCGGGATTTGGGCTAAATGAAGAAAATTAAACAACTTTTTTTTACACTATTTGCTGCAACCCAGTATTATCAACTATATTGCGTACTTTTTTTGGTTTGTGTTTGTGTTTCTTGTTTAATGAGAAGTTTTCTAGGCTCCACCTCTAGGCTCTAACCGCTATTTAGTATAAAGTATATTGTAGTTTTGAACCCAATAAAAAGTAAATTTAGAAAAGCCAAAGTGAAAGAAGTTTAAAACCAGTACATACGTTTAAGTTGGGTGAACCGACTTAATCACACCCTCACTCTAAGTCATCCATTGCGTTGGAGTTCTGTTAAATAAAAAACGGCCATACTCAAGAGCGACCATATTCAATAGCAGATTGAGATTGCGCTAAATATTATTGAATACCCAAATTAGTTAGTTTCCCTCCCAATATTTATATGCGAGGTAAGAAAGTGGGCATGACAAGTTGTAGCCAAAATTTTGATGATGAGTATTTTATTAAGTATTTTATTAAGATCAGTTATGATTTATTGGCGCTATCATTCGTTCCAAAAACAAAAAACCCAGGCATCCAAGAGCAAGCCCCGTGCACTTGTTTGTATGCATTGTCGTAGGCACTTTTTCGACTCAAACGAGGAGAGAAGTAAATGATGGATCGGTGTCGTTTTTATTTTTTTTTAGGGTTTTATGTTTTAAAATTCTTACCCAACAAATTAAATAAAAATTGATTTTTTTTAAAAAAAACTGCCTTTTGTTTAAGGAGTACATTTTTTGTGAAACAAAATAAATTTTCTTGAGATTAGTACCTTCGCTTAAAAATTTACCTATTCTTGAAAAAAGGATCAATTCTGAAAAATTCCCATTTTTTAAAAAAAATCTTTTCGTAAAAAAAAATACATTCTCTTAACAAAAATACATTTTCTTACAAAAATTCCTTTTCTTAAAAGTAAAGTAATACCTTTTCTTTTATTTTCTTGATATAAGTAGCCTTTCTGAAAACAAGTAAATTTTCTTAAAAAAATATCCTTTTCCTAAAAAGAGTACTACTTCTTTAAAAAGTACCTGTTCTTAAAAAAGCACTTCTTTGTATCAAAAATTCATACTCTTATGGTTTTTTCTTACAGAATATACTTTTCTTCAAAATAGTACCTTTTTATAAAAAAAACATTAGCTTTTAATAAAAGAAGTACCTCTCTTTAAACAAATTACCTGTAGGAGAATTTTTTTGCAGCCGGCTGTAGAAAACCATTCACAATTATAGTTGCAACAAAATGAAGCCACAGCGCCACTGCCAGGGACTCAGTGGCCCTTTTACGAGACATCTTTGGGGAACGCATTATTTTGCGCAAAAGCGAATGTAATTGGCCTCGACGTTCATGTGATTTAACCGCTTCTGACTGTTTCCTTTGGGGATATTACAAAGAATGAGTATATGTTAATACCTCAAGAGCCATCACTCAATTAAAATCATCATTCACTGTGGAATCAGGATCATAAAACCTGAAATTTTTTGCAATTTGTGGAAAATATTTTAGAAAGATCATGATTATTCGAAGCAGTTAATGATTGCCAGTTAAGAGACATAATTTTTAACAATTAAACTCGCCATTAATATGCTGTTTTTAAAACAATTATCACTAAATATAAAATTTACAAAAATATAAAATATAAATATAAAATATAAAATTTATAGAAAATTCAATCCACGAACTTGATTGGGAGCCACCAAATGTTGTGTACACTTGTAGAAAAACATGTTTCAATCGGCGGCACCGAAATATTATTAGCACTAACCTTAGGTACATATCAGCATGCTGGCTTGTGATTTCGCACACTAATTTAAGTTATGCTCATACAGGATATTCGAAATCCAATTGCTTGCACAAATGCAAGTAGCGGGTATCAAATATAATTTGGCAAGTCCTCATCATCTCTATGGTGTATTTACGTAAGAGTTGTCATCATAATATTTAAGTGTTTCGTAGCTAATTTATGGTTGCTATTATTGAAATGGAAATGTTAAACCTTCGATCTTGTATGTAATTTATATTTATCTGGAAGTTTTGATTCATTTGAATTCTTCCATTATTCGATCGCCAGTTTATCTATTTAGATTTCGTTTCTCACAGACAATTTTTTACAACTGTCAGTTACCGGCATTAAGGACTGTAATGCAAATCAAGCAAGATCGACAATAAATCTTTTCGGCTTTTTTATTATCTCTTTTAGTCGTTGGGTATGCGCGATGTACAACTCCGAAAATTAATATAAATAATTCGCTTACTAAGATTCGATTATAACGGGTTTTTCAACAGAGACTCTACAAAAGTAAATCGATAGGGACAGCAAACGACGCCATATTTTTTCCCGCTCTTTTGACATTTCTCTTCAGTAAGGTTTGCCATTTCATCATGGAAGATATACAAGCCAACAACGAGTCGAAATTATTAAAATTTACTACCGAAATTTGGAGTCAGTGGCCTTAACTTTAAGAGCGCTACGTCCAATTTAGGGTCGTCATAATCGTCCTACCAGATCAACAATTGAGCGTCTAGTGGAAAAATTTGAATCCACAGGCACAGTACAAAATGTTCCCGTACCAGTGAGACAAAGAAGTGCCCGTAGTGTCGAGAATATTGCTGCCGCTGGGGCTTCAGTTCAAGAAAGCCCAAATGTGTCTCTCACACGTCGTTCTCAAGCGTTGGGCATCTCTGTGACGTCGTTGTGGCGAATTTTTGCGAAAAGATCTTGGCCTACATCCTTACAAGATCAAATTGACGCAAGAACTGAAGCCGCTTGACCACCATAAGTGTCGTATGTTCATGAATTGGGCTGAGCAGCAACTTGAAAATGATTCGGATTTTCATCGGAAAATCATCTTCAGCGATGAGGCTCATTTCTGGCTGAATGAAAATATGCGTTATTGGTCAGATAACAATCCACACGTAATCCATGAGTCATCATTGCATCCCGAAATAATTACGGTTTGGTGCGGTTTATGGGCCGGCGGCGTCATTGGGCCGTACTTCTTCCGTGATGATCAAGACCGGCACATTACTGTGAATGCGAATCGCTACCGTTCAATGATAACCGAATATTTTTGGCCCCAATTGGATAATATGGACTTGGAGGACATGTGGTTCCAACAGGACGGCGCCACAAGCCACACAGCGAATGCCACAATCAATTTATTGGAAACCAAGTTTGGTGAACGTGTTATCTCACGAAATGGCCCAGTCGATTGGCCGCCTCGGTTGTGCGATTTGACGCCGTTAGATTATTTCCTGTAGGGCTACGTCAAGTCTATGGTCTATGCCAACAAGCCAGCGACGATTGATGAAATTCGTACGAATATCGAACGTGAAATTGCAGCAGTATCGGCCGATTTATGCTTGAAAACCGTCGAAAATTGGGTTCAGCGTCTGGACTTCTGCAAGCGTTCCCGTGGTGGCCATGCAAAAGAAATCGAGTTCCATACATAATGGCATCGAACGTACTTTCACAGGAATAAAGAATTTCATTGGTATCTAAAACCGGTTTTGTTTTATTAAAAAAAACTTTTGTAGTGCTCTTATTGAAAACCCTTACTAAGAAGTCACCAATTTGTTTACGAAAATTTCCAAATTTTATTATATTTTGTCAGCGATCTCCTAACATCGTCAAAATTTTGTATGCACATACTTAGTCCAAAATCATAATTTTGTATGCAATCGGTACCAAATCTAAAACGAAAAGATACAAGAATACTTCGCCCAAATTATTTCGCAATTCGTGAAAACTCCCGTTGGTCTTAAATTCGTCTTCAGGGAGACTGGCTCATCAAACCCAGAACCGAATCTGTTAGAAATGTGGACATTGTTCCTGAGGATCAAATTCCAACAACATCTACACAATAAGAGCCCGAATTTGTATGTCTAGACATCGATTGCAAAAACTTAGAATCAGAAAACAGCATCGGCATTGTCTGCTATACAATACCAAAACTTGGACGATATCGTAAAATGGCCTGAAGGCCAGGAAGTTGTTCAGCAATACTAACTTCGCCGAAGCGTCAACAGTAACACGCTCAGATTCATGCTCTTTAACATCAAAAGGAATGACAATAAAGGAAACTTTTTGGTATTGAAGCACTGAATTGCAAAGCATTGTCCTGTACTTCGTGAGCATCTTGTAAGATCTAAAATGTGGCCACCATATAGGTCACCAATAATCTGAAACGAATTTGTTGCAATTTTGGGAAATAAGGTTCGCCAACATATCATCGAACAAATAAAAACGGCTAAGTATTGTTCGATTATGTTCGACACCACTCCAGAGATTTCTCATAAAGACCAAACAAGCCACCTTTTTAGATACGTTGTCAAGCAATACAAGTAGTGGAATCTTTTATAGATTTCATTGAACAAAAGATAAAACTGTTCGACAGCACTCCAGACATTTCTCATAAAGATCAAACAAGCCAGGTATTAAGATACGTAGTCAAGAAGTACAAGTAGTGGAATCTTTTATAGATTTCATTGAAGCAAAAGATAAAACTGCTGAAGGAATTTCAAAGATAATTTTGAGCAAGATTGAAGCTGATGACCTGCATATACGATACGATAAGTAACTGTAGAGGTCAAGCATATGATAATGCCGCTTTTATGGCTGGAAGGCACTCAGGAGTTCCGCAAAGAAGAACCTTGCTCAAATCATTCGTTAAACGTGGTTTGTTTACACGCTGCCTCAGTTGAGGCGAGTTCTGTAACTTTTTCAGAACATTAGAACGTTCCTATTAATTTTTTTCCATGTCCATACATCGTTGGGAAGTTCTGATGGCAGTTACGGATTTGAAAAGGGTTCCAGACACGCGGTGGAGTGCAAGAAGAATTACATGGCAGTATTACGAAGACATTCTCGTCACTTTGGAAAAATTAACAGCGGCAGGTGAAAGCTTCTTTGTTTCTTGGGCCTCTGGAAACCTGTGCTAAATGAAGTGAATGACGCACAAACTTATTTGCAAACAAAGGGACTGGACATAAAACTGTGCGTTCAGAAAGTGAATGCTTTGCAGATGATACTGGTAGATAAACGAAAGAGGGAGAAACGAGGCAGATGTGTGAGAAACTTGGAATTTCCATGGAATCTCAGAGGCGTAAAGCAAGAATCAGAGATGCTAACTTGTCTAATGAAAATGAGATGAGACGGAAACTGTTTTCTTCGTAAGATAGAGTCATTGTAGAAATTCGTGAGAGTTTTCAGCAGCTGCAGAATTTGGTTGATAAGTTTGGTTACCTTACGCCGGCTATATTACTACAACCGGATGACACTAACTGTAAACTAGACTACGCATCTGCCGAAATTGACGAGCAGCACTTCAAGCTGGAATGACTTCGACTGCGGACTATAGATGCTGCCACAGGCAATGAAAAAAAATTAATTAATGCGGACTCACTAGAATTATTAAAATATTATGTAAGATCCCAGCTGGAAGATACTCTGCCCGACATTGTAGTAATGCTCTGAATATTATCCACAATTTCCACAAGCAATGCCAGCTGTGAGAGGAGTTTTTCAAAATTAAAATTGATAGATTAAGGCTAACCAATTTGGCTATCTTGTCTATTGTGCAAGAGGTGTGTGATGCTATAGACATTGATAGCGCAATAAAAGACTTGGCTCTTAAAAAAGACAGACGAATAAAGTTTTAGTAAAAGACAGAAGTTATGTTACTAATTCGAACTTGCATATTATTTCAATAAAATAAGAGGGATGAGCTGTGCGTTTTCCAGTTTTCACTCACGGATTGGTCCAATTAGTGAGTGTAAAACCAGAAAGCGCACAGTTGACTGGTAGTAAGAAGCTCTCCCCAATCCGTTCCTGGGATGTAATGAAACAATATTTTTTTTACTAACACAGTCTCCAGTTTGTTCCTAATCTTTACTACACTTTAAAATTAAAGGTTGATATTCGCAGCAAATATTGTTTGATTTTTATCACTAGACACTGTTTTTTGCTGTTACACCAAATGAACTGGCTAAATAACAAACTCTTTGCAGTGTTGATAAAATACTGGAGAAAATGTTTCATGAAACAACAATCATATGTTTGTTGAAATAAAAATCATGTTTGCCTTCCGCAATTCAAAAGCTTTTACTCACATACTCTTTGAGTTTAATGACAACGAACTACTATGTGAATATAAATACCATAAGCTTGTTAAACGTGACCTTTTGGAAAAATTTCCATACCTCAATGATTTAACGAATCATCGAATTCCCACTTGAAATATACCAACTATTGAACATTCTATATTATGTGTAATACCTCTCAAAGCCTCTCAGGAATTTAAATTGATAAATTATCAGACGCTTCTTATGAAATGCGATGTCCCATACAGTTTGTTTAGAAACCCCATAAACAAATGCTTCTATAAATTCACCAATACCTGGAAAATCAGAAAAATTCCATTTCAAAACCTTTTCATAATGCTTAGAGTAATAAGGAACCATTCTCATTTATATAAATCTTGGTTGCCAAAGTAGCGTGACACGATTTGTTTCTGAATGGATTATTTTCTCTTATTTGATACTTCAAAATTGATATTACAAAAGGAGAAATCAAGTGTCAGTAAATCCGATTGATGTTGCAATGAATTCTGTTGCTCGGCTACCTATCACTTGTTGATTTTTGTTCAAATTGGTTGTGTAACTTAAGGGATTGAATTCATTTGGGCCTATTAAATTCCGCACGTATTCCGATGAATAGTGTAGTTTACCTGTAAACAACAATGGGTTGTGAAACATGTGAATTGCGTGACAAAAAATTGTTGGGATTTAGTATTGCTATCCCAGAACCATGTAATAGGTAGCATGTGTCTTGGCCATACATACCCTCACAAAGTGGTTGTCGCTTCAGTAGACTGTAATCAATTTGAGGACTCTCAAACCAATCTAAATTATTCTTATGTAAAATTACTTATGACATAGTAGCGGATTAAATAATTGAGTCCAATGTTCAACAGGACTTAACAGACGACACAGCCATCTCCATGATGACTTCCGGTTTGCTTTCGATTGAAATTTATTCCAAGAGAATTATCAAAATGTAATTTGGAGGGCTGACTTTACATGCGATTTGGTTCTGAAATATTGTTTTATTAAAAATCGAATCAAATTAATCAAATTTTAGGTTTCCCTCATAAATATCGAAAAAGTTGATATTTTTAACTGTCATCCGATATTAGTATTGCATTCATGATACGTGCAGTATTAGAAGACATCTAAACTAATAAATAAACATCTCCACTTGCTACTACTTAGAATACTAGTAAGAGTATATATTCAATAATCTAAAATAAATCATAAATAAAAATAAAACCTGGAAAGTAATAGTATTTTTCTTGTAGGTGCTGTCGAGTGAGATTAGAATCTGCTTGTGAAATTTCCCAAACACCCCCAAAATCTTGAAAACCGATTATATAACCGGGTTTGCATAACTTTACGCACTTATAAGCCTGTAAGTTAGTTGACATAGGACTGTCCTTGGAGGTGAAAAGTTTCTGATTGCCATTCCATTGGGAGTGGCCAGAAATGTTTCATTCATTGGGCTGCCCAAGCAGCTTACTACTTGCACGCAGTATGTCCTGGGCAATGGCTTGTCGCAAACCTCCAATAGCTAGCTAAGGTGAGAAGACGAAACGAATGAGCAACCTGAATGGTAATGCGATCACTGATACGTCTCAGGATTATTAGGTGGCCCTGTCACTGAAGCTCTTCGAAGTAGTGGTCATTTTATGCTGTCCTTTGAAGGCGGATGAGCCAACACCCATGGCCAACGGCGGATCAAAATTGAAGACACCAAAATCCAGGTTCGACACACTGCATTCTGGTCAGCGTCTGATTCATAATGGTCGGCTGGGTTTGCCTCCCGCCACTGTTATATTGGCAATGAAAATACACGGAGAGGATAATGGATAGGGAAACCCCCCAACTGTTGACGACCCTCGCAAACGTTATGAGGACCATGATTTAAGGATATGTACCTGGAATGTTCGAACGTTATACAGGACTGGTGCCACTTTCCAACTGGCGGATGTCCTCGGAAAATATAAAGCTGACATCACAGCGAACCAGGAAGTGCGATGGACAGGATATGGTTGCACCAGAAAGAAACTACAGCTGCCATGAGCGTAAGCACGAATTTGGGTGCGGATTTATAGTAGGCAAGAGACTGCGGCGACTAGTTTCAAGGTTCAACCCAGTGAGTGACCGCATAGCCACAATTCGCATCCAAGCGAAATATTTCAACATCTCGTTAATTTGTGTGCACGCACCGACAGAGGATAAAGATGATGAGGTCAAAGAAACATTTTATGAGCGCCTGGAGGAAGTATATGAACGCTGGCCTGACCACGACATTAATATAATTCTAGGCAATTTTAATGCCAAATTGGGAAAGGAAAGTGTCTTTCGACCAACTATCGGTAATCACAGTCTAAATGATACCACCTCCGATAATGGAATGAGACTGATGGACTTCGCCGCTGCAAAGAACATGGTAGTTAGTAGCACACGATTCCAGGATACGGAATTCACAAGGCGACCTGGATATCTCCTGATCAACGGACGAAGAACCAGACTGATCACTTGGTAATGGATGGCAGGCACTATTCTAGTGTAATGTATGTACGTGTGATTCGAGGTGCCAATATTGACTCGGATCATTACCTGGTGACTGCGAAAGTTCGCACGAGATTGAGCAGGGCGAAAAACGTACGAAGCCGAACACGAGAAAAGCTAGATATTGACAAGCTACAAATACAAATAGAAACTCTCCCTGCTAGAGCAGAATACCCCCCTCCCGAAAACCCAGATGTGCAGTGGAACCACATCTCCCATTCTTTGGAAATCGCTGCAAGGACTGAACTTGGCTATCAAAAACCGCAGAAGGATAAGCCATGTTACGACGAAAAATGTCGCATTGCAACTGATAAAAAAGACGCTGCACATATGGCAACGAAATAGTAAGTTACAACGCGTGCTATCGTTCAGCTATCACTCCTTGTTGAGATTCCGGTGTTGACATCTGCGACCACGGAAGTTGATACAGTTTTTGCGCGGGGAAGTTTTTAGATTAAAAAGGTGTTCCGGCATGTTCATCTTTGGGCGGTGTTGCGGGTTTTATCTTATAGATATACCAACACCGGCCTAATGGCTTTGAAATTGATTTTTATTTAAGAAACAAATGCTCTTATATAAAATCATTTAAATTTTGGCACTTTTCCCTTGTTTAAAATACTTTAAGAAAAATGTCCCACAATTTTGAATAAACGTCAATGAGAATTATGGGAAACTTCAGTGAAAGTGACACAAGTACAGGACAGCATCTAGTGAACAATATTGATAATCTATTATTTTCTTTATCTATGATATAACCTACAATTTTTTGACTTTGGCGTTCTCTCCCTTATCCCTTCATGGCATTTAGTAGGAAACTATTTTTTGCTTTTAAATGGACATTTGTCCTTGTCATATATAGAGTGGCGATGGCTTGAAAGTTTACTCTGTTTATTGCTTCATGTATTAGTTTTGTTTCCTATACCCTTCACAATACCTAAACCAATATCAAAGACATATGCTCTGAACGTATTAGAAGAGATTCCTTTTGGTATTTGTTGTTTCCTTTTTTTTAAATGCTAACCTATTTCACTTTGGGCTCAAGCACCCTACAAGCAAGCCCACAACTCACAGTATTGCACAAAACTATTTTAGCTTTCGATGTAATCAAAAATACCACATTTGTTTAATACTCGTACATACCGGAGAACTTGTTCGCTCTTCGTAAAGAAGGGAAAGTTTTCGTTGGACACAAAACCAGAACGTTGACATGCCCATATCCACATATATCATATGTTGAGAAAAAGAAAGGCTTAACTTTTTTTTCACATATTTCGTTTTTCTTTTCTTGTGGGTCTACATTCAGCACAATGAAATCCGGTACAAACCCAGGCAGTCAGTGGAGGTAAAAGTACAAATTAAATTCCCTTGCATACCCAGAAAAGGGGTGATGTGTTATCTTTGTTGCATTGAAGGATCTACCATGAGTTTTTGTATACACATTTTTTAAAAGAATGTGGTGGAGACAAATTAAATGCACCCATTGCGAATCGGGTGCACTTGTTCTACTATAGATGGAAAAATTAGTTAAATGACATTTATAATTTTAATTTAATTTGATGTAACTCTCAAAATGAAAACTGCTAAAATTTAAGTATCAATTATAAAAAAGTGATGATTTATCCGACCTTTCGTATTATATTCAAAATTAAAATGCTCGAGCGTTTGGTCGTTTTTTTAAAATAATTTTATTCTTCAATATTTCGCTGCCCTTTGGGGTAGGTAGCATCGTCAGGAAGATAAACACAATTATTGATTAAAAATGAATTATTAATTTTTCAATTTTATTATAATTGTCAGCTGCCGAATTTTTTAATGATAATTGCGGGCATGTGCTTTTTTTGCAGTTGCTTTAGATAAAATAATGTAACTTAGCAGAAACCCTGCCTGAAACACAATTTTAAACGGCTACTGTTTATCAACGGAAAAGAAAAAATGTTAAGAAGTTACTTTTATGTAATATAAACAAGATGTAAAGGGTGTTTTTTAGCTGAATGAGAAATATCGATATCGATAACTATGGGTTCACAGCTGAGAATGTCAATCTGTGTTCACTTACCCCCTCGTTCGTGCGATTTAACGTCTTTGGATTACTTTTTATGGGACTATTTTAAGGCATTGGTTTATGCCGACAAACCAGCAACCCTTGAAGCAGTGGATATCAATATTCATGCCACCATTGACACCATACGGCAAGATTTATTGGCAAAAGTAGTCAAAAATTGGACTGATCGAATGGAGCAAGTAACTCATTGCCCGCGGCGGACTTATGCAGAAAATTGTATTTAAAAAATAAGTGTCATGAAGTTATGTACCAGATTATAATAACAACATTCCATCTGCATAGAAATTACAACGAAGACTCTTTTAGTATGGTCGCATATAATCTAAATAGAAGCTTTGAAGATCGAAACAGATACCCCAAATCTGATTTAATAAGAAATTTATAGATTAGACTATCTTCTAAATCTTCACTATGAAGATGAAAGAAGTTGTTAATTACATTATTTCTTAACACTTAAAATAGGTTTTTTACTATCTTTTTTGCCTAAAACTGTAACAAATTTCTTAAATGACTTATACCCTAACAAAATAAGATAATAATTGTTGCAATACTGTTAG
Organism: Phaonia tiefii; assembly: GCA_963931995.1. Lineage (NCBI taxonomy): Eukaryota > Metazoa > Arthropoda > Insecta > Diptera > Muscidae > Phaonia > Phaonia tiefii. The sequence goes on along the minus strand of OZ008370.1, from coordinate 97,334,912 downwards.
TAAAATCTCAAACTATGTAAATCTAAAAACTATTTTTAAAATTGTAATGATGATAGTACAATTAAAAAAATGTCATTCCAACAATATTTCTGTCTTGTATTATCATTTTAAATTTTCATGCAGCTAACAAAACACCCGTTACAAGGTACTATATGACCTACAAAATCCAAAAGCTTCAGCTGCTTGTATATTTAGACAACAATATTTTATGAAATTTAGTTTATAATCAGTTTTATACTCGTTTAATGGAACAAATACTGATATTTTTGTACATTAAAAAGTAAAGTTTCAGTCGATCCTTTTGTATCCTATCTAAAAGTTTAATTATATAGGGTGTCCTAACAAAAGTGCACGATTTAATTTAAACGCAAAACGAATATTTTTTGACCAAGTGGTGATACTTTTATTACAGGGTAAAGTAGATATGTTCCGGTTAAGTATCGAATCAAATACCTGACCAATGGGCAAGCGGTGCTGATCACAGGCCAATACGTCGCTAAATTTGCTGTTTTTGTGAACAATTCCGACTTTAGACTAACTGCCCATAATCGACACAGTTTCTTATAATTGTTGAATCGCTCTCCGAAACGAAAATTGGGCGAAGTTTCCGGCGATCTCAGCGAAACTTTCTCCATTTTTGCAATATCACAATGATAACTCGTTCTTCCATTTTGTAGTGCTACACTTTTAATAATCCAAACAATAGTAAACGACAGCTTTTAAATTTAAGGGTTGTCACTTTTACAAGAAAAGGGACGGCAACATTTGTTCACTTTTATTGGGACACCGTATAAATCGGTACAGACGACAGTAGTTGGAAAACGTACATATGTGATAATAAGATAAGTGACACATCACAATGGAGTGAAACTTTGATTTATCAAACTTTCAGTATAGAATTGTCAACAATTATAGAATTTTATGCACATACGCGTCATAGAGTAAAGTCACTTAGAGCCGCCACCTTTATCGTCTGAATTAAATTGACTTAAACTAGGTGGAGTTACAAGAACTGTTGACTTAACTTTGACATTCCAGTTTGGTATTGAACTGTAAAATTTAAATGTATTTTGCAGTTTTTTCTTGACTTTTATTGAAAACAATAATTTCGACACACAAAACGAAATTCCGTTGTTGTTTCCTGCTTGGCTGTTTTGAACCACTCCCTCTATTAAAGTAATACTTGCCAACATGCAACGTCCATATGCAACCACACCAAACTTCGTTAGTTAACTGAGAAAAATGTTTTCTCTTGGTACGAATTTTATTCTATAGTATGAGTGTGCATTGGGGTGTGCATTTTTGATGTGTTAACATGTACAAGCACGGGTAGGGTAATCTATCAAAGTGAATACATGCAAACAACACACAGCATTAGCATCACATACGTGGCTGTTGTACAACAATAATCTCTGCCTGAAAATAAGAATGATGGTATTGATGTAGCGGCAGCGAACAAGCAAGCAAGTCGTCATCGCCAAAGAATGTTGAATAGTATAGAGAACTCATGGAACGAAAAAGAGTGTAATAAGTTCTCTATACTATTCAATACTTTTTGTCGTCGCTCTGTTTATGACAAAACAAACGCAATTATTTCAGTGAGCTAAATATTGCTTTATTTATTTTAACAATATTACATCAAAGAGCAAAAGAGTCTTCAGCACAAAAATTATTCTTTTTTAAGTGCTTTATTTTAACTTTAAACCTTTTCTAAACCTTTTCCGTGATCCAATCATGCTGAAACGTCGCAGGCAAAGTAATGGCGATGACAAAAATGAACTATCAAAATATGGGCGGGATTGAACAAAGGGGCTTGGTACCTCCCATACAAATCTCAAATTAAAAATCCATTATTTCTGCTCCTGTTAACGGTATTTGTGTTTCTTTAATAAAGTAGTATATCAAATAGTAAAACAACAGAAGAAAGAAAGAATATTAATTTTGTATCCACCAAAACTTTCTGGTATTGATTAATCTTGTTGAGTATTCAACTCTCTTAGATATACTTGTATCAAATTTAATATCATTAGAAAGTATCATATTACTGTCAACAATTTTGTTGGTACATCTTCTATATAGATGATAGAAGATAGGTATGCCATTACGATTTTGTAAAAGGCCTTTGCTATCAAGGTATAGAAAGGCCTCTGAGGGTACATAACCTGTGGATAACGATTTACGTATACAATCATCGTTTATGTAGTAAGGTGCCATAATTAAATTATTCACATTGCATTCAGTACATTTTATAATATGGTTTCGTATTGTTTTAATACTGAAATTGTCAATTCCAATAATTTTAGCTAATGCTTTATTAAGGCTTTATTAGATACGTATTTAGTGAAGTTACTGGATGGAGATCTGTATAGTAAAGTATTTTCTTTCGAATTTTCTCAATTTTTCCATATATGGCGGAGAAATGTTGAACCATATTGGGCAACCGTATGTCACTATAGGCCGTACTAACGATTGATATATAAGGACTTTCACCTTTTGATTAATGAATTTCGAATAGAAAAGTGATTTGTAATTAAAAAAAGCATTTCTTGCCTTTGTTAATTTTATATTCACATCTGTATTAAAGTACAAAAATTTATCGAGCTAGATGCTTAAATATTTAACAACTTCTTTGTTCGGAATAGTCTTGTTATTCAGTAATGATTATATACCAAATTGTTTCCATTTTTTCTAATGTTATAATTACACTGGTCCACTGGAAGCCGAAAAAGTATTGACTCGCATTTATCAGTACTAATTTTCATATTGCAGTCTGTGGCAAATCTTTCGACAATATTGAATTCTCTTGGAAATTTGCATTAATTTTTTCTATCTTGTCATCGGCAAGATAAATTACGTTGTCGTCAGCAAAAGTCATTATATTTTTGAGTTGTTTCAATAAGTCATTAATATATACAGGGTGATTCAGAAAGTTCCGGGCAAATTTCTCCAGCGTATTCCTTGGCTCATTTCATGAAGAAAAGTCCACTAGGACCATGTCCGAAAATGCAAGGGTGCGAAATGGCAGCGGGTTCAAAATTTTCGGATTGGTGGTCGGAGGGTAGTAGGGTAAAGTTGCTAACTTCTGAGCCAGTTGTCGGTCTTTTTTGGGCTTGTTGGAAAGGTCTTTAAGAGGCCCAGAGGTCTTACCGTTCCAAAGTTATGACCATTTTACTGAAATGAAAAAATGTTTGCTTTTGTTTTTGGAAGCGAAATAACAGCACACATTTATTTGTTTTTGGCTCAGAAAAAAAACCAAATAATACGAAAAAATACCACAAAAACGACAAAAAAAAACGAAAAAACCAAAAAATAAAATAAAGTCATAAAACAAATAAAAAACGAAAAAAAAAGAAAAAAACCCGAAACAAAAACGAAAAAACGAAAAAAACGCAAAAAAAATCAAAAAAAAACGAAAAAAAATAAAAACGAAATAAAACAAAGAAAAACCGAAAAAAACGAAAAAAAATCGAAAAAAAACGATAAAACCGAAAAAAATAAAAACAAAGAAAAACACGAAACAAAAAGGAAAAAAAACGAAAACAACCAAAACAAACCAAAAAAAAAAAATTCGTAGATTGTTGTGCCACTCTTAGTTGGAAGATGAAATTGAGCTGCTTATTCTCTGTGCATGAATACATACATATAAGGTAATAGCTGACAAACGTGTAAATCATTTACACGTTTGTTGTAATAACAAACAACAACTATGTCTCTTTCATCTTACAGAATTACCTTTTATTAAAAACCGATTAAAATTAAAGCATGTTTCGACGGGCGCCATAGGCGCGTTCCAATCCACTAGTGTACAATACTCAAATGTTAATAATTTAGGGATATTCCTTAGAATAATGTTGGGTACATTATCTATTCCTGAGGATAATTTTCCCTTCAGTTTAGAGAATATATATAATATATTATTGCAGATTATATACAGACCACGTACCAATGACTTTCTGTGTAAACGAAATTGTCCTTAAGAGTGAAAAGCTTTTCCCTGATTACCAAAATGCCGATTGGGATAGGTTTAAAAGGATCATTGATTCTGAACTTATTTCCAACGAATTGTTTAATAAACAATTGACATTACAGAACATAGACCTTTCAATTCGAGCATTTACGGAATTGATTACACTTGGATGTCTGAACGCTATTCCTCATCGTGTTTTCAAAAATAAATACTTTTACTTAAATCCACTAAGTAAATATTTAATATCTACAAGGAACAAGTATAAACGACGGTTTCAGAGATGTCATGACCCCTCTTTGAAAATAACCCTAAACGCTATAATAAGAGAGCTCAATAAACTAATTTCTGTACACATTAATATGGCGAAAAACAAAAACTGGACAAATTTCTTATCAAAGTTACGTACTGGAAGCAAAAATTTTTGGAAAATCGCTAAACGTATTAAAGGAAAGAGAAAATCAATCGGGAAACTGTTAGTTAATGACTGTGAAATTTTAGACAATGCTCAAAAAGCAAATGCTATTGCGAACCAGTTTGTTAAAGCACACATCACAACATATGGGCATACAAGTTCGATGGACGAAAAGGTAAACGATGTTATTGCTACAATTGAAGAAAATTATGAGCCGACTAATAACTCTAATTACTTTACCAATCTTGTGGAAGTTAAGGTTTTTATAACCAGTCTAAAAGACTCTAAGGCACCAGGTTTGGATAAGATATGTAATAAAGTTCCTAAACAACTGCCTAATTCAGCTCACTCATACTTAGTGAAAGTCTTTAATTTTTGTATTGAAAATTCATATTTTCCAAAAAATTTTAAAAGCGCAAAAGTAGCCCTAATCCTGAAATGGCTGTTAAACACGTTAGATACGGTTTTTGAAAAATTAGTGTTTGCCAGATTATAAGTTTTTGTTAATGATCACAATCTTATTCATTCTTCTCAATTCGGGTTCAGACCTGAACACTCGACAGTGCACCAATTGACACGAGTAACAATCATGATCAAAGCTAATAAGAACAAAAGACATTCTACAGGAGTTATTCTCCTTGACATGGAAAAAGCGTTCGATTCCATATGGCACAGCGTGCTCATATATAAGCTTTGTAAAATGAAAATCCCATTTTATCTGATTAAACTAATCAACAGTTTTCTAACTGACCGAACTTTTTGCGTTGAAGTTGAAGGAGAATGCTCTGAAACGAAAAGAATACCTGCTGGAGTACCCAAGGCTCAGTTCTGTCGCCACTCCTCTACTCGTTGTACATATCTGATTTTAAAACTCCTGCCGAGAGTGACGTGGCTTTCTATGCGGATGACAGTGCGTTTATTTGTCATGGTAAAGTTTCGAATGCTATTGTCAAAAGAATTCAAAAATCTTTGCTCTCAGCAGGCAATTATTTTTCCAAATGGGAAATTAAACTCTATGAGGATAAATCGCAAGCTATATAATTACCTTACAATAAGTCGCCGAAAAGAATTCCATCCCGAAATGTTACAATAGCTGGGGCGGAAATAGCATTCTCCAAAGACGTTAAATGTCTTGGAATAACTTTTGATGAGAAATTAAGATTTGAAAACATATAGATGACGTTTGCCAAAGGGCTGTTAGATGTGGGAGAGCCCTGTACCCACTATTAAAGGTAAGGTCAAAGCTAAATATAAAGAATAAGCTGCTTCTGTACAAATTGTGCATAAGGCCTATACTTACTTATGGCTGCCCAATTTGGGTCGGATGTGCTAAAACGCAGAAAAAACGATTACAAATTATCCAGAACAAAAACCTTAAGATAATCCACAGATTACCGAAACGATTTCCTACCACGGAATTACACAGAAGGATAAAATGTAAAATGATTGAGACATTACTAACTGACTTGACGCTGACATTTACTGAGAAATGCAGAAGGTCAAAATACGATCATTTGAGAAGTTTGTCTTAACAATTTTTAATCCGTATTATACATTGTGTAATAATGAATTAGACATTGTTGTTAGAGCATCTCATAGTGTCCTTATTTTTTCATTACTCTTGCCATCTGAGCTGGGTCCTTGGGGTTAACAAGCCGAAGTTTTTTTCTCATAATAATTGCTCGCGGATTCAATAAAGTTATCTTGTATGAGTTTTCTAAATAATTTTAGTTTATTTTTTAAATACATCAGGTCTCCTGGCGGGATACTGATCTCTAGTCTGTTATGGTTCTTAGTGGATGTAAGTATTTTGCTCTTTTCCCTATCCGATTTCCTAATGATAGGCCTGATAAACTTTTTTACTTGGTCCTCACTTTTATGTTTGGGTACAGTTTTAGCAATAGCATTTGTTAATATGTCATTAAGCTTTCTTAAGTACACATCTATTTTAAGATTGCTCAAATTTCTATCGTTGGGAATGAGAGAATCATTATTCAGGGCATTGTTAAAAGCACTTTTAAATTTTTCCCAATCCGTTTCCTTATAATTAAGGTGCGAATTCTGCACTTCCTCGATAAATAAAAAAGGTTCTCTATTCGGGTTTCTAGAAGCAAAGATCTGCACTGCGCTGTGGTCGCTATCAAAGTCCAATACTTTCAGACAGTTCATAGTAGGATTTTCTCTTTGTATACAGATTCTGCGGTCGGTAATACATAGGTCTAGATAGGATTCACATCGTGGATAGGAAGGCGATACTGAAGATAATAAGTTGCATCTTAACCTTACTTCATTGTTCATTAACCAATCTTTCAACATAATTCCCTTAGGATTGTTCGTGGTGTTGCCCCAATCGTCATGCTTACTATTCAAATCCCCGGCTAATATGTAATAGTTGCTTGGGTTGTCCAACTTTAATGTTTCAAATGGAAGTTGCATTTCGTTCTTTAGAAAATTATTATTATTACCCGAAGGATAATAAGCTGAAATTATATACATACTTTTGTTTGATGCCATGGGTACTCTAACAATACAGGTCTTCAAACATTTAAATTTTTCTATTGTATTATTAGAGTATGATCTAAATTTAATTTCTTTTTTAATCAAAATTGCTGTACCTCATGCTCTTATTTCACCGACTCTATCCTTTCTTACCAAATTGTAATTTTTGATAGATAAGTTATGTCTCGTATTGAGTTTAGTCTCATTCAGAAGAACTAAATCTGGGTTGTATTGCTCGAGAAAGTTTGTCAAATTGTATCTTCTGCTTAAACTTATTATAGAATTAACATTAATTGTAACAATATTTAAATTTTTATATAAGAGATTTGTAGTGCTTGAATTATCCAATACTCATTAAGTAAAGAAAATAGAGACTGTTCCGTATGTTTGTAGGTCGCAATGGTGTGAAATTTTGTTATACATTATGGTAACATACGTGGGTTGAGAACGAATGTTTTCGGTGTGTACTCTCACATTAATATTCATCGACCTGATGTTCTTGCTCTATGTGAAACCCAGGTGCGTGAGGATTCTGATCCACGGGATTTTCATGTTCCCGGGTACCACACTCTACCCCTTTTTATTTCCCACAGAGGCCTTGTGGTTTATGTAAAAACTGGCATAGTGTTTCAGAGTCAGCGACATTTCGACTCACAAGATCCAGAATTTAACTCTCTTTGGGTAAAATTCAAGATTGGAACACATGTCTTGCATTTCGGATTTCTTTATAGAAGTCCTAATGCGGGAAGGGAGTCATTCTTTAATGGCTTTGACACCCATTACAATTCCATTTCTGAGATATTGGGGAATTATCCAGACAGTGAAATCGTTGTTGCTGGTGATTTCAATGTCCATAATTCCTCCTGGTTAACGCATTCGAGCCATACAACTGCGGGGGGCCAATACGCTGAGCTCTTCGCCGCGCATAATGACTTAACGCAATTGACTAATGAACCGACGCACATTCCGTGTGTTCTAGGGCACAACCAAAATGTACTTGACCTCTTCTTAACTTCGCACCCTGAAAAGTACGAAGGTAACATGCTTGCACCTCTGGGTAATTCGGATCACTGTATCATTTCGGCGTCCTTTTCGTATTCAGCTCTTCGTCTCGCTTCAAACACAGTCCCGAAGCGAACAATTTTTATCTACGAAGAGGCACGTTGGGTTGAGCTCAACAACTTTTATCAGCATTTTAACTGGAAGCTTTGTTTTCTGGACAGTAATATAGATGATGCTGCTGAAATGATCGAGAAGCTAATTCTGATTAGTAAGAATTCATTCATCCCGACGAAAATTATTTCGGTTAAACCATCGGAAAAAAATTGGTGTAACCAGACATGCAAAAATGCTGTCAGATCCAAAGAGGACGCGTTCAGAGACTGGCGTTCTAATAAAAACGTTAATACTGAACTGTTACGCAAACAGGCAAGATCCAAGTGTACCAAAATACTTCGACGCGTAAAGTTTCTTCACGAACAGCGTATTCGTTTTAAAGTCCTTTCTTTCCCTAGAGGAAGTAAGAGCTTTTGGTCATTTGCAAGAAGAATAAAGGATAGTTCTTCCTCTATCCCAACTCTTGTTAAAGATGGCATAACATTCACGGAACCGGTTGATAAAGCTAACCTCCTGGCTGAAATGTTTGCAAGGAACTCTTCCTTGCCGGATAGCAATCAACCACTTCCCGTGATCAATTACGTATCTTGTTCCATGCCCAAAAGGTTCTTGCGAATCTCGTAGTAAATAAATCCCCGGGCCCGGATCGCATATCGCACTGGCCTTGAGTAGGTGCTCTTCGACGCTGGCACGTCCACTGCGCAACCTTTTTAACCTTGCATACCGTGCGGGAATCTTCCCGGCACGTTGGAAGGTTGCTAATGTCCAGCCAATCCCTAAAAAAGGTGATGCAAGTGAGTCTGCAAATTACCGCACAATTGCAATTTGTTCTGCGTTCTCGAAGGTTATGGAGAGCATGGTTAATCACAATCTTGTGAAATATATTGAGTACAATGACCTTCTTAATGACTTGACTGGCGACTTGATGACATTCCTTTCGGAACAGTGGAGTCGATCCATCCACCGGCTTGGTGAGAGTAAGGTAGTGGCTCTTGATATTTCCAAGGCCTTTGACAGAGTTTGGTACGGTGCACTCTTGTCAAAGCTCGCTGTTTTTGGTGTCGGTGATAACTTCACTCGATTTAAATCGTGTTTTCTCAGAGATCGCACTATACGAGTTGTTGTAGATGGGGTTTCAACCGACGAGCATAATTTGACTGCAGGTGTACCACAGGGCTCTGTTGTTTCTCCTTCTCTTTTTCTTATTTTCATTGACGATCTCCTAGGTCAGACTGTGAATCCAATCTACTCTTTTGCCGATGACAGTAATCTCTGTCATTCTCATTCATTCGATCGTAGGCCAAGTCTTCAAGTGATTGAAGTCAAATGCCGGACTATGAATGAAGCACTCGACCGCGATCTGGTGTCCATTGTTGAATGGGGTCGAAAGAATAGAGTAGATTTAAATGCGGGTAAGACCCAGTGTTGTTTGTTGTCGCATAAACGTATTGCGGACCCAAGTGTGTCGTTATTGTCTATGGACGGTGTGGATATTGATGAATCAGACGATCTTGATGTTCTGGGCATGAAAATACAATGCGATGTCCGTTGGGCAAAACATGTATTTGAAGTGTCGAAAGATGCATTCAAGTGTCTATGCTTTTTAAAGCGGTGCAAGAAATACTTCACTCCATCTGATCTTCTCAATGTCTACACCACCTACATCAGTCCAAAGATGGAGTATAACTCCCACATATGGGCAGGTGCTCCTAGGACTTCTTTGGGGCTTCTCGACCATGTCAAGAGGAGAGCGACGGTGTTAATAGGGGCAGTAGGGTATCCAACTCTACTGTCTTCCTTGAGCATCGTCGTAATGTGGGTTGCGTGTCGCTGTTCTATCGATATTTCCACGGTATGTGTTCCTCGGACATCCGTCAGCTTATGCCAGACGTTAGGATATTTAGCCGAAGTTCGCGACTTTTCAGGAACTCTGAACCGTTTTTTACCGAGTGGCCGATTGACCGCACTACACACTATAGAGAAAATTCGTTCTTCAGCCGTACAGTCCGTATGTGGAATAAACTTCCGGCTAGTGTATTTCCCACCAATTGTGACATACAAACATTCAAGGCAAATGTCAACAGACACTACTCCCTCTTTCCACCCTCCACTACCTCAATTTTCATTCGCCAACACAATGCACTGCATTTATAGGGGGCACCCCTGAGCGTTGGTTTGATAAAAAAAAAAAAGTGTATCTCTTCTGGAAGCTTGGATTGCTAGTTGTTTCTGAAAGTTTATAATTTGGTTGGATAGATTTTGAATAGAATTTTTAAGTTCCAGAATAAATGAGTTATCCATGTTATTCGAGTTATTTACATTTTGAATATCATTAATATTGACCCCATTTGTTCTCAGTATATTTGCGTCGGTAATATTAGGATGTACTTTAGAGTAGTTTTGGTTTCTGGTATTCGCTAACGCCTGTCTTTTTTCTCTCATTTTCCTTTGCAATTCTTTATACTTGTCACAGCCCTTGTATGAGGCAGGATGACCATATTTATTGCATAGAACACAATTAAGTTTGTCACATTCATTTGCTGCTGCATTTTTATTTGGTGTTGTTCCTGGTTTCCTGATATTTTTCCTGCTTCGTAACTCTGGTGTTGTAACGTATGTTACTGGTTCCTGCACTGATGATGTCGCGTTTAATTATTGATGTTGCTTATTCCTGTTTTCCGTATTTCTACTGATCCTGTCGCGTTAAATTATTGGCTGTTGCTTATTGATTTCGTGGTTTGCTGGTTTCCTGTATAATGTCAACTCGATATCATGGCGCCTTTTTATTTCGTCCATTTGGTATTGTTCCTGGTTGTATTAGTGTTATTTGTCCTGCTCCGGAACTCTAATGTATTAATTTATGCTCCCGGTTCCTGATTTCCTGCTGCCTGTCTTCACATTTATTCCTCATTATATTGGTTTTGCTTTTCCTGCTTCGTAACTCTGGTATTTTAACTGTTATTTATACTGCCAACTCAACATCTTATCCCATATCAATGTATCTGTAATGAATGTAATGAATGAATGCTGGTTAATGTTTTCTTCCCGCTTGTCTTTTGTGTTTTTGTTTCTGATTTCGAATTCTTCCCCTTCATATTTTTCCCGGTTCCTGCTTCCTGATTTTGCTGTTTCTTGTTTCCTTATTTTAAATTTTTATTTTGTTATATTTTAATTTTTCTATGCTAAACAATACATTTTTTCCTGCTCAATACTTAAAATTTTATTTGATTTTTTTATTTTCTTCTTCTTTGTATGTACTTGTATTTATAAAATATTTTTATTTGTAAATTTTAGTTTAAGATGAATTTTGAAAAAATTATTCCACCTCCAGCTAGACTTATTTGTAGCGGAGTAAACAAAAAGACAAACAAAATATGTCGCATTATGTCACCGTCGTTAATTGCTTATATTTTAGGACTATGTAGTTCGAGTGGTGACTGAAAAATTAGAAAGCGAACAGCTCACTGGCTGTGAATAGCTCTCCCCAATACCTTCATGGGATGTAATGGGAAACCACCTTGTGTTGTTGTACTTCGATTGGTTTCTACTGTTTTACTAAATACAGAATGTAGGTATCTCTATATGTACACAAAGAAGAGAAAACAATCAAACTAACTGGTCCTAAACCATACGCAATTAACGAGGGTGAGGTGATGTGACAAAAGGTGGACCGTTCTGTGGAAATGCCCATATGTAAATATTACAAAGTAAAAATGACGAATCCAGAGTAAAAACAGCGTTTGGGTCTTTAATTTAATGCTGGAACATATGGACAAATACTCATTCATTAGCAGCGCCTGAAATTATCAGCTCGCAGGGGAATCCGATAGGCCTTCCCGTCCATTTTATGTTGGATGAAATTTGGGGGCAAAGTTTTCCATTTTCGCTTACAATAAGAAGGACTACAAAAACCACTCTCGAAAAGGAGCCCGTAGGCAGGGTCTTCTATAGGAAGTGATTGTGCATGACAGCAATAGGAAAGGATTATGGGAAGTCTTTTCAAAGAAGGTATTATAAAATTATTTCTTACAGATAGCATTGTATAAAACTTTCCCCGAGCTCTTATTAAAGACCATCCTATAGTTGTGCCTTTTATCATATTCTAAAGAGGAATTACATGAAAGAGCTACAACATCCCTTAAACAAAAATAAATGGTTTCCCATTACATCCAATGAAGGACATGAAGAGAGCTCGTTACAACCAGTGAGCTGTACTTTTTATAGCATATTTTTTATTGCATATTTTGACTTTGAAAAATTTAAAAAATCTGATATGATTCGCATTTCAAAGTCAACGGTTTGAAAATATTTGAAAATGTTCATCATGGCACGTCGTTTGATCCCCATATTAGCCAAAAGGAAAAATAAATTTTTTTCCCTTAATATACTGGGAATCGAAACTTCAACGGCCGGCAGGGGACTATAACTACCCTCGTACAAAAAAAGTTTGGCGTTTCCGTAATCACCTCTTCATTATGCGTCGTTTGAGACCCACCCCTAAAACAAAAAGTTGTCAGTATACCCTAGTGTACATGGTTCCTGCAATATATTGCCGAGACCTTTTTCAGAATGTGTAGTGGCCAGAACTTCTCTGTGGCTTAGAGAGTTGAAATATTGGACCAACGAAAGTATGGGCATAGCAGGGTTCTATTCATTTTCCCTAGTGGGAAAGGGTTTTTCAACAGAGACGCTACAAAAATAAATTGATAGGGACAGCAAACGACGCCATATTTCTCTTCAGTAAGGTTTGCCATTTCATCATGGAAAGATGTACGAGTCAACAATGAGTCGAAATTATTAAAATTTACTACCGAAATTTGGAGTCAGTGGCTTCAACTTTAAGAGCGCTACGTCCAATTTATGGTCGTCATAATCGTCCTACCAGTTCAACAATTGAGCGTCTAGTGGAAAAATTTGAATCCACAGGCACAGTGCAAAATGTTCCCGTGCGAGTGAGACAAAGAAGTGCCCGTAGTGTCGAGAATATTGCTGCCGCTGAGGCTTCAGTCCAAGAAAGCCCAAATGTGTCTCTCACACGTCGTTCTCAAGCGTAGGGCATATCTGTGATGTCGTTGTGGCGAATTTTGCGAAAAGATCTTGGCCTACATCCTCACAAGATCAAATTGACGCAAGAACTGAAGCCGCTTGACCACCATAAGCGTCGTATGTTCGTGAATTGGGCTGAGTAACAACTTGAAAATGATTCGGATTTTCATCGAAAATCATCAATAAGCAAAATATGCGCTATTGGTCAGACAGCAATCCACACGTAATCCATGAGTCATCATTGCATCCCGAAATAATTACGGTTTGGTGCGGTTCATAGGCTGGCGGCGATATTGGGCCGTACTTCTTCCGTGATGATCAAAACCGGCACATTACTGTGAATGCGAATCGCTACCATTCAATGATAACCGAATATTTTTGGCCCCAATTGGATAATATGGACTTGGAGGACATGTGGTTCCCACAGGACGGCGCCACAAGCCACACAGCGAATGCTACAATCAATTTATTGGAAACCAAGTTTGGTGAACGTTTTATCTCACGAAATGGTCCAGTCGATTGGCCGCCTCGGTCGTGCGATTTGACGCCGTTAGATTATTTCCTGTGGGGCTACGTCAAGTCTATGGTCTATGCCAACAAGCCAGCGACGATTAATGCACTTCGTACGAATATCGAACGTGAAATTGCAGCAGTATGTTATATAGTGCTCAGCTGATAGAATGGAGACATCTTTTGCAAAGCCGTTTTTTGACGGAATACCGGGTTTGGGAACGACCGAAATAAAATACATTACAGTACTAATTAAGTATAAACAGCTTAGCTGAACTTCTTACTTTCTTTTTTGGATTTTCTTTTCAGGGTTTGTTTTGAGAATTGTTTATAATGTGTGATGATTTACTTAAATACATGTGGAGATGGGAGCTGATGCGCTGTCTTAGTGAGCATCGAAAAATCTATATTCCCAACCATTCACCGAAATAATCAATTTCACTACTTCTTGTAAAAACTATTTTCTATTAAATATTATTTTTAATAGAAATATACCTTGAACGGAATTCTGACTGAAAAACGATAACGTGGCTATTCGAAACAACATCACTGCTACTTGGGTGAGTTTCCATGGATGGAACTCACATATACTCTACCCTAACCTAACCTAAAAGGCCATTTGACAAACAAAATAATGAATATTATTATTACTATATTATGAATTGAAAATGCCTTATGTTTGTTGGTCATTCAATAGGCATTAATAAGGAAACGAAGGGAAACATGTTTGTGTTCCTTTGCATTCTCTGTAGAAGGTGTCAGGCAGGCACGTCGCATTCAATTTATATAGTAAACCAGTTAGAACGAGTGAACAAATTTAGAATGGAAAAAAGTATCCCAGCTGGAGAAACTCCGTGGCCTGTAGAAATACCCCTTCCAGAAGACCTTCACTTTTAATTCAAAAAGATACCACACACTTCCCCACAGCGGTTTTACAAATAGGTCTGCTACCAGTGCTACCCTCCCGCTTCAAAATTATCATATAGATATGTAGTTTCGCGTCTTTCTGTACACCTGCCCAGGTCTCCAAATAGAACATGTTGATGAGTTTAATTGCGAGCAGAAAATACTGCTTTGCAAGCACCGTTATAAGAAAATCATAATGAAGAGTTGAGAGGGACATGAAGAGAAAAAAATTTAAATCAGACCACGTGTATACTTGAATCAAAGACGGCTGTGTTTCGCATAAGTAATTGTAATGATAAAATGAGCAAATGGACAATTAAAGAACAAATTCAAGGTCTTCCAGGCATGGTAGTTATGCCTTCATTAACAGGCATGGTAGCAGATCTTATTTTGAATTTCTGGAAAAAGGCCTTCTATGGAAGGCCTCGCAGCAGGCGCGGTCTTGCAGACCTTCTACAGACATCCAACTTGAAGCGAGCATCGACGGCCTTGTGCGACAACGACCGTCTGGGTTAATTCGAAAGGAGTAGAGAATGGAACTGACAGGCTTACACAATCTAAAATAGGGCCTGCTAGAAGGCTTTCTTACCCATTACTTTTCTCTCTGAGATGTGCCATAATTCAGTGTATGTGCAACGGTGTAAGTGTCTCTTAGGTTTATATGTTCAATTCGAGTGAATAAATGTGGCAATTGGGTTTTTGACATTCACAGTGGCAACCGCAAATTTGTCACAAATTTTCCCTTGCCGAAACCGTACACTGTAAGAAAATCTTTACATCAAAATGGATGATAAATGTTCATCAATTGTTCTTCATTGAATTTATGACAAATTTCATCAACTCAATGCTCTGCAACAATTCAATGGAATGTGTTGCAGGTTGGAAAATGAGGAAATGTTTCATCAAATTGGTGAAGGAATTCATAAATTTGATGAAGCTTTTTCTTTCAATGTAGAATATTATAAGAAAAAAATACGACGATCTGCGTGTTGGAACTTGCTGTCACATGTATATGCGTATGTGTGTAATATATTTCACATTCACATGCCTTTACACATCCTGGAAAGACAACAAACATATGCAACACAATTGTTAAACACTCAAACAGACAGAGCAACGAGAGAAATGGACGGACCACCAAGTGGCAATTGTTTGCTAAAGCGTGATGATGATGAGATGACATTTTTCTCACTTATACGTAGAACGACGATGGGGCATCTCTGCTTTTGTCGACGACCTATGCCAATTAGAATAATATATCAAAGTCATTTGCAAATTCACATCAGTTCTTGTATCTTCTCTACTCTTGTCAGGTTTTTTTTGCTTCTTCTTTCTGATCCTCGGGGTTTTTCATTAACAAATATTTGGCATGTAATAGGAGTGATAATGTTGGCCATTTAAAATTTATTGTTTGCTATTTCTTGGCGAAAGGTAGTGGGTTTTTTAAATCGCTCTTGGCAGCAGGCCAATGTCCTGTCCTTCGTTGAGAATAGATTCTCATGGAGCATTAAACAATATCTTCATAATATCTTCTCCACATAAATCCGAGAATAATGGGAACATCATTGAAATTTGTGTTATCTCTGAAATTTGGCAGCTGTCACATATATTTAATCCGATTATTAGAAATGGAACTCGTTACGGAAGAACAACGCGTTATAATTGTGAAAACTTATTACAAAAATTTTGGAAGTAATACTGAGACCCTTCGCAAACTTCGAAGAATTTTTGTCGAGAAAGTGCACGTAATGAGTCAACCATTCGAAGAGTGGTCAGAAAATGTAAATAAACTTCATCGGTTGTGGACAGTAAGATTCCTGTGTATCAAAGTACCGGTCGGTCTCTTGAAAACATTGCTCCTGTAAACGAGAATGTTGCCGAAACCCCGATAACATCAATTCGGCATCGTTCTCAACAACTATTTTCACGAAGCACTATGCAACGAATTTTGTCAAACGACCTCCACTTTCATACGTACAAAATTCTGCTTATGCAGGAACTTAAACAAGTAGACCATGGAAAGCGCAGCAATTCGTTCAATGGGTAATGGAGCAAAGTGAAGTCAATGCCAATTTTTCAAAAAAAAAGTTACCTTCTGTAATGAAGCGGATTTCCATCTGAATGGCTTCGTGAATACACAAAATTGTCGAATTTGAGGATCAGAAAATCTTCATACAATCCATGGGAAATAAATGCACCCACAACGAACAGCTGTCTGGTGCGGATTTTGGTCCAGGGCATTGATTGGGCCTTGCTTTTTTGAAGATGAGGCCGAAATTGCAGTGACTGTGAACGGCATTCTTTACAGGAACATGATAACGGAGTTCTTGTGGCCTTAGCTGGAGGGCATTCGTCTGGACGACAGCAATACGGCTCCAGCTGTACCCCGCCCCTACCGACCGAGAGGGCCACGTCCCCATAACGTGAGGACAGCGTACACATTATAGACCGGTCTATAACGGGAGAGCAAGGATTATAAGTTCACACGTTACAACCAACTACAGAAATTCTTCACCAGTTGGTATTACACTAACATAAATAAGTATAAAAGCACATCACGAGATATTAACATAAGATACTTCAATATATAATAATTACGAGCAAAACGAAAACCAAATCATAAATCAGACCAGAGTGTAAGGATAAAGTAAATTAAATTTACATATGTACGTCAACGAATATACAGCACTAATGCAATCGGTTCAAATGACAAATTATGCTAGACTTTGTCGTTTCCCAACTACCTGTGAAATCAATAAACTGATATAGCTCATTAAAGTCACGACACATTCTCCTAACTGGATCAAAGGACGCATAATTCGAACGCTGAAACTCGATGTTTACGAGTTTATAGTACCTCGTGGGTCTCAATGGGACATTTATGAAAATCTTAGATAACAGAAATTCAGAACATATACATCCATCAATTATCTTCAAAACTGTAATAGAGTTTATCATGGAACGTCTACTACTAAGAGTCGGCAATCTGATCAATGCTAGTCTACTGCTATACGAAGGAAGATTATGGTTCGGGTTCCATTGAAGGTTTCTCAGACAAAAAATGAGAAACTGTTTCTGGACCGATTCAATCATATTAACATACAAATTGTACTGGGGGTCCCAAACAACTGATCCATATTCGAGAATAGGGCGGACTAGTGAAGTAAAAAGATTTTTCGTAACGTAGGGATCTGAAAATTCCTTTGCCCAACGTTTAATAAAGTTCAGAACGCCATAAGCCTTGTTCACCATCGTAATTATGTGGGAGTTGAAATTCAATTTTCTGTCCAAGAGAACACCAAGATCAACAAATGAATCCACCGATTCAAGAACATTGCCACCTAAAATGTATTTTGCCGAAAATAATGATGACCTAGAGAACAGCATATGCTTACATTTCGTAAAATTAAGCTCCATCAAATTGGTTTCGCACCACGTCTGGAAAGTAGGGTTTTCTTTGGGGTTTTGTGAAATCTCGGGTTTATGTGAATAAACGAGAAACAATTCCTGAGCTCAAGTCCGAGATCCAACGCGTCAACGGTGAGACACAGCCACATCTCTGTGAAAAAGTCATGGAAAATTGCATAAAAAAGTAATGAGCTGTCAGCGGAGCCGTGGAGCCGTTTGACGGATGTTTTGCTCCATAGTTAATCGGAATATGCCTTCTTTAGAATTCAATAAAAAAGTCCAAGTATCTCACAAAATACGTTTTATTAGTTTTAAATGAAAAAGTGCAGTTTAGCTGAGACACCCTTTATTAGTTGATTAGTGTATTTTGCAAAGTTGTCAAGAAATTTTTGGTTTACAATTCAATCGAAGAGAGTTACCTCAATTCCTCTAACGCTAATTGCAAATAACTATGCGGATCACTTTTTTCTGCTACTAGAAGACAGGTAAATATTCAGAACCAGGATTTGAACTCACATTGGCAAACAATCGTTTGGAAGTTTGTGAATCTTCTCATAAGCGTCTTCACGTTCACATTCTCACTAATTGAAGTTGTCGTCGTCGGGATTTATCTCCGCTGTTTATCGAACGTGTGAACGGGTTTACCCCTACAAAAACATTTTTCTTTCATACTTACACGCAGTGTTAACATTTTGTCTAATTTTAGAAAAATGCCCGGGGCTGTGTAGGGTAAAGGAAGTCGAAAAAATGATTTCGGGCATATGGGCACCGCGGCTGTTCTTGACGAAGCGCATTCTGGACGTCCAATTTTTGGCCCCTTTTTCGAGCACTGCTGGCCGTATGTCACGAAGAACATGAACAATGTTGGCCTCCAAGGCGTCAATTGTTGCTGGTTTATCAGCATAAACCAGTGGCTTCACGTAGCCCCACAGGAAATAATCGAGAGGTGTCAAATCGCACGACCTTGGAGGCCAATTGACAGGCCCATTTCTCGAAATCGACTTATCGCCAAATTTTGATTTCAATAAGTCGATGGTTGCGATCGCCGTATGGCACATAGCGCCATCCTGTTGAAACCACATCTCGTCTGGATCAATGTCATCCATATTTTCAAACAGAAAATCATTGATCATGGTGCGGTAACGATCTCCATTGACCGTAACGCGAGCTCCGACTCATTTTTAAAGAAATAAGGTCTGGTGATGCCACCAGCGTGTAAGCCGCACCAAACGGTGCATTTTTCTGGATGTAATGGAGTGTGGAGGGTCTCTTGTGGATTGATCTCACTCCATATACGGCAATTTTGCTTATTAAAAAACCCGTTAAGCCAAAAATGAGCCTCATCGCTGAACACAATTTGGCGATAAAACAATGGGTCAGGTTCCGACTGAGTTCCAAAGAACATTTGGATAATTTGGCAGCGTTGTTCAAGCGTGAGTCTATTCATGATGATTTGCCAGAGTATACTGAAACAAATAATAGAAATTTTTTTATTAAAATTTAATCTTTTGTGTTATTTTTTACAACTTGAAGTTCTATCGGACTTGAAAAAACACCCTTTAATAAAATTTTTACTATTTTCTTTGACGTTGCCTCATTTGATGAAGTACGATTTTGTTTTTTGTGGAAGGTACGATAGGAGGATATATGAAAAGGGGAAAGGGCAACGATGTCGTCAAACGGGGCAATTCAAACTGACCAACGGCTTAGAATTGATTGAAGTAAAATCGAAAATACAGAAGTTATGAACTAAGAGAAAAGAGAAAGGTGCACCTGGTTTAGTATTATCCGTACAGACTACCAGACGATCGTGTACTCTACATTTGAACTGAAAGTATACCTGACGGGGTTCGGCCGGCAATACAGTCTCGAACTTATTTTACGAGCAAATGAATCCCAGAATAGTCTTGGTAAAATCGCCCATTCTCTATCGTTGTTAGCATTAACGCGAAAGTAAATAAAAACAGTAAAACAAATAATCAGTTTCGCTTAGAGCAGCAGGAGAAATTGTACTATTATCAATGGTAGAAGACAACAGTTGCAAACATCACCTTATCTCTTAATAGGGCGATGACTTGTGCGTCACTGTGTGAGTCCTTTAAAAGGATTCTATTTATTACGTTAATATCAAACATATGACCATAATTGGATGTCAATTGCAGTGTTCGCCAAGTGTCAAGTTAGTGTCAATGTTAATAGAAAATAGCTCAATTGTAGTTGTACACACATCAAGATACTGCTCCTTCATGTTTATGTATATTTAGAAATAGATTTAACACATAGAACAACTGATTTGTTCTAATTGCTATTAAATTATTCAATAAAATGACTGGGGGAAACTTCAATAAAACGACTGGGGGACACTTGCAAAACTTGCTCATTAGATACATCGATTGTGACTATTCCCGGATAGCAAAAAAGATTTCATAATGTGTATACTATACATTATTTCTATTGTCATTAAATTTGACATCTTATTAATGTTAAATCTTTTATCGTTACTATTGTGATATTTCGACTTAATGTTATTGTCAAGTGTATTGATAGGATATGACAGGAAGTGGAAACAATTAACAAAAACTTAATGATTTTGCAACTAAGAGCTCAAGTTCTTTTTCCGCTTATTCTATTTCCGTTTACAATAACGGTAGCAATAATACGTGTGACGTTCTAATTCCGCTTATTCTATTTCCGTTTGCATTAACGGTAACAATAATAAGTGTGACGTTTCAAGTTTCAGTCCAACACCATGGCAATCTGGTTAGGAAATCTTGTTGCATATTGAGACTTAAGTGCATTTCGTGGGTGAATAAAAAAAAATCAAGCAGCGTAGTGCCGGATCAGAAGAGTAGTTTTGATTTGGTTTCGGTAGTTTTGATTTGGCAATTCATCATGAAAAGACCACGGCGGAGCAACTCTTGCAATTTGTTCAAATTTATTTTGAAAAACATGCTTCGAAAAATTTGAAAACTTTTAAATTTGAAAATTGTATTTTGTGAAGAATAACATTATTAGTTCAATGGCTATATCATTAAGCAGAATTACAGCATTTGGAGAGATGGTATTCCACAAGTTATTGTGGGAACACCATGAGATGCTGAAAAAGTCATCGTTTGGGGGCACTTTAAGGGCTTTAACGGGCTCCAAAATGATGAAGTTCAGAACGGTGTAGCCAACGGTGAGCGGTACAAAGATATGATTCCTAATTTTTATCTGCCTCAGTTAAATACATTAGCATAGCAAACATGTTTTTTCAGCAGGACGGCGCCACATGTCATACAGCACGTTATACAATTATTTTATTGAGGGAAATATTTGACAAAGGATTATTTTCATTATATGGATAGACCAGCTCGTTCGTGCGACATAAACTGCGACATATACTACAGTTGCCCATAGAATAACACATACGTAGACGGTTTTATTCGCTCAATAAATTAAACGTCATAGGTACGATGGAAATTACACAGTGGAGGGTGGAAAATATGGGTTCAATAATACCAGATGGTGGCAATAGTATACAGCGATCCACAAAGGAACTACACCCGAATTTCGTGTTTTTGTGGCAAACTAGTTGTGTTAAATACAATACAAATGAATACCAACGTTAAAAGTCAACAAAAAAGTGCAAAATACATTTAAATTTTTCAGTTCTACACCAAAACGACAGGAAATAGTTAAGTGAACATATTTTGTAACTCCACCTGGTGTATGTAAACATTTCCACGGACCTACCGAGAGAGTGTGAAATGAAACGTCAGATGAGAGAATAAGTTCTTCTATAGTATGTGTTATTCTATGCAGTTGCCATGTGAAAAATATGGATTTGGTTGCGGATTTGTAGTTGGAAATAGACTGCGGCATCTAGTCTCTAGGTTCTATCCTGTGAGTGAAGCTATAGTCACAATCCGCATAAAAGTGAAATATTTTTATATTTCCCCAATTTTTTTACATGTCTGACAGAAGAGAAAAATGATGATGACAGAGATATATTCTATGAGCTCCTAGAGGAAACGTATGACCGGTGCTCCGGCCATCACATTGAGATTGTACTAGCAGATTTTAATGCTAAAGTAGGCAGGGAGAATGTGTTTAGTCCAACTGTTGGCAATTTCAGTCTACATGCTGACAGTTCCAGCAGCGGTAGTTATGAGACTGAATGACTATGCGAAAACATGGTTATTAGTGGTGCAAGATTCCATCATAAAGCCATCCGCAAGGCTGGTTGGATATCCCCTGATCAAAGAACGAAGATCCAAATTGACTACCTGGTAATTGGTGGAAGGCACTTATCCAGTGCAATGGACGTACGAGTGATCAGTGGAGCTAACCGCGATTTTGATGACTACCTGATAGCATCAAAGGTTCGCACAAGATTGAGTAGAGAGAAAATCGTACGAAATCAGACGCAGGTAAAGTTAGACATCGGAAACTGCAATTGCCAGAGGTAGCCACACCATACTCATGGAAACTCTCGCAACTTATGACACAGAACCCATTCCCTCCCGATGATGATCCTGAAGTGCAGTGAATCCCCATTTCCGATTCTATAAAAATGTTTTATTCATACGTAAAAAAAATTAAAACCTTAATTTTGCTAAATAGTGTTATCGATAAAGTCAAGTAACGACTTCGTCTGAACCCATCTTCCCTCCGAAAAATATAAGAAGTAATCAAACGGGGTTGCGAGACATAAGTATATTGTTGTGCCGTATGCCAGGTTATGGGGATAATACACACACCATCTCTCATATGGTGCCACTAGCCTACACACATGGTGAATTGGACGAGATAAATACAATCTGCCAAATGCTTTTTATGAGACGTCCTTCTTTATTATGTTTAGATTTAACTATCTTTATTTTGTTGTTGTTATAAATCGAATGTCTTCAATAAAATATGGGAGATCTGTTTTGTATTATTGTTTGTGTTTGCTATTTTCTTTAAATCCAATATATTTAAAAATACAAATATCCAGTGTATTCAAGTTGTGGCCCCGGATGCCGCTTCGGGGCTGAGTATACAAATTGCAACAAAATGTGAAAACGAATCATATTAATGACAAATAAAAAAAATAAAATGACGTGTAATTTTAAGAAGAAGAAAAAAAAGCGAAAGAAGCAACACCAAAAAAAGAAGGAATTGCGCAACTTAATCCAAATGTAGAATATAGGCAGCAAAATTCCAATTATCTAGCAATCTTCTTCTTGGAAACAAAGTAAAATTAATTGGAAAAGTATCTCTTAAAAGCATAACAGAGTCAGCAATTTAATTGATTATTTGGCTGCAGGCCCGCTGAAAAATAAGGACCCAGTGAAAAATTTTAATTATTTGGAAAGCATGAACAACTTTGTTTCCCTACTAAAACGCTTACTTGGAAGTTCTTACCAGTCTACCATAGGAAAATGAAATCAAGGGCATAACATTTTTTCAATCTATTATAAAATTCAAACGAAATTAAAGTAATAATACTGTGCGACACCAAAAAAAATTATGGGGTACTCTCAACGGATTCTGGTAGAATGGTATAAAAAAAATATACGTGTATCAGCGTTTTGCCAGATCTGATCAGAATTTTTTTTAGGGCGGGTCTAAGTTTCCGCCCCTCGGAACATTCCTGCAACATATCGGCATTCAAAATTATGTGTTCCTTACATTTGAGGTACAAAATTTGTTCAGAAGTTTTATACAAAAGATTCAGATACACATTTTTGTGGAAGAAATTAAAAACTAAGCTAAAAACTAAAAAAAACTAACTGCCTTCTAAGGGTTAATAATGAATTTTGTCATTTTGCTGTTTCCATTGAAAATTGTCCACATAATATAATGAATTTTATCATATTTCATCTTTTATCCAGCACTTGGGCTAAGATTTGTGTTTTGGAGTGTTCGGACACATAGATTGAAATTTTATAGCGATAATTTTTGTAGAACATTTTGACCACGCCCCCCGTCATTTTCGAGCATTTTTTATTTATTTATGCCTTTAATTTTAATTTTAATTAAACATTAATTTAACATTAATTTTATTTATTTATGCCTTTCACCATCCGTTGAGCATGACTGAAACGGTCCTGGTGGGCTGAAATGATGATTGGGAATATTTTCACCACGGAACGGTTTTCATCATAATTCGGTTCAAGATCTTTTTCCTATTAAGAATAAATTTCAATAGAAAATAAGTTTTACTAGAATCAGTGAAATTGATAATTTCTGTGGATGGTTGGAAATATAGGTATCTCGATGCCCACCAGGGGATGTCAACTGCTCCCTGCTCGACAAGTATTTAAGTATATCATCTCACATTATAGGGATAAACAATTCTCAAATTAACGAGAATTGTTTCAACAACACCTACTAGTGCGAAAACATCCAATTTGAGAATTGTTTATCCCTATAATTTGTGATGATAGACCTAAATACTTGTAGAGAAGGGAGCTGACGAGATGACTTGGTGGGTATCGAAATGGGAAAAAAAGATCAAGAACCGAATTATGATGAAAAACGCAAACTTTTACAGATCGATAAAAGAACAAGAGACTCGGAAGTAATTCACCAAGGAACAATAAAATGGTTACAAGAAATTGCTTGTTGTCTTCGCTGGGTTATTTTTCGTTCAATTGAACCAAACAAAACGACTTTATCTCAATTTGGACTTGAACTGGTATTTTAGCTGTGACTTGCTCTTTGAAACGGGCAATTGTTGGCACTCTTGGCCCAGGCATTTTGCCGAATTTGGTACAGAACACTTCCTTAAAATGCAGTTCATAAATCTTTGACGTTTGGGAATAAGGTCTTAAGTCAAAAAAATTCATTTTGGGTTTTTGATTGGGTTTAACTCAATTTTTTTTTCTCTTTCGTTTGGTATTAATAACTTAAATCTAGCACAACTCCATCCAATCGTAATCATTTGCTCTTTAGGCAATAAGTCAGAAAATTTCATATATAAATAATTTTCAATTTAAAATTACGAAAAACTACAGTTTCTGACTTAAGACCTTATTCCCAAACGTCAAAGAAATATGATGTCTGCTCTTATCTTTAGGAACAATTTGGTA
Organism: Phaonia tiefii; assembly: GCA_963931995.1. NCBI lineage: Eukaryota > Metazoa > Arthropoda > Insecta > Diptera > Muscidae > Phaonia > Phaonia tiefii. The sequence continues at coordinate 97,309,990 of OZ008370.1, read as the reverse complement.
CAGAACACTTCATTCAATTGCGGTTCATAAATATGATGTCTACTCTTATCTTTAGGAATATATATTGTGAACAATATATTGAATTGTACTTTTCGCTGTCGTAGACACTTGTCGCATGAGAAAAAGTAGATGAATGAACTCTTATACCTACAAGGTGTTTTTTATGTTCCACGCCGATGTATTTTTTGACCGCCGTTTCTTTTTGGTTCTCATTTGTTAGTTTGTATTTGACAGTTGCTCACACCAGTCGATAACAATTTATTATGGAGCATCTCACGCACCAACATCGTGTTGAAGTTATTAAACCATTTTATCTAAAGAATCGTTCAATTGTAAAAAACGCGTATTGTAAAGAATTTTGAGACTTTACGTACCCTTGGAGATAGAGTGAAGTCTGGCGAAACTCGTAGCGCACGTATGACAAAAAATATTGCTGCAGTGAGAGACAATGTTGACGAAAGCCCAGTCTCGGCAGGTGGACACCGTGCACAAAAATTACAAATGACATCGTCAACTTTCTTCAAACTTTTCCAAAGAGATTTGCATTTACACCTGTATAAAATTCAATGCAATATTATTTTAGCATTAGTGAGGAAAGAAAATCCATTAGCGTAGAAAATTATTCCAAAAATTGTGAATTGCATATTGATGTTTGATATTGTCCACGTACAACGACGAATATCGACGAAGATAATACGCCAATAAAATACTACTCCAGTAGTTTTACATATAACTGATGGCACTGTCTCCCTTTATTATTTGTAGCATGGCTGCAAGTTAGATTATGGGCTATTTAGCCTTCATAGTATATATAACCGTAAGCGCACTGACTGTTATAAAGTTTTTCTTGACGGGATACAATTTAAAATCTGTCCCGTCATGGGATGTAATGGGAAACAATTTTTTTTTTATTTTCTAATTTAAAATCGAGATTTTTACAACAACAATACTGTTTTGAAAGCCCCGATTTCGACTAACCCCATTAACTTGTATCATTGTGGTGTTTTTTTTCTTAATTTGCATCGGATTTTAATTTACATTACTTTATCGAATACAAATCAGTTACCAATGTTCCCAGTTTTAATTCACAAAGTTTGCATTTTCATTTCATGCATGGTGTTGGAATTGGAAGTCAATTGTTATGAAACATAGTAATGATTCTTATACTTTGAATTTGTTTTACTTCTAGCAATTCTGTTTTTAAAGTATTTTATTTGTGCGGGTCACCTCTACATTTGACCCCGATGCGCAGCCATTTGTTCACACCCAAGCTCCTCCCTTTTTGGCAAATGTATATTTCCCCCAACCACACAATATTAGGGGATCCAGATATCCAAATTTTGTTACAAAGGACCTCCATGCAACACTTATGCCACACCTAATGTGCACATGGAATTCAGCTATGGGGGGAATAGGCTCAAACTTTAATTTGGAAAATCTCCAATTGTCTATAGTTCTTACAAACACCCAATTATAATCTCAAACTGTTAAAGAAGAAATCCTGTCTAGAATGCTCACATATAAATCTCGTATACAGGGTTATCCAAATCCTATAGTGGAATATTTAATGTCAAGTACCGTTGTATTTAGAAAACTGAGAAGAACAGCTCTCCAAGATCTCATAGCATAAAGATTGTTTTAACATTTTTCATGGAAAATCTTTGGCACATTATCTTCACTTCAGCTTTGGTACTTTATCGTCACTATTAACAACTACTATGGATTTCCAATGTAAAATAATCAATGAATTATTTCTACTTTAGGATACACAATTCATAACACTAATGGTAAATATTATTTGTAAAATATATTGAATTTCAATTCTTTTTTCGCAATTCTTCTTTCCGAAATGCCATTGTTTAATCGCTCGCTTGTAGTCGTATCCATTGGCTTTCTGAATATACATACATACACGGTTGTCTGTGGACTACTTTTAATTAATCTAAAGTATTATGAGTATTCCAAATACGATTACCATGACCACAAAGATGTACACGAAAGCTATAGGCTACGTAGAGAGGCACAAATCCAAGGGAAAATCTATGGTAGCATCTGTTGTCCATGTGTATTGTCGGGTTGTCGGGTTTACTTATTTGGAATGTTGTGGAGAACGTCCCCATTATATAGCGCCTTGATTGTTGTTATCATTGATGGTATTAATTTACAGTGTCTTTGTGGTTATGGCAGATGCATATGTGAAGTCAGCTTTTCGAGATGTAGCAAATTTGAAGGAGTTTTTTGCAGGATTGTTTTGTAATCCAATTATTCTGCCTAGTATTTGCCTACAGTCTCTACAAAGATATTGAATTGGAATAGTTTCTAAAATACCATTATCTTCGGAATAAAGACAAGAATCGCAAAGCAGAACCAGAATACGAAGAAGCGCAACAAAATGAAGAAGATGACAAACACCTCTACAAAATCCAACCCTAAATTTATACAATGGCTAAATCGAAATCAAAGACGAATGGTTCCCGGAAAATGAAATAAAGTTGAAATTTCTGGGCCTGTTAGCACTTTAATATCTGATTCACGTCTACAATCTAAACAATATAGGTCCATTTTAATACTTTTAATTTGTTGTCTAGAGTTAAATTTTAGCCAAAGTAAAGATTATCTATGCAAGCTCATCAGCTCATTTAAAAAAAAACATTGTAAATGTTTTGGTTCTGAACGCCTAAATTATTACTTTCCATATCGTTTCCTTGTAGGCTGTATCGTTAAGCAATGCTTGTATTATTTCGTCATTCTTGCATCATCTGATGCAATGATTACACGGGTCAACACAATTCAAAAGTTCGCCTAGTTGCTGTCATACTATAAGTTTTTAATAAATCAAAAATTACATACTGTTTGTTATAGTCTTACGATATATCACTCTAATTTTCAGTAAGATCGGTCAAAATGGAGACAAGAAAACGTAAAATTAGAGAAGCAGTGTCAGTGGATATCCCTGTGCCAATGCAGCAAGAAATTCGGTTTGCTATTCTTTTTGGATTTCGGTGTAACCTCAAGCCTGTGGAAATATTTAGTGAATTCTCAACAGGGTTTGGAGTGTATGCGCCATCCTTGGTGACTATTTCAAAGTGGTTCCGGAGATTCCACACCGGTCAGTTTTCTGTGGAGGACGAACATCGAGAAGGCCGTCCAAAATCTGCGACTGACGATGTAAGTGTAGCGCTGGTGAAGTCTAAAATTGACGATGATCCCAGATTGACAAAGAAAACGATTTCTGAAGAACTGGGCTTGAATGCCATGGCTGTATCGCGAATTTTGTAGAATAATCTTGGATACACGAAAAAATCTGCACGGTGGGCTCCTAGAATTGTAACTGAAGCTCAAAAAGAGGCACGTGTGCGTTCTGCTTAATATTTTCAGGACAAATTCAAAAACGGAAAGTCTTCCACTTTGCAAAAAATTGTAACAGGTGATGAAGCATTGTTTAAGAAGTACTATCCTGAAACCAAACAACAAAGCATGGTATGGAGTCCAGAAGGTGCAAATTTGAAGATTTTGAAGACTATTTTTCAAGGTGGATGTATCGATGAATTCAAATATGTATCGAAATAAATGGCGATTACGTTGAAAAAATACAAAGAGATGAAGAATAAAGACATAAAATTGAAACATTTTTTGTTTATTTTTTTCTACTCTATGAAGCGAACTTTTGTTAGCCACCTCGTATTTCCTTTAAATTTGTTTGTGATATTGGGTATTTCTATGGCCCTGACTATGAAACAAATACTGGGAGATTGCTAACAGCTTTACATTTGGAGTTATACAGTTTTATTATTTTGACAAAAGAAATACAAAACATTAATAGATATGTGACCTTTTATGAGGTTTCCTCGAATGCATGACTTTAGGTAGATTTCGTTGCAGACTCTAGCAGTAGTCTGCCATCATATGTGAGTACCAACTTCTCTGATCACGCTCTTCCATTGTCCGAAGAATCTGATGAAATTTTTCACCCTGCTCCTCACTAAAATCATCCAGACATCCGGCCAAATGTTCGGATCACTGCATGTTGTGACTATCCTGCCCTCCTGTCATTAGAGACGAAGGTCATTAGCGCTCTCATTTCCATATCATTTGAGATTGCCATGTTTGGAGTCCGTGGCCGTAGGTGGTGCCATGCTATGCATGAGCAGCAGCTCATGCACATGAGAACGTGGGTTCGATCCCTGCTCCGAATACCTTACATTTCTGTCAGTGAGTGTAAAACTATTGAACGCACAGCTCACTGATTGCGAGATCCCTTCATGAGATGCAATGAGAAACTACCCAGCGGCGGAAGTCTCAAGGTCTTCCACAAATAAGGCATGCGGAATGGTTCTTTTGTAATGCCTTCCTACAGTAAGGCCTGCGGAATGGATGCATTTTTTCACCAGATATAACCAAGAGGAAGATTTTCACAATTTTGAGAAATTTATTTTCCGATTCTTTTTAACCGTAATTTTATTGGAAAAATTCATACAAATTTTAAAATTATATTTTTATTTAATATTTTTCAGGGTATTTTTAAAATTTTCAATTTGATTCAAATTTTCAATTTTCTAAGTTATATACATACATACATAATTATAAACAAATATGTAGAAGTGGATAATGACTATGTGATTCAATAAATTATTTTAATTTTATTTTTGTTTAACAAAAATAAGTTAAAATAAATGCTCTCTAAGGCCTTCCTTTTTGCATGCCTTCTAAGGCCTTCTTTAGGCAATGGACAAGGAAGACCTTGCCTCCCAATCTCACGCAATATTAAAAAGAAAGGAGGAGGTAATGTGTAGGGAAGGCCTTGCGTTATTTTGTAAGAAGGCCTGTTTGGTCATGATTTCGGGCCTTCCAGGTCATGATTTCCGCCGCTGGGTATTTATTTATTTTTCTAACACAATTTCAAAGAAAGTGACTAAGATAATGTATACGAATGGTCACAATGTATACGAAATTGAGCAATTTCAGCCCAAATTGTGAAAGACTTCCAGTTCGCGCGCAGCGTGCACAAGGCATTTTCATGGGTACTTAAATTCATCCTAGATGAAGGCTGTCCCAGTGTTTTTGGAATGCAGTTTTGGGATGTAAGGTCATATACGCATTTTAATGACCCAGCTGCGGCACAGATAAAGAATAAATTACAATAACGAAATCTGTGACAAACTGTTGCCGGTAGAGGGATTTAAGAGGTTCGTCCATCTTTCATTGTACCAATCCTACTTCCAGAACTTAATTTACTTACTTATCCAGTCACGAAAAACCCCGAGGTGTCAGGCCCCTTACAAAACGAAGATAACATATTTCGCCAACCAGTTCGATATTTTCAGAACTTCATTTACTGCATTTATTGTGAACGTTGCACCATTGAGGTAGTGCCAATATCAAAAACTTTAAATACGTTTCGCTTCCAACTGAAAACAGTGACAGTGATGTTAAGAGCATTATATTAATTATGTCTTTTTATTAATAATTATAAAGTAGAGTTGAGTTTTCATGAATCAACAAAAGAAAAATCTAAAGAATCCATGATGCAAACCGGACACAGGCAAAGATTAATACGTAGGTACTTGAGTCTTAATAACGTCAGCCTGTTTTAGTAACAGATTTACCTTGTCATTACAATAGTTTAATTACAATAAAATAAGCTTCGAAACGTCGGGAAAAATTGTAAACAGTTGTTTACATTGGGAAACTGGGACCGCATCAGCAGTTGACAAGTCGAACACAAGATTATTTAGTTTCATTACAAAAGTTAACATAAAGACAAATCTAATCGTTTAACCCTCGGAGGTAACTATAAGGGTTTTTTGTCGCTAAACAGTATAACCAGGTCTGTGCAGACCTACATGGGATTTGTATGGAAATGCATAGTCAGGTGTCCTAAAAGTGTGTATAAATGCATTTTATGCCAGGAAAACCTCAAAAGTAAATAGGTAGCTATTTACGCTATTTTATTAATACTATGAAAAAAAAAATTTGTATGGTTCAGACTTAGAATTTTGCTGAATACTAATATTTTGTTTGCGCTCTATTCAATATGTACATTTTATGTGTATAAATTTTCTCCACAAAATCCCACTCAAAAACGGGTTTTATCACCTGCCCCCCATTCATTCCATACAAAATACACGTAGTAGGTCTGCACAGACCTGGTTATACCGTTTGGACCAAAATATTTGTAAACCCGGATTAACCCGTACTCGGATCCACAATCGCTCTGATTTTTTGCTCACTGTGTTCGGAGATTGTTGCTCCAGGATTACATGGAAGGATTTGTCACTAACATGAAAAACAAAAAAGTTATACACACTTTTATATGCAAAAAGTCTGCACAGACCTGGTTATACCTCCGAGGGTTAACATTACGTTTAGATTGGGATTTGAAAATAAAGCAATAATTCAATTAAATAAAATCCCCTGCAGTATTGAAACAAAACCCCAGTACATTTTAATATTTATGAACAAAAAAGGCTCTTATCGTTATAAATTGAAACCAACAGTAGAAAAAAAATATTTTCATGGTATAAAAATCAAACACAAACTTGATTGTGGTCAGGTAAACCACACGAGTTGGCCAACAGCTCCCAACCCACCACTCTTGAAGGAAAGAATATAGCATTCATGAAATTTATTTTGAAATCCACGGAGAAAACTTGTGAACTGTGTCGGACTGCAGCTACATATCACAAAAATTGTTTCCTAAAATGTTGTATCTTTCATCGCTAGGCTTTCCTCTTGAAGTTTTGAACGTCATGTTTTATTGATTGGATCATCCGTGTACATTTAAAATACAATTTACAGCAACCACTATTCCAGAGCCTTAATACAAAATTAATCTAATCAATTATATCAAAGTTGTAAGTCCACGTAACGTTACTACGAAACAAAGTTGTAAGTCTGCGCTGAGTATTTGAAAACACATTAATTTTCCATTGAATTACACAGTGCAACACGAAAAAAAATAACCATATACGGACACCACTACGTGATAAAAGACTAAAAAAAAAAGACCCGTGTCTCCCAATTTTGCCCAAAGTCATGGACTTTTTTTTTTATGGGCCGCCAAAGATTTGGGGCCTCGGTATCATTTTCGTAAAAATGTGATCATTTTCTCAGGCTCATATCTTGCAAACCGTTCAGAATTTCGATTTATGTACAAGATTTCAGAAGGAAAAGAATCTTTTAACTAGTGAATTCAAAAGAGCATATACATTGTTTTTCGACGAAGTGGACTTGACCGGTGAAAATTACACACCTAATACAGTGTGTCGCCAATGTTATAACAATCTCATGGCATGGTTGAGTGGAGGTGTTAAGAATAAACGGTGTTAAGAATAATTCCCAGGAAGTTTATATGTTCTAAAAATTTGTTTATTGAGATCTTAGGTAAATTTTTGTAGTTGATTGTTTCCTTGAATTTTGAACGGTTTGCTACCTATGGACCTGAACACGGGAAAAAAGGTAAAAAAAATCGTATTTTTTTAAGTTTTTTGCGATTTTGATCTGGAAGGTGAAGTTTTTTGATTTTATATGTTCGCAATTTTTGTTCTTTATGACAAGAGCTACAACTTTGCCTCAGAGAGTAAATCGAAATGCTGAACGGTTTGCAAGATATGAGCCTGAGAAAACGATCACATTTTTACGAAAATGATACCGAGGCCCCAAATCTTTGGCGGCCCATAAAAAAAAAGTGCATGACTTTGGGAAAAATTGGGAAACACGGGTCTTTTTTTTTTTAGTCTTTTATCACGTAGTGGTGTCCGTATATGGTTATTTTGCCATGACTTAAAAAATTACACACAGTGTTACACGAAGAGATTTGGTATTGCTTTTAGAAATATGTAAGTTGAGGCTTTATAGTTTTCCACTGACTGATCAGGATGTTGTAATTTGGTACTGGTAAACTTACATGCAATAAATTCTGTTAATTCTGTTCATATTATAATTGGAAAAATTCAATTAAAAAAGAAACAGTAATGTCAATTGTTTCTTTCAGTCATTCAAAGTCATAAGTGAGTATTTTTCCCACTAGGCACGTTGTTTAATTTCTCTATTTCCTTCAATTGTTGGGTAAACAAGATTATACGAAAAGCACGGTTCATGAAATTTTGAATTTTTGGCCAAAAGTTTGTAGTTTAAACCCCGAACGAATTCTGTTTTCTATCAACGGCTGCAAATTGAAGAGTTTGTTGTACACTTCCATCACTGTAATATTATAATCCACAAATATACCAAAATCGATTGCCTTTGTCGCACATTTTAATTCTAATTGTACACGATTGTTATCGAATTACAAAAGTAGTTTTTTTGAAGACAGTTTCAAAGTGGTAAAGACGTCATTAGCCAAACTTAAAAAAACAAAATTTGTACATGAGTTAAGCTCTCATTGGAATCTTATCATTTTAAGAAAAATTTAGTTTTAACGAAAACGTCAAGAACTCAGTCAATTAGCAACGGATTTTTAAAAACCATGTTCCGTTTTAGTCCTTAGTAAATGGGGTTTTTTCTAAAAAAATTAAAAAATAGTACGGGTTATGTATAAAATATAGAGTAATAATATCGCCAAAGTTGGAAAAAATGCGAAAAATTTAAAGAAATGTGACATGTAAAATGGGCAAATTACACACAAATTTCTTAAATTTTCTTAAATAAAGTATACAACATTCGAAAGGTCTAGGGTCCCTCTTTTCAAATCCTTTGATAAACTGGAAATGGACTGCTAATTTCCTAAGTTACAGCCTTATAGCCTCAAAGGGTGTGAAAACACGATTTTTGCCTGTACGTCAAGGTTTTGAGGATGTTTGGAAAATTTCACAAATGTATTCGTTTTGAACTCGACAACACCTTCAAGCAACATGGTATCACTTCCAGGGTATTATGATATGTCGCACAGTGTTATAATTAGTAATGACGTATAGAAGTAATACACTAACTTTCATCGCAATCGAACCATTAAATATCACGCTGTGCGCAACTTGTGCGCAACATGAACATATCAGTCATACAGAAAATCAAAATGAAATTTTCTAGGTCGGTTAGTTCGCAGCATGTTGCACATGATCACGGGTTCAACACCTATCTGACCATTTGTTATATCTCTCTATCCCATCATATCTGGTCATTTGTTATATCTGACATTTAAATCAGAAAAATCTCCGTATTAAAAACTTAACACTTTTTTTTATCTTATCCCTTATCCCTACAAGAAGGATGTGTCAGGCCATGCTTTGACAAATTTTATATTCCGTTGAACGCGTCTTAAAAAATCATTTCATATGATACCAATATAATAGAGTGGGATAAAGGGGAATAACTGATAGGTTTTGACACCAAAGTATTTACGGAGGGATCCAAAATGGAATGTGGAACCGGCTCGGGTGTCTTCTCCGAAGAGGCAACAATTGAATAATTGCGGGTCACAATTGAATAATGGTTGTCTGCTTGTCGGGTACAAACTGTTGTTGCTCCAAAAGACGAATTTCAAATAAATAGAATATAATAGAATAAAATAAATTTATCAATCAAATTCCCAGATAAGTACAGCGTTTTCCCAGCGGAAAACCTGCAACCAACTTATATGCCTACGACAACGGAGATCAGAGTGCATTGGAATATTTGTTGATAGCCAGGCGGCTCTCCTATCACTTAAATCTAACAACATTGCATCTAAACTCGTTAGTGAATGGGGGGAAAAACTTGTCGAGCTAGGTTGGCTGGCCAATGTGGTTCTTACTTGGATACCAGGCCACAAGGGTCTCATTGGGAACGAAAGGGCAGACGAACTAGCCAGTGCAAGATCCTCTTCCACCGAACTTCATGTGGTGTCAATCGCAACGCCTATAGGTTCGGTCAAAAGCGCTATTTTCAGCATTCCCTTCAACGAGCAAAGGTCAGATGGGATAGAACGGATACGTGCCGCATATCCAGAAATAACGGGGTTTTCAATAAGAGCGCTACAAAAGCTTTTTAAATAAAACAAAACCGGTTTTAGATACCAATGAAATTCTTATTCCTGTGAAAGTACGTTCGATGTCATTATGTATGGAACTCTATTTCTTTTGCATGGCCACCACGGGCACGCTTGCAGAAGTCCAGACGCTGAACCCAATTTTCGACGATTTTGAAGCACAAATCGGCCGATACCGCTGCAACTTCACGTTCGATATTCGTACGAAGTTCATCAATCGTCGCTGGCTTGTTGGCATAGACCATAGACTTGACGTAGCCCCACAGGAAATAATCTAACGGCGTCAAATCGCACGACCGAGGCGGCCAATCGACTGGGCCATTTCGTGAGATAACACGTTCACCAAACTTGGTTTCCAATAAATTGATTGTGGCATTCGCTGTATGGCTTGTGGCGCCGTCCTGTTGGAACCGCATATCCTCCAAGTCCATATTATCCAATTGGGGCCAAAAATATTCGGTTATCATTGAACGGTAGCGATTCGCAATCACCGTAATTTGCCGGTCTTGATCATCACGGAGGAAGTACGACCCAATGACGCCGCCGGCCCATAAACCGCACCAAACCGTAATTTTTTCGGGATGCAAAAAAAAATGGATTACGTGTGGATTGCTGTCTGACCAATAACGCATACTTTTGCTTATTGACGAAGCAATTCAGCCAGAAATGAGCCTCACCGCTGAAGATGATTTTCCGATGAAAATCCGAATCATTTTCAAGTTGTTGCTCAGCCCAATTCACGAACATACGACGCTTATGGTGGTCAAGCGGCTTCAGTTCTTGCGTCAATTTGATCTTGTAAGGATGTAGGCCAAGATCTTTTCGCAAAATTCGCCACAACGACGTCACAGAGATGCCCAACGCTTGAGAACGACGTGTGAGTGACACATTTGGGCTTTCTTGAACTGAAGCCTCAGCGGCAGCAATATTCTCGACACTACGGGCACTTCTTTATCTCACTGGCTCGGGAACATTTTGTACTGTGCCTGTGGATTCAAATTTTTCCAATAGACGCTCAATTGTTGATCTGGTAGGACGATTATGACGACCATGAATTGGACGTAGCGCTCTTAAAGTTGAGGCCACTGACTCCAAATGCCGGTAGTAAATTTTAATAATTTCGACTCGTTTTTGGCTCGTACATCTTTCCATGTTGAAATGGCAAACGTTACTGAAGAGAAATGTCAAAAGAACGGGGAAAAATATGGCGTCGTTTGCTCTCCCTATCGATTTACTTTTGTAGCGTCTCTGTTGAGAAACCCTTTACATGGCGTTCACCGGACTAACTCCCTGATTAGCAAAAATCAGGGGAATATATCAAGGCTAATTGACGGCTGAATCTTCCATATAATAAACGCTGCCGTGCCTGCGATAACACAGAACGGTGGTACATCTCCTCTGCAATTGTCCGGCTCTAATGAAGAGATACCTAAAGCTAATGAGGTATCTCCGATTAACAGGTTGGATGTAGGTATTGTGCTTTAGACTGTCCAGAGTGATGTGGTATGCAAAACAGTGGATCAAGATACTAATTGATGCTAAATAGTGTCTTTCGCAACCACGTGAACCATGATACCAACATTGTATATATTGTTCATAGTTAAAATCCAACATTTTTTCAGAAACTAAAAAGAGTACCTTTTTTAAAAATGGTCCAGCTCAGGGGATCTTAATGCTAGACACGAAATATTTTGAAAATCATCAGAAAACAAACCAAGGAGCATATTGGTTCATATTATAGATCTTTTTTTGTGAGTGGGTCTAAAGTACATATCGATGGCTTAATATGAAAAGGTCGTATTTCGTTTTTTTTTTACAAAATCGCGTTTTTTGCATATTCTGGCGAAGGACCCTCAAATACACATTTCTCACAATTTTTTTTTTATGTTAACAAATAAAAAATTTATAAACATTTAAAAAAAGGCCCTATCTCATTTGAGAAAGTTCTTCGAAGAAAAAAGGCCTAACTCATTTTAATATTAATGCACTTTATTGATGTGGTTGATGGATTAGTTTTTAAAGCAGCGTCGCTTTTATTGTAACAGTCACAAAAATATCAGGGTAGCAATCAATAGTATAGTATAGAGTCGCAATCAGTGCCTCTGAGTGAAATAAAAAATAATGGTTTTTCCCCGAAATTGTGAAATTGTATGAAATTTGCATCATTGCAATATAATAATGTGGAGAACTGACACTTTAAATAATTAAAGCTTGAAAAATAAATTGAAGTATCAAAAATAAATAAAGTTCGAATAATATGAATTGCGCAACAAAAAATACTGAAAATATTGTAAACTCAGATAATATTCGCAAGAGGAAGAGCGTTGCGAATAAATTCAAATGGAAAGCAAACGTCAACAAAAAGAAAAGAATGGAAGGTGAGCAATATGTGGGCATATCTAACAAAGAACTTTCCCAAAGACCTCCTCGACAACTCGGTTAGTCATGTTCATCACAGTATTGTGTGAAAAGTGCATTGAGAAACTGTTCAGTGTTTTCCGAGGCCACTCAACAGGAAATATTTAAATTGTTTTGTGAAATGTCCTGGGAACAAAAGCGGATGTATGTTACTGGTCTTATTAAAATTTCGGAGAAAAAAAGTAATAGCTCTGAAAATTCAAGACCAGCTTATACAATAACATACTTCCTCAAACAGGATTCCAATAGATTTCAAGTATGCTGCCTCATGTTTCATCCAACACTAGGACTAAAGGAAAGATGGTTCGATATTGGATCGACTCTGCCGGTAAACACAGTTCGCTAAATAGCCCCGACAAATAATTAAGTGTGCGTAAGTCTGCTAATCTCTCAACAGTAGCAGGTAAGCGCAATCAAAAACAACGTTCTTTCCTACAAATATGGCTGGATGAGTTACCAAAAATGGGGTCTCATTATTGTCGGAAAGATTCCAAGAAATTATATTTTAAGGCGGATTTTTCTTCCTATCAAGAAATTTACCGGATCTATGTCCACGAGTGTGAGTCCAAAAAGGAAAATGAGAGCATGAAATTATCATATCCTATTTTTGATGAAATAATGAAAAAATCGAACTGCTCCATTTTTAATCCTAGAAAGGACCAGTGCGACTTTTGCGTATCTCACAAAGCAAATAATATATCGGACGAAGATTATCAAAAACATAGAGATGGTATTGAAAAAATGCGTGAAGAAAAATACCACGATATTAAAAATGCCGAAGCCGGATTATGTGCAGTTTTTTGTATGGATGTGCAAGCAGTGAAGTTGCTGCCTCAAATCAATGCCAGTGCTGCTTATTACAAAATGAAATTGCAACTGCATAACTTCACCATCTACGATAGTTTCACACACGATTCAGACAATTATGTTTGGGATGAAACAAATGGCAATCTAGTCTCCTCCGTTTTTGCAACATGCCTTATTAAGCACTTGCGAAATTTCACTGCTCGTTCTCCAAATATACATCACATAATAATTTACTCGGATGGATGTTTTTTGTAAGGAAACGAATATAACGGCTGAACAAAAATGTTTAATAAGTGGCCATACCTAAATGGAATGCGATGCAACTCATTCGCTTATTGAAAGAAAAATGTCTAAAAAGCAATCAAATTTGTCATCTCAATTCGTTAAACTTATAAAGGAAGCGCGCAAGTACATCAAGTACATCATTTGCAAGTACATCATTTGCGTTATACATCAAGTACATCATTTAGTACAAGTACATCATTTGCATTATGAGTATTTTTTGAATTATGAAAAAATTTCACAAGTGTACTCATATCTATACGTCCAGATAAATAATATTGCGCTATAACTTAATTCTCACATATTCTCTTAAATTTTAGGCAGAGTCGTTGGTTAACCGACAGTAAGCATGATAGGAGCTCTTGGATATGAACCATCCGGAGTAATTTATTTTAAAACTAGAATAACCGACGACTATGACTTGCTTCAGCAGAGATCAGTTAGAAGAACTATTGCAGAAATTACCGCCGAAAGTCTTCACAAAGAAAAAAATCCACTAACGAGGAAAAAGGGGGACCACTTGCAGGATTTAAAGAGATTTCTTCCATCAGATTGCCACTATTTTTATGATAAATTACCGTTTAGACACTAATTTTGGTTAAAAGTGACCTATTATATGCTTCTTACTTGAATTATTTTGTTGAGTTTATTCATTATTTACATATAACATTTATTTATTTTGTTTCATTAAAAGATCTAATTTTCACCTTAGTGTAAAAAAGCTCTAACTTGAATTTTCTTTCAAATATATGAATAACTAAAAGCGCCATCTTACATATCTTCATTCATATTAAAAAAAAATTTAAATAAAAGTAGTCATTGCATTTCCTGCTTGTTTTACTAAAACACTGCGTTCAAAAACAAACATATTGCCAAATCGTTCCGATTTTATTCAGTTTTTTCCTTCTCCTGTAAAGTAGCTAAAAGTTGAGATACGACCTTTTCATATTAAGCCATCGATATGTTTGAAGGGGAATTACAATTTTGCAACTTGTAAATATCAATATCAGATTTAATTTTTTGCACCACACACATTTAGAATTGCTTCTAAAACCCTTGGATGACAGATTAACCGCCTGTGTCACGATCTCTAAAGAAAACCTATGCGAAAGAAAGCCAGACACTCACTTTCGTTCTTCTGCTTGACGTTCGCTTGACTTTAAGTCCTATTCTTTGAAATTATGTCTGGATTTTCTCCATGGCCTTACTAAAGGAAATGCGTGTTCCAAATTTTGTTCATTTTTTTTTCATTTTTCAAATATACCGGATATTATCTTGCAGTGATTTAAAGACCTAATCCTGTTTCAGTTTCCTTGAAAATTTCTTCAACATTTCTTATTAGTAAAACTAAATACATGTCCGCAAATAAAATATTGATTATTTCGAAAAAATATCTTACATTTTAACAGTTTGTTGTCAGTCAGAATTATATTGAAAAGGTCTTGTATCCTTTCAATGTCTCGAATTTATATTTTTAACATTATGGCTCTTTATTAATGAGTAGTGTTACAAAATTTGTGTGTTGTGTTTGATTTAACTACAATGAAATGTTAAGTTTGACCAGTTTTACCCTACGGTATATGAAGTGAAGTTTTTCTACCATCGGATACGGTGGTGGGCTAACTTCACGCTAGTATCACTTCTGAATCCCTGTGCGCAGTCATACATTAATGTTGGTTCATCCGTTTTTTAGGAGCAAAATATTGTCCATATATTTCGACTAGCTTCAGTAACTATTATCGCTTGATTACCCTGAGCAGCACGGTGTTTGGACGCCATTTAATTTACTCGCCAACGTTTTAATAAATACAGCTACCATCAGAAGAGGGTCTGCAAATTACATAACTAGGCAATACTTGACAAAGTGTCGGAATTAATAAACTGCTTGGGAAGTTGTACAAAGAAATTGAATTAGACCATTTTGAAGTAAATCCCAGTCAAAGAGGTTTTGACACAATGAGAAAAAACACACAAACCCCGTCTATTTGGGATTACTTTTCCGTTGAAATAACCTCTTCCCCATGATTGATAAAACAGGATGACAGAAGTATATGCGCCAACTAAATTACAATTTAAAGTGTTTATAATTTCTTAGAATAAATTGTATCCTATTCAAGAACTCTTTGCTTGCCTTCTTGCATAATCCCAGCCCCATCGCAAATATTTTATTCATTCAATGAGTCCGCTTATTAGCCGTTTGCAAACTGTATGACAAAGCAATTAAAAAACAATCAGAAAAACATTAATCTATTTTAAAATGCAAGCCGTGTTGCCGTTGATATAATTCCCATTAATTCGGGTTTCCTCATACTTCATGCACATTGTGAACCAACTTCCAAAAATTTTTCTCTTTCTATTCTTTTATTCCAGTCGAAATCTTGTTATCAACAGTCAAAAGCCAGATGATAAATGAGATAAGATCAAACAGAAAATAGACAAGACGACAAAGGAACAGTTGAATAATTCAGCTAAGTTTACGGAATCCCAAAAACATTAACCATCCTACGTCAATCAAATTAGACAGCAGATCCTAGCGATTAAGACAACACTAAAACAGGCTGTAAAAATGGTGACAATTTATTTAGGAGTTCATATCCAACACCCTCGGCATTTTTCTTGCCTTGCTGCTCCCGTTTGTTTTAGAAGCCTATCACTCGTTCATCATCCTTGTCATTGGTGGCTTAAGTAGTTAAAAGTTAAAAGACACAGAGACAGATGTATCCTGATTAGAGTCTGACCCAAACTAAGCAGCTCCAATATGAACTCCGACAGTAGGTAAAATGCAAAACGACGAGCGGTTACCAACCCTAATGAATTCTGGCATTTAAGTATGCAAAATGTTTGTTTTGGTAACACTGACAAATTTAGACTGAGTGACAATGTAATGAGGCAGTACATCTGTTTTTGTAATTGGTCATTGTTTTTGTATTGTTGGTTATTGTTGTTTTGTTTATTGTTGGTACTTTTTTTTTGTTTTTGTGGGGTTTGTTTTCTTTTACGTAATGGAACAAATTGTAGGTAATTGTTAAGAATTTCTAGTTGATATTTTCGTACTTCGTTCGGAATAAATTGTCCAATTACAAAGGACGTTGAACAATCTTCCGAAAGTTGACATATTACAAAATGAAAATTGTATAAGCTGGGGTTAAAAATACACAAGTTGTGGAAAAAAATTTTCTTTGATAATTATATTGTACGCTTATTATTATCGAACCAGAAGAAAAGTACGTTTTTGATGCTCAATGATTTAGATAGAAGTCGAGAATTGAGCACAAGTGGTGTACTCTAGGGTGTCCCATCAACAAAAATTAGTTTTTGCCCAAACTTTAGTATTTTCATTTTCTTATTTTTGAGATTTTTTTCGGATTTTTCGGAAGAGGTTTAGAGTGGTCGCACAAGTTGAATTTGGACGTTTCGTGTACTTTGGACGTTTTTGAAATTTTACTTAAAACTCGGTCAATAAACACGATTTAATTTTTAAAACAAAACGTCTAAACTTTTCTTGTATAAACCTTCTGTTTTGGAAATGATTTTACCCAATAAGGTACCATGTACTATATTTTATCGTATATTTTGTAACTAACGCTTTATACCTTTTAAAATTTCTATGAAAATTTACAATACTAATGATTTACTTTTAAAGACCGATATATGTCCAGCAATCTAGTAATTTTTGAATTTGTAGGTACTATTCCAGAGTTATACAATTTTAAAGATTGTTCGAGAGTTTGGTCGTATTTTTAATTAATTTATTCTTCGATATTTCGCTACCCTTTGGATAGCATCGCCAGGAAGCTAAACACACTTATTAATTAGAAACGAAAACAATTGATAAACAAAATTTTTTCCTTGTCATTTAAAAAAAAACAACAATAACAAAAAATTAAAAAATTAAACAATTGAGGAAATTTTCTTGTCAAATGAAAAATGTTTTAAGTTACTTCCAGAAAAATTTTTGTGTCTACATAGGTTCTCTAAGTTACAGCCAGAAAAATAATTTGGTAGAAAAAAGTATATACATAATGGTAATTTCAAGTTACAGCCAGAAAAATAATTTGGTAGAAAAAAGTATATACATAATGGTAATTTCAGCAAGTTACATCCTTATATATTAAAAATGTTACTAGTGACAAATGCAATGATACTTTAAACAATTTTCGGTGAAATGTTCTACATTTTACTAATTAAATGTCTATAATTCTGTGCTACATTATCCGTATCTGCTTTAAAGTTTATTCTCTTCGCTATTGGAGTCCTTATTATCTGTAATATTTCTAACATAAAATGACGTTTATAATTATGACGTATCTTGTAAGTTTTGCACAGTGTGATGATACTGCTGTTTTTTATGTTGAGATGTGTCTATATTTTTGATCTGATTTCTGTCCTGCAATTCTAGTCTTAAGTTTATTTTCAGTTGTACCTACATATACCATATTGCAACGTTCACTATTATTTCCTCCGCAAGGTAGTTTGTATACTATATTATATCTATCACATTTATCTATTTTATCTTTGGTTTTACTAAACAATTTACCTAGTGGGTGTGTTGTTTTATGAGCCATTTTGAAATTATTAATATCGAATATTTTTGATTTTTCTAATCTCTCAGAAAATCCTGGCACATAAGATAATGATTTAAACTTTTTCGGTTCCACCGTTGGGTTTTGGTTATCTTACCCCTTATTTTCATATTGCCTTATTAATCTATTGGCTAACCCTATTGGACAATTGTTGTCCATTAATATAATTCCAATCTTCTCCTTATTCTTTTTGTGAAAATTCCAGTCGCTTATCTTCAGAACTCTCTCTATTAGGTTACTTGCCGTATTGATAACCATTAACTTCGGGTGTTTGGGAGTGATAATTGATAACCCTTCCAGAAGTAGCTGGTTTTTGGTATCAATCCACTAATAAATTCTCCCCATTTCTTATTACAATGGTATCCAAGTATGATAGTATCCAAGTAAGGATGAGCATTATTAAATGTTGTCAAAATATTATCTATAGCACTATTTGTAACGATACAGAATAAATCGTCTACACTATATGTATCTGAACACTCCAAAACACAAATCTTAGCCCATGTGCTAGATAATAAGCAAAAACTAACTGCCTTCTAAGGGTTAATAATGAATTTTTTCATTTTGCTGTTTCCACTAAAAATAGTCCACATAATAAATATAAATATTTGATCTTTTATCTAGCACTTGGGCTAAGATTTGTGTTTTGAAGTGTTCGGACACATATAGTGAAATTTTATGGCGATAATTTTTGTAGAACATTTTGGCCATGCCCCCCGTCATTTGGGAGCAGTTGTTTGCGAGTTTTCAAAAACAAATGTAAAAATTATGGTTATACGTGACAGAGGGTTAATTTGTTCCACAAAAATGTTTATCTGAATCTTTTCTATAAAACTTCTGAACATACTTTGTACCTCAGAAGTAAGGAATACACAATTTTACATGCCGATATGTTGCAGGAAAGTTCCGAGGGGCGGAAATTTTGACCCGCCCTAAAAAAATACTAATCAGATCTGGCAAAACGTCGATACACATATATTTTTTGTTAGAGTTTTCTACCAGAATCCGTTGACAGAAGCCCATCATTTTGAAAAAAATCTAATTTTGTCTCACAGTGGTAGAGGAGAAAAGCTGAAGATTGATCCGGTTGCAGAAACATGTTATCCTCATTTTGTAACTATTTTAAAACCGGTTATCTGGGTTGTTCGAGTTTGCCAAAGTAAGTAAGTTTTGCATTATGGCGCAGAAATCTGGATCATCTCCCAAGCAGACGAAACTGTTTTGGGAGCGTTTGCAATATACAAGCTTCGGAAAATATGTGGATCTGTAAAAGACAATGGTGAGTTTCGACATTGACCTAACTACGAGGTGTATGACCCATATCTCGACATCTACGTAGTTAGACGGATCAAAATAGGGCGACGTCACGTTGGTGGAATGGATAAGGATGAACCAGCGCCAAAGATATTTAGAGGCGTACTTGAAGACAACAGACGAATATTAGGACCAAGTATCCGCTAGAAGGGTCAGGTGGATGAATCACTGCGACGAAAAAGTCCAAGCCAGTTGGGGGAAATATATTGTGTTAGTTTTATAAAGGCATTATCCCTTATATGTCTGTGGTCAATTAAGTAACTGATCTCTTCTGCAAAGAAATAAACACCTGCAAAACTAATATTTCCGTAAGTCTATTATTTTCGACCCAGGATTAACACCAACTAGTTAACCAATTTGTGTATTTAAAATTTGGAAGCCTTAGACAGCACCATGACGTCCACAGTGCACTCCAAGAGTTTAGGTAGGTGTGACGGTAGCCCGATCGTCAAGACTTTCCCTCCAGTTAGTCTCTGGATAGAAATCCGTCAAGCTGTTTCTTTAAACGGATTCTTTGTATCAGTCACCTATTACATTGACAATGTCCACAATGACATTGCCCACCTATGACATTGCCCACCTATGACATTGTCCACCTATGACATTGTTCAATTCCTTCCAAGCCATTATCAATTCTCCTAATAATATATAAGCAACATAATCATTATATTTTAATGATGCACAGTTTTCTTGCCATTCAAACAAATAATACAATTCTGTATTAAACACAATAACAGTTGCTTTTAATGGATCCAGTCACGTTCATTATCGTTTCTTTTATTATTGTTCTCATTTAGATGTTATCGAAATTGTACAACAATATTACACCTTACACGAAACCTTGTGGGGTATCATTGGTGCGCTCCGTGGTGCCAGACATGGAAATGACAAAGCCCTGATAGCTATTATATTTAACTATTAATATTCTACACCTGTTTTACCTCCGGCCACACATTAAGGTGAAAGTTCGAAACACAACACAAACGTATTTTTCACTAACATTTTGGTAACTTTTAACCCAACATTGAACGACATCTGCTTGCTGATAAATTTTGGCACACACAGGGAAAAAAGGTTCGCCAAAAACATA
This sequence comes from Phaonia tiefii, assembly GCA_963931995.1. Classification (NCBI taxonomy): domain Eukaryota; kingdom Metazoa; phylum Arthropoda; class Insecta; order Diptera; family Muscidae; genus Phaonia; species Phaonia tiefii. The sequence goes on along the minus strand of OZ008370.1, from coordinate 97,289,532 downwards.
TTTTTGTTGGTACTAAATATAAACGCTAAAAAAACGGCCTCTGTAACATATCCTCCCAAATATATTCTGCAGCATCCATGTATATGTTTGGAACACACTTCAAACATTCATGTGTTTGCAAGTCCCATACTCACTTGTATTTAAATGCAAACAGTAACATGTTTACTGGAAAACATGTATGATTTTACGTATACACATATGCATTCTTCATCCCAACAATCCTATACTTGCATGGAAGCATTCGCATGATTCCCCACAAACCTCCACAAACAAATTTACTTGGAAACATATGCATATTTCGTCCCAAACATAATCGTATTTAGAAACGAACTATTCTCTGATTTCAATATATATGTGTTATTTAAAAAAAAAATGGTATCCCATAACATCCCATGAAGGGATTGGGAAGAGCTTCTCATAATCAGTGAGATGTGCGCTTTCTAGTTTTACACTTACTGATTGAGACCTACAGTTTTACACCGGTTCCGAACGGTTTTTTGAGAAGCATTTTTCAGGGCTAAGTACTCGATAGTGTCGCCATCACTAAGCGAGATGACCGCCGTCGAAAGAAATGTAAGGTGGTCTGAGCAGGGATCGAACCCACGTTCTCATGTACAAGAGCCGCGCACACTAACCATTGCACCACCGACGTGCTATTTATTATAATTAATTTTATCAATATAAAAACACATGTATAAATAATTAGTACAAAAAATTAAAACATTTAAAACGGTCCTTTTTACATTTACTAGAATTGAATGTCTTATTTGTTTGTTGGTTCTGTCTCTCAAGTGTTTGTTTTCAGAAGGTTTCAACTATGCTTTTGGGTTATCATTATGCGCTGGTACACAGACACTATATTTATATACACATCTAGTTCATGCAATCCAAGCGTGTATTCATTACTTTTTTTTAAAAATGCTCACAAATGTTCCGCCGTTCCGATTTTCTCCGTAGACGCTCGGACCGACCTTCGCGATCTGCCTTTCACAGTTTCGTTCCTCAAAATCGTTCCTCACTTTTGTAGCACACAGTCATATATACGTAACACATCCACAAAAACCAAAGCCACATCACAAACCATTTAACCGTCCGAGCCTTCGGTTATTATTTCACAGATCAAGCGCTTTTAATATCCTGCCCGATGAACCATGAAACTACATGAAAGTAGAACGTAATACAGCAGCCAAAATAAGACACACTGACTTTTGCAATTTACACCCACATTCAGGAAAATTTATGACTCACTGCCTCTCTCGCTATCCCCCTTTTATTCTCTTGCTCTCAAGAGTATAAACAGTGCAACAAGCACAGCTGTATTGTACATATGTTATAATATACTAATCATCGTGTCTCAAACATGTAATTTTGTATAGCAATCACAATGTGTTTGGACACAAGTATATTATATTTGCGACAAACTCCAAATACACGTTATATTTGCATCCGAATAATAAAAGACGACAGATTTTTTATCATGTACGTTTTGCGGAATTATTCAAACGTTTAAAGATTCCAAATTGTGAATATATTGTGGATGATGCGAATTAAAATACAAACATACAAACATAACATACAAAAAACGAAAAAACGAAAAAAACGGGAAAATACGAAAATAACGAAAAATAACGAAAAAAACGAAAAAAACCGGAAAAAACCGAAAATAAACGAAATAAAAATGAAAAAAATTAAAAAAAACGAAAAAAACGACAAAAACCGAAAAAACAAAAAATTTCATAGATTGTTGTGCCACTCTTAGTTGGCAGATCCATTTTCAATTTGCTATGGATTTGGTATGCTATACATACATACATATATTCACTATACATAATTCACTATTCACACACTTGCAAGTCAAGTGAATGTGTATATTGAATCGAACCCACAGCAGGGAAGATTATTGAATGACCAGAGACAGTTCACACGTAACGTAGTTTCCAAAGAAGTTCATAATTAAACATAGCAAATCTCTTCTTAAAATAAGTACCTTTTCGTAAAAAAGGGAAATTTAAAAAAAAAATCTTAATAAAGTACCTTTTTTTAAAAAAAAAAATTATATTCTCTTTAATTTTCTTTAAAAATGTAAAATTTTCTTAAAAAAAATGATTCTTCGTAACAAAAAAGAATCTTTTCTAAAAAAAATACATCTTACAGAATTACCTTTTATTAAAAATCGATGAAAATTAAAGCATGTTTCGACGGGAGCCACAGGCGCGTTCCAATCCACTAGTTATGATATAGTTTGTTAAGTTATAACAATTTAGGTTTTAAATTGTTCTTATTTATTTCAAATAAATTTTCTTTAGAAAAAAATTATCACATGAACATGTAAATTGTTGGTGAATGCAGAATGAGGGTCACAGACATGCACGTCTTATTGCTGCACGAATGCATATGTGAATCCTGAACATCTATGTTCTTGGTTGCACTTTTCTTGTATAAATCGAAAATGTTTTCTGACTTCTGAATTTTTAAAATGTTATTACCTCACGAAACTCAGCCTGTCCGTATGATATTGAAATGCACCTGTATCACGTCATCCAGTCCCAGCGATGTTCGTTTTAGTATTGTGGGCCTTCTGTACACTCTCCTTCGAAATAAGCAGTTCATCTGGAAAACTACTTCAGTCTCTTTTATGTCTCACAAGTCTTTGTGATAAACTCACACAGCAAACCAACGACCACGCACGCAGAACACAATAAAAAAAGGGACGAAATAAATTATGTATGTGCAGTTGTATGGAAGACATATGCTTTGCAACAGGGCTGGCGTGGAGTGTGGACAATATAGCAGCATACATAATTAGTTGGAGAACACCAATTAAAATAATAGTGAAATTAAAACTTCTTAAATATATTAAATTTCCAGCAAATATACTACGTAAAATAATAAAAATTAAAATATGATCATATTGGTAGTATGTAGAGATGTTATAATTGTGTACACATTGTGTTCACTTGCTGCTTGCAAGTCGGGATTTTGGTTCAATGCTAATACGGCATTTACACCGACCAAGATTAACGCATTTCAAAGGTTAACTCTGTTAACCATACATGTTTTTTTTTTTTTAATTTGCACTGGATTTTAATTTGCATTACTTTATCTAATGCAAATGCAAAAGAATTACCATTGTTCGCAATGACAATTAAAAAATTTTGAATTTGCAATTGCTCAGGGAATGCAAATGCAGATTGTGGAACCGAATGCGAATTGTAATGAAATATGGGAATTCTTTTAATTGTTTTGAATTTGTTTGACTGCTGGCAATTCTGTTTTTAAAGTAGTTTATACATATGTAGAAGTTTGTGGCTTTGATAGGTATTGCCTCGTAGTACTTTCAAATTCATAAACCTGTACTGTATAAAATATTTGGAAACCAATAGTGGCAGATATGAAGGAAATGCTTTGAAAATATGTACAATTGCCAATGGTATTGGAATTTTTTGACTTTGCATTTCGTAAGGTAATTCAAATTAAACTACAAATTATAATTGTCATATAATTAATTTGCCCATGTTTGCTGTTAACCCACGCTACCCAGAAGATTACTTAAACAATTTTATATCTGTAAAATCTAAAGTTTAATTTTTAGCCTCATTTTAAACTGATGTACATTTAGATGCAACACTGTTACGAGTAGTTACTAAAAGAAATGCAACCATAATAAAAACATACATAAAAAATCAACAGTTTGACAGGCGGAAGCCGATCTTTAATTTTTCGACGCGTCGCCACAACCAAAACAGTTTTGAAGCCCGATTTTATCGACAGTCCGATCGACTGATCCAATTTTATGCGTTAAGTTATTTCAAAAACATAACAAATTTGTATAAATCTGGCAAAATGAATAGCCGCCAATTTAATTTAGTTTGTTGTGCCGCCGTCTCCAATAATTTTGTCTCAGCGCAGTGTTGGTTTAAGCACGGTATTGCCAATTTAATCTCAAGTTTTGTGATGTAAACGACAAGATTAGAGAACAAGGTTATCGCTAACATGGCCTTACAAACTACAGTCTAAATCCGCCATAACTAACCCGCTTTATCCCGCTTTTCGATGTCTCATCACGCCTTGATTTTCAATTCCGCTTTTGCAGAAAAGTGAAGTATAATTTAGCTTGGAAGCTATGTTTTTTAACTTACAATTTTCGACAATCAAAAGCAGGATTTAAATTCACAATGTCACGATCGTTTCGAAATTTGTGAACTTCATCATCAGTTGTAGGCTTGGAACAGATGTTCAAATCTGTCACTAACTGAAATTATCTGATAGAATTTTTTTCTTGCCAATTTGTCTTCTTATTAATGTCTATAGCGGAAAAGTTTGAGTCCACAGGCACAGTACAAAATGATCCCGTGCCAGTGAGACAAAGAAGTGCCCGTAGTGTCGAGAATATTGCTGCCGCTGAGGCTTCAGTTCAAGAAAGCCCAAATGTGTCTCTCACACGTCGTTCTCAAGCGTTGGGCATCTCTGTGACGTCGTTGTGGCGCATTTTGCGAAAAGATCTTGGCCTACATCCTTACAAGATCAAATTGACGCAAGAACTGAAGCCGCTTGACCACCATAACCGTCGTATGTTCGTGAATTGGGCTGAGCAACAACTTGAAAATGATTCGGATTTTCATCGGAAAATCATCTTCGGCGATGAGGCTCATTTCTGGCAGAATGGCTTCGTCAATAAGCAAAATATGCGTTACTGGTCAGACAGCAATCCACATGTAATCCATGAGTCATCATTACATCCCGAAAAAATTACGGTTTGGTGCGGTTTATGTGCCGGCGACGTCATTGGGCCGTACTTCTTCCGTGATGATCAAGACCGGCACATTACTGTGAATGCGAATCGCTACCGTTCAATGATAACCGAATATTTTGGGCCCCAATTGGATAAAATGGACTTGGAGGACATGTGGTTCCAAAAGGACGGCGCCACATGCAAACACAGCGAATGCCACAATCAATTTATTGGAAACCAAGTTTGGTGAACGTGTTATCTCACGAAATGGCCCAGTCGATTGGCCGCCTCTGTCGTGCGGTTTGACGCCGTTAGATTATTTTCTGTGGGGCTACGGCAAGTCTATGGTCTATGCCAACAAGCCAGAGACGATTGATGAACTTCGTACGAATATCGAACGTGAAATTGCAGCAGTATCTGCCGATTTATGCCTGAAAACCGTCGAAAATTTGGTTCAGCGTCTGGACTTCTGCAAGCGTGCCCGTGGTGGCCATGCAAAAGAAGTCGAGTTCCATACATAATGGCATCGAACGTACTTTCACAGGAATAATGAATTTCATTGGTATCTAAAACCGATTTTGTTTTATTAAAAAAAACCTTTGTAGCGCTCTTATTGAAAAACCCGTTATTTAAACAGATCTCAAAACAAAAACAAATTATTATTAAATTACACTAGTGTCTCCGACGTCGAAAGCCGGTTAAGGGGAAAATTGTTCTTATTGTTACCAGTTAATTTCGTTTTGTCTGGGTTTTTCAAAATAATATAACAAAATATTTTAAAAATATATAGGCGATTGAAATAAATGTTAGTAAATCGAAAAAATATTAAAAAAATATATAAATTAAATTAAAAATGGTGACAAAATTAAATGTCAAATTAAGTGTCAAAATTAAATATCACCATTTTTAATTTAAATGCAAGCGTTTTATTTGAGAGATCGCTAGAAAATTAATTAACTAATTCATTTAAATTACGCTCTTTATTGAAAGTATCTAGGCCATTGTTGTTGAAGTGCTAAGTAGGCGGACCATTGTACAACCCCATCATGAAGAAGAATATACTTATTGAGGCTAAGAGAAAAATTATTTTCTAGTTTTTAGTGCATTTATAAATAAAACACTGCAACTTAATTGTTTTAAATTATTTTTTTATTTTTAATTTTTTAGTAAATAAATTTTTAATGTTTTAATTTTTGTTTTCATATTCATGTATTGTCATCCAAATCTGACAAGGGTGCAAAATTTTAGTTCGATTGGTCAACTGCAACTCTGTTAAAAATGAGTTAGTAGATTTGAACAATACAGACAGACAACAAAGCAAGTTAAATAAAACACTGTAAAAACTCTCCCTTTTTCGTTGAAAATGCCGCTTTTCGATCAAAAATATTTGGATAGATTAGTCTAACTTAAGTTGAAGCCAATCGCACACACTTGTTGTCTTTCCACAAGATATTGTTAATTGCAATACCATATACAAAGCCCACGAATTCCGCCGAGAATCCACTTAGCTTCTCTTTGATGCCATTATCCGTTGAAAGCTTATAATTTTGAATCCGGTTGACTCGCACTGTGCCCAGACAATAGGTATATTCAATGGCAAGGACGTATAAAAATAGTCCAACTAAAATGGTTTGTATATATTTCTTTGAAAACCATAAACAAACACGTAGAAACACGAAAAACATAAAAGTATCAAACAACAAAACTGATGGCGAAAAAATTTAGCCAGAATGCGCAACAGTGCCCTGAGGCACTTTTCAGTTTTTGAGTTCTTACAACACATATTAAGTCTTTCAAACCCAGTGCTGCCGTATCAATACAAAATAGAATAGCATATCTTTTCAATAAAAATTGTTCCATCAAGATCTGGCACCTAGAAGTCAAAAAAATTTCGGTTTCAACAACAGAAATCCAAACAAAAAATTTCACGTGCTTTAATTTTAACTTCTCCCGCACATCAGCTGACAGAATCGAAACCAAAAGTCAAAACTCACTTTAAACCTCGAGAGAAATGCTACCAGGTCTCTTACATAGACTGATACTTATAGTAGACCTAATAGTTCTCTCACCAAATTTATGACATTTGACCTGGTGTGATATTTAAGTTCGATACCAGATAGAGGCAATGGTTCAAAACAACCAACAAAATAACAACAACGGCATTTCGTTTTGTGTGTTAAAATTATTGTGTTAAATGTATGCTAACAATAACAGTCAGCAAACAAGTTTAAAACACATTTAAATTTCACAGTTTTTCAGCAAAACGACATGAAAAATTAAAGCAAGAAGTTATTGTAATTCCATACACCACATGCCACTTTTCGTCAAACATCTCTCTATCACACCGATCGCATCAAGAAAGGTGTGTGAAAGGAAACGTCAGTTGAGCCAAATATTCTCTCTAGTATGAGATTAAGCTAGATAAGCCACCTTTAAAATTTAAAAAAATATATGTATTTACTTCTTGAGTAAATTCAAGATTGCCGATGTCTGCCTTGAGGCACTCTCAAAGGTTAGAGGTTTCCAGACGATTGTATATTGAAATTAAGCCATTGCAAACTGTCTCCATCAAATCTGCTTAGTTTTGAATAAAATGTTTGAATACAATTTGCAAGTTACATACTAACATGTAATGCCACTTAAAATATCAAATATTCCACTGCGCTCTCATTTAACTTTCATTTGGAAATTATTTCGAAATCGTATTAAGTAGAGCTCAGTTGAGGCAGTGTAAAACCAATCGCAATTTATTTAACATTGGGATGGTACGAGAAAAACAACGTTAAATTGGGTGAAACCTTTGTACCTGGCAATTGAACGCGAAGGAAAGAAACAAGGAAAATTTTCAACTGTCGAATAATGCTAATAAACTATCGTTATATAATCAGCGGTTTAAACTGTAAACGATATTATAATGTGCACTTTACTGGTAGATATAATGGCCGGCTTAGTTTTTCAATTTAAAAATTCTATTTGGTCTTCTGAACAATAGTAAAACTAAATGGCACGGGGTGGTATATAATATTTTATACAGGGTGGTTCAGTCACAACTGGGAAAATGTCACCAGCATATTTCTTGGCTCATTTCATGAAAATATGTCCATCTACGACCATCCCCGAAAATGGAAGGGGCGAAATGGCAGCGGTTTGAAAATTCTAAGTTCTGAACCAGTGGTCGGATTTTCATGTTTTTAGGCTTGTTGGGAAGGACTTTAAGAGACCTTTTAGAATCATTAAAATGAATTAAAAAAGTGAAATCGCCGACATAAGGAGCATTCAAAAAAAATTTTTAAAAAAAGACATATGAACGTGCACATAACCCCAATTTTCTCATCCAGATGGCAGACAACATAAGTTTCCTTCTCACAAAAAATAGCCCCACCTTTTACCATTCTAAAATTACCTAAACGAAGCCCAGAGGTTTTACCGTTCCAAAGTTATGACTATTTGACTGAAATGCAAATTTTTTATTTATTTTTTTTTTTGGAGGCGAAATAACAGCGCACATTTATTAGTTTTTGTAAATTAACACGTTTAAGATTTTATTTTATTGAAATTTTTGGCTGAAAAATCAAACACAAAGGAAAAAAAATATTTGATGTTAAAGGAAATTTTCAATGTGGTTCCCGTTTTCTACTAAACACAATTGCAGTTGTTTGAGAACCACATCGGACATGTTCTCCTCTGATCTCTGGGCTTCGTTAGGTAATTTTGGAAAGGTAAGAGTTAGAGCTATTTTTTTAAGAGAAAATATACATAAGTTATCTGCCATCTGGATGAGAAAATTGAGGTTATGTGCACATTATTATGTCTTTTTTTCCAACTTTCTTTGAGAAAGCTCCTTATGTCAGCGATTTCCCTTTTTTTAATTTATTTTAATGATATTTTAATGATCTGAAAGGCCTCTTAAAGTCCTTTCCAACAAGCCTAAAAACATAAAATTCCGACCACTGGTTCAGAACTTAGACCCTAATACCCTGCGACCACCAATCCGAAAATTTTCAAACCGCTGCCATTTCGCCCCCTTGCATTTACGGGGATGGTCGTAGATGGACATATTTTCATGAAATGAGCCAAGGAATACGCTGGTGAAATTTGTCCTGTCGTGACTGAACCACCCTGTAGATCTTGCAATCCCGTGCAGTCATATGGATGTTCCTTAAACGTGTTGTATCGTTGGACATGACAAATAGTAGAAACATACAACCAAAATATTATTCTACATCCAACGGGTGGTCTACATTAGGGATGCTAAAGTGGACTGATTTTATAAAATCCCGGGATCCCGGGATTTTCCGTGATTTCGGGATTTTTCGGGATTCTATTTTTAAATTTTTTGGTAACACGTCTATTTTACGGCTTACACTCCAAAAAACAACCACAAGCCAAAAAAGTAAAATAACAAAATCGGGGCAAATGCATAGTTTCGGATTTACGGGCCCCGAGATTTTGGATATGTGAGAGAGTTATGGCGGTAACGTACCGTGTAAAGCCATTGATATCAGTTTTTTGTGTAAAAAAATTCAAAACAAACTCATAAAATAATGTAGCCCTTTTTGATAAGTCGATTAATTATCGAGTTATCATATGTTGACATTTCGAAAAATTATCGATTTTGTTTTACTTTTCTCAAACAAAAACAAAAATTATTTTTAGAACTTCGCGCGATTTATACATTTTTTTCCACAAAAACAAAATATATTTAAAAAAAAAAATTTTTTAATTTTTGTTTGAGAAACGAAACATCCGATAACTCGATAACTAAGCGACTTTTCGAAAAATGCTACATCAGTTTTTGAGTTCGTTATGACTTGTTTTATACAAAAAAGTGATATCAATGGCTTTACACGGTACGTTAATGGAAAAAGTATCCGAAATGTCGGGGTCCATAACTCCAAACCAGTGCACTCTACCCGACGCAATAAATTTATATAGTAATAATTTTTGGATACTCAGCCGTATAATAGACATGCATATGCCAAAATTAACTTACGTTAAGATGTGTTATTAAACCTTTTGTAGAGCAGCCATTGGTTTTTAAACCCTTTTTGCACATTTTGCATTTTGCTTGAGATGCACCTTTTGACTCTTCCAAAATAATATTACAACACTGAACTTTTGTCATTGTTTTTAGTTTTATGTTTTTCAAAATTAAAAATAATCCCGAAAAATCCCGGGATTTACTTATTAAAATCCCAGGATTCGGGATTCATCAATCCCGAAAAATCCCGGGATTTTGGGATTTCCTGTTTGGCATCCCTAGTCTACATACAAGTATGTTCTTCGAAATTTTATAAAATTAATTGAACTTAATTTCTTTTAAATTTATCAGGGATGATTTTTATTTATTCGGTCTTTTTATTGGCACTTTATAATTTTAATACTCAAGGTCGAATTTTTTTCGGTATACAAATATTTCCATTATTTACGGAATACAAAATCATTCGTGTGACTGCCGCGGATGGCTTCGCAGGAGCTTATCTTGTCTGGCCCATTTTCCAAGACTTTGTTGACGGTTAGTATAGTAGTTTTAGTGGTGTGGATTACTTCTGGATTATTCGCATGGTATTGGCCTTTAAAGGCACACCACAAGAGAAAGTCTATAGGGGTTAAATATCACCTCCACAGAGTTCCATTGACATCGTCAAGACGGCTGATAACACGGCTACCGAAATAAGTGAGCAAAATATCGATTGCCTGATGAGCTATGTGTCGTGCCACACCATCCTGCTAACGATTATCCAAGTTCCATATAAGATCAAAAAAGTACGTAGTAGTGGCTCTGTAGCTCTAGCCGGTGACTGAAATGGTGGCACCATCAGCATTTGCGAATAAAATGGGTCAAAGCTTGCACTACTCTAAAATCGACACCAAACTGTCACTCTTTGTGGATGCATCGGTTGCCCAACAATGACGGCGGGTTTTCGTCCTAATTCGATATCCGTTGTTTTAGCGTAAAGCGACTCATTTTGGTCCGCAGTGGTAGGTCCATAGAGTAATGACGTGTAGAGCTGCCATCATCTGACATTTCCTTTCACACTATTCATGGTGCGGTCGGTGCGATAGATATTTGACGTAAATTGACTTACATCAGGTGGGATTATAAAAATTGTTGACTTAAATTTTTCATAACATTTTGATGAACAACTGTGAAATTTAAACGTATGTTGGGCTTTTTTTGATATATTTTGTTGTTAGTATATATTTGTGGTATATTTGTATAACAATTTTAACGCACAAATCGAAATGCCGTTGCTGATTTTTGTTGGATGGTTTGAGCCATGGCTTCTATCTGGTATTATTAAAGAAATACTTTGCAACATCGAACCGCCCATCTGCAACACACCAAATGTCATAAAATTACTGAGAAAGTTGTCGTCTCTATAGGTCATTACTCTATGGGTATCCCAGTACGAGTATTTCGAACACAAAAAATCTATCTGTGTCAAAATAACATATGATTTAAAAACACAGATGTATTTGGAATACCCGTTATAACATTTAGGTAAGGTTTGGTAAGATTTAGGATACCTATTATCTAAGTTAATTGACTTCAAACTACGGCTCTTAGTCATTGCAAAAGTTATGGCGATTAAGACGAAAATGAGGGCGTTGAACATCTCCTGTGTTATTGTTGGGGTTTATCTAGGATCTAACTTCATATTGGATGTAGCAGACACTCAGAGAGTTAAGCTGAATGATCTTAGGACTGTGTCCAGATTTCTAGCTATTTCGCCAGGGACTAATATAACCTCTTCTCAAACAAAATCTAGGAATGGAGCATCATATCGCTTGTACGTATTTTTAACCCGTAAGGTCAGTTTACAATTTCAACAGTGGGGACTAAGTTGATTATACATTCTGTTGTTTTTTGACTCATTTCTGCGAATGGAATATAGGTGCAAGTAAAGAAAGAAACGTTTGGAAGCCGAAAGGGTATATGAAGTAATGGGAAGAACAAAATTAACACACAGTTTTGCATAATCAATAAATAATACTTATATCTATCTACTAAAATGAAAATTGTATCAAAGTAAAATGGACGAACATTTCAGCCTCGGATCTAAGCATATTTAGTCCTCGAACGAACTCGAGTATTCCCCCTGTGTCAACAGCACGAACTGAGTTCATACCTGACACAACATACTCACCAAAGCAGTGGCTCCTACTATGTTGCAGAAATTAAATTTCGTCTTGATCCTCATAAATATGACAATAATCATTAATCATGATTACTTCAAACAGAAGCCGCAGATGGGCTTTTACAAATTGTAGTAACGACTGGATTCTTAAAGAATCAAAAATATACTCACGAAGCCAGTTGATCGAAAAGAGGTTGCACCAACCGAATCGCGATTGTCATAACCGAATTGCGGTTGCAACTGTCGCATTAATGTTATCATGATAGTGTTTAGTTCCCAGATCTGAAATTCTATTGAATCAAACTCGTTTCAAAATTGAATATAATTGATTATATTTTCTTTTGTGTATATTCGTTCTATCAACTAAATCTATATATAAAGGGGTTTTCAACAGAGACGCTATAAATGTAAATCGATAGGGACAGCAAACGACGCCATATTTTTTCCCGCTCTTTTAACATTTCTTTTCAGTAAGGTTTGCCATTTCATCATGGAAAGATATACGAGCCAACAACGAGTCGAAAACATTAACATTTACTACCGAAATTTGGAGTCAGTGGCCTCAACTTTAAGAGCGCTACGTACAGTTTCTGACTTCTGAATTTCATTTCTGGCTGAATGGCTTCGTTAATAAGCAAAATATGCGTTATTGGTCAGACAGCAATCCACACGTAATCCATGAGTCATCATTGCATCCCGAAAAAATTTCGGTTTGGTGCGGTTTATGGGCCGGCGGCGTCATTGGGCTGTACTTCTTCCGTGATGATCAAGACCGGCACACTACTGTGAATGCGAATCGCTACCGTTCAATGAGATTCGAATATTTTTGGCCCCAATTGGATAATATGGACTTGGACGACATGTGGTTCCAACCGGACGGCGCCACAAGCCACACAGCGAATGCCACAATCAATTTATTAGAAACCAAGTTTGGTGAACGTGTTATCTCACGAAATGGCCCAGTCGATTGGCCGCCTCGGTCGTGCGATTTGACGCCGTTAGATTATTTCCTGTGGGGCTACGTCAAGGCTATGGTCTATGTCAACAAGCGAGCGACGATTGATGAACTTCGTACGAATATCTAACGTGAAATTGCAGCAGTATCGGCCGATTTATGCTTGAAAACCGTCAAAAATTGGGTTCAGCGTCTGGACTTCTGCAAGCGTGCCCGTGGTGGCCATGCAAAAGAAATCGAGTTCCATACATAATGGCATCTAACGTACTTTCGCAGGAATAAAGAATTTCATTGGTATCTAAAACCGGTTTTGTTTTATTTAAAAAAACTTTTGTAGCGCTCTTATTAAAAACCCCGTTATATAAAAATGGATGTATGTTTGTATGTATGTGTGTATGTTACGAATGGACCCGAAAACGGCTGGACCGCTTGTGATGAAATTTTCAGACAATATTCAGAATCATCTAGCGGGTGACAGACTATACAGCCAGGGTGAAAGTGGGCGGTGCCACGCCCTCTTTTCAAAAATCGCTCTGACAGCTTTTCTAATGGACCAATAGACCGATTGTTATGCAAATTTCACAATGTGGATCTGATGACCTGCTGATGCTCCTAGGCTATACTTGGTTGTGATTGGATAAAGGGGCGTGACACCGCCCATACAACTTGAAATTTAAAATGGCTATATCTCATGAGCTGTCAGAGATATGAGGATGGGATTTGGTATATATGTTATTGGAACAGTATGAATTACAGGCAGGGTGGAAGAGGGCGGTGCCACGCCCCCTTTGAAACGTAACGGAAACGTAATCCCCTTTTGACATTACAAAAACTTTGAAGGTAAAACGTAGTTTGTCGGGTCCAGCTAGTTTCTACTGAATTCTGTTGCAGTAGTCGTCTTCATTGTCAATTCGGTTACCACAACATACTTCCATATATTTCAATCCATGCAATTCAAAATTCAATTATTATATTAAAAAGTAAAAAGAAGTTTGAATTGTTGTTTTTGCGGGTGTAACAAAGACTCTTTTGTGTGTAAGTAAAAATTTTATTAATATGGATTTAGCGATATAGCGTCATAATTAGAAGCTTGCAGTACATGATGATTCCATCATAATTGAAGACATTAGCGTCGGTTGTTTAAGATGTTTTAATATACACGCCAAATCTAAGGGAGTACATATTTGAATACATTATTGAACAGTCGAACGGTTGTTATTAAGACTTAAATCGGCAGACACAACAAGTCGTGATTCGGGATGTGACCCATGATGGCTGGGACTTCAAAAACGGTCGGAAGTGAAATGTCAAATTAATCCGATTCCCCGATACTACTCCACATATCGTGATTTAATTCCATGTGTTTGATTATTTGTAAGAATTTACGAAATTAAATTATCAAGAAACATTAAAAAATTCTCAATTATTGGGCTGTGTCGGCCTCTAATTTGGTTGTGTCAACCTACAATTCGGATTCGTTGAGCTCTAGTGTGGATGTGACAACCTCTAAATTGGGGTAGGACTAACTCGGTTGTCCCAACCGAATTTTCTGTGGGTGTAGGCCATAAAACACCAATTGTTAGAAGCTCTCCTCAATCCCTTTATGAAATGTTTTGGGATACCATTTTTGTTGTATTTTGTGTTGTATAGATCATAAATCCCTGGGAATTTTGCAGTGTACAACTACAAGTCAGTTCGAGTTGATTTTGCATAACAATCAAACCATATATGTTGTGTAGGCATACGACACCTCTCTGGCACCGATACAATCAATGGTTAGGAACCCAGCAACGTTTCAGCTGATAAAATGCTACTATGCTCAGAGAATGTTTTCAAATCTAAATCACTTTCGATTTCAATGAGTTTGGTTTGACCACATTAAATATCGCCTTACTGTCCACGAAGACGATAACATATCCTAGACATCTCGTGACGGTCAGGATTTAAACATGGATGATACTAAAGTTGCCATCCAGTCTTAAAGACAAGTTCAGTTGGAGGGCCTTGAAAAAGGTTCCAGCGCCTATGCCAATATTCACCTTGGAGCAATCGGTAAAACTGAGGGTACCCCGTGTTTTCAATAGGTCCTGTGCAGTATTATTTTCTCTGGACATCTCGGAAATTCCATAGCATAGTCAGATGCTCGATTCAAATATCAATTCGTGTCGCGCTTATCTATCTCAAGGTGTATATTGCCATGCCCTTGTTTAGCATGCTTCAAAAAGCCAATCTGTCTACATCTGAGTGCTCCTCTGGAAGCACAGCGATTTGAGCATAGGTCCAGATTAGTGAGATGCAGAATTATACGCAAAGCTGCTTGAAGCTGGCCTTCTTGTTGCAACAAGTGCACATGGTTGCAGGCATTTTGCATTTCTCAGCAGTTTCAACTGATTACTCACATCCAAATTATCTCACGGCACTAAGATGATTGTTGTGTTTAACCGTTAACTCATTTTCAAGCTTAAACCTATAATATGACGGCAGACATATAGGGCATGCATACTCTTCTTTATCCGTTCCTCAATACTCCGTTTCCAGTTTAGCTTCCGGTCAAAGACAACACCGATTTGCTTCGCTTTAGGATATTTTCAGACCAATACATATTACAGTTTCGGCATCCTAAACTTCTCAGTATTAAAGGCACCTACTATATCCAAGAAGGCTGCTAAAGCCTGATGTCCGAAACAGAGAAACTGATTTTCATCTAGTAGCCATTCTGATATTTCTATAGGTCGGGAAGTGGGTCCTTATCAGGATCTCAAGTGTTTTGGTGCCAAATTCAATCCATGAAACATTTGGTCTTCTAATAAAACTTAGAACCTTGAGATCCTGGGATAAACGCCGGCTGCACCGTCGACTTCTTTTATAGACTTTCTGAATCTGACCCATTCTCCTTGTTTAATCGCTTTGATTTTCCTTTCCAACTGCTTGAACCTGGACTTGTACGTAATCCAATTTAAATATTCCTCGTACTCGTCCAATTTAAATATACCCAGTTCCTTTGGATGATTATCCAGATATTACTTTTTGAGTATTGATAGAGAGCTAATAATTAAGACTGATATAAACGGTCTTAGGATTGAATAAATCCAAGAGTAAAATTAGGTATCATATTTCAAAATGATTTCGGGTATAATACCAGCGTGTGTACGCATCTCTTTATGAAAAGTGGTTTCTCTTATAAAGTTTTTCCCAATTTGAGTGATAAGATTTCTTTAAATAAACACACAAATTGTTAAGGAAATTCAAATTTTTTTTGTTTAATGTGAAGTACAATCGATATAATTAAGTACTGAATAAAACATCTTTCAAATGGCCTCCACATCTTCTTTTGTAGGAACGAATACGATGAACCCAATTTTCTAGCACTTTTTCCACTAAATCAAGTCATGTGTCATGAATAGCACGTTCAATATTGACTTGTAAAGCTTGAAGGGAGTCTGATTTATTGCTGAAGAGCAATGACTTCAAATAACCCTACAAGAAATAGTCTAATGGTGTTAAATCACAACTTCTTGGGGGCCATTCAATGTCACAATTTCTTGAAATAATCGAATCTCCAAACTGTTCTCGCCATAATTCGTCTTATTGGAAACAGATGTTGTCAAGATCAACTTCTTCTAACTTCGGCCATAAAAAGTTGGTTATCATCGATCTATACCGCTCTCCAATGACAGTAACGGTGTTACCAGCCGCATTTCGAAAGAAGTACGGACCGATGACTCCACCAGACCAAAAACCACACCAAACTGTCAATTTAGGTTAATGTAACGGTCGTTGATGAATAGCGAGCACATGTGGACGATTATTACGACCATAAAATGGTAAAAGCGCACGAAATATTGCAATTGGAGACCGATTATTTTGATAAAAAAATTAATAATTTGTAAAAGTTGCTCCCTCCATAATGAAATTGTAAACATTACTAAATATAATGAAAAAAAAATTACAGATCATGACATACTGAAACATACTGATGACATATGAATTGTGGACGTCGGTGGTGTATTGGTTAGTGTGCGTAACAATACCTGCTCTAACCACCATACCTGCTCTAACCACCATATTTAGCAATGAAAAAGCCTCTCAAAATACCGTTCGGAACTGTTGTATAACTATAGATCCTAATTAATGTGTGCAAAATTAGAAAGGGCGGGGGCACTGATTGTGTGTAGCTCTTCCCAGTGCCTTCATGGGATGTAATATGAAGCAAGTTTGTTTTTTTTTATCACTGAACTGCCGGAACTGAACTGGAAGAATTAAAGTTCATATAGATATCGTTGCACTAGTTGTTTCTATAAATCTTGTAGTTGAGAAAATTGTATCAATGTATTTAGTTTCTGCATGTAGTTATTGTCTTTTATCGAAATCATCCAATAAATTACTTTATATTTGTTAAAATTTTTGCATTATTAATTCGGCCAGAAATTATAAAACTACTTTTGTAAACTAAACTCTCTCTCTCTCTCTCTCTATCTGTTTTTGATTTAAACTGTTTTATTCTATATTAATATTAAGAGCCCTAAAGGATATGTTGGCCTTGATGTAAAAAGTAGGGAAAGTGAATGGGGTTGTTGTATGGGTTTTCTTCTTATATTATTTTTTTGATTCTCATTTCTTTCACAAACCCTAAATAAATAACAAAACCGTCTACGCTAAACTGTAAAAAAACCAATCAAAATGTGAGTTAACATACAAAATTTATTCCGAATTTATTAGTTTATTGTCCGTAATATAGGAATATTTTATTTTGAACTCAACCAGCCTTCGGACAGCCTTGAAATCTCAAGATTGAACAATTAATTATTTTTTTTGTTCTGACTGATCGCCTGCCTTTTTTCAAACATTGATTTGTGTGCGAACATACTCATGGCGACTTTCGTGGGCCTTATCCATATGTATAGCGTGTGAAAGATAAAACCTTTTTATATATTCTTCGTTTGTTTTCTTGCGGGACTAATGAAATTGAATAAAATATTATACCAAACCTTGAGGGTCAAAAGGATTAACAGCGTTTTGTATTATGAACAACGAACAGTGGAGGAGAAGTTAGAGCTTTGCGAACAGTTTGGCTTTTTTTTTAGTTTAAACTTCACCACGGATATTGCTCAAGCGAAACACACGATTTGGTGTAAATATTGTTGAATTCTCATATGGTACGTGGGCATGCGTATTTCAAAATGATATTTATTTTAGTCAGTCATTTAATTGTCAGAGAGTCTGCAAGTTGAGACTTCGGATATCTTAAAAACAAATCAACAGTGTCTTAATCAACTGCAAAATATTTTAAAAGTAAAATTTTGTCTGCCTGTTATTAAGGCGCACAATTTTAACAATTTCATACTCAATTTAAATTAGGGTAGAACCGTCCTCTCCTGCCCGTCTCGTTTTTCGACTTTCACAGTATGATCAAAACAGAATCCTTGGTTTTTTTTTTATAAAATGATTAGACAAAATCCGTTTCAGAATAAAATATATTTTGAAAGAGCTACACATAAAATTAAAAGAATGCACACATTTTCAAGCTATGCATAAAATTTCCACAAATCGTAATTGGACGGGTTGGAACCAAAACCGCCCAACTCCATCAAACAAAATGTCGAGAAAATTAACAAAGTGGTTTGACTTGTTTTTAAAAGTTACATTTTAGTAGCATTTTTAAACGGGCATTACAAACTTTAATCATCGACATTGCAAACAACGACATTGCATTAATTAATTACCTTTAATCATGAGTGTTAGTTAAGTATAATGTAAGTTGTTCTTCAGAGGGAACATAAATTTACCGGTAAAAAATGGTTGGGTGATTCTGGTCCACACTTTTTTTGGTTTTACATTTTGGAGTCATGTATAGAAATCAATGAAACCGCTGGTACCACTAGAAATAAGATACGTATTTTCATACCATTTTTATAAAGACTTTCGACACATTGTGTTTTACCTTTTTGAAGTTTTAAACATTTCGTAGAAGTATGCACCCTGTTTGTAAACGGGCTAGAGATTTATATTTACTACTACAATTTTATTTTTATTGCATCCATTATGGATTTTAAAATGTATTCTGTCTTCATCATCCGATTTTGAAATCAGGGTTTCCACTAACATTCCCTACTTATTCTATCATGATTGCGAGAGTTATTCGACCGCTCTGTTCTTCGAAATAGTTAAGAAAGTGAATGTGAAATTTACATTAAAAGGGTAATAAGTTTGCTTCATACAGATGTGCTTGTTATTTCAATATGATGTTTCTGACTCAAAAAGTGTTGAATTAACCGTGGGCCAATTAAATGACTCAAAGTTGAAGTACCTTTTTTTTAAAGGCGTTTATATAATTTCACTTAATATAATAATTAATTTAAATAAAAAAAAGATTACAGATAGTTTACTTAATTACATAGTCCCATAGTCGTGCTCTCGAGTACCGTATATATATGGGCTAAAACGCCAACAAGGGGATATTTCCTCGGCGTAAATATTGGAAATAAAAAATGTGTCTGGCATGGGGTGAGCCGACTTATTCGGTAGATAGCGCCAGAACCCATCTATTTTCATGGACGGGACTACATACAGACGCTATTTTGAGTTACCGCGACAAATTTTGTGTTTTTCTGCTACCACGGTGGGGACACATGTTTTATAAAATTGAATGTTGCATGGCAGCAGGACAAATTCTGCGCAGTTTTTATAATTAGTGAACAAAAATATAATAGTGAAAAGGAAGCTTCAAGGCACGTGAAAATATATCTATTTTTAAATTCTTGACCTGTCTGTATATATGTATGTATGTATGTATGTCATCCAAACTTTTTCCTGATGACTTTCTTGTTCGTTTGTGTGTCCTTTAATAGAGAGTCGACTTCATTTTCTAATGAGGATTTTTTTGGAACATTTTTAAATTGCAGGCGATACATTCTCTTCTTCAATGCTGCCATGGCATTCTTTAAACTGTCATTGGTTTCCCGGGCCTTCGCTAAATCTTTGTAGCACTTTCTGTGGCGGATTTGTGATTTTTTTAGCAACCACGGCTTGACGTGAGGTGGTCGGATCAACAGCACTTCTTTTTTGAACTTCAGATCGCCAGTTTCTTTTCCTGTCCCTTTCATATTTTTTTGCCTGCCGATGGTCCCTTGCCGAGAGATCTGAAACAAGCTTGATTATCCCTTCATTCACCCTTTGGGCCCAGCGCACACGTTCTTTTTCCAGATACTTTTGGTCTGGGTCTTCGCAGATTTTTTTACGCCGTGCTTTTTCAGCCTCTCGTTTCTTCCGTAAACGCTCTTCTTTATCTGCTTTTGTTTCTACCTTCAAAGTTCAAAAAAGATAGAGAAGGTATTGCACAAGTCTTGAATAAATTAAAAAACTAAATTGAAAAACATCAATAATATCAAAAATTACTTTTCTCATCTTGTCAACGACTTTTTCGCGTAGCTTAAAAATACTCACTCAAACTGAAAACCAAAACTTCATTTTCTTATGAGCCCTTGACAGTCCCCATGAAGCTTTACCGCCATGTAAAAACACGAAAGTGGAGAGAGAGAAATGTCAAAAATATTTGATGTCAATACCAGTAAGAGAGAGAGAGAGAGAGAGAGTGGAGAGAGAGAAATGTCAAAAATCCCCTCGAAGTTCTGATTCGTGACTCTTTTTGCTTTCCCGTCGCATTTTTATTAAAGACCCCAATACCATAAACGTTTAATCAAATGTTAATGTAAATAACAAGTGTCGGTACCACGGTGGGGACATCCACGGTGGGGACATATCGACTTCACCATGGATTTGCAATTAAAGGAAAAATAGTGAAGAATATTCCGCTTACCAGTTCTTTATCCTCGATAAAACAATGTAAATTTTTACTTTTCTGGGCATTTTCAACTGATGCGCGATCCTGCACTGCCACGGTGGGGACGTGTTCTGATATCCCTCACAAAATCCACTGGAAAAGTGGGTGGAAATTTGAGGGAGGAGTTTCAATCGAACGTGAAAACTCAAACTTTTGAATTTTGACACTTCGAAGCATAGTTCCCGCCTGGAGATGGAGCCACAAAGTCCAGTTCTTTTATGTCCACGCTGGGGGGTTCTATAAATAACCGTCGGTTTTTTTAAAAAATGTAGGACAAACTTTGATCGCGGGGGAGTAAGGTATTTTATCATCACGGACCGTCTCATGGTGGAAAAGTTCATGGTTTGAATCCTAAAAATGCATTGTGATGATGCAGGATTGCCCCGGTCTACGGGTTGGCCAAAATATATAAGAATTTATGATTTGGACAAGCCACGGTGGGGACATTTCACGTAGTTTCTGGCCGCTCAGCTTCCCAAGAGTGCCTCATATTTAAGTTTTTTGTAAAAATTACTTGTCTGTAAACACTTTTAACAAATCCGCTTCATATCAACCTTAATTTTTCCATGATTGGGGCTGAAAAGAACCTGGACGTGGATTCGCCCCTTATTGGCGTTTTTGCCCATATATACATTGTTGGGCGGTATCTCAGTCATAACTTGACGAATGTTGGTTCTTAAGTGCTCAAGAGTTAAAGGTCTATCTGCATAAACACGGTCTTTCGCGTAGCCCCACAAAAACAGTCTAATAGTGTCAAATCGCATGATCTTGGTGGCCAGTTGATATCGCCACGACGCACAGTGTACGATTTTAATATGGTAGCAACACTAAATTCCATAACTTTAAAACTATTCAAGATAAAGCAATGCATTTTGGGGAAAGGTTTTTTATAGCTAGTGCAAGTTAAAGCAAATTATATTGATGCACAGATAAATCAGTGTCTATTACACTGCTTTACAAATTTTAGCTTTGGAAAAATACCAAGAACGCCACGAAAAACGCTGTAATTTTTTTTTCCTAAGTACCGATTTTTAGATAACGGTACTTTTGTGTTTTTCGGTGTATCATCCCTTAAATGTTGGTAGTTAAATAAACTATATGGTTAAAAAATAAAACATTCCAGATCTTCACTATAAAGTAGAAGAAAAACGAAATAAAAATGAAAATTTTTGAAAAAAACGTTAAAAAACACCAAATTTTGAACTTTGAGGGGCCACTACTCGGTCATTTCTTATCAGAGAGAAATGTATAGCTTATCGACGGAAAGGGCATTCAATTACCTTTTTAACGATATCCCATATATCTCGATCGGTCTTTTCGGTTGGGCTCCACAGGGGATTGAGTGGGATGATACACCGAAAAACACAAAAGTACCGTTATCTAAAAATCGGTACTTAGGAAAAAAAAATTACAGCGTTTTTCGTGTTCAGGAGGTTCTAATTAACTTATCTAGGCATGTGGCATTCTTGGTATTTTTTGGCTGTAAACCAGTGTTATCATTGCGACCGCTTCAGTAGAAAAGATTCTAGATCCCATTTGACGCATGTACCTCTCTCTGGAGACGATTTAAATAATTATTTTAGTAATTCTGCTGAGTTACGTTTGCCTGTTGAACGAAGTTTTGTTTCAGCTGCCATAAACAGCTGATCTTCGCATACACTCTCACATAATTTCATCGCTTTCTTTTGTTTTGGCCAATCAGTAAAGCTTTTTACAGGTCTCCCAGCAGTATCATTTGGGCTTGAAACATTAACAAATGACGATGTATTTATTTTCGATGCTAGCCATTCACTGTGGTCCGAATAAAATCTTGACTTTGCTCGATAGGCCTTAGCCCACCTGCTAGCAAAATGTTCTCACAAACGCTTGCAAAATAATTTTAATTTGTCATAATCTATTGCGCATCTAGAACCGCTACAAAGATTGTCTGATACTTCATCAACAAGCCTAGTGCATCGGCCTGTATTCGGTGTTACAACCCACAAATCGAACAAATGATGGTGAGTAATCGTAGTGGCAATATTCCAAAAGCTTCAAGAATTTCTGGGGAAGCAAACGGCTGCAAAATTCTTTTAGTTACAGCTATTGTGAACACTTTCCAGATTATTTTGACGAAACTTTCGCCCCAGTACTCTCCCGTGTTTAGGAGATACAGACTAGAAAGTATTATGGATTTTTTCATATTAAATTATTAAAACCTGATTAACATTTATGAGAAATATATAAACAACATACGGTTTTTCGTTGATTTATATTTAAGTATGTAATTATGAATAGTTTTTCTTTTAAATAAAAAAAACCGCACCAAGAAATATTGTATAATATCTGCACAATCAGAATTTAAACTTTAATGAATATTTCCCAACTCATACTCAGGTTTTTTCAACTATTTATATTTGATATTGACAGTACTGTTATAATCTGCATACACAATTTTTTCATTTTGAAATCATTATTTTTAGAATGACTAGGTAGCCTACTACCAACCTCCATATTTGAAAAAACGAAATAGAACAAAAAAAAATTAGGATTTAGTGTTGGCATCATATCAAAATCGTACACTGTGCGACGAGAAATTACGCGGCCAGGAAATGTCTCTTGGAATAAAGCCATATCCGCTCGAGTTGTGTGGCATGTGGCACCGTCAATTGCAGGCAAAAAAAGTCAGTTATCATATGACCATAACGCTCCGAATTGACGGTGACAGTCGTTCCATCGTCGTTTTCGAAGAAGTAAGACCCAATCACACCTTCGGACCAAAGAGCGCACCAAACAGTGACTTTTTCTGGATGTAAATAATGGCCTCTCTTCAGTTACTTGAGGATTATCAGAACCCCAACTACGAGAATTTTGTTTATTAACATACCCATCGAGTGAGAAATGTGCTTCATCGCTGAAGAAAATTTTGTTCGAAAAATCGCCGTCCACCGCCTCTTGTTCAAGCACCCACTCCACGTATCTACGACGTTGTGAATGGTCAGCTGGCTTCAGTTGTTGTGTGAGTTGGACTTTATATAGATGTAGGTGTAGATCCGAATGCAAAATACGCCATAATGTGCCGTAAGACAGTCCTAATTCCTGAGCAGCGATATTTTCAGCGGAACGAGTGAAACGATGATGCACAGGCCTTACAATATCTGTAACCGTTTCAGTCTCTTCAAATTTCTTCACAATTTTGCCAATTGCTTGCGTAGTTGGTCGATTATGTAAACCATAATCTCCTCTTAAAGCACGATATGTGGCTGTGCCAGAACACCATTTTTGTAGTAGGTTTTAATAATTTTTATGCGTTGTGTGATAGTTAAGCGATGCATTTGCGTCAATGTCAGACTTTCAACTGAAAAGAAAAAAATTGGTTTAACAACATAGTTTGACAGATGTCGAATTCCAGCCCTATACTATAAACCACGAAATGGATAACCCTTATATACCTTTCCTTTTAAGATGGTAGTATGGATCCACTAGCAATGAAAACCGAAAATTCAAAAACATTACTTCTGGTTTAAGTTGAAGCACCTTTGACATCTCTATGATCCAAAATCGTCATCACTCCATATTGATATTTTTTTGGGTGTAGGAGGCCCATGAGAGCTACTTAATTTATTAGTTGTCTCTGTCTATTATAATTGATGGCATCTTAATCAAAAATAATGTGCCGTTAAATTGAGTGTTTGACGACATTGACTTAAGCATGGATTGGAGTTAGGACAATTTGCTTCCAAGAAAAAATATTTTTTTGATAGAAAAAACAGACATCTGATTTAATAATGATGATAATGATAATGTTACAGCACCGAATGCGAATTTTATATACAACGAACTTATACTTTTCTCAAATCCGTAAAGCTAAATGAATGCAATTTTAGAAAAGTTGATTTGAATGGTTTTACTTCCAAGCCGTCCAGTTACACGGAAAAAACAGAATTGGTAAAATCGAATGATTACATTTCTATGAATAAAATTTGTGGAATTCAAAAATATTCATTTCTTTAAATTGAAGAAAAAATTGTTGAAATCAAAATACTTTGTTTTTTAGATATTCAAATTATTTGATTTTACAACAAAATATTTTTGCTTAATCAGCTAAATGTTTCACTGTTAGTTCAAATAAAAAACTTCGTTAATGAATTAGTAAAATCAATTCAAACTTTAGAATTTTTAAACATCTCATATTTGTTGAAATTTTATCTCGAAATATATGATTTTTCTAATTCGCATGTGTAAATTGCATAAATCAATTTGTATACAGGGTGGCTGAGTCACGACTGGACAAATTTCACCAGCGTATTCCTTGGTTAATTTCATGAAAACATGTCCATCATCCCTCATCCCTGAAAATGCAAGGGGGCGAAATGGCAGAGGGTTGAAAGTTTTCGGATTGGTGGTCGGAGGGTACTAGGGTAAAATTGCTATGTTCTGAACCAGTGGTCGGATTTCGTCTCTCTGGCTGAGCAAATTGAGGTTATGTGCACATTCTTATGTCTTCATCTCGGCGATTTCACTTTTTTTGATGATAATGAAAGGTCTCTTAAAGGCCTTTCCAAAAAGCCCTTCAATCTGACATGGGAGAAATTAAATGAAAATAAAATAATGAAATTAAAAATTAAAATCAAAGTTTTAATTAATAATTGTATTTATTTTGATGACGATGCTACCCAATTGATAGCGAAATACTCAAGAATGAAATAATTTAAAACAGACCTAACTCTGGAACATTTTAATTTTAAATATAATACGAAAGGTCGAATAAATCATCACATTTTAAAAATATATATAGCTTAACAAAAAGACAGCTCCGGGATACGACGGAATCAATGGTAATATTACGAAACACTTAACCAAAAAATGTCTTGTTTTTCTCACATATATATATAATGCTATATTGAGACTCAATCATTTTCCGACGCAATGGAAATGTGCTGAGATAACGATGATTCCAAAACCCAATAAACCAGAACATTTGCTTACATCATATAGGCCAATCAGCTTATTGGCGACTTTCTCCAAAATATTTGAGAAAATAGTTTTTGAGCAGATTATCTCCTATTCCCGTAAATCGCAAAATTATTCCAGACCATCAGTTCGGATTCAGAGAAAAGCATGGAACACCAGAACAAGTACACCGTGTAGTCAAAGTTGTAACCGATGCATTTGAAAACAAGAAATACTGTTCTGCGACCTTTCTGGATGTACAGCAAGCCTTCGACCGAGTGTGTCATCAAGGCCTTCTTTATAAGTTAAAAATATATTTGCCTGCCCCCTACTACCAGGTGCTCAGAAGCTACCTTAGCGAAAGACACTTCTACGTGAAAATAAACGATGAAACTTCTGAAATTAAACCCGTAAGAGCAGGGATACCGCAAGGAAGTGTACTGGGACCGGTGTTGTACACAATATTTACTTCAGATATGCCAACTGCAAGTAATGTTACAGTATGCTGACGATACCGATATATGCTGACGATACCGCAATTCTTGCTTTCAGTGAATCACCTTCAGAAGCATCGTCGCTTGCCCAGAAACAGCTTGGTGTTATGTGAGAATGGCTGCAAAAGTGGAATAAAAAAGTAAATGCAGAAAAATCAAGCCAAATGACATTCTCATTGAGACGTGGTGACTGTCCTCCCCTTCGACTAAATGGGAATGAAATTCCTAAAAGTGAAACGGTGAAATATCTGGGAATAATTCTTGATCGGCGACTAACGTGGAAAACACATATTAAAAATAAACAGCAGTATTTAAAGCTAAAATTGAAAAAACTTTGGTGGCTATTGGGAACCAAATCTAAATTGAATCTGACTAATAAACTCACAATTTATAAAGTCATACTAAAGCCAGTGTGGACATATGGTATCCAGCTGTGGGGTACAGCAAGTAACTCCAATATAGAAATACTTGAAAGATTCCAGTCGAAGACATTGAGAACAATTACGAACGCACCATGGTTCATTTCTAATAAGGCCATAAGGTGAGATCTAAAAATATTATCTGTTAAAGAGGAAATTAGGAAAGCCAGCGATCTATACTTGCAAAGACTTAGCAACCATGTCAATCCCAAAGCTATATCACTGCTAGACTCTACAGAAGAAACTAGAAGACTGAAACGATGTCACATTTTAGACCTACCTTTTCGGTCTTAATGTAAACTTAACTTTATTTTTTTTGTAAATAATAAATTAATAATAATAAGTTTGTTAATAAATTGTTAATAACATAGAATAAGTTGAATTTTAAAGAAAATTTATTCTATTTTGTTTTATGTTATGTTGCTTACTGAATCATCATAACCAAATTCATTTTTGTAATTAATAACGAATTTACGAATGAAAAAAAAAAAAATAATAATATTCCAATTTGGAATGCGTGTTTAATATAAAATGTAAAAGTTTTATTAAAATTCGCATTAAAGTGATTTAAAATCGAAAATTATATTCAAATTTGAGAGAGAATTTTCATGTATGAAAATCTTATTAACCCATTAACGCCGGCTCCCTTATTAGTTTGAGAAAAGGGTTGAAACTTAGTGGAGGATGCCATAGGGTCACTCATATTCCGCTCACAAAAATTCAGCCCCCTATCTCCACCCACAACCCGTGCAGGGGGTGGTGCGTTTTCGAACCCGTCGGCGTTAGTGAGTACAATTTTAGTACTGGCAAGGGTTTTTTGAAAAATTGCATTGTAAAGGAAATTTCATGGACTAACGAACGAATCAGTCTCTTTTCTTCTTTCTTGCAACCAATCTAGTCACACAAGCAAAGTTTTTTTAGATTTGAAATGACAGTGAGTATTGATTCCAGTGTTCTCTGAAAAGTAGTACTTTTGTTTTGCTTCAAATTGTTTTGATGTGTTTGATGTTTTCGTTCTCATTCATTTTCCATTTTGTTTCTAAATGAATGATCACATAAATACAAGTTTGTTTTGTTAGCAGTGAATGTAGTATTTGACCCACTCACTTTTGAAGCGAATGTCTTGTTATATCATTCAAGACATTCATTGCAGAGGTTTAATCCAAGCAGCCCTGTGGGCAGGCCGGCTAAGGTAATGCTATAGGGATGCAGTTATTCGTGATAACTTGTCTATCTGTATGTTCGCAATTCGCAGTAAAAAAAATCACAACATTCAGTACCCGAGTAGGTAACACATCCGGCTGCAAGTGCTGAGATCATGTGTTCGAATCCTGAGGCTGACTTACGTACTTATCCAGTCTCGGACAACCCCTGGGGGTCAGGGACCTTACAAATCGAAAATATCATATTTCGCCAACCAGTTCGGTCTTTTGCTTTATATCACCAGTTGGCAATACCACGTGAACGCAGGGATCGTTAACCTAATCCCTCCAGCGGAGTCATGGGCGAGTTTCACACTCGTCATTTAAAAGCTCAATTTAAAAGCTCACAGAAAATTTGCATTTTAAATGACAAGCATCGGGCACTTAAAGTACATTTAAATGGAGAATTTTCAACTGTGAAACTGGCCATTAGCTATGAAATAATTTTAGTTTTGAAATTAGATAAAAAAAATGTTTGAAAAGCTTAATTAATTTTTAATTAATTCCAAATCAAATCATATAATCATTTTGAAAAAAAAAATTGTTTGGATATGGCATTTAAATTATATTTCAAAATGGAAATTATGCGTCTTATACTAAAAGCCAGATACATTTCTTTAATCTGACTAATTTTAATTTTTAATACTAAAATACTTTTAATACTAATTTTCGTTACTCGCTGAATTTTCAAAATATATGAATAATATTTCTAATTCCGATTCGTTAATGAATACACAATGAAAAAAATTCATTAAAGCAAGGAATGTTTTTGTTGAATCAAAGATTGACAAATAGAATTCTTTGAAAATAAGAATTAAAGATTTGTAATATTTGCAAAAGTTTTTCTTGAAACTAATTAATTAATTTTAAGTTTTAACAAAAACTGCAGGATGAAAAACAACAAATCTTGTTTTGTTACATCAGATAAACTATTTCTATGACTGTAAAGTATACAAAGAATTTATTGAAATCGGACGCGAGATTGCCCGATAAATATAATTTTTTTTCTGTGTACTGATTTCTAAGATTTTATGTATTTTCAATCATGCTCAGCTTGATCAAGTCTTTGCAGATTTCATTTATCCTCCAATCTTCGACTCTACGGCTGTAATAAATAGGCAGCATTCCACTACGGCTTTGCTAGTGACAGAAAAACGGGAAAAGGGGAAGTTATTAGGAGGAAATATTCGATTGGAAACAATGGTTTGTTGCTCACCGCACAACACTGCACCACGCTGCAACATACGAGTATTATGTTACCACAATTTAATGTAATTTGCTGACAAATTGTTTTGTTTTGAAATTTAAAAATTTATTTTATGGTCATTTTATATTCACA
Source organism: Phaonia tiefii (assembly GCA_963931995.1). Lineage (NCBI taxonomy): Eukaryota > Metazoa > Arthropoda > Insecta > Diptera > Muscidae > Phaonia > Phaonia tiefii. Next base: position 97,260,477 of record OZ008370.1, on the reverse strand, counting down.
ATTATGAACAGAGCCTTTTCATTCATTTACGACTCCTTTGGGATGCCTTTTTTGAGAGGTCTGAAAACGTTTATGCAAAAAGTTAAATTTTTTAATGAGCTTTTTATGTATAACTGTTTTTGAAAATTTCCCTCTTTTTTATCAGTTTTTTTCTGAATCGTTTAAGAGCATTAATAACCCCTCAAATAAGAGTGGGAAAATGGGTATTTTTGGAGCGTACATTTTGGACGTCTCACAAAAAGTCTTCGAAAAATATATTTTATGACTCCGAATTATGATCCCCTCTGAAATTGCTCATAATTTTTACTATTTTGTGACTCTGAATTTCCCAGTAATCTGCAAATTTTTGGCTGGGTATAGTTTTATATTTATCATGGGAATTGTGACCAGTCAGATCAAGCAAAAGTATAGGAATAAAGTTCAGAAAGCTGATCAAATGCAATCTAGACATATGATCAAAACAACCATGATAACACACGTTGTACAAATTAGTCTATACATATTAGTTTACACTCGATATATTTGGTAGCATATTTCGAATTGTGTGTCGCCATGAACTTTAAAGTATATAAAATAAAGCAATTGGTCAGTATAAGTTAAGCATCATTTGGACAATGATTAGGTACTTGCATCAAAACCGGACCAGGCTGGGTCAGAATAATTGGATCAGCTGTAGGTCGAATAACATACTCATAAGGAACAAATCATACCACGGGGTAGACTTTCACGCACGATTCGAAAATTTGTGAGGAGTTTTGTCGTTTCTCTATCTTCACTTTCGTATTTCTGCCATTTTGTTTTATATTAATTCTCATGTCGATGTGAAAAGGTGCAATCGATAAGTACAAATATTTAGTTTTTTAATAAATGAGAATACACCACTTTTACAATTTCTGCGAATGTAAGGCAACGAATTCAATATAGAGAATTTCCTTTTTTGATAAATTTAATTAGAATGGGACACTTTTACAAATTTTTACGAATGTAAGAATGAGGGAGATCAGCCGATTAAAGGTCAAAAACTAAAGGGGTGGTTGCAAACCATAACGCACAATGTAATCGTGATTCACGTAGGGTTTTTACAAGAGATTTGTGTAATAATTGCAGCCTGACAAGCAAACTCTAAATGGTGACTTAATCACCACTTGTATGAGTCACCAGTCTACGTAGTCTTAGTCTTTTGACTAACGAGGGATTTAAGTCCGTCTGCTATGCAGATGTTATGGTGGTGCTTATTAGGGAAGTTAGGTTCGATTTTTATGATTAAAAACATATCCTCTGGGATGAGTACAATTTAGTTGGCTCTCAGAAGCTCAATGTGTTACTGATGCCTATCTGAGATAAATCTTCCAGAGCACGAATTAGGCACCAGCACATAGTGGACATCCCCTACCGGCTAGTGCTGGACACGTGCAAATAATATGTTCAGTGGACTCAAGCTCAATGTGTTACTGATGCTTATCTGAGATAAATTTTCCAGAGCACGAATTAGGCACCAGCACATAGTGGACATCCCCTACCGGCTAGTGCTGGACACATGCAAATAATATGTTCAGTGGACTCTTTCCTCTCCTCATCTTTTGGTCGTCTACAGAAGTGATTTGCCGAGACATTTAGTCTCGCCGCATGTCTACCAATTAGATAGTGTTCCATCAAAACTGAAGTAAGCGGTGATACCTTGTACGTGGCAAGAGACAGCTGGTTCATAGATCTCCTGCTTTCCACTATTAACCAGATTCCTGTGGAAAATGTACGGTAGTCCTTAGACTTGCGCTCATCCAAGGAATATTCTGGCGAACTGCCACCCAGATGAAGTGAATATCGTACTGCTGCGTCTCGCTAAGTTATCTACCGGAGTTTTGGCCAGGCGTTTGCTTTAGGAGTTCCGATTGTAGAGACTTTACACCCGTCTGACTGTCAGAAAGGATGTTGACCCTATTGACAGCTGCACTATTTTCCCGCAGCAAGTCGCTCACCTCCGCAACAGCCACAATTTTCATCTAAAACATGGTACAATGATCCGGTAGTAGACGACAAAGGGGCAACCCTCGAGTAGACCCCACACCCTACCTCATTGTTAATTTTCGACACAATCGTGAGGAAATGTACATATCCCTTTTTAACGGGAACTCTTTTGTTCCCGAAATCATTTCCGGATATGAGAGTGCAGTATATCCAATCAAATAGTGCTTACCCTGTCTAGTAGTCGACAAATGCAGGAATTGTGGGAGCACCTTTCATCACTATTCGACGACCGACTTCGGCCATGCGACATAGATAGATTTGCATTAACCTGATGACATGCATGGAACCAACCTGCGTTCATGTTATGTCCACCGACAACAATTAGAGGAATACATCAGTGTAGTAGTGGGAGTGGTGTGCAAATCACGCACACACGTCGTCACGATTCGTCGTCACATCCAAATATTATCGGCAGACGGACTTCAAGAACACTTGAAATGTCGTACAACTCAAATGTAAAACCTTAAAAATGGTAATATATTTGTGTACAAGAATGACAGAGATGACCGCTTATGTGAAACCATGCTTCCTTGAAAGACTATTAACTTATCCCAGGCAGTGAAATACTTGGGTGTAATTCTGAATCGTAATCCATGTAAGGCGCTCCAGGCGAGAAAGACCACATATAACTAAAATTAGATATTGACTACACATCTGTACTGTGGACAGCAATAGGGAATACATGATACAAACTGATCAAGGCACCAATGGAATGGAGGACTTATTGTATTGCAGAGAAAGTGGTAACTGTAATCTGATATACATTTATCTCACGAAGAGATTCATGGGGCTGTGCATTTTAGTCGATGGGGAGAGAGAAATCCATAGATATACTGGCGTATCTAGTTTTGCTGGAGTAACGAAAATACGCCTCTTTATCGAGGCCCTAAATATTCTTTCTCATTTCTTATTCTTCCTTTCAGTTATTTCGCTTTCCAAATCACTATATTTTATATCAGGCAGAGCTTGAGGTAACCATGGCGTGTGTAAGATGGTTGAACGTTAAAGGTGGGCACACAACTGTGTAGATAAAGTCAGAAAGTCTTCCAACGCCTACGGTCCTCGAGTTCAAGAAGGATTTCAACAAATTATTCACCACTGGCAGAGCTGGGAAGAAATGGACCCTAGGACACCGCGCTGACCTATAAAATGATAGAGCAGATGAACTCCAATCGCCTTTTGAAATAAGAATAACCAAACTTCAATAATGGGCAGGAACAACCAACATTATGGAACGCGATACACGAGAGCAAAATGAGAAAAAACTCCGTGACACGAAGAGGATTAGAGGACAACAAGAGGATAGATAAGGCAGGGCAAACTTGAACTGGGCCTACTCATGGGCATCCTAGCTGAACACTTTACTTTGCAAGCATATCCTCGCAAAACAAAGCGGACGGACGGAAATGATTGTAGGTAGGATGTGCTGGGAGAGTTTCTCTGTCGTTACCCTGAATTTGCCGAACTAAGACTTAACACCTTTCAGACGCTTTAAGGCGAATGTACTGGAAAACACTGACGAAATATGTTTGTTCTATAAAAAAATAGTTGAGATACCTCCCGGGAACTCCGTGAACGTACAGCAGCCTATTGCTGTGTTAAATTTATGCTAAAAGATAGGTCATGAAAAGTGGCATAAATGGTTCAAATCGTCTTTTTCATTCTAACTTAAACTACCATGTGTCGAACCTCCTGCAAGAGAGCGTCTTATATACTGCTTCTCTGTGTTTTAACCGACGCCTAAAATGTAAGCTACCATGTACTTGAAAGTGTAACTTCGCTGTCAATTGTTATCATGACTGACTTAGAATACGTTTATTAATTTTGAATCGGAAACATAAATATAAATAGGACGACCCATTTTCTCCAAAAATGAAAGAACCCCATTGGGTACAAGGGTTTGTTTTAATTCGGAGGATTTCTTTTTTTCTACTTTTATTTGTTTTTCCGTTTTATAAAGTGCTACCACGACTGATGTTGTATTCTGCTCCCGTCAATTCGACAGTAGTGTCTGTTCCTGGTTGATTTTTCTTTGAATACCCGTGACGGCTGGTTATGTAATCTTAAAGTTTGTGGCCGTCGGAGGTGCAATGGTTAGTGTGCGCGGCTGTTGAGCGAGAGAACATGGGTTCAATCCCTGCTCTGACCATATTACACTTCCTTAGATGATGGCCACTTCGCATGGTCTCGGCGACACTATCGAGTAATGAGCCATGAAATAGCTTCTCAAGAAACCGTTCTGAATCAGTGTAAAATTGTAGGTCCCAATCGGTGAGTGAAAATTGGAAAGCGCACAGCGAATTGAGGTTGTCACGACCGAAGTTAGTCGTCACAAGTGAAATTCGGTTGAAGCAACCTCGTTGCATAACTGATTCGGTTGTGACAACTAAATTTTGATTTATATTCCTTTTGACAACCAAATTTTCTTAAATTTCGTTTGGTACAACCGAATTTGGAGTTGATTCGAATGGAACAACCGAAATTGGTACCAAATTGGTAGTAACCGAATGTGGCATAAATTCAGGTTCAACAAGCTAATTTGGTAACAATTCGGTTGTCACTACTGAATTTGGTATCAATTCGGTTGTAACTACCGAGTTAGGTTTCGATTCGGTTGTAACTACCGCATTTGGTTTCAGTTCGGTCGCTGTAACTGAATTTCTCATGAATTCTGTAGGTATAACTGCATTTCATTTTTAATTCGGTTACCACAACATAACTAAATGTAACTATTTAAACCTTGACGTTTCTATTTCAATGTATTTCCAAAAACAAATATTATTTTAATAGAAGTTAAAATATTCCGTCACGGCGATATCAAAATTTTTTTTGTGGTTTTTACGAAAGGTAAGTAAAAATATTGCAATTATGTTTTTTGTATTAAATCGTCTTATTTTGCAGAGAGTGTCCAAGCAGCTATCAAGAGCTATGAAGCATTTCAAATTCGGTCGATGGATATATGCTGCAATCATCTGTGTACGAAACTATGTAGGACCTAAATCAACAGATACAATACGCCAGAATTGGCGCGGTGATCCATAATGGCCGGCATTTCAAAAAAAATCGGTAGTGACATGTAAAATACTTCTGTTCCTCTAAAGATTACCCTATATAAATGACTTTAGTTTCTCGCTTTCTAATGTTTTTTATAAAAATATAGAAAATAGTTTCGACAACCTCTAATGAAGTCACTATCTAAATTCGGTTATTACAACCTCTAATTAAGTTGTATCAACCTCTAATGAGGTTGTGTCAGCCTGTACAAAGGTTGTGTCAACCTCTACTGAGGTTGTGTTATCCTCTAATGAGGTTGTGACAACCTCTAAATTCGGTTAGGGCTAATTCGGCTGTCAACAGAATTTTTCTGTGAGTGTACCTACAAAGACTAACCCTTTGGAAACTAATTCAAAGGTACGTTTAAAGTTGTAAAAAAAATTGTCCGCATTCATACATTTCTCATACATTTTCACCAAATTTAAAACAGCCCGTTGTCCTTGATTGACTGCACGCTCTTCGCCAGGCTGTTTCGCCATAAATTATATTCTTCAATGGATAATGTGATTTTAAGTCACAGACCCACCATATTTGTATCCCAGTTTAGGCAGGCTTAGAGGATATATATTGTGTAAAACGAGTTCGACCGCGATATGGGAACAATTGTTCTTCAACGGCTATGGATTCATGCGGTGTATACTCTCTTTCTAAATTACCAAGCATCATTGTCCAAATATCGTCAATAGCTGTCGGTTTACTTATAATTTTTAACAACTGTCTTTCTGCTCGACTGTTACCATTATTGAAATGAAGTGTTCAGGTGATGTCTATGAAATGATGTTTAGACATTGCGGCCTTGTAAAGGGTTTTCCAATTTGAGTGATACGATTTATTTAAAAACACACACTAATTGTTAAGGAAATTCAAATGTTTTTTATTTAATGTGAAGTACAATCCATACAATTAAGTTCTGAATGAAACGTCTTTCAAATGGCCTCCACGTCTTCTTTTGCAGGAACGAAGTCGATGAACCCAATTTTCGAGCCCATTTGCCACAAAATAAAGTCGTATGTCATGAACAGCACGTCCAGTATTGACTTGCAAAGCTTGAAGAGAGTCTGGTGTATTGCTAAAGACCAATGACTTTAAATAAACCCACAATAAATAGTATAATGGCGTTAAATTGGCGGTCATTCAAAGTCACAATTTGTTGAAATAATAGAATCACCAAACTTTTCTCGCAATATTTCGATTGGTGCACGTGCTGTGTGGCACGTAGCTCCGTCTTGTTCGAACCACACGTTGTCAAGATCAACTTCTTCCAAAATCGGACATAAAAAGTTGGTTATCATCGATCTATACCGCTCTCCATTCATAGTAACGCTGTTACCAGCCTCATTTCGAAAGAAGTACGGACCGATGATTCCACCAGACCAAAAACCACACCGAACTGTCGATTTTGGTCAATTTAACGGTTGTTCATGAATCATTTGTGCATTTTCTTCGCACCAGAATCTACAGTTTTGTTTATATACTGCACCACTCAGGTGAAAGTCGGCCTCATCGGAGAAAATTGTTTTCTTAAAAATATCGTTATAGTTTCCAAGTTGTTCCAAGACAAAATCAGGAAATTCCTGACGTTTACGGTGGTCCAATGGCTACAGTTCTTGAGTAATAACAATTTTATATGGATTTAAGCCAAAATCCTGTCTCAAAATCCGCCAAGTTTTGGTTTGAGACAGTCCCAATGGTTGACAACGTCTTGGAATCGATAAATTTCGGTCTTGAGCAACACTTGCCTGAACGGAAGCAATATTTTCATTATTTCGAGCGGTTCTTTGTCTTATTGGCGCTTGAACATTATGCAAAGAAAATGTACGCTCGTAATTTGAAACAATTCGATGAATAGCCAGCACAAGTGGATAATTTTTAATACCTTAAAATGGCACGAAAAGTTGTAATTGGAGAACGATTATTTTGATAAAAAAAATTTAATAATTTGTAAACGTTGTTCGTGCCTATATCTCTCCGTGATAAAATTGTAAACATTACTGAATACAATGGGAAAAAAGGCAGATCATGATATACTACATATGACCGAAACGTCACTTTTAAATCATATCATTCAAATTCGAACACCCTTTATATATGTAATTGTGTAGCACACCAAAAAATGGTTTCCAATTACACCCCACGAAGGGATTGTGGAGAGCTTCTCACAAACAGTGGGCTATGTGCGTTCTAGTTTTACTCCCACTGATTGCGCTCTACAATTTAACACCGGTTCCGAACGGTATTTTTGAGAAACTTTTTTATGGCTGAATACTCGATAGTGTCGCCGTCACTCAGCGATGTGACCGCCGTCGAAGGATATGTTAGCAGGAATCGAACCCAAGTACCGCGCACACTACCATCGCATCAGCGACGGACAGAACAACCACTACAACGCTTTCATTGGCTCAGAATTGGGCCGGTATAGACCTGAATGCAGTAAAACACCCAGATATGCGTGAAGCTCTTTCAACGATAGTGGACTCCATTGTTTTGGCTTTGCGCTGACACTTCCTGTATTCCAGGCTACAGCCAATTCTGTGCCTTTTCTGTTTATTTCTCTAATTATACAACATGCGATTTCATTGGTCAAGACGGATTTAAAGATTGTTAAATCGATCAGCAACAGTACGGGATGCTGGCCCTGGCTTGCATTCTGTATAATTTACAAAATTGTGATCACGAACGCGGCGAATTATTCTCATTTGTTTGATTTGTTTCATTTATTTCATTTCTTGCTGTTTTGGGAATCAATATGCGGTGAACCTCCGAAAGCTTCTCTTAGGCCTAATTTTTGACTGACTATTTACATTTGTAATCAGTTGATTTTGATTTATGTTTGATCTGACTTTAAATACGAAAAGAGTTTTCCAGTGCTTTGCCAAATAATCTTACTACAATGTGGCAACTGTGGCAACTGCTCCGAAAAATAACGGGTATTCATACACAGCAATTGACTATTAACCTAAAAAGTGAATTTAGGCCTTACAATGCGTTCCTGCTGAATGTCATCATCTTCAACGGAATCTAATTCTTCTGCAATTTCGATATTTAGTTCGCCTTCGACGTCAGACGCAGCGTCGTCTAATACATAATCACCATCGACGTTTTCACGTCCATTTTTAAATAGTTCAGGTTCCTCATCATCTTACTCCAAGTATCTGCTCAAACTTTCCAATGTCGCGTCTTGTTCGATCGCGAATGGAGTTCGACGATTTAAAATTAGATCAAAATTATGACAATCACTCATAGTTTCACAAAAGGCAAACAAAAGCAACACGTTTTCTAATATAATATTCAGTTACCTGATGTTACACATGTTTCGTTTTATCCATGTGATCCCCAGTCAAATGCAGCTGTTGGTTTTACAGCTGTTTCATGTTTACATTTATTTAGAAGGGCACGTGAGTGAGTGTCAGCTCTAGCTAATGACCAATGTCGTTGTAAATACTCACTTTCCTTACTTTTTTCTCAGGGTTGCTGTAACTTTTAAATACAGAAACAGAACGGGGAAAAATATATGTAGCTCACAAAAGTTCCCTGGGGACCTAGTACGTCATCCACGTAATAAATTTATTAATCCTACTGCTGATTGTAACACATGTGGAAAAACTGTCCCAAAATAAGAAGACCCCTTTAAAACATTACTTAAATAACTGGCACTGAGTTTCGACCTATTCGATGGAGCCGTTTTGAAATGGTGCATGTTTCAAACACTAAAAGGCCCCAGGGATATTGTCTGTCATCGGAGGGTTAAACTCAGTATATATAGTGACAATTTATTTCGTGAACTCAATCAATCATTCATATGCCACATGACCTCTGTGAGCAAAAAAGGACCAAATACAACATGTTGTAATACGGACGTTACAGAAACACGCCTGTACGGAGTGACTGACAATATGCATAGTAATGTCATCAGAATTCTCCATTACATCAATTTGTGGTACTACGCAGCGTATTATTATCATATTGTTTGTATTCGTATTAAGCGGAACTCATACGTAAAGGGGGTCTATTTCAACATTGACATACGTATAGGAAAATCGTATGACCATTGAATTCTCATTAGTAATACCACTCAGTAAGACCCACAGCTATACTTCGAATGCCACAAGAATATTGTTTGGAATATATACTCAGTATATAAGCTTAATGACTACATATAATCCGATTATATGGGAAATGTGCCATACCATTTCTTAACAAAGAATAATAAATTTTGAATACAAAATTCATACAATCAGTGTTCGCAAAATATCTTTATACATATGACTTTATCATGTGATGATAAATAAGGATAAATAGGTTTAATGTGAGATATTAATAATAATATGTATTAATTGGATGCAAAAAAAGGATAATAGAGTTGTGGCTCAATTCTCTAATATCTGATAAATTGATGGATTTATATAATTATAACAATTTAAATTATAATAATTATGTATAATATTTTACCAAAATTGTCAGATATGTACATAACTACTTGCGAATGTATATTGTTTACAAAACAACTTGTGTATGAGTTCCAAAGTATATTATCAAATGAAAATGAAATGAAAATTAAAACTAAAATGTAATATTTGTATGCTTTTGTAAAGTTGATGCAAAAATTATTTAATTTAATTGAATCTCCCTTAAACGGTAAAATTTAAATTGAACACATTATTTTAATTATAACAGATATTGATGAATACAATATATTCAGCCTTAAAGCATAAACAATTATGAAAAAGTTAATTGAATTAGTTAAATAGAATAGAGATATTGTAACGACGCATTCGTCACAATTGATTCCTGTACTACAACTGTATTATTACATATCTGAATTATTATTTACAATTATTATACAAATATTAATTATTATTATCAATACGCATTTTCTTGAATTCGTATCTAACATTAAGTATAAGAGTAGATTCTATAAGACATCCAATGCATCAACCGTATATCGACTTTAATCCACTTTCTTTCTCCCTTAAACATTGTTTCTAATCTCTTGCTCCCTTTAACACTATCGCCGCACTTATATGAGTAACAACGTTCTCGCATACTCCCATAATCAGTACAAGGATCCCTCACCATTACGTGTCGATGACGCTTAATTCGCGCACTAAGGTCGGCGACAACTTCAGTTGGTCTATGACCGCCGTAGTGGTGGCCACACATGATAGAAACATACCAATTCAACCGTAGCGGTGAACGGTGACACTTCTGGTTTTAGCAGTAATAGTGCCCAGTCACCAGTAGTAGTGAACGGGGACACTAGTGATTTCAATATGCATAGTGGTGAACGGAGATACTACTGATTCTTATAGTCATAGGTCTTGGTTACAAACTTACAGCCACTAATACACTAACCAATACCAAAACTGAGCTCCACTGAACAAGCCCAAACTTTGGATTGAGATTCGAGTATGGAGTCTTGACGTACACATTACATTACGGATATCCTGCGATGGATGATCTTTTGGCTGGAATTGTGGTTGCTGCTTTAGATCTCTAGCGAATATTATTATTATTAAAATAAAAAATTAATAATTTGTAGCCAACAAATTTGATGTTGATACAGGGTGATTCGATAAGACCGCAGATTTGCTTATATAAATAAAAGACACCAGCCTTTATCCAACTATAAAATAAATAAATGGTTTTCCATTACATCCCATGAAGGGATTTAGCCAGAGCTTCTCACAGTCAGTGAGCTGTGCGCGTTCTAGTTTTACACTCATTTATTGGGACCTACAGTTTTACACCGGTTCCGAACGGTATTTTGAGAAGCTTTTTCGTGGCTAAATACTCGATAGTGTCGCCGTCACTAAGCGAGGTGACCGCCGACGAAAGAAATTTAAGGTTGTCAGAGTAGGGATCTAACCCACGTCCTCCTGCACAAGAGCCGCGCACACTAACCATTGCACAACCGGCGGCCACTATCCAACTTTATCCAACTATGTTGTTTTGTTTCATCCTGCTTTCAAATCTATGGCATATATAAATGAAACACCATATCTGTTAAATACCACCACTTCTCTCGCAACGCAGGATGTCAAAATTGTCCGTGACTTTTTAGCATATATCCGGCTGAATATCATTAACAACGAGTATGACTTTGTTCTTCAGCTCTGGAATCATCTCTGACTTATTAATATAGACCATACCTACCTCGTTGTTTCGTGAGATCATGCTTGCTGCGATCTCCCTTCGCAATAGGACCATTGTTCCAAATGGTGGTACCGTCCTGTTGAAACCACATCTTCTTCAAGTCCATATCATCTAATTCTGGCCATAACAATTTTGTTCTGGTATCACGATTTTGTTCAGCGTTCCCTGTAACAGTGCTGCCGATATCATTTTTGAAGAAGTTCGATTCGATGACCCCGCCAGCACAAAAAGTTTACCAAATTGTGACTCGTTGTGGGTGCATAGTTATTTCTTGATTGACATGTGGATTTTCAGTAGCCCAACTGTGGAACTTTTGCTTGTCAAAGTTGAGGTAAAAATGTGCCTCATGGCTCATGGTGCTTTTTTTTACATCCAATTGGTAAATATGTAGTGCTGCACAGTGGGCCGATTAGAAAAACACGGTAATAATATGACAACTTTTAAAGTATTGTAACTAGACATTTATAATGGAGGAATATTGCATTTAGAAGCACTCTGTAACAACTGAGTTGGTTCTGTAGGGTGTCAAATTTGCTTGCTTTGGTGCTGTTGATATTTTCAAAGCCTGGTACTTCTACACTTATAGGCCGATTGCAAAGATCTTTACTTTTGAGAATCTACTGTGCAAGACTAACAAAACAATACTACAAGTGTTGTGGAATGTCTTTTACATTTATTAAGATATTACCCATGAAAGTTAAAAATTGCAAATTGTTTCTTTGACTTTTTCAGTTTTTTGTTACTAACTCGGGCATTTGAGGGAAAAGAATATTTCTGAAAACAGCACTAAATTGGGAACAATTCAATAAAGAATTCACTGTAATATTTTATTTATTTTTTTCGAGCCGGTTGGAATTGCCGACGTCTCTACTTTGGAATTTTTTTTTCAACCTGTAAAAAAACACAATATTTTTCCGAAAAGATACCACGATTCTTTCGATATTTTCTTTAGTATTTCCCAAGAAAACTGTACAAATTTTTAAGTCTTTCTGAAAGACCAGGCTTTGGCAAATATATTTAATATAGAATTGTGATCAGTTGGAAATGCACTTTACAGTCACCATTCTTTGAAAATGTGAAATTTTTGAACAAATTTGTCAACTTCGGTGTTTGGCAGAAATTTCGCACGGTTATTTTATATATATTTTTTTATTTTTATTGTACACTAAAATGTTCTTAAAATCACATCAAAAAAGAAAGAGACCCTAAGAATAAATGAAGTTAGGACAGTTGTACATGTGAAAAAGGTAAAATTTCTTACACAGTAGATTCTCAAAAGTAAAAAATTTTTTCAATCGGTTTATACGTATAGAAGTACCAGGCTGTGAAATTTTTCAACAGCTCTATAATGGTCAACTGGGTTGACACAGGGTGCTTCTGAATGCAGTATTCTAAAAGCCAGTGGTGTTAACAATTTTTCTATGGTAGCTCTTATTTGCGAAATTTTTAAGATTGAAAGTTATGGTTCCAATTCCATTTAGTTGTTTTCCGTTTCTATATATTCTGAATACTTCATTGAAAACGGGAAAATTTTTGGATGTGTGGAAAGTTTCGTCAATAAGTCCAGTGTATAAATCAGGTACATGGAATTCGACCAATTTCGTAGTTTTGCAATGTGTCCAAGCTTTCGGATTTTGTCTTTTATTTTTCAATTTGTTAGCATGGTTTTATAAGAAATAGATCAATGGTCACTAATCTACACGCTCATAAAACGGCCTCTGTAACATATTCTCCCAAACATATTCAACAGGAACTATGTATATGTTTGGAACACACTTCAAACATTTATATGATTGCAAGTCCCAAACTCAGGTGTACTTAAATGCAAACATTAGCATGTTTACTGACAAATATGTATGCTATTACGTGGAAACATATGCGTGCTTCATCCCAAACCTCCATATACTTAAGTGGAAACATATGCGTATTTTCTCCCAAACATAATAATATTTAGAAACGAATTATTCTTTCTCTCTTTATTTATTATAATTAATTTTATCAATATATATCCACATTTATATATAATTAATACAAAAAATTAAACTATTTAAAATTACCCTTTATACATTTACTTGCATCGAATGCGTTACTTTTTTTTATGAAATGAGAATCTGCTGCTCTTTTGCTTCTTGTTTCTTTGTTGTCTCTCACGTTTTTCTTTTTAGAAGGTTTCAACTATGTCTTGGCTATCACTATCCATTGGTACACAAAAAATATACTTATATAAAAATCTAGTTCATGCAAGACAGGCCTGTATTAATTACTTGTGTTTTTTTATTATATTTCACAAATGGTCTGCCATTCCGATTTTTTTCAGTAGAGGCTCGGGCAGAAAAAAGGATTCACCTTGTTGCCCTTTCCAGTTTCCTTCCTCAAAATCGTTTCTCGCTTTGGTAGCACAAATCCATATATACGAAACACATACATAAAACCCAAAGCAACATCACAAACCATTTAACCGTCCGGGCGTTTGTTTATTCTTTTTTCACTGATTAAGCGCTTTTGATATCCTCTGTCCGATGAACCATTGACGACTGAATACATGAAACTAAAACGCAATACATCAGCTAAAATAAGAAACACTGACTTCATCTGCAATTTCCACGCACATTCAGGAATATTTATGAATCACTCATCACTCAGTGAGAGAATAATGCAAAAATACAGATGCACACTTACAAGATATACACACTCGTTGTCCCTCTTTTATTCTCTTGCTCTCGAGAGAGTATAAACAGTGCAACAAACACGGCTGTATTTGTATCACAAACACAGATATATTTTTTTGTCGCAAACACGTGTGTTATAACTTATTTATCATTGTGTCTCTAACATGTAATATTGAATAGCAAACACAATGCGTTTGGGCACAAGTATATTATATTTGCGACAAGCTCCAAACACATGATATATTTGCACCCAAACAACAGAAAACGACAGGTTTTTCAGGGTGGACTTATTTTTACAGGATCTTGTATAGGATGTTTTCTTTAGCTGCATGAGAACTATTGATATCGATAACTAAGGTTCCTCAGCCTAGAATATCAAACTATATTGACATTTATATTCAGTAAGGTTTGGCAAGTCATCATGAATCGTTTGACGCTGCAACATCGCTTCCAAATTGGGGAAATTTACTTTCAAAAAACAAAAAATCTGTTCACGAAGTTTGTGGAGCACTTCGTCCAATTTACGCCAAACATAATCAACCCAGTGAGCAAGGAATTCGTGCAGTTGCTGATCCTTTGGAAGGTAGACAATTTTCAAACCATTAACGACTTGACTGTTTGGTGCAGTTTTCACGGTGGCGGCATCATCGGTCCTTATTTCTTTCGAAATGAGTAAGGAGCTACCCTTACGGTGAATGGCGAGCGCTATCGAGCCATGCTGACAGAATTGTGGTTATTACAAAATCAATTTGGTGACAACTTTATTTCCAGAAGTGTCGTGCTATTTAACGCATCAGAATTAATTTTTATGGGTCTCTGTTAAAAAAAATTCTAAAAAATAGGACGGATTGAATGGACCTTGTGGCTGGGCCTGTGACATATGCCGGAAATCACATTCCAAAAATATATATCATGAAATTATGTACCAGATTATAATAAAAAAAATTTTATTCCAGCAATATATCTGTCTTGTATTATCATTTTAAATTCTCATGCAGCCAAAAACCACACGTTATAATTCGTTTTGATTTAGGGTATCAGGCTATATGAATTATAGAGTATGCACATAGAGAAGAGATTCGTTGTCACAACAAAATTTACAGCCAACGAAAATTTGGCTGTTCCTTGGACTATCACATTATTCAGTTGTGACTACCAGTAATTGAGTTTCGTGTCACCAAAATGTCGTGCATATCCATTGATTTGAAATTTAATTTTGGTTGCAAGAACTGAAATATTTAGTTGAAGCCACAACAACAAAATATAAAAGTGATTTAGTTCTAGCAATAAAATTATCCTGTAGTGGTGAATATTCTATTTATTGGACCAATGAAAACTGTAAAACCTAATACAATTGTACCAAGTAAATATTGACATGCTCAACTAATTACTTGAATTTAATGGCTTTCACCGTTTGCTGATGCGCATTATAAAAATAAATAACTTTGTATTAAATTTTTTTTTCATATTTAAATTCAAATAAAAGTATATTTCAAATAATTTTAAATTCAAATAAAGTTACACGGGCTAACCCGTTATTATTGATCGGGTAACCCATGGGTAGTGATCGTTAACCGATTACCCACAGGGTAAAGGGGAAAAATAATGGGTAGTTACCCACGACGATGGGGAATTACTCAATGGGTAATGGCGAAAATAATGGGTAGTTACCCACGACGATGAGGAATTACTCAATGGGTAATGGCGAAAATAATGGGTAGTTACCCACGACGATGAGGAATTACGCATTATGATTACCTATTACACACGGGGTACCCATTTTACCCATTACTCATGGCGATGGGTAATGAGTTACCCAGGCTATCCCATCCCAGTTTATTATAATTATAAAAAAAATTCTATATATCGGAAACGGAACGCTAAATCGAATATTATCTAATTTTTGGGGGATTCTAAGGGGTTTCCATAAAGTGGTCATATTCTTATGGAGTTTGTTTTAAAAAATCGCTAAAATAGGAAAATCGATAAAATTACAAAATAGCTAAAACTTGGAAACGGTGCGTATTAACTGAAAAATAATACATTTGTTACCTCCGTAGCAGACTACAACCAGGCTATAACCGTCTTTTATCTAAAATCTAAAATTTTTCGAATAAAAAATTAACAAAACACCATTACGTCTATATTTCGGAGACGGAGCCTCCAGTCGATAAATAATAATTTTTTGGTGGGTTTCTAAGGGTTTTTCATAGTGGTCCAATTCGTATGGACAACTTTTTTTTAAAATAAAATCGCTAAAATTAAAAAAGTTATATACTCGGAAACGTTGGTTCCAAACGCAAAAATATTAAATTTTTTTTACCTCCACAGGATGATTTAGCCAATGGATGTCTTTTATACGGCATCACATTAAAAAACAAATCGTTTTACTACAAATTTTCAAATAAAAATTCGCTAAAACGCACATATGTGTGTGTTAGCGATTTTTTTTAATAATAAGTGATACCATTTTGAAGACATCATTGTTTAAAGCCTCCTATGGAGGTAACAAATTTATAATTGTTTCGATTGGATGCAACGTTTCCGAGTTAAAGATAACTTTTTTGCGATTTTCTTATTTTAGCGAATTAAATTTCTTCCATACGCTTGGGCCACTTTATGAACAACCCTTAGAAATCGTCAGAATGAGTTATTTTTTCGATTGAACGTTCCTTTTCTGAAATAATATAGGCCTAATGGCGTTTTAGCGATTTTTTTATTGGAAAACTTTTAGTTTAAAGTTTATTTTCAACGCCGTTCATAAGAATTGTTCTTAAGAATGGAGGCCCTTGGTGGAAGAAGGTGTTAACTAACTTTTTTTTTCAAAAACAATATTTTCCTTCTTTTAATGTTTCCATGGTATCTGATTTACTTAGTAGGAACATAAATAATGTTACTTGTATTTTGGGCTATAAAACAAAAGGTAACGAACGTTTTTGGACCAAATTGTTTTTATATATTTATTGATATGTATTGTATACAAAAAACCAAGTTTCATTCAAAAAGTCCGCCCTAGCACTTCACGCCCGCTTTATGTCGCATTGGCCAAACATCAATAGCTGCGCGCACCTCATCCATTGGAAAACTGGCTACAGCACGAACCAAAGCTGTCTTAAGAAAATCAATGTTGGTGTATCTTTTGTGGGAGACCATGTCTTCTAAAACAGTCCACAATTTGTAATCCAGGGGGTTCAGATCAGGGCTGCCAGAGCGCCATTCTTTAGAGCATATAAAAACTGGCAAATTGTCTTGAAGCCAGGTTTGTGTCGTTTTAGACTTATGAGCTGGTGCTGAATATTGGTGGAAAGTCCACGGTTGGTTTTGGAACAGAACATTTTTAACCATCTTCGTAACTACTTCCAAAACGGTTTGGCCGATATTTTGACCCCTTCAGGTACCCCATCATAAGAGACATCCCACCAAACCATGAGTGCAGCTGAATGAGGACCCTTTTCGACCAGTGGGAAGAGCTCAGATGCTTCCTGAGTTGATCGTGGATAAACCCTATTATTTTGTTTACTAAATTTTTTCTGTACTGCAAAAATATTTTCATCCGTAAACAAGATTTTTCTATGCAAGTTATCAGCGTTTTTCACCAAAAGACGTTTGGATTTTTCTATCCTATTTTTTTATAGTTGTAGTGAACAAATGTCCTGTACGCCGCTTGAAAGCTCCAAGTCCTAAGTCTTTTAAAATAATTCTACTCATGGACTTTTGCGTGATTTCTGTTTGAGGAGAGCATTTCATTGAATTCTTGTTTTGACGGCTTTGGTGACTTTTTGTGTCCGTACGGTATGTGGGCGACCCTACCGGGGCGGTCTTTTATTTCTCCAGTCTCCTCGAACAATTGTATTCAACTCAATACGAACATGTGACTATGCCGAGCGGTGGAGCGTTTCGCAAATATGTTTTGTTTTCTTTCCACACTTAGAAAGTGCTATAACTGCGATATGGGTTTCCCTATCTGACCACTCCATGGTGAAAGTTGATACAATTTCAAGTTCCCGTAACTAACTAACGCTATAGAGATTAGCTTTCAAAAACAATATGATAATAAAAGGGTATATTAAATGTTACTATTCTAATGGGTATGTTCAACTTAGTAACAGTAGTTATGTACCTACTACATAAAAAAAAGAAAATTTAATTTTAATTCATCAGGGATGATATTTATTTTAATCATCAGGGATGATATTTATTTATTCGGCCTTTTCATTGGTACTTTTTAATTTTATTAGTTAAGCACGAGGGCATTCTTTTCAAAAAGGAGTTTTTCAAATGTATTCCTATGATTCCTGGCAAACGGTGTAGGTATTTCAGATCTAGCCACAGATCTTCATCAGCGGTTGTTTAGAATGATGCTATTGAAAAAATCATCAAACTAAATGCTAATAAAAATCCATTTCAATTGAGAGTTTCCCACTAGTATGCAAGTGTTCGAAAAATATCGCAAGTAAAACATACAAGAAATAGATGTTGTAATAAATATTAGATGTAATTTATATATTAGATGTTGACTGTTTTCTTATTTAAAACGAAATCAGACACCATGGAAACATTAAAAGAAGGAGGAATATTTTTTTTTTTTTGAAAAAAAGTGAGTTGTGTCAATTCAATTGTGGGCTAAAGAGCTCACTTCATTTCAATTTTTCATTTTAGTTCAATAAATACGAACTGAAACTCTATTTTATACAATGAAGGTCACGAATCGGAAGAATTGTATAATTGTTTAATATTTCTAAGATGTTTGTGATATTGAGGGAACTTTTTATACTAAATCTATGAGTAATATGAGTAAGCCTCATTTCGATATTGGGTACTGCGTGATAAAATTAGGCAAAAGCTCTACAAACTGAGTGAGAAAGAGAGCATTAACAATAAAATCATAAAGAGGGCTGAACTACTGAAACACAAAATCTGCGAAAACAAGTGAACTACTGAAACAAAAGAGCGCAACAGGGTGAACTAGATCATCAAATTCACAACAGTGAATCGTTCAATTGAACAACTTAGTTCGTTCGTGAACTACACAATTCTACCACACGGTGATGTGTACGGTTTACACCTGGGGGTAAATACGGACTCTGTTTGTAACTATATACACACAGTTATAATTTAGAAATATCATACAGTGGTGGCCAAAACAAATGCAACCAAAATGCATCTTTAACGTGATATTACAGAAAAATTTTCGGAAAATAAATTTAGCAATTTTTTGTTTTAAATTTTATACTTTATTGCTTTAAAAATAAGATATGATAGATATGTAGAAAAGTGTATGAAAAACCAAAAAAATACATATTCATTCTTATTTTTCAGTGGCCAAAACATATGCAACTAATAAAATCAAGAGCACTTCAATGCAAATGATCTGAATATTTTCTAGCAAATCCGTTCTTGTCCATTACAGCCTGACATATTCGGGGCATTGATATTATTAGTTCGTCAATGACGCTTGTTGGGATTGATTTCCAAAATATTAGAACTTCTACAATTTTTTTTTATGATTTCCTAGAGTTTCTCGATGGGATTTAAGTCTGGTGATTGTGGTGGTCATTCAATAACCTTAACTCTATTTTCGCCAAACCATGATTTAACCACTTTCGATGAGTGTTTGGGGTCGTTGTCTTGCTGGAGGACCCGCCACAATGGCATATCGTACTCCACATATGGAAGAATTACCCTTTCTAAAATGTCTTTATACACAAATCGGTCCATAATGCCATCAATTTTATGCAGTGGATCAACATCAGCACCAGTTAAGCAGCCCCACACCACTACACTTCCCCCTCCATGCTTGGCCGTATGTTTGCAGTAACGTGCTTCGATTCATTTTCCTACTAGTCGCCGTACGTAACACATGCTATCGCTGCCAATAATATTAAATTTTGATTCGTCACTAAACAAGACACACCTCCATTTACTTCCCGTCCAATTTAAATAGTCTTAAGTAAACTGCAAACGCTTTTTCTGATTGCGCTTTCATATAAGCGGTTTCTTTGCAGGACTTCGTTCGTGTAGAGGGGCCTGCAAAGGACGTCAAAGAATTATTCGAGCAGAGACTGATGTTTGAATTTTGCAGTTATTTTGGAGGAAGAGATCGACACCTCGGTGTATTATCAAAATTTCTCATTTTTTTTAAAGAATCAATAATTTACGCCAAACATAATCAACCCAGTGAGCAAGGAATTCGTGCAGTTGCTGATCCTTTGGAAGGTAGACAATTTTCAAACCATTAACGACTTGACTGTTTGGTGCAGTTTTCATGGTGGCGGCATCATCGGTCCTTATTTCTTTCGAAATGAGTAAGGAGCTACCCTTACGGTGAATGGCGAGCGCTATCGAGCCATGCTGACAGAATTGTGGTTATTACAAAATCAATTTGGTGACAACTTTATTTCCAGAAGTGTCGTGCTATTTAACGCATCAGAATTAATTTTTATGGGTCTCTGTTAAAAAAAATTCTAAAAAATAGGACGGATTGAATGGACCTTGTGGCTGGGCCTGTGACATATGCCGGAAATCACATTCCAAAAATAGATATCATGAAATTATGTACCAGATTATAATAAAAAAAATTTTATTCCAGCAATATATCTGTCTTGTATTATCATTTTAAATTCTCATGCAGCCAAAAACCACACGTTATAATTCGTTTTGATGTAGGGTATCAGGCTATATGAATTATAGAGTATGCACATAGAGAAGAGATTCGTTGTCACAACAAAATTTACAGCCAACGAAAATTTGGCTGTTCCTTGGACTATCACATTATTCAGTTGTGACTACCAGTAATTGAGTTTCGTGTCACCAAAATGTTGTGCATATCCATTGATTTGAAATTTAATTTTGGTTGCAAGAACTGAAATATTTAGTTGAAGCCACAACAACCAAATATAAAATTGATATTTCAATCGAGTTTTAGTTCTAGCAATAAAATTATCCTGTAGTGGTGAATATTCTATTTATTGGACCAATGAAAACTGTAAAACCTAATAAAATTGTACCAAGTAAATATTGACATGCTCAACTAATTACTTGAATTTAATGGCTTTCACCGTTTGCTGATGCGCATTATAAAAATAAATAACTTTGTATTAAATTTTTTTTATTTCATATTTAAATTCAAATAAAAGTATACTTCAAAAAATTTTAAATTCAAATAAAGTTACACGGGGCAACCCGTTAGTATTGATCGGGTAACCCATGGGTAGTGATCGTTTACCGATTACCCACAGGGTAAAGGGGAAAAATAGTGGGTAGTTACCCACGACGATGGGGAATTACCCAATGGGTAATGGCGAAAATAATGGGTAGTTACCCACGACGATGAGGAATTACCCATTATGATTACCTATTACACATGGGGTACCCATTTTACCCATTACTCATGGCGATGGGTAATGAGTTACCAAGGCTAACCCATCCCAGTTTATTAAAATTTTAAAAAAAATTCTATATATCGGAAACGGAACGCTAAATCGAATACTATCTAATTTTTGGGGGATTCTAAGGGGTTTCCACAAAGTGGTCATATTCTTATGGAGTTTGTTTTAAAAAATCGCTAAAATGGGAAACTCGATAAAGTTACAAAATAGCTAAAATTTGGAAACGGTGCGTATTAACTGAAAAATAATACATTTGTTACCTCCGTAGGAGACTATAACCGGGTTATAACCGCCATTTATCTAAAATCTAAAATTTTTCGAATAAAAAACTAACAAAACACCATTACGTCTATATTTCGGAGTCAATAAGTCAATAAAGTCCAGTCAATAAATAATAATTTTTTGGTGGGTTTCTAAGGGTTTTTCATAGTGGTCCAATTCGTATGGACAAACGCAAAAATATTAAATTTTTTTACCTCCACAGGATGATTTAGCCAATGGATGTCTTTTATACGGCATCATATTAAAAAACAAATCGTTTTACTAAAAATTTTCAAATAAAAATGCGCTAAAACGCACATATGTGTGTGTTAGCGATTTTTTTTAATAATAAGTGATACCATTTTGAAGACATCATTGTTTAAAGCCTCCAATGGAGGTAACAAATTTATAATTGTTCCGATTGGATGCAACGTTTCCGAGTTAAAGATAACTTTTTTGCGATTTTCTTATTTTAGCGAATTAAATTTCTTCCATACGCTTGGGCCACTTTATGAACAACCCTTAGAAATCGTCAGAATGAGTTATTTTTTCGATTGAACGTTCCTTTTCTGAAATAATATAGGCCTAATGGCGTTTTAGCGATTTTTTCATTGGAAAACTTTTAGTTTAAAGTTTATTTTCAACGCCGTTCATAAGAATTGTTCATAAGAATGGAGGCCCTTGGTGGAAGAAGGTGTTAACTAACTTTTTTTTCAAAAACAATATTTTCCTTCTTTTAATGTTTCCATGGTATCTGATTTACTTAGTAGGAACATAAATAATGTTACTTGTATTTTGGGCTATAAAACAAAAGGTAACGAACGTTTTTGGACCAAATTGTTTTTATATATTTATTGATATGTATTGTATAGAAAAAACCAAGTTTCATTCAAAAAGTCCGCCCTAGCACTTCACGCCCGCTTTATGTCGCATTGGCCAAACATCAATAGCTGCGCGCACCTCATCCATTGGAAAACTGGCTACAGCACGAACCAAAGCTGTCTTAAGAAAATCAATGTTGGTGTATCTTTTGTGGGAGACCATGTCTTCTAAAACAGTCCACAATTTGTAATCCAGGGGGTTCAGATCAGGGCTGCCAGAGCGCCATTCTTTAGAGCATATAAAAACTGGCAAATTGTCTTGAAGCCAGGTTTGTGTCGTTTTAGACTTATGAGCTGGTGCTGAATATTGGTGGAAAGTCCACGGTTGGTTTTGGAACAGAACATTTTTAACCATCTTCGTAACTACTTCCAAAACGGTTTGGCCGATATTTTGACCCCTTCAGGTACCCCATCATAAGAGACATCCCACCAAACCATGAGTGCAGCTGAATGAGGACCCTTTTCGACCAGTGGGAAGAGCTCAGATGCTTCCTGAGTTGATCGTGGATAAACCCTATTATTTTGTTTACTAAATTTTTTCTGTACTGCAAAAATATTTTCATCCGTAAACAAGATTTTTCTATGCAAGTTATCAGCGTTTTTCACCAAAAGACGTTTGGATTTTTCTATCCTATTTTTTTATAGTTGTAGTGAACAAATGTCCTGTACGCCGCTTGAAAGCTCCAAGTCCTAAGTCTTTTAAAATAATTCTACTCATGGACTTTTGCGTGATTTCTGTTTGAGGAGAGCATTTCATTGAATTCTTGTTTTGACGGCTTTGGTGACTTTTTGTGTCCGTACGGTATGTGGGCGACCCTACCGGGGCGGTCTTTTATTTCTCCAGTCTCCTCGAACAATTGTATTCAACTCAATACGAACATGTGACTATGCCGAGCGGTGGAGCGTTTCGCAAATATGTTTTGTTTTCTTTCCACACTTAGAAAGTGCTATAACTGCGATATGGGTTTCCCTATCTGACCACTCCATGGTGAAAGTTGATACAATTTCAAGTTCCCGTAACTAACTAACGCTATAGAGATTAGCTTTCAAAAACAATATGATAATAAAAGGGTATGTTAAATGTTACTATTCTAATGGGTATGTTCAACTTAGTAACAGTAGTTATGTACCTACTACATAAAAAAAAGAAAATTTAATTTTAATTCATCAGGGATGATATTTATTTTAATCATCAGGGATGATATTTATTTATTCGGCCTTTTCATTGGTACTTTTTAATTTTATTAGTTAAGCACGAGGGCATTCTTTTCAAAAAGGAGTTTTTCAAATGTATTCCTATGATTCCTGGCAAACGGTGTAGGTATTTCAGATCTAGCCACAGATCTTCATCAGCGGTTGTTTAGAATGATGCTATTGAAAAAATCATCAAACTAAATGCTAATAAAAATCCATTTCAATTGAGAGTTTCCCACTAGTATGCAAGTGTTCGAAAAATATCGCAAGTAAAACATACAAGAAATAGATGTTGTAATAAATATTAGATGTAATTTATATATTAGATGTTGACTGTTTTCTTATTTAAAACGAAATCAGACACCATGGAAACATTAAAAGAAGGAGGAATATTTTTTTTTTTTTGAAAAAAAGTGAGTTGTGTCAATTCAATTGTGGGCTAAAGAGCTCACTTCATTTCAATTTTTCATTTTAGTTCAATAAATACGAACTGAAACTCTATTTTATACAATGAAGGTCACGAATCGGAAGAATTGTATAATTGTTTAATATTTCTAAGATGTTTGTGATATTGAGGGAACTTTTTATACTAAATCTATGAGTAATATGAGTAAGCCTCATTTCGATATTGGGTACTGCGTGATAAAATTAGGCAAAAGCTCTACAAACTGAGTGAGAAAGAGAGCATTAACAATAAAATCATAAAGAGGGCTGAACTACTGAAACATAAAATCTGCGAACACAAGTGAACTACTGAAACAAAAGAGCGCAACAGGGTGAACTAGATCATCAAATTCACAACAGTGAATCGTTCAATTGAACAACTTAGTTCGTTCGTGAACTACACAATTCTACCACACGGTGATGTGTACGGTTTACACCTGGGGGTAAATACGGACTCTGTTTGTAACTATATACACACAGTTATAATTTAGAAATATCATACAGTGGTGGCCAAAACAAATGCAACCAAAATGCATCTTTAACGTGATATTACAGAAAAATTTTCGGAAAATAAATTTAGCAATTTTTTGTTTTAAATTTTATACTTTATTGCTTTAAAAATAAGATATGATAGATATGTAGAAAAGTGTATGAAAAACCAAAAAAATACATATTCATTCTTATTTTTCAGTGGCCAAAACATATGCAACTAATAAAATCAAGAGCACTTCAATGCAAATGATCTGAATATTTTCTAGCAAATCCGTTCTTGTCCATTACAGCCTGACATATTCGGGGCATTGATATTATTAGTTCGTCAATGACGCTTGTTGGGATTGATTTCCAAAATATTAGAACTTCTACAATTTTTTTTTATGATTTCCTAGAGTTTCTCGATGGGATTTAAGTCTGGTGATTGTGGTGGTCATTCAATAACCTTAACTCTATTTTCGCCAAACCATGATTTAACCACTTTCGATGAGTGTTTGGGGTCGTTGTCTTGCTGGAGGACCCGCCACAATGGCATATCGTACTCCACATATGGAAGAATTACCCTTTCTAAAATGTCTTTATACACAAATCGGTCCATAATGCCATCAATTTTATGCAGTGGATCAACATCAGCACCAGTTAAGCAGCCCCACACCACTACACTTCCCCCTCCATGCTTGGCCGTATGTTTGCAGTAACGTGCTTCGATTCATTTTCCTACTAGTCGCCGTACGTAACACATGCTATCGCTGCCAATAATATTAAATTTTGATTCGTCACTAAACAAGACACACCTCCATTTACTTCCCGTCCAATTTAAATAGTCTTAAGTAAACTGCAAACGCTTTTTCTGATTGCGCTTTCATATAAGCGGTTTCTTTGCAGGACTTCGTTCGTGTAGAGGGGCCTGCAAAGGACGTCAAAGAATTATTCGAGCAGAGACTGATGTTTGAATTTTGCAGTTATTTTGGAGGAAGAGATCGACACCTCGGTGTATTATCAAAATTTCTCATTTTTTTTAAAGAATCAATAATGCGAGATATTGAACTTTGATGAACATTATATTTCTCGGCAATGTCTTTCTGTGATATTCCACAAGAATACGCCTTCACAACGACGTTATTTAAAACAAAATTGGAGAGTTGCATATGTTTTGTCCACAACGATTTTAATATTTATCGATAAAAATGCCGATAACATGGAAATGTAAACAAAAGCTGAATTTTTTTTAAAATCTTAATGCCGTTTATTTCTTATCATTATCTGGTAGCAGCAAAGGTTCGCACTAGATTAAGTAGTAAGTAAGCTGCAATTACCAGAGGTAGCCACAGCCTACTCAAGGAAGCTCTCGCAACTTTTGGCACAGTAGCGCAGTGGAAACCCATTTCCGACTCTATAAAAACTGCCGCAACAACCGTACTTGGTTTTGAAAAACCGCTTCGCAACAAACCATGGTACGATGAGGAGTTTCGCATAGTAAATGATGAAAGGAACGCTGCACGCATGGCAATACTTCAGTCAATTGCAACGCGAGCTGCGACTGAGCGGTATAGGGAGAAAAGAAAGGAGGTAAACCGTCGCTTTAGGCGTAAGAAACGGTAGTGGAGAAAGCGCGAGAGTGAGAAAATTGAGTCATACAAAACGAGGCCCGAAAATTCTACCAAAAAGTCAAAAACGGAACTAATAGACATGGTTCAGGGAACCCCTTCTGTAAAGACAAGGACGGAAATCTCATCGCAGATGTGCAGAGTATGTTGGGAATATGGAGAGATCATTTCTCCGCGCTACTGGTACCTGACATATCCAATGACGAGAATCGATCTAAATTTGGACGACGACGTCGATTGCCCCTCCTAAAGACAAGGTCAGAACAGCTATTGCCCGGGAGCCGCAGGAGCCGATGGCTTACCGGTGGAGCTGTTTAAGATTGGTGGCGATGAGCTGATAACGTGCATGCATAAGCTCATTAGCAAAATTTGGTTAGACGAATGCATGCCCGGCGATTGTAGTCGCAGTGTACTATGCCCCATATTTAAAAAAGGTGATCCGAGTATCTGTGCCAACTACCGTGGAATAAGCCTTTTATCCATAGCATATAAGGTTCTATCAAGTATAATGTGCGAAAGACTAAAACCGATTATCGCTGACCCGATTGGACCATGAAAGTGTGGCTTTAGGCCTGGAAAATCGACAACCGACCAGATTTTCACGCTACGCCAAATCCTGGAGAAGACCCACGAAAAACAAATCGACACCTATCATCTATTTGTCGATTATAAGGCGGCCTTCGATAGCCCGATACGGAGGAAACTCCACGAAGCAACGTCTGAGCTTGGTATTCCTGTAAAACTCATACGCCTTTGCAGGATGACCCTGGCTAACACCAAATCCGCAGTAAAACTTGGTAAGGATCTTACCGAACCTTTCGAAACTAAGCGAGGCCTCAGACAAGGTGACACCCTATCGTGCGACATCTTAATAGAGATTATTCTGCGAAAAGCTGCTGTCAACATGAATAAAACCATCAGCAGCAAAAGTCACATGCTGCTCGCGTATGCTGATGATATAGATATCATTGGGCGCACAATTGGAGAAGTTACTGCGGTGTTTTCGAGAATTGAGAAGGAGTCAGGTAAAGTGGGCCTGACGGTAAATGAGGACAAGAGAAAATTAATGGTTTCAACGAACAGGGCCTCCACGCGATTAGACCAAAGCGTGAACGTTGATAACCGTTATAACTTCGAGGTAGTGCGCGAATTTATATACCTCGGATCTGCGTGGACAAAGACAACAACGTCAGCCTTGAGATCAAGCGGAGAATTGTGCTTGCGAATAGTTGTTATTTTGGGCTAAGCAAGCACAAAAGTCCATCTGTTCCAGACTCTCAGTCAACCTGTCTTGCTTTATGGCGCAGAATCCTGGGTCCTATCGCAAGCAGACGAAACATCTGTAGGAGTTTTCGAGAGAAAAATACTCAGAAATATGTACTGCCCTATTGTGCACAACGGCGAGTATCGGCGACGCATGAACCATGAGCTGTATAAGCTATATCCCGACATTGACATAGTTAAGCGGATCAAGATAACACGATTGCGCTGGTTAGGCCATGTTACTAGAATGGATGAAGACGAACCAGTATGAAGGGTTTTCGAAACCGAACTCGAAGGAAGACGAAAAATAGGAAGACCACGACTCCGCTGGAAGGATCAGGTTGACGAATCCCTGTGTACACTTGGTATTGCCAACTGGAGAGATAAGGCAAAAGATCGAACTGGTTGGCGAAATATGTTGTCTTCGTTTTGTAAGGTCCCTGACCCCTCGGGGTCGTTCGTGACCGGATAAATAAGTAAGTAAGTAATGCCGTTTAGTATTTATTGAAATATCAATGTCCTTTTTGTGGTGCAATTTTACAAACATATAGACCCTGTTAATGGCAGCCAATCTTAGATGCATATGGCCACCACTGTATGTATGTATAAGTTATCCACAATAATAGTTCCTCCAAACAACTTCCCACAATTTTTTGGCAAAAGTCTCGCTTCGATAAAAATGTTTTGCTTCCACTTGACCCAAATAGTTTGCTTCACTTTCTCCAATAACTGGTGTGTGGAAAATTTTGCCCCGATCGGATAATTCTGCACGCCCTAAAGATCACGGTAAAGTAATTATTCATGGTCGTGTACCCTCGTGTTTTTTACATATAATCATATCTAACTATGTAAAATTTGGTGGAGGTTGGAGATAACTGAGTGTCTATCCGAAGTCATTAGCCAATTCAGGCCAAATAGAGCAAAATTGAAATCTGTATTTTTTGGTTTTGGTATAAAGATGTATGGGCTATGAATTCAGTAATTTTTGAAAATGGTAGGGCTGTACTGAATATATTTTGAAGCTTGTAATAAGACATAATATGTATCCTTAGCACACTGGTTTAATAATGCGATTTGGGGTACAATATTCAATATTGTAGAAAAAATTGTTGTTCCTATACTTTTGGAACAAAATTTAAAATTTTTCATATATTCCATTGTTTAAGTCTAATAAAAAGTCAAAAATTATGGTTAGAAGTCACACTATGTTACATTCTGAACTTGCCACAACTACTCCCAGCAGTGGAAGTCATGACCTGGAAGGAATGAAATCGTGACCAAAGAGGACTTCTTTAAAATACGTAAGGCCTTCCCTAAACATTCATCCTCCCTTCTTTTTAATATTGCGTGAGATTGGGATTCAAGGCCTTCCTTCCCATTGCCTAAAGAAGTCCTTAGAAGGCATACAAAAACGAAGGTCTTAGAAGGCATTTACTCTGCTTAACTAATAACTACTTTATTTATTTCTTCCAAAATTCTAAAAATATCCTGAATAAATTAAAAATATAATTTTAAAATTTGTATGAAGTTTTCCAATTAAATTACTGTTAAACAGAATCGAAAAGAAATTTCTTAATATTTTCAAAATTTCCATCTTGGTTATATCTGATAAAAAAAAAAAAACTTCATGCATTCCGCAGGTCTTATCTTAGGAAGGCATTACAAAAGAAGCATTCCCGATGCCTTATTCGTAGCAGACCTTGAAAATTTCGCCGCTGGGTTCATGCATCCACAAACATTAGTAAGAGGCCGACGCACAGTAGTTCAGAATCGATTTCCATCGGCCAAAAACTCAATATCTCTTGATTTAGAAATCATTTGTAAGTTCTGTAGACACACAATTGTAGACGAGGAGTCTATGCCATCATTGAATTTCGCACAGTGGGGTATATTTTAGAAAAATTTCGAATGTTATCTGTTTTCGTTTTTCTCGATTTCCATATGCGTACCATAAATTAAATTTATTTCGTAGTACATATATTTCCTTTCTTGAGTTTTAAAAATCGAATTGAAGTGATCTCTTTTCTTTTCTTGAACTGCATCATTCGATTTTAGAGATGTTGTACTTAATTTTTCTGTATAGAAATCAGTGATATGCCAGCTAAATTACCAAATTCAGTTCGTCGTACTAAATATTTAAAAAAATATTTTATTTATTTCCATTTAAGTTTATATTACTCGATCTTTCAGTTGTTATGTTTTCTAATAATTGTTCGGTTCAAGATCAATAACTATTAAAAAGTCCCGTTTCATAGAAATAGAAATATTACAAAAGAAATGTGTGCAATTGCTCATTATGGTGGATGGTTGGGAATCTAGATATTTCAATGCTCACCAAGGCATATCATCAGCTCCCTTCTCCACAAGCATTTAGGTTTATCATCACACCTTATAGGGATAAGCAAAACTCAACTTAGCGAGAATTGTCACAACAGTCCTACTTGTGCGAAAACATCCATAGAAACATATTTTATTTATTGTTTATTTTTTTATATTTTAATTTTTTGAACGGATTATGAACAATAATGTAAAAATATGTTCGAAAATACAAGAAGAATAAAAGCAAAATCTTTGTTCTCTTGGGAATCAAAAAAAAAAATGCAATCAAATTTGAAAATTTTTTCTGAAATATACCCCACTGTGTGAGTTTTAATGTTGATATATCGCAATAATATCCGACTCCTTGCCTACAATCGGGTTTTTACAGATCTTAAGCATGTTTACTACATCAACAGATATTGATTTTGGCCGATGGAAATTGATTCTAAACCACTGTGCGACGATCCCTAATTAATGTTTGAGGATGACTGAAGTAGTTGTGGCAAGGTCAGAATGTAACAATCAATATGTCGATTAAACACAATTCTTGATCTTTAATTAGACTTAAACAACGGAACATATGAATATTTTAAATTTTGTTCCTATAGAATGGAAAAAAATATTTTCTAAAATTTTGAATATTGTACGCCAAATCAGATTATTAAAGCAGTGTACTCAGTCAACTTACTATACCATTTCCAAAAATTTCTGAATTCTTAGCCCATACAACTATATACTCGTACCAAAACCAAAAAAGTGCTGTTTTAAATTTTTCACAATTTGGCTTGAATTGGCTAATGACTTCGAATGGACATATCGGGTTTTTCAATAAGAGCGCCACAAAAGTTTTTTTAAATAAAACAAAACCGGTTTTAGATACCAATGAAATTCTTTATTCCTGTGAAAGTATGTTCGATGCCATTATATATGGAACTCGATTTCTTTTGCATGGCAACCACGGGCACGCTTGTAGAAGTCCAGACGCTGAGCCCAATTTTCGACGGTTTTCAAGCATAAATCGGCCGATACTGCTGCAATTTCACGTTCGATATTCGTACGAAGTTCATCAATCGTCGCTGGCTTGTTGGCATAGACTATAGACTTGACGTAGCCCCACAGGAAATAATCTAACGGCGTCAAATCGCACGACCGAGGCGGCCAATCGACTGGGCCATTTCGTGAGATAACACGTTCACCAAACTTGGTTTCCAATAAATTGATTGTGGCATTCGCGGTGTGGCTTGTGGCGCCGTCCTGTTGGAGCCACATGTCCTCCAAGTCCATATTATCCAATTGGGGCCAAAAATATTCTGTTATCATTGAACGGTAGCGATTCGCATTCACAGTAATGTGCCGGTCTTGATCATCATGGAAGAAGTACGGCCCAATGACGCCGCCGGCCCATAAACCGCACCAAACCGTAATTTTTTCGTGATGCAATGATGACTCATGGATTACGTGTGGATTGCTGTCTGACCAATAACCCATATTTTGCTTATTGACGAAGCCATTCAGCCAGAAATGAAATTCAGAATTCAGAAAATGGACGTAGCGCTTTTAAGGTTGAGGCCACTGACTTCAAAATTTCGGTAGTAAATTTTAATAATTTCGACTCGTTGTTGGCTCGTATATCTTTAAATGATGAAATGGCAAACATTACTGAAGAGAAATGTGAAAAGAGCGGGAAACATATGGCGTCGTTTGCTGTGCCTATCGATTAACTTTTGTAGCGTCTCTGTTGAAAATCCCATTACATATAATGATGGACTCTAATTGTCGCAGAGGTTATACGTTCACTCACCGGGTTCTAGCTAGAGGGAACGGGAAGTCGTTTCCTTTTGCCAACAACAAATCTGCAACAAAAGTTCATGCTTTTTTCATGACAGGTATTGTATTTGCCACAGGTCTTCATCCTTACAAAATCATGTCCTGTCTATAGCATTTTCTAAATAGCAGTAATGACGGTCATATAACTCTCAGGGACATCTTAAATTTCAGGTACATATCCGTATATCTGGGTCAATGTAATGCTTTCGGGGGTAGTCACTGAATACAGTGGCTGTATCTATATATCTATATATATATATATATATATATATGAAAGGTAGCGGTTTACAACATCACACCACTGGTGTTTGGAATTTTATCTACAGCCGGCACTTATATTGCAGCCGCCTATTATGTACCAGACAGTTCCACCTTCTAATGATAAATTAAATACCCTAATTGGCAAACCCTTTATATAACAATTTCAGGAAGATTGTTTAGGGCCTCCGGCAAATCAATTCCATGTGAAAATAATTCTAGTAACATTTAATATTTTTCTTATTTCCTTATGCGCGGGCACTCTGAAAATGTGTGGCTGCGTGAACTAAACGTTATATCGCGTTTTCCAATTCGGGTCTTAGAGGTAGCTAGTAATTTATATTAACTAAACTAAAATTAAAGAGCCGTATTCAAATTTGAAATACCCATCCATATAATCTCAAAAGCGGTTAACCAAGTAAACTCATTAAAGTAATTAGACGGTTTAATCGTCTATTCCATTTTGACCAGTACTAAACTTTAGGTAAAATTCATAAACTGAAAAATTTGTTTTTTAGAGTCTGTTATCCGTACATCAACATTAAGCCCGTTTTTTTATTCCCTGCTAAACTAATTTTTCGACGACTTTGTATGGGGAACTAAGCGATATTAAGCGATTTTAAGCGGCACTCCATACAAATTCGTCGAAAAATTAGTTTTGCAGGGATTAAAAAAACAAGCTTATTGATGAAATTATTAACAAGTCTGGACCAACATACTTTTGTAGTAACAGATTTTTTAAATGCCAACTAACGTACATACTTATTGAATATCGTTACAATTCCTGGTTGGAAATAACCATTATTTCAGAGTTCAGTTCCGAAAAACAGATAGGCATTATAAAACAATTCAATTTATCCACAAAAAATGCTAAAAATGGAGCGAAGAAAGTCAGAAATTTGAAAAAATTGCCTAAAAAAGTGCTAAAAATCATTTAGCATGTTTTTTCAAAAAAAAAAAGTGCAGAAGCCAAAAAATAAGCTAGAATTGCACATAAAGTGCTAAACTGGGAACACTGCTACTACGAGTACCTCGCAGGGATGATATTTGTAGTGGATATGGAATTTTTTACCTCCTTTCGATTCAAAAAGACCCCAACTCCTTTTGGTCTAATAAGAGTACTTTCGGATTTGACTCACCAAATTTTATCTGAGAGGTTTGTAAATACAACACATGGCTAACTACGTAAGGTAGAAGCAGCAGTAGTAATTGGGGCAATTTTGTTTTTATATCAAGGACCGGCCTTGTCAATCTCAGATGATCGAAATTTGCCAAGATTTATTTATTGTTATTTTTTGTGTAATATGACTGAAATATATGTGTGCCTGAGGCTAACTAAAGTTAGTTTTCAATGCATTTATAACGAAAGATTAACAAACCGTACGCAGATTATATACAGATTTATTTAATTATTCTATAAAAAGTACTCTTACGTCGAAAAAGTACTTTCGTAAAAATACAAAAGTCCCCTCGAAAATTATCAAATATCATCACTGGTACATCGTCGTCACCAAGAGAACACGAAGAGAGGCATAGCGGATCTTTTCTATTTCTCTATGATCTCTATGATCTGCTAATACTTCACCTCTTTCGCTTTAACAATTTACACTTTAGTGCGCGTTGTTAATATGATCTATACGGACGTCAACTCGGCAGTAATTAAATTAATTTAAATAATAATTTAAAAGTTATTGTTAAAACACGCAAAAACAAAGTTTAAAGTTTTGTAAATTTATAATAGCGGATGATCGTCGTTGCAGTGCATGGTGAAATTCGCGATGAGCATCCAAACGATACAAACAACAACAAGCGATAAGTTATCGGACAAATAAAAGTGAAAAAGTAAGAAATCTGTGTGGTGGAGAAAATGTTACGGACAAGTGAACGATTGTTTGTAACAGTTAAATGATACAATGGTCTAATGTGGTAAACAGTGAGGTTGTCAGCCGATATGTATGTTTTAGTATGTACATTGTGGGAAAATGGTTGTATTGGAGAATTTCGACGTAGATAAAGATCGCGTGTGTTAGAAACTTTTATATGATTTAAATATTCTCTGGCTAAATAAATAATCGATCGCGTGTTCCTTTAGAGTTACATAATCTCGGGATCCCAGACCTGTTTTAAAATTTGTTTCTTTAATCTAATCAGTATTTCATCCCTCTATAGGGAACATCTTCAGGAACTAAAATAAAAACAAAATTCAACCAAATTAAACTCGAATTATGCACTGTATCCTAAGCTGTCGTCGTTTTTTAAAACCCTAGTCGCATAGGATTGACTCAAATGTTTACTGCTAATAGATGTGTTAGTTGTAATTATCGGATCGGGATGTAATGGCTATGGCTAGATAGCTTGTTTAAGTCTTAATATGTATATTAAAATTACCGTTCCGCGTATGAGCTTCCTAATCTCGGGAACCGCTGGGCCAATTGACACCAAACTTGGAGAATATGTTAGTTTAGGCGGCAAGAAGGTTTCTCTTCAATATAATCTCGATAGGTGTAGTCAGTGGGCGGCGATTCGTTGCAAAAGAGTTTTTGGAGCTAAAATTCTGAAATAATCGTTTCCTGTTAAAAATAATTCAACTTTGTATCGTCTCTTAACGTAACCCTCGAAATGGAGCAAACCACATGCAATGACCCAATAACTGTTTAATTTGCACACATAAACCATCATTATTTGTGACCAATTTAAGGTGGACATGACAATGTTTTCACGCAGATTAAAATATAAAATTTCAGGAAAACGGTAAGCACTGATTTACATACATATTTGAATTTATTCTCGTAATTTGTTTATTGTACCTGTATAACTTATTATAATTTGAAACATTTTAAACGTTATACTGGCCATGGACACTTAATTACCGCAAATTTTTGTATCAAAGCAAACATATTTATTTTTTTTATTTCAGTCAAAATAACTAAAAGCTTTACCAGAAAAGCTTAAGATATGTACATATTCTTCTTAACAACAAAAAAAAAATTAACAAAGTTTCC
The DNA here is from genome assembly GCA_963931995.1 of Phaonia tiefii. Classification (NCBI taxonomy): domain Eukaryota; kingdom Metazoa; phylum Arthropoda; class Insecta; order Diptera; family Muscidae; genus Phaonia; species Phaonia tiefii. Next base: position 97,225,640 of record OZ008370.1, on the reverse strand, counting down.
AGTTGTCTGCAGATCAAATCAATCAATTAATTATATGCAGAGTATACACTAAAATAGTACAAATTAAAGTTTCTGATATAAAAAAGAAAGAAAATCGTGTGAGGTGTCAGGGGACACCCGGTTGGAACGAAATTCCCTTCGCTATATATTATGTACATACTAGTTAATTCCAACACGCCTAAAGCGCCTGTTGAAAAATACGATAATCTAAATGGATCTTTCAGAAAAGATACTTTTTATAAAATGATGAACTTTTTTACGAAAAAAATTATTTTTTTATAGAATGTGTTAAAAAAAACAACGGATATTTGTAGGTCCTTTTTGCAAGAATATGTATTATATTTTTCCGGAAATGTCCTTTTTTAAAGATAGGTACTTCTTTTATTAAAAAGTAATGTTTTTTAAGAAAATGTACAATTTTTAAGAGGAAGTACTTCCTGTAAGAAAAAGCCAGAAGATTAAGAACTTTTTCTGATGTGTTAACATCTATAGCGGCGTATAGGCACTAAATCTATCAAAGTCAAAATCTGCTAAAACCAGATTTTATGCTGCTGCTAAAACCAGATTTTCTGCGACTGCGAAAGAGAATAATGACGTGTTAAACAAAACTGAGCGAGCAAGAGAGTAACGAAAGAGTGGGGTGGCAGGGGTGAGGCAAACGAAATTGTGTCTATAGCGTATGTATTAACATAATAATGTATGTATGTTTGTACATGTGTCTGTTGGTGTTGTTGAGCGGAGATATAAAGCATAGCCACGCAAAATTTCATTTTCACGTTGCGCAGTCGACGTTATGGTGACATACTAATACGTCAAATTTTTAGATTAAAAAGGTGTTCCGACATATTCATCTTTGGGCGGTCTTACGGATTTTCTCTTATTAATATCTCAACACCGGCCTCATAGCTTTGAAATAGTTTTTTTTTTAAATAAGAAACATGCTCTGTGTAAAATCATTTAAATTTTGTCACATTTTCCCTTGTTTAAATTACATACTTAAAAAAAATTTACTACAATCTTGAATAAACGTCAATGAGAATTATGGGAAACTTCAGTCAAAGTGACAATAGTACAGGACAGCACATAGACGAATTTAGTATAGACACGTTAATTCTCTCAATAAATTATACGTCATAGGTATGGTTGCAAGTGAACATTGGATGGTGGAAAGCATGGGTTCAATAATACCAGATAGTGGCAATAGTACACAACGTCCAACAAAGTAACAACAACAGCATTTCGTGTTTTTGTGGCAAAATAGTTGTGTTAAATACAATGCAAATGTATACCAACGATAACACGCAACAGAAGGAGTGAAAAATACATTTAAATTTCACAGTTCTCTACGAAAACGAAATATAAAAGTTAAGCCAACAGTTCTTATAACTCCACCTGCTGTAAGTTAATTTTCGTAAAATTTCTCTCATTGGCACAAACCTACGACGAAGAGTGTGAAATGAAACGTTAGATGAGAGAATTAATGTGTCTATACTGAAGTTCGTGATCACTACTTAAACATATAAAAATGGTCATATCTTCTAAACTGTGCGTCTAATCGCAAAAAAGGCTAAATTTCGTGAGCACTACTTAAAAATTGAAAAATGCCCATTTCCTAAACAGTGCGTCTATTCGGAACAGGGGCTGAAGTTCGTGATCACTACTTAAAAATATAAAAATGGCAATATCTTCTAAACGGTGCGTCTAATTGCAAAAAGGGCTGAATTTCGTGATCACTACTCAAAAATATAAAACGGTCATATCTTCTGTCTCAATTGTCTCAACCACTTTATTAGGCATATTAAGAAAGTTATTATTTAAATGTAAGAGGGATAAACAAAACCCATAATAATCTTAACCCCCCGTTAAACACATATTCTGAAACCTTCGAACAAACACATATGCCTGGCCAGACCCCTGTACGTTTTTATGCATTTGTATGGCAAAAAGGGTACCGTAACTTTGAATTTCTAAGTATGCTCGTTTATTATTTTTGTCTTCCCAGCCTTTTGCGCTTTAATTAGATAGGCATTTTGAACTAAAACGGGTTGTACTAGCGGTACACATGCATGTGTACGAGCATATCATAACTATAAATAAATATTGGGAATTTTAATTCTGGTTAAATATTTTGGAGCTAACATTTCCATATTTAGTCTTTAGAACATAAAGTTGGGTAGTTTTAATAAAATTGAAATAACGGATAAGGTCGCATGTTTTTATTTTAGTACAAATTAGGACTAAAATTTAATTAGAGTTGAAAAGGTGTATCTTCCCAAATTTCCAAGTTTCACTTGAGAAGTTAAGAAACTTATATTTTAAAAACTACCTAACCCGGCAAACGTTGTTCTGCCTACAGATTATGAGTATAAGTATATGCCATGTGAACTGTATTATACATTCATTAGAGTTGGGAATCATTCAAGTGAGCGTTCTTTTTAGTTCAACTCAACAGAATGAACTAGTTCATTCATTTAGTTCACTAGTTCGTTGTATCATTTCAGCTGAACAGTTCATATGAGCTGTGATTAAAAAGCACATTTCACTTCAACTTGTAGTTTTAGTTCAATCGGAGCGAATACTCGCGAAAATGGTATGATTTTAGTACATTTTTTAAAGTGTTTTTGATACTGTAATATCTGTTTACACTAAATCGCCCTATTGAAGACCGGCTCAACATTTCTGATATATTGGTGTTTCCGTAATGTTTTTGTATTTTCGAACAACTGTTGTGATTAGCGCTGTAGCTATTAAGTAGAAGCCGGTTACATGTCCGTTCCATAAATATTGCAACACTAGGCACATCTGTGCAAATTGAGTGATACAAAGAGAGCATGTACTAGAAAATGACGAAGAGAACAGCACAACTGAAATTCAAAAATCTTCTGAAACAAGTTAACTACTGCAACAAAAGAGCAGGCCGTTTTCTGTGTATACCGCATTTTATCTGGTGTCCAGTGTTGCCAGATAAAGTCGGCCACAAATCGTCAAATTGGAGGTGCAGAAATCGTCAAATCGTCAAAATTATTTTTCGAAATCGTCAAAAAATCGTCAACATTAAAAACTGCAATTGCTGTACCAAATTTCAATATTTTTGTGGGGGGAAAACAGTAAAACAAAGCAATTAAATCAATATGTTATAGAAATATCTTTAAAATTCATATATCTTTATTTAAACTCTATTCCGAAATCTCTTCAACTATTGGTCAAACGACGAACAGAGTTGACAAATATGTGTACGAACACAATCGGAGCGATAACGTAGGCGGTGCAAATTTTTACACGAATTCTTATGGAAGAAAAACAAAAGCTGGCATTGGACGACGCTTCTGGCGTAAACGACAAAAATTAGAATTCTTTTTATTTCCATGGCGTCAAGACGCAGAATGTTGGCGGCTTAATACAAAAATGGGTATGTGTTGGAAAACGTTTTTCTATTTTTCTGACAATTAAAATTAAATTATTTAAAATTTCTGAAAGAAATGTGAACAGGAATTGTAAATTTATATTTTATAGGGTAAAAAAGAAGAGTCGATGCAGTTCTTGTCCTTCATGAATAATTTTCATTAACCCCTAATTGGCTGACCACCGATTAAATTGTGTGAATTTGATTAAACGTCACACAGATAATATTTAGGGTATTTACATACATATGTATATTATTGACACTGTATGTTTTATACATTAATATCGTAAGTTTTGAATAGTTCTATACTTCCTCAGTCCGCCTACAAAAATTAAATCTAGATAATTCTATTATTTCAGAAATAGTTCCATTTGTGGGGAATTTTTCTACCCAATATCCCTTGATGGGTTAAAGTTAATGTTTAAATATATATTGTAGCTGTCGCTCTTGCGTTACCAACAATTTCAATTTTGGAATAGACTAAAAATCGTCATTCCAGAAGCTGAAATCGTCAAATCGTCATTTTATGTTTTTGTGACTAAAAATCGTCAAAATGACGATAAATTGTCACTTCTGGCAACACTGCTGGTGACGGTGTTGTCCAATATTTAATGTATTTGACACACATAGAATACATGCGCAAGTCACATGCGTCGGTGATATTGTTTTCACGTTTCAGTTGATACTGAATATTTGAACAGATTCTTATTATTGTTCAGCACTACAGTACATCGACATCAGTGAACAATTTTATGGTACGCCTGACCTTGTATTTTGAGAGTTGCGTCCATCGGATAAGTGATCGTGAATTTTTCCAAACGACATGATTTAGAAGCAAGAATTGAATTTTCGTGTCTTGGGCAAAAACAATTTTGTTTCGTTCGATGCACCCTCTACGTGGTTGTAAATGTTGCGGCGGACTAGTAAGAGGTATCACTTTCAAGGAAGCGCTATAGATGTCGGGCGCCTCATTGTAGAATTTTAACGTGTTACAAAGTTAGAATTCTTTATCCATTGCACTGGTGGACATTTTAGAATGCGCTGAATAATCGATATCTGGAGCATATTCCAACGGTAAAGAAATGAGGCATGTGATAATGCGCGGCTTCTGTGCATTTTGACCCAAACGTTCGATGTGATGTGGTGGGTAGGGAGGTAAATATATCGGATTGTATATACAAAAACACAAACACAATACCAAACCAAAAACTAATATAATAATGTTGTACGGTATCAATATTTTTGACTTCTGCCACCATTAAAAAAAATTAAAATCAAATGAAAACAGAAATTCAAACACAAATTTTACAAGCCTAAAGATGAAGCAACTTCTTATTATTTTAGATATTTTGCTGCTAATTATAGAGGTCACTCAGGAGTCTGAATCAACTTTTAATATTGCAAATGGCATGCTTCCATATTTTAATAGGACAGATATTTTCTACCGTTAAATGAAGTGCTGTGCCCAAAAGAGAATGAGAAAAACAAATCTGCATTCGAAGATGAAGATGCCTTACAAATATATACAAAATATATACAAACTAGTGAATTGGAACGCGCCTATGGCGCCCGTGGAAACATGCTTTAAATGCATCTTTCAGCATATCGGTTGTGGCACGTGCAGTGTGTGCCGTTGCACCGTCCTGTTGGAACCACATGTTTTCCAATCCAAATTCATCAAGTTGCGGCAAAAAGAGCTCGTTGATCATTGCTCTGTAGCGCTCACGGCGCTTCCATGACATCGACGGCGCTTCCATGACATCCTCGGCTACAGCAGCAATATTCTCTGCAGAACCCTAATCCGGGGTCTGCCACGCCTGGCAGCATCTCGTGTTGTGCCAGTCTCTTCGAGGCGAGCGGCTAAACGTCGCAGTGTTTCACCAGTAGGCGTTGGACGGCCAGGAAATCTGCGACGAAATTCACGTTGTGCCAAAGTTCCCGACCGATTATTGGTCAAATAAATAGTCAGCAATATTCCGCGTTCTGGAGCAGTGTAGCGTAACATTGTTTATTAACGTGTATTTCGCATGTGTTTACTACACAAATGTCAAAACAGAACTACATTAGGGGCCAATCGCAAAATTTATAGCATTTTCTGATAGGATGATTACTTTTGCGCCACCTTGTATAAGCAAGCGGTGTAACCAAAACACGCTTATTGTAACTATATCAGGCCGAAGTCTGGAACGGTTAAGTCGGGAGTTGCGGAATGTTTAAATGGTCCACAAGCAGTTGCTCATTTCGAACTACGCTTTGCTGTTCATTTAGAAATATTCACACTGCCATCGGCAATACCAGCAGCTATAACAGTCGCAACAACGAACCGGCTGAAATATATAAAAAAGAAATAATAATTTCAACCATAAAAAACAAGATTCAACTGTAGTACTCACCTTGTGTCCTCAACTTCACAATCAGCAACCTTTGTTGCTTGTTCGCATCCTCAGGGCGGAAGAGGAATATGTAGTATACCTAAGACAGCCAAAAGCCAACAAAGTGTCTGGTTTTGTTGTTAACCGTAAGATTCATGTTACGTTCTCCTGGTTGCCCGGATGATGGCTTGGTTAACTTTGTTTGTATGTGCTAGCAGGGATTACAATTTTTACTGTATTTTACAGTTTTGTTCTTGTACAGAATGTAAATGTGTTTTATCGTTGTAGTCGTTTGTCTTTCATTTATTTTACTTTATAAAGAAGTGTCTACGTTTATTATTATTTACCGTGTCAATACACTGTGGATTGACGTCGAAATACTCAATCTCCGCTGTTTACATTTTAGATGAAATAAATTGTTGTGAAATGGAATTTTGTTATACATGCATTTGGTATTAAGCAACTTTAAATTTATATTTTTTTATATTAACAAACGAATAGCAGTTCACCTGGGGTCAATGTCGTCGTCAATATATTCGCAGTCATCTGTTTCAATATGAACATAATATACCGCTCTGTGAGGTAGTATGTAGGTATATCCAACCGTAAATCACATACATACTTGTCTTTTCTGTTTCACTTTCTCTCACACTTTATCCCTCTCTTTCGTAACCATATCATGTTCGCTTATGTACAGTAACCTTTACGTGTGACTCATATTGAAGGTGTAACTAGAGAGTTATTAGAACAACATATCGTTTGGCCGTCGGTGGTGCAATGGTAGATGGTAATGGTGGGTTCGATCCCTACTCTGACCACCTTAAATTTCTTTCGAAGGCGGTCACCTCGCTTAGTGACGGCCACACTATCGAGTATTTAGTCTTGAAAAAGTTTCTCAGAATACCGTTCGAACCGGTGTATTAACCTAAAGGCCGAATAATGAAAACTTTAACGTATATAATACACATACGGTACACTGTAACGCCAACCTCATGGCACACGTTGTTTCTTTTTTGAAACAACAACATCCATGCAATGGCTTTCGAAGACAGCATGCATAGGAAGGAAATGTTGCGAATATTGATAGTTATGGCAAAGTATTTGTTGTGGATGTTTTGGCAGAAGAGAAGTTCTGAGACAATTCTCGCTTAGTTGAGTTTTGTTTATCTCTCTAATGTGTGATATGGTATATTAACTCCTTGTAGAGAAGAGAGCTGATGAAATGTTTTGGTGGGCATTGAAAGAAATTGTCCGCCAAATAATGGCTTGTCGGCGTAACACTTATCTTTGAGGGCACCCCTCAAATAATAGTCCAACGGTGTCAAATCGCAGCTCCGAGGTGACCAAACGACATCAGCTCTGCGGCTGATAATGCGATCTTCAAAAACAGGGCGCGAAACATCGAGTGTAGCTTCGGCTGTGTGGCACGTAGCGCCGTCCTGTTGAAACCAAATGTTGCCAATATCCTCCTCTTCAAATTTTGTGAACAAAAATTCGTTCAACATGGCCCGATAACGATCGCCATTGACTGTAATTATCTGTCAAATCAGACATGAGCTAAGTGTTATCATTCACGAAATAAGCACTAGTTGAAAAAAAAACGTTAGATGGCGGACCCGTTAGCTATATTCCCAAACATCCACCATAATAATCAATTTTATATATTCCCTTGTAATATTTTCATTTAAAATTTACTTCTACATAGTTAGTTATTGATTTAAAAGTTTTTTAACAAAACATGAATTGGATGCCCTTCTTATTCAAAAATACACATTTGAAGATCATGTGACTCAGCGGTGCATTTTGTTTGATCGCAACTGTATTTGTGCGGATTTTGTACATCAAAATGTGGGCTCGATCCCTGCTCTGACCACATTACATTTCTTTCGGCCATGGTCACCTCGCTTGCTGACTACAACACTAGTGAATACCTATCCATGAAAATTTCTGTGTGGAAATAGATTCTCTAATTTACAGCCAGAAAAATAATTTGGTTGATAAAAATACATAAGTACATAATGATAAATTCAACAAGTTACATACGGATATATTAAAAATGTTACCTAGTGACAAATTCAATGAAACATCAAACAATTTTCGGTGAAATATTCTGCATTTTACTAATTAAATGTCTATAATTCTGTGCTACATTATCCGTATCTACTTTAAAGTTCATTCTCTTCGCTATTCGATTCCTTATTATCTGTAACATTTGTAATATAAAACGACGTTTATAATTATGACGTATCTTGAAAGTTTGGAAAATGATTTAAGTTTGCACAGTGTGATGATAATGCTGTTTTTTGTGTTGAGATGTGGGTATATTTTTGATCTGATTTATGTCCTGTAATTCTAGTCTTAAGTTTATTTTTAGTTGTACCTCAATTTACCATATTGCAACTCTCACTATTATTTCCTCCGCAAGGTATTTTGTATACTATATTAGATGTATCAAATGTATCTATTCTATCTTTGGTTTTACTAAACAATTTGCCTAGTGTGTGTGTTGTTTTATGGGCCATTTTGTAATTATTAGTATCAAATATTTTGGATTTTTCTAATCTGTCAGAAAATCCTGGTACATAAGATAATGATTTGAACTTTGTCGGTTTCACCGTTGGGTTTTGGTTATCTTGGCCCTTATTTGCATATTGCCTTATTAATCTATCGACTAACCCTATTGGGAAATTGTTGTCCATTAATATAGTTGTAATCTTCCCCTTATTCTATTTGTGAAAATTCCCGTCGCTTACCTTCAAAACTCTCTCTATTAGGTTTCTTGACGTATTGACAACCATAAATTTCGGGTGTTTGGAGTGATAATTGATAATCCTTCCAGAAGCAGCTGGTTTTTGGTATCAATCCACTAATAAATTCTCCCCATTTCTTATTACAATGGTATCCAAGTATGGCAGTACCCAAGTAAGGATGAGCATTATTAAATGTTGTCAAAATATTATCTATAGCACTATTTGTAACGATACAGAATAAATCGTCTACATGTTTATTAATGATTTTCGGTTTTATGGCCATCTCCTCTATGTAGGAATCAAGTAGATTCTCCATAACCATATCAGCCACAATCGGGGAAGCTGGAGATCCCATTGGAAATCCTTCTTGTTGAAAATTTACCATGTCATCATATCGGAAATACCTGTTGTCTTCTATACAAAACTTTAAAATATAGAGGAATAATGATTTATTACTATTTGTGTGCTGTTCTATTCTGTCCCATTTTTCCTCGATAATACGAAGTGCTAAGTCTACTGATATACTCGCAAATAAAGAAACTACATCAAATGAAACTACAATGAGTCTTCTATATTGTGTTTGGAGTCTTCTGTAATCGTTTTCAGTATATTCGTAATGTACGTCCACAACTCATAAGAAGGTGAATTAACAAAAGAACATATTGGTCTCAACGGAAAATCTTCCTTGTGTATGTTTGGGACTCCATACAACCTAAGTGCTATGGACACATTAGTCTTAAGTTTGTTCTTCTCAATTTGATCTATGTTTCCTGCTTTATGAAGTTTTTCTACAATATCATTGTTAATTTATTGATGTTTGCTGGTAAGATCTTTATTCAATAGTTTGTACTTAGCTGTATCCCCTACAATATTGTTAATTCGTGATATATAATCACATTTGGTTATAGCTACCGTCGCATTTCCCTTATCGGCATTAACTATCATTACATCCTTATTATTCTTTAAATACTTTTCAGCCTTATCTACTTTGTCTAACAAACATTTATCCATATTCGTCAATTTCATTTTATTCATCTGACTATCTATGATCACACACACTACGTAAATTCTTTAGTAAAACCAAAGATAGAATAGATACATTTGATACATCTAATATAGTATACAAAATACCTTGCGGAGGAAATAATAGTGAAAGTTGCAATATGGTATATGTAGGTACAACTAAAAATAAACTTAAGACTAGAATTACAGGACACAAAACAGATCAAAAATATACCCACATCTCAACACAAAAAACAGCATTGTCGTCACACTGTGCAAACTTAAATCATTTTCCAAACTTTCAATATACGTCAGTTTTGAATAGGGAAGATAATTATAAACGTCATTTTATGTTAGAAATGTTACAGATAATAAGGACTCCAATAGCGAAGAGAATAAACTTTAAAGCAGATACGGATAATGTAGCACAGAATTATAGACACTTAATTAGTAAAATGTAGTATATTTCACCGAAAATTGTTTGATGTATCATTGAATTTGTCACCAGGTAACATTTTTAATATATCCGTATGTAACTTGTTGAATTTACCATTATGTACTTATGTATTTTTATCAACCAAATTATTTTTCTGGCTGTAAATTAGAGAAACTATTTCCAGACAGAAATTTTTCTGGCTGTAACTTAGAACATTTTTCATATGACAAGAAAATTTCTTCAATTGTTTAATTTTATAATTTTTTGTTATTGTTGGTTTTTCAAATGACATGAAAAAATTTTGTTTGTCATTTCTAATTAATAATATATTTCCGGACGATGCTATCCAAAGGATAGCGAAATATCGAAAAATACAATTAATTAATAAACACGACCAAACGCTCGGACAATTTAATTTTTGAATTATTTATAATTTTTATAATGTATTTCAGTTTCTTGGTGGTTTTACCAGAGCAACTCCAGATAAAGGAATTTTTTACAACCCAACGTTTGTCTTCGCAACTTAAACATGATAAGCTAAATAAGACGGCAACTCTCTATCGAGAAATATGGGGTGCACGTAAAGGGAAAAAGTTGACTAGCATGACATTTCTTTGATTTTAACAGTACGTATTGTACAGAAAATACAAACGGTTATTTTTCAAAAACTGAGAATATAGTCTGACGATATTCTAGAAAGGATTCAACGCAAATGCTGTTTATTTAAAGACCACAAAATTTGGTTCTGTACTTGAATTTTAGTATATACTATATTTGTTAAATTATTAATGGTTTCAACGAGGAGGGCCTCCAAGCGATGAGACCAAAGATAACCGTTATAATTTCGAGGTGGTGGACGAATTTATATACCTCGGATCTGCCGTAAACAAAAACAACGACGTCAGCCTTGAGATCAAGCGGAGAATTGTGCTTGCGAATAGATGTTATTTTGGACTAAGCAAGCACTTTAGAGATAAAGCCCTCTCTCGAGTAACAAAAGTCCAACTCATACAACCTGTCTTGCTTATACTACATCTGTAGTAGTCTTCGAGAGAAAAATACTCCGAAAAATGTATGGCCCTATAGTGTACAACGGCGAATATCGGCGACGCATCAACTATGAGCTGTATGAGCTATATCCCGACATTGACATAGTTAAGCGGATCAAAATAACACGATTGCGCTGGCTAGGCCATGTCAGTAGAATGGATGAAGACCGAACTCGAAGGAAGACTAAAAATAGAAAGACCAAGACTCCGCTGGATGGATCAGGTTGACGAATCCGTGCGTACACTTGGTATTGCCAACTGGAGAGATAAGGCAAAAGATCGAGCTGGTTGGCGACATATGTTATCTTCGTTGTTTAAGGTCCCTGACCCTTCGGGGTTGTTCGTGACTGAATAAGTAAGTAAGTATAATTATTTATTATTTGGGAAACTGGCACCACTAAATACAGACCCTTCTCCATGTTGTCACCTAACAAAATAGTTTACAATTATATTCCATGAAGGGATTGAGAGAGCTTCTCACAACCAGTGAGCTTGTGCGCTTTTTAGTTGTATACTCTAGAACCTACAGTTGTACACCGGTTCCGAACAGTATTTTGAGAAGCCTTTTCATGGCTAGGTACTCCATATTGTCGCCATTGACAAGCGAGGTGACCATTGTCGAAAGAAATGTAATGTGGTCAGAGCAGGGATCGAACCCACGTTCTCACGCATAAGAGCCGCGCACTGCAATCATTGCACCACCTTCGTTCACTACAACTACATCTCCACATATTGACAAGAAAATGCCTAACTATTTATATATATATAAAAAAAAGATACAGTTCCGGATAACAGTTGTGAGGTCGGACTATTTTTACCTATTTCCTTTTTGCCATTTTTTTTTATTATAAAAGCTAGGAAGAATATGAAACGAATATATGTTTTCAACTTCTGCATTCAATATATCCGGCTTGTCACGGCAAGTTCCTTAAATAACCCTAAATATTGAAATAACGGGTTTTTCAACAGAGACGCTACAAAAGTAAATCGATAGGGACAGCAAACGACGCAATATTTTATTCCGCTCTTTTGACATTTCTCTTCAGTAAGGTTTGCCATTTTATCATGGAAAGATATACGAGCCAAAAACGAGTCGAAATTATTAAAATTTACTACCGAAATTTGGAGTCAGTGGCCTCAACTTTAAGAGCGCTACGTCCAATTTATTGTCGTCATAATCGTCCTACCAGATCAACAATTGAGCGTCTAGTGGAAAAATTTGAATCCACAGGCACAGTACAAAATGTTCCCGTATCAGTGAGACAAAGAAGCGCCCGTAGTGTCGAGAATATTGATGCCGCTGAGGCTTCAACTCAAGAAAGCCCAAATGTGTCTCTCACACGTCATTCTTCAGCGTTGGGCATCTCAGTGACGTCGTTGTGGCGAACTTTGCGAAAAGATCTTGGTCTACATCCTCACAAGATCAAATTGACGCAAGAACTGAAGCCGCTTGACCACCATAAGCGTCGTAATCCATGAGGCATCATTGCATCCCGAAAAATTACGGTTTGGTGCGGTTTATGGGCCGGCGGCGTCATTGCCGGTACTTCTTCCGTGATGATCAAGACCTGCACATTACTGTGAATGCGAATCGCTACCGTTCAATGATAACAGAATATTTTTGGCCCCAATTGGATAATATGGACTTGGAGGACATGTGGTTCCAACAGGACGGCGCCACAAGCCACACGGCGAATGCCACAATCAAATTTTTGGAAACCAAGTTCGGTGAACGTATTATCTTACGAAATGGCCCAGTCGATTGGCCGCCTCGGTCGTGCGATTTGACGCCGTTAGATTATTTCCTGTGGGGCTACGTCATGTCTGGTCTATGCCAACAAGCCAGCGACGATTGGTGAACTTCGTACGAATATCGAACGTGAAAATATCGGCCGATTTATGCTTGAAAACCGTCGAAAATTGGGTTCAGTGTCTGGACTTCTACAAGCGTGCCCGTGGTTGCCATGCAAAAGATATCGAGTTCCATACATAATGGCATCGAACGTACTTTCACAGGAATAAAGAATTTCATTGGTATCTAAAACCGGTTTTGTTTTATTTAAAAAAACTTTTGTAGCGCTCTTATTGAAAAACCCGTTAGTATCGCTATTGGTATAGATGTGAGTTTAAAAGTATATCATGCTCATGTATATCTCTAATATTTCCCAACATTGTATGCAAATCGAGGTTCTGGTGTATTGTAATTGCTACATATGTACATCACCATAGTGATGAAAATTTTCAGACAGATTATTGAAAAGTAACATTCGATTTTTTAAATTGCTATTAAATCAGTCAGCAAAGCTACTGTGGGAAAAGTGATAAATAACAATTTAATAATTAAAGAATCTAGTATTCCTATATAAATCACATTTTTCAAATTCTCTTTCACCTTCTGTTTCATTCAATGCCTCAATTGAATAAATGAATAGTGGCATTCCCGGCTGATACTCAGATGATGTCATAATGAATGTTTAATTGCCGTTGTCAATTGATTTGACATCTTACAAATGTTATTTTAAATATGATGAGAATATAGTTACAATTTGATTCTCAGCTTAATTACAGTGCGTTAGCTTTCATTTATAATGGATTCAATTATAATAGCACTGTCATGAAGCTGAGAGTTAAATTGTAAATATATTCCCATCATAACGAACTCTGGCGAGAGAAAACTCTTAATGTTGGGTATTATAATTACAAGTAAATACGATGGTGGTCCCAAAACTGGTCGACCTAACAAAGAAGACACAAAAAAGTTGGGAAATAATTTCTCTATTTTTCAACTTAATCACCCTTTAGCTCGATACACTTTTTCCAGCGATATTCAATAGCTTCGATACCCTGTTCATAGTAAGAACTATGAAACTCCTTAAAATAGCCATCAACCGCAGACTCCACCTCTTCGTTGTTGACAAATCTTTTAAAATTGTCCGAAGGAGCTAAATCTGGCAAATAAGGTGCGTGATAAAGCAATTCGAACTGTAATTCATTAATTTTGTTCATCACAATAGTGGATGTTTGAACAGGACGATTGATGAAACAACATTTTCTGTTTCGCCAAACGCGGCCTTTTTCCAAAATTTGATCACTTGAACGCTGCAATAAATTAGCACAATATTCGCCGTTGATGGGTTTTCCTTTCTGCAGATAATCCTTAAAAATTATCTAAGGCACATCCCAAAAACAAGACGTCATTACCTTGCCCGCCGATGGAGCCGTTTTCGCCTTCTCTGGACACGATTCTCCCGACGCTAAAATTCGCCTTTATTGCGGTGCAACATCGCCAAACACTTTTCTGAAACATCTTCACGACGCTTTTTTGCTCTATGGAAAGCAAGCTCGGCACTCATCTTGCGCACAACTTTCCCATCTTCAAATCTTGGGTCAATATACGATGTATAGCACTCTTTGAAATGACTATCATTTCAGCTAGTTCACGTACATTCAGCCGTCGATCATCTAATACCATTTTTTGTATTTTCTTAACCGTGTATAGCGTGGACATCTCAATTGGTCGACCACTACGGTGTTCGTCTTATCAGCTCGAATGGCCACGTTTAGGTTCTGGTACCCAGTAGTTTACAGTCGTAAATGAAGGCGTTGATGACCCCAGAGCAAAATCTAGCTCGACATTAATATTGCTTGGACTGAGACTTTTCAAGAACTTTTTTCAAACTACTGGCACCATTTATACGTCAGGTCGGCTAGTTTTGCGACCGCCCTCGTATGTTAATTGCGATAAAGCATATAGTTTGTGTAATACATTCTGAGCGTTTAATCGGCTTTCAAGCTACCAAATATTGTAAGTTTTGCTGGAAATAGTAGATATTTAATTCGATGTTATTTTGGTTTTTGGTTTTTATTAAAGACTTAGGCCTAATTTTTGAGTAATTTAACGTAATTAATAAACGTAATTTAAACTCTGCTTTGACTTTTCAGGTTAATAGTTAATTGCTGTTTAAACAGCCAAAGTTGGGCATTTAAACTAAGATCAAGTGACCATACGATTTTGACAGAAAATAAAAAGAAGGACACACACAAAGCTTCTTTAATTGTTAATGTGAAAAATTATAATCAACATACTAATAGAAATAACAATAAAAACGTATCAACTCGTAGGGCAGTTACAACTTTATTTCTGCTCAAATATTCTCCAATTTCATTAAATATTTTTGTGTTGCAAATGGCGTCACTATGATGCATTGTAACGATTAGCCAAGGAATGTATGAATACCGGTTAGTTTTCGTAGCATTTGCCACTGTTGCCATATGGTAGTAAGATTATTTGACAAAGAACTGAAAAACTTTTTTCGTATTTAAAGTCAGATCAAACATAAATCAAAATCAACTGATTACCAATTTAAAAAACCAGTCAAAAATTGGGCCTTATTAACAGCCTACCCATTGTGCACAAACACGGATGCGGATCCGTTTCGAACTCGTTACGGGTCTGTAAAATCAAAAAAAAAAAATAAAATATGAGTTCTCGAATTCATTGCGAACCTGTTACGAGTTCTTAAAAACGTAAAAAAGCGTATCAGTGAAATTGCGATTTGTCGTATCCGTCTCGAGCCTGTTGCCAGTTCACTGCGATTTGGCGTATCCGTCTCAAACCTATTATAAGTCCGTAAAAACATAAAAAAGCGAATCAATGAAATTAGGATTTGCCGGATCCATCTCGAACTCGTTACGAATCCATAAAAACATTGAAAGTGAATAAGTGAAATTGCGATTTGGCGGATCCGTCGCAAATTCATATTATATCCAAAAAGCAAATCCGAAACGGATTTTAATATGAAGTTCGTTACGAGTTCGAGACGGGTCCGAAAAAGCACAGAAACGATTCGCGGTTTCGAGAGAAATTTCATACGAAAACGAATTCGTTATGAGTTCGTAACGGTTGTCCGTTTAGGACAAATGTCCGCAGGAACGGATCTGTCTCGAATTCGTAACGGATTCATATGCCACATTGGGTACATACAAAATGGTGATAATACGTTAATTGAATATAGACAAATTCTGAAAATGCCAATTCCGATGCGGTTAAACACGTATGATGTAAAAAATTTTGTCGTGAGAAAGGTAATAGGCATATCTGAAAAAACAAGTCTAGAGTTTCCATAAGTAATTGTATATTCCTCTTTTCATTTTCAAGTGTCATTTGGAAAAACTTATATGCACCTTTCCAAACGATGGAAGAATGAAGCAGTACAACCTCTTAATCGTTTCGGCGGGGGTTCAGTAATGTTTTGGAGATGTGTCATACAATGGATTTGGAGATCTAGTTATAACAAAAGACACTCTAAGCTAGGCTGGACATCTAGACATTTTGAATGATATTTTGAATTATGTCCTGATGAAAATTGGAGCATGGTTACCAACAACGTGTCTAAATCGAGTTAGACTAGATGTTCTTCCATGGCCACCCCAGAGTTCACATGTAAACATAATAAAGAATGTATGGGTATTCATAAAATGGCAGAGGTCTATCCAAGTGGTCCGAACACGATAGGAAACTGTTGATGAAATAATAAATATCTGGAGCAGCTGGGAAATCGAGTTTGTACGCAATTTGTAGCTAGACTACCAGCTGTCATAGATGCTGAGGTGGCTTTTCTGTTGTGTAACTACTTTCGAATGTAAATAAATTTGTGTAAATAATTTTGAAAGATGAGGTGGAAACTTCTTTTATGTTTCTAATCAACAACTATCAAATTCACTGATACAAATCTTAAACTAGTATAATCTATACATTTTGAAGATTACAATACAGAAGATTTCTCGTTGTAACCTTATTAATAAAGCAGCAAAAGTTTGTTATACTCGTATTTCTAAACATAATAAAATTTCTAATTTGTGTACTCACTTTTCAAAATAAAGTATCAATGTTACTGAATACAACGAATTCAAGTCAGATTTTTGGTTTTATTATTGTATATTTCTAGCGCTTGCATTGTGCATTTGCAGGTATAATTTAGATAAGAGTAGGAAAATTTTTAACGATACCATAAACAAAGCACTCTTTGCTTGAGAAAACAAGAATCCCCAGACAAATCGTTGTAGACTTCAGGCAAAAATTTAATTAAATCTAAAACATCGTTTAACAATTCATTATTTTCGAAAATTTTAACTTTTGATGGACTCCAACTTCGCCACCGACTCCAGACTAATATACAAGACTTCAACTCCCACTCCACAGCACTCATTTAAATACCATTGACAATTACATTTTGTAGTTGTATTATTTAGTTTAAAATTATGTGTTTGATATTGGTAAATTTTGAATTTCAAGAACTTTTTGATACAGGGGGTTTCGATGAAACACCGGTTCGACTTTGTAGTTGGAGTACGAGTAGGCAACAGAGTGTAAAGAATGAAAAAGTGATAACTGACTGGAGGTAACTTATTACTTACTTATCCGGTCTTACAGATCGAAGATAAGATATTTCGCCAACCAGTTCGATCTTTTGCCTTGTCTTTCCAGTTGGCAATACCAAGTGTACGCAGGGATTCGTCAACCTGATCCCTCCAGGGGAGTCTTGGTCTTCCTATTTTTCGTCTTCCTTCGAGTTCGGTTTCGAAAACCCATCGTGCTGGTTCGTCTTCATTCATTCTACTAACATGGCCTAGCCAGCGCAATCGCGTTATTTTTATCCCCTTAACTATGTCAATGTCGGGATATAGATCATGGTATCACCCAAAAAGAGCGAATTAATAAGAGCGACAAAATAACAACGAAAGAAAAAAAGGAGATAATGAAAAGAGCGAAAGATAAAAAAGAGCGAAAGTTCCACAAATTTGATAATATATTAAATACACAAAATATTATACAAATTGTCAAAAGTATAATAATTTTCTAATTAACAAACAATAAATTTAATTTTCGCATTTTAAATAAACCACAATATTAACTACTTGAATAAAACTATAATACTCGAATTAAATTTGGAGATTAAAGTTGTGTGCAATACCCCGTAAAAAATCAATTAAGTCCCGGTTTTCGTAATCATTAACCAAGTCTTCTATTTCACGATAAATCTTTCGGCTTTTTGATGGGTGTTGGCCTGCAATATATTGTTCAATTTTTACTTCGTTAAGTTTCTGCTCAAGCTTCAGAACATCGATGAACTTCCATATAGTTGGATGACTAAATCCTAAAAGGGAGCTAAATCCTCTATCCCATCCTTCCACGGAATTATTGGTCTTTGGTAAACCGAGTTTTGAAGCATCGTAGGAATTCCATATTTTTGTGGGAAACAATGCTTGGCGACGATTAAGATTAT
The DNA here is from genome assembly GCA_963931995.1 of Phaonia tiefii. Lineage (NCBI taxonomy): Eukaryota > Metazoa > Arthropoda > Insecta > Diptera > Muscidae > Phaonia > Phaonia tiefii. Next base: position 97,207,342 of record OZ008370.1, on the reverse strand, counting down.
TTTGAAGACGTCCAACCCATGTATCTTCAAAATAATCTATTAATTGCTGTAACACATCATAATTCTTAAGAAAGTATTCTGATTGTAGAAGTTCCTGGAAACTCTTTAAAACACCTACTTCCGGAACAAAGGCAAGAGCTGCTAACTGCCGTACTTGTAGCGCAAATTCTACATCATTGGTGTATCGGGATTGCATACTAATACTTTGCATTTTACGCCATATACACGGACTCATGTGGAAAAAACAACCTCTTAGAATTGCTTTGGGAAATACTTCGTTGAACGCATTCATTTCTGCTTTTTCAAAGTCAGTCATTATAGTGATAGGTGCCAATTTGCTATTTAAAATTTTCAAGGCGGTTAAAGCACGAACATAAGATGCTTGCGTTTTCTTGGCCATTAATATAAAAACAGTTGGCAAAACATTATGATATTTTACAGCGTGGATCGTATAGATTTGAGTAAAAAGTTGTGGAGCAGTGTTAAAGGTTCCATCAGCATACCAGTGATCACATCGCGTCATGTGTGATAAATTTCTTCTGGTTGAAAATACTATATTATTCTATCAAGGACTTGTCCACTATCATAAAGTAAAAAAGGCTAATTTTCAATTTTCGATTAATTATCCGGAATAACTCGGTCCAGCAGAGGTGTTGGATTAACAAATGTAAGATTATTCTTGTCTCTAATCCTTTGAGCTGCTTTTTTTTATAAGGGGAATTGGTAACATATATGTCTCAGCAGACACAATTTGATGATTGCTTTCTTGACATACACGAGCTCGTTCCTTGATATTATGTAGCACATCCCTTTTTTCAATCTTTGCTTTGTGTGAAAAAAATATTTTTAATATTACCAAATTTGCATATGATTCATGACAAACTTGTTAAATTTATAAAAACAACAAGTATTAACATTATAACTGTTGTACAGTGCTTTTAAATATTCAAAATAAAATTAGCGAAATCCGACTTATGAAATTAAGAAAATCGCGCGAATAATTCGCTCATTTTACCTTTCGCTCATTTTTTATTCGCTCTTATTTTTTCGCTGTTTTGGATTCGCTGTTTTTGTTTTCGCACTTATTGGTTGGAACCATAGATCATACCTGCTCATGGTTCATGCGTCGCCGATACCAGCCGTTGTGCACTATAGGGCCATACATTTTTCGAGTACTTTTCTCTCGAAGACTCCTACAGATGTTTCGTCTGCTTCCGATAAGACCCAGGTTTCAGTGCCATAAAACAAGACAGGTTGTATGAGAGTCTGGTACAGGTGGACTTTTGTTACTCGAGAGAGGGTTTTATCTCTAAAGTGCTTGCTTAACCCAAACTAATACTATTAGCAAACACAATATTCCGCTTGATCTCAAGGCTTCAAGTTGTTGATATTGTTTACGGCAGATCCGAGGAATATAAATTCGTCCACTACCTCGAAATTATAACAATTGTCAACGTTCACGCTTTGGTCTAATCGCGTGGGGCCCTGCTCGTTGAAACCATTAATTTTGCCTTGTCCACATTTACTGTCAGACCCACTTTTGCTGACTCCTCAATTCTCGAAAACACCGCAGTAACTTCTCAAACTGTGCGTCCAATGATATCCATATTAGCAGCAATGCATACGCGAGCAGCATGCGACTTTTGCTGCTGATGGTTTTATTCATGTTGACTGCAGCTTTTCTCAGGATATCTCTATTAAGATGCTAAAGAGATCGCACAATAGGGTGTCACCTTGTCTGAGGCCTCGCTTAGTTTCGAAAGGTTCGGTAAGATTCTTACCAACTTTCACTATGGCTTTGGTGTTCGTCAAGGTCGTCCTGCAAAGGCGTATGAGCCTTGCAGGAATACCAGACTCAGACATTGCTTCGGGCTATCGAAGGCCGCCTTATAGACGACAAGTAGATGATTGGTGTCGATTTGTTTTTCGTGTGTCTTCTCCAGGATTGGGCGATGCATGAAATGCTGGTCGGTGGTCGATTTTCCAGGCCTAAAGCCACACTGGTATGGTCCAATCAGGCAACCGGTTTTCGTCTTAAGCACATTATACTTGATAGAACCTTATATGCTATGAATAAAAGGCGTATTCCACGGTAGTTGGCACAGAGACTCGGGTCACCTTTTTTAAATATGGGACATAGTACTCTGAGACTCCAATCGCCGGGCATTCATTCATCTAACCAAATTTTGCTAATGAGCTGATGCATGCACCTTATCAGCTCATCGCCGCCAGCCTTAAACAGCTCCGCCGGTAATCCATCGGCTCCTGCGGCTTTATTGTTCTTCAGCCGGGCAATAGCTGTTCTGATGACGCCGTCGTCCAATTTTTGATCGATTGTCTCGTCATTGGATATCTCAGGTACCAATGGCGCAAAGAAATGATCTCTCCATATTCCCAACATACTTTGCACATCTTCGATGAGATTTCCGCCCTTGTCTTTACAGAAGGAGGCCATGAACTATGTCTATTAGTTCCGTTTTTGACTTTTCGATAGTATTTTCAAGCTTCGTTCTTCGTACTGTATGTCTCAATTTTCCACTCTCTCGCTTTCTCCACTGCCATTTCTTACGCCTAAAGGGACGGTTTGCCTCCTTTCTCTTCTCCCTATACCGCTCAGTCGCAGATCGCGTTGCAATTGACTGAAGCACTGCCATGCGTGCAGCGTTCGTTTCATCATTTGCACACTCTTCGTCGTACCATGGTTTGCTCCGAATCGGTTTTTCAAACCCAATTACGGTTGTTGCGGCAGTTTTTATAGAGTCGGAGGTGGTGGGTTCTGTGCCAAAAGTTGCGATAGCTATCTTCAGTAGGCTTTGGCTACCTCTGGTAATTGCAGCTTTCCGGTGTCTAGCTTTCTCTGCGTCTGGTTTTATACGATTTTCGCTCTACTTAATCTTGAGCGAACCTTTGCTGCTACCAGGTAGTGATCAGAATCGATGTTGGCTCCTGTGATCACACTGATCTACATTGGATGACTGTCTTCCATCAATTACCACGTGATCTATTTGGTTCGTTCTTTGATCAGGGGATACCCAAGTAGGCTTGTGGATGTCTTTATGCTAGAATCTTATACCACTAATGACCATGTTTTTGCGGCGGCAAAGCCAATTAGTCTCATACCGTTGTCGGAACTGTCAGCATGTAGACTGAAATTGCCATAAGTTGAATGAAACACATTCTTTCTTCCTACTTTAGCATTAAAATCTCCTAGTACAATCTTAATGTCATGGCCAGGGAAGCGGTCATATATTTCCTCTAGGAGCTCATAGAATATGTTTTTGGCATCATCGTCTTTCTCTTCTGTCGGAGCCTGCAAAATATTTCGCTTTTATGCGGATTGTGGCTAGGGACAGGATTGAACCTAGAGACGACACACAGAGAAGAGATTCGTTGTCACAACTATATTTACAGCTAACTAACATTTGGCGGTTCCTTGGACTATCACAGTATTCAGTTGTGATTACCAATAACTGTGTTCAGTATCACCAAATGTTGTGCATGTCAATTGATTTGTAATTCAATTTTGGTTGTAAGAACTGAAATATTTAGTTGAAGCCACAGCAACAAGAAATAAATGTGATCTGACAATCAAGTTTTAGTTCTAGCAATCAAACTATCCTGTAGTGGTGAATATTCTATAAGTTGGATGGACGGAAAATGTAAAAGCTAATTCGGTTGTATCAAATAATATATTGGTATGCTCAGCTAATTATGTATTTGAATTTAATGGGTGTCGCAACCATTTGGTGATGCTTTAACTAACCCCTTATGAATTTTATGGAAAAAAGTCGGAAAATAATTTTTTATTAAAATTGTGTATTTTATATTTAAATATAAACAAAATTGTTATTATTTACAACCAGGGTTCGTATGTCGTACCGATTTTGTATCGAAAATATGAAAAAATGTCTATATCTCGAAAATGGAGCGTCCAATCGAAAAACAAATATAAGCAGGCTTTCTAAATTTTTTTATATTTTCGATTAAAAATGGGGATGGGTTTCCCTGGGTTTTATATGTATATTTAAGTTAATTTGTGTCATCTCCACAATTGTTTTTATGTATTTGTGAAGGCGTCAATAGTGGCGTCAGATTCAACGAGTCTCACTTCACCTCAATTTATGGTAATATGTATTCTTCGCTGGCTGATATCTATGCACTTTATTGTTTTTTCACACCTTTGTTTATCAACTAAATTATGATTACAGTAACTAATATTTGAACACGACTTCTAATATTGTACTTTTTTTAAATGTATCTTCCATTTCAGATGAACGAGATTTTAGAAATACTCAAATTGGTTAATACAACTCAAGTTCGGTAGTAGCAACTTTTATTTAGTAAGACCTATTTTTAATCTATCAATAACATCGAAAAATAATTCAGATGTTTGACAATTATGAATTCTGAACAAAATATAGACTTTATCGTGGAATTTCCAATGCCTGAATTGATTTTTCGAACAGTTGCATAGTGGAAAATTCTCAATTGAGATGAGTTTTCGTTTGCATATAGTTTGATGAATTTTTTATAGGCCGCATTCCAAACAACCGCTGATGAAGATCTGTGGCTAGATCTGAAATAGCTATTCGGTTTGCCAGGAATAATGGGCACATATTTTGCAAAACGTCTTTTTGAAAAAAACTATATGTCTATTAATAGAGATATTGAATGGCCTTGATGTTGAATAATAAAGTAAAAAAAAACAACTCGTAAAAAACATGGTTTTTGACCATAAATTCTTTATATATGCCCACACCCCTTTGTCCAATCCCACCCATATTTACAGCAGATCTTAGAATATGTACACATAACCAACATACCCAATTTTGTTAAAATACCGTTAAGAGGAGCAGAAATAATGGATTTTTAATTTTTGATTTGTATGGGCGGTATCACGCCCCTTGTCCAATCCCGCCAATATTTTGACAGCTAATTTTTGTCGTCGCCATTAGTTTGCCTGCGAAGTGTCAGCTCGATTGGATCACGGGAAAAGGGTTAGAAATCAAACCAAAGTTTTTTCGGTATGCATGCAGGTGGAGTTAATATAAAGAATTTAAAAATCAAAAAAATTTATTAAAATTTTCCTAAATATAAAATTTCATCTCATTTTTACTTCAAGTACATTGCGCGGCGTTAAGGGGTTAACTGTTTTTCTGAAATTTTGTGTGTGTATTCTACTTGACCCATAGAACGATTTTATTGCTAATCAAATCCTGTAGCTTCATCTTCTTGACTAAACTGATTTCATACCAATACTTACGAATATTTGTTTATAACAAATGCGAACATCGCAAAAGTGCACTTATACACACAAGTATTAATCATACCTTAATCAAACTAAATTAAACAACATTTAATATGTTTACTTAAGTACCATTAAAAGGATAATTTGTTTATCTGTTAGAACTATCTTACAACATTTCCCTACAACAACCCTAATGAAATTCAGTCATTTCACACAAGATTAAACTTAATGCCTAATTTAGCTAAAATACTAAATATTTACAAGTCATTTCCATTTATGCACAATATTAGTCAAAATTCAAATTAGAACTCACTGTAAAAATACAAAAGCTGAAGTTGCCCACGTTATTATATTTACAGTTATCGTATATACACTGACTTTGTTCAGTTGAGAAAACTAAGAAATTTTGTGTTAAGCATTTTGTGTAGTCTATGTCTTTTCCTTGCGGAAGCAGACTATTTACTAGAGAAACGTGTTACTAAATGGGATTGTTTATTTTCCCACTTGTTTCCCCCCAAAAATAATAATTGATTGTTTCAAATGTTTTAAATTCAAGGTTTTATTTATGTATATATGTTTACTTTTAGTTCATTTATTTTGTACTTTTGTATATATGTACACTCAGGTTCACTTATTTAAAGGCACTAAAAATTCCATATTCAGCAGCCTGTATCTTCTGCAATTTCTAACCGATTGCAGAATTTTAAAATGGAAATGGAAGCTAAACATCTTGAGATATAAAATTAATCATGACAATAGTGGTTTCTTAACTAATGAACTATTTTTGAGCAATTTATAAAAAAAAGACCAAAAATGTGCTATTTATTTTTTTTTGGTTCACTTGAATAAATGCACTTTAAGCAATTTTTATGAAAAACTATTTTTCTTGTTTTTTTTTAATTTATTTTACTTTATTTAAGAATTATTAGTAATGGGTACAACCCCTTTGTTTTTAGTAACTTCAAATATACGGGTTTTCATTGAGAGATAAAGAGAATTTATGTAATCCAGCGAAATTTGATTCCAAACATCGTTAATGGCCTGAATTAGTGTCTGCTTGTCATAAAATTGTATACCTCCTTCATAGACCTTACGAGATAACCAACCCTAGACATTTTCGATAATGTTTAGATCTGGCGAATAGGGTGGCCAGTCAAGAATATTAACATTTTGGCTTGCAATGAACTCCTTTACTACTCTGGCGTTGTGTATAGGGGCATTATCCTGTTGCAATATCCAAGATATGGGACCAAATAGTTCACTGAACTTCGGAAAAGCCAATTCCAATAACGTTTTATAGCTTGCACCAGTTACTTTTGCACTTCGAAACTCCAGACCGATGGGGCCAACGGTTCTCCAGTCATTTACATGACCTCTTGACTGCACATCCCATACTATGTAGTCTCTCATATTTAAGATACTCAGATATTTAAGATACTCACAGCTCTTAATTATTCTGCGTACGGATGGCTTGCTCGCTTCCACTCCAGCTTGAGGTATTATTTTTGACAAGAATAAGGCAGAATTAGAAGCAATTCTGATGACTTTTCCTTTCTCAAACGTAGATCAAGATAACGAAAAACTTTAAATTTTGTCCATGCCTCTCGGGGTCCTTGATGTAATTGTCGACAACTGTTGGACCCCGTCCAATTTTTTTAACTATTGCGCGGTTAGAATATCCTTCAGAACGGTAAACATCGATTTTTGTGTTTTCCGATAGAGTTACCATTTTTTGTTTTGCCATTGTGACTCGTAAAATGATTAAGATGTAATAAATTGTAATTAACAAATGCGGCATACAAAAAATCATCGCTTACTTTAAAAATAATAAACAAAATAATAAAGTGCCTTTATTCATTTGAACCAAAAAAAATACCACATTTTTGGACTTTTTTATAAATTGCTCAAAAAAGTTCTTTAGTTCAGAAACCGCTATTGTCATGATTGTTTTTTATACCTCAAGATGTCTAGGTTCCATTTCCATTTTAAAATTCTGCAATCGGTTACAAATTGCAAAAGATACAGGTTGCTGAATAAGGAATTTTTAGTGCCTTTAAATAAGTGAACCGGAGTGTATTATACACCCGATATACGATAGATTCGCTGTAGAATTAGTTATAATATGAAGTTCGAAAAGAAGTCGTTATAACCTGTTCGGTCGAAACCTTGCCTACTGGGTTGTGACAAACAATTTGCAATTAACAAAAAATATAAAGCGATGTATGTTAACCGATAGCAGTCAAGCGATTGTCATGACCGAACAATATTTGCGCCCCCTTAAATGTGGTCCCACAAAAATATAAAGCTATCATCAACTACACACCTTGATACTCAATACTTATTAACCTCTGCACAGTGGCCAATTTGGCTTCGCTAGCGGCATTTAATTCAAATTTTCAAATTTGAAAAACCGTTAATTTTGTTTTAACAATCGATAACAAATACATTCACTAGATTTGTAGATTTGTATCGTTTTTTTTTTATGAACTGCTGTGACCTGTCAAAGTCAGCATATGTTTCTACAAGTGTTGTGCAAAATATTTCCGCCTTTTTGATGTTTTGCTATTCGTGTTAAACTTGCAAATTTTATTATTTTCATTAAAAGTTTTGTTATATACTAACGCCAAGGTATGTATTATATAAAAAACTGTGGTTGTGATCTGTGTATGCGAGTACCTGCGAGCCTTCAATTTATTGTACTTTTTGCTTGCTTATAACGCATCATTTTGAATATTTCTTTTATAATATGGTTTCTCTTTGAGTTGACAATTTTTTTCTTATTTTATATATGAATATATGGTGGAAAATGTTTATTGAATTAAAAACAAAATAAAAAATTAAAAAAAAATTAAAAATAAAAAATTAAAAATTAAAAAAAAATATTAAAAATTAAAAAAAAAAAAAAATTGTTTGATTTTTTTCTGAATTGAGAAAAAAAAAATTTTGAAGATATCTTCTTTACTTTGGAAGCTATGAATAAAATGCCGCTAGCGAAGCCAAATTGGCCACTGTGCTCTGGGACGAAGTTACTTATACATATATGTTAACACCAAAAATGTTTGGTGGGTCAATAACCAATAATGCTGACGCTGTTAAGCGTGCCACAATTGGAGCAACGATCGCAGACGTTGTGCCATAAGTAATATCAAACAATGCTGACGCTGTTAAGCGTGCCACAATTAGAACAACGACCCCAGAGGTAATTTACGTTATGCCAGCAGTCAACGCGACGGTGCACATTTTGCGACGTCATCATTAGTTGGTAAGGTAGTTATCATTAAGAATTTTGTAATTAATTTAAGTCAGTTCATTTTGAATCATAAAATAAAGAAGTCGCTTCTCTAAGCAGCGCAATACAGGAATAAACTTTAATCTTGTTAATTGGCGCCCAACTAAATCAAGTACCCGAACAGGCTACAAGTGCAACTAAATCAAGTACCCGAACAGGCTACAAGTGCAACTAAATCAAGTACCCGAACAGGCTACAAGTGCAACTAAATCAAGTACCCGAACAGGCTACAAGTGCAACTAAATCAAGTACCCGAACAGGCTACAAGTGCAACTAAATCAAGTACCCGAACAGGCTACAAGTGCAACTAAATCAAGTACCCGAACAGGCTACAAGTGCAACTAAATCAAGTACCCGAACAGGCTACAAATTCAACACAATCAGCAGGAAGAGACCGTAGGACCTTCAACTGAGAGCAGCTGTGAAAAATTGACCCCTGAGTACCAACAAAGAAAAAGGATTCTGTCGACCTTCCGGCTCCCAGTATGCTAGCAATTATTTTAGTGTGAGTATAGTGATAAGTGACTAGAAGCCACTACGAATCCTACGGGACCCTCTAGCGGCAGTAAGAAAATTGTAAAAACCAATCCTGTGTAGTTTAAACATAATAAATAAGTGATTAAAAATAAAATATTCAAAATATAAAAGAAAAGAAAAATATAAAATGGCAAACCCAAGCAATTTAGTGAGACCCCCTATCCTAAACATCCAAAATCCTCCCATACCCCAAATTCAACCTAACGTGAACGCGATTGATATCGACGCGATAAGGCAAATGTGTGCAGAACAATCCCGAAATGTAGTCAGGCAAATTCTAAATCCAAACGCAGATATTTCGGGAATAGACCAAGACATAGAGGAAAGATATAGGGGAAATCTTACCGAACTGGACAAAATTCCAGACGTGGTTAGGTGTCTTAGGGAATTCTCTGGCAACCAATCCGAGTATAGCTCCTGGAAAAAGAGCGTAGAAAGAATTTTAAAACTATATGAATCCTATAAGGGAACGCCGAAATATTTCGGTATCCTCAACGTTATCAGAAATAAGATTATTGGCAGCGCTGACGCCGCCCTAGAATCTTACAATACTCCTCTAAACTGGGAATGCATTTCCCGCTGTCTGACACTGCATTATGCAGACAAAAGGGATTTGTCAACCCTGGAATACCAAATGATATCTATTGTACAAGGCAATTGTACTATACAAGAATTTTACCAGGTGGTATACTCCCACCTGTCTCTAATAACAAATAAACTCTCCAGTATGGAGATGGGACGTGAATCGTTAGATATTCTAACACAAACCTATAGGGACAAAGCGCTGGATACATTTATCAGAGGACTTAAAGGTGATTTGCCCCGTCTTCTGGGAATAAGGGAACCCACAGACCTTCCTCAAGCTCTGCATTTGTGTCTCAAATTAGAGAACCAACAATATAGAGCACAGTATGCAAATTCCCATGCAAAAACCGAGAAATCTCAACAGCAACCTCCACCTCGTAAGAACTATAATCCGAAATATATTAATCCAAATCAAGGATTTATTCCACAATCCTTCAATCAAATACCTCAAGGGTATTTTAACCAAAACCAGCCATCAATATCTCAACAACAATTCTTTAACCAGATGCCTCAACGGCAATATTATCAAAATGGCTATGGTTTCGCTCCCCAACGTCCAACGGCACCGAAGCCGCAAGCCAAACCAGAACCAATGGATGTAGATCAATCCATGCGATCGAAAGCGGTCAATTATATGAATAGGCCGGTGCAGGATAACAAGTTTGTAGGAAAAAGACCTACCAATCAATCAGCACAGGTTCATCAACCAGCGAAAATACAAAGGAATTTTCACCTCCAAACAGATGCACCTCAAAACGATTCAAATGAAGAAAACTATGCATCGGAAATGTACAATTATGAAAATGATCAAGAATTACAACCATTAGATGAATATGTTAATGAATATAACACCTTCAATCAAGAGGATGAACAGAATGAAACACAGGAATTCATTGATATTCATTTTTTAGGCTAACAAGCTCGTCCCTACCATATATCGAGTGTAGGACGAGCTCAGGTCAAACACTAAAATTTTTAATTGACACGGGATCAAATAAAAATTATGTCCAACCCGAACTTATCAAAAACCCAATTCCAAATAATGAAACGTTTTACGCGAATTCTGTTGGTGGTAAAACCAAAATTACACACCATACGTTTATAGATCTTTTCCATACAAATTCTAATGGCACTAAATTTTTTCTGTTACCAACGTTGAAATCTTTTAACGCTATCCTGGGAAACGATAGCTTAAAGGAATTGAATGCGGTTATCTTTACTTCCGAAAATTATATGTTAATAGATAATAGAACAAAGGTGCTAATAAAGCAACAATACTCCCAATCCGTAAATACGATAAACATCAGGAACAACCATATGACTCAAAAACAAAAAGTCAACCTAGATTTAATTGTGAAGAGGTATGAAAAATTATTTAGTGACCCGAATGAGAAATTAACTGTCACCACGTCGGTCATGGGTGAAATACAAACCAAGGACGAAAATTCGGTATACTCACGGTATTACCCATATCCACTGCACCTAAAAGATGAAGTCGAAAGTCAGATTAAAGAATTATTGGATAACAATATAATACGACCATCTCGGTCACCATATAACTCGCCGATATGGATCGTACCGAAAAAGGCTGACGCCTCAGGGAAAAAGAAATATCGTTTAGTTATCGATTACAGAAAACTAAACGATGTTACTATACCTGACAAGTACCCAATCCCGAATATAAATGATATCTTGCCACAACTATCCAAAAGTAAATGGTTTTCTGTAATCGACTTGAAGAGTGGTTTTCACCAAATACCGCTAAAGGAAAGTGATATGAAAAAAACTGCATTCTCTGTGAACAATGGAAAATATGAGTTCACAAGACTTCCCTTCGGGCTGAAAAATGCCCCTTCAATCTTCCAAAGAGCTCTCGATGATATCTTACGTGAGCATATAGGGAAAATTTGTTTCGTCTACATTGACGATATCATCATTTTCGCAGAGGATGAAGAGACACATCTGAAAAACCTGCAAATAGTCTTTGAGACCCTACAAGGAGCAAATATGAAGGTCCAGTTGGACAAATGTGAGTTCCTAAAAAAAGAAGTAGAATTCTTAGGGTTTATCATATCAGATTCGGGAATTAAGACAAATCCGGAAAGAGTAAAAGCGATTCAAAATTTTCCGATTCCCAACACACTTAAAGATCTCAGATCCTTCCTCGGACTTGCGAACTTTTATAGACGTTTTATCAGGGACTATGCTAAAATAGCAAAACCCCTGACAATACTTTTAAGGGGGGAAAATGGACGCATGTCCAAACATGTTTCGAGTAAAATAAAAGTAGATCTTGACGAAGAGGCTTTAAATGCCTTCAAGAAATTAAAGAATACACTGATATCCGAAGATGTCTTATTAGCTTACCCAGACTTCGAAAAAGAATTCCAATTGACTACGGATGCCTCTAACTTTGCCCTCGGCGCTGTATTATCCCAGGATAATAGACCAATAATTTTTCTATCAAGAACTCTCCATAAGCCCGAAGAGCACTATGCGACGAACGAAAAGGAGATGCTCGCAATAGTATGGGCTCTCAAGTCTCTTAGAAATTATCTTTATGGCGCAGCCAAGATGAAAATCTTCACGGACCATTTACCTTTAACGTATGCGTTAAATAATAAAAACTCGAATTACAAACTGAAAAGGTGGAAGGCCTTTTTGGAAGATTACAAATATGAATTAATGTACAAACCTGGAAACACTAATGTTGTTGCAGACGCACTGTCAAGAATTCCACAGGAGGTAACACATATTAACTCCATGACAGCAACGCAACATAGTGATGAGAGCTCATCACAGAATCTAATCCAGTTTACAAATGCACCTCTAAATGCCTTCAAAAATCAAATCATAATATCTACCGGCAGTACAGCTTCCTACAAGTTTGAGATCGTTTTTCCCACGTACCATAGACATACAGTTTCAGAACAGGTTTTATCAAAGGATATTTTGGTTCATATTCTGAAGAAATATTTAAACCCTTCAGTAACGAACTGCATTAAAACTACAGACAAAATCCTTGGTGTGCTTCAGGAGATATTCGGACAACATTTCAGTCAATATCAAGTGAAATACACTAGGATTATGGTAATAGACCTCATAGGCGAGGAAGACCAGGAAAGGGAAATTATAACAGAGCATAACAGAGCCCATAGAAGCAGTTCGGAGAATAAGTCTCAAATTCTAACAAGATTCTATTTCCCACAAATGCACGCAAAAATTAAACGTTTAACAAAATTATGCAAAGTATGTAAAGAGAACAAATATGACCGCCATCCCAACAAAATTATGCTCCGGGAATCACCAATTCCCCAATTTCCAGGGCAAATTGTTCATATTGATATCTTCATCACCGAAAAGAAACCCATTTTAACGGCAATAGACAAGTTTTCAAAATACGCACAAGCAAGACTGTTGAAATCCAGGGCTACGGAAGATATTAAGCAACCATTAAGCGAAATCCTCTTGGCATTTGGCATGCCAGAAATTGTGGTAATGGACAATGAAAAATCTTTCAACTCAACAGCCATTACGTTTATGCTAGAGAATCAATTTAACGTAAAAATATTTAAAATACCCCCATATGCTAGCTCGGTTAATGGACAGATAGAAAGATTTCATTCCACACTTGCAGAAGTAATGCGGTGCCTTAAGTCGGATGGTGCCCACAACTCCTTATCGGAACTCCTCCATAGATCCTTATACGAGTATAATAACTCCATCCACTCAACTATACGCAAAAAACCAATTGAAGCTTTCTTCGGTAAACGCATTCATTCGGACCCTCAAGACCTAGAAAAAAATAGACTGGAAATTGTTGAAAGATTAAAGGAAAAGCAAGTACGAGATCTGGAGTTTCATAATAAAAAGAAATCACCTAAGAAGGATTACGAAATTGGGCAGAAAATTTATGTAAAAATTAATAAACGGCTAGGGACTAAGTTAAGCAAGACCTATTCTGAGGAAATCATTAAAGAAAATAGGAAAACTACCATTGTTACAGAATCCGGACGGATCGTGCATAAAAATAACATAAGAAACTAATTAAAGATTTCTTTTCAGAATCATACTTGCTCTCACAAGAGCTGAAGTGCAAATTCTTGACTACTCGAATTCACAAATCGTCACCATAAACACCGGTTATGCCAAGCTCCAAACTGGAACGTTCAAACTAATACATGTAATTGAACCAGACAATTATCAAAATCTAATAGACAAAATACAACTGACCCTACACCACAACGTGAGCACATCCCATCCTCTGTACCCCTTCCTATCCCATGAAACCAATCAACTCCAAGCCCATCTCAATAGAATTAAACCCCGAGTAAGGAGATCGCTTAATTTTATAGGGTCTGCATGGAAATGGATTGCTGGTAATCCCGACCATGATGACTTCGAAATAATTAAACAAAAAATGAATAATGTTTTGCGAAATAATGATAGACAAGTAATTGTAAATAAACTATCTATAGATAATATGAATGCTCTAGCTCAAACAACTAATCAAATTGTAAAGTATTTCAATTCTCATGAAATAGTCAATGAATCACAAGTATCAACTCTTAAATACAAAATAAAATTATTAAAAGAAGAACTTTTAAGTATTCAATATGCCATCCACTGGGCAAAAGCTGGAATAGTAAACTCATTCATTCTCACAAACAACGAAATAAATATTGTTAAACAAATTTTTGAAAAGGAAGCCATCCCTTATATTAATTTAGAAGAAGCATTCGAGTTCTCTGAAGTTAAAATAGCCTCCAGCAATAGTCATCTTATTTATATTGTTACCATACCAACTACCGATGTAAATTCATGTAATAAATTAATAGTTAAACCTACTAAATTTGGAAAATACGTTAATAAGATTCTGTATAACGAAGTATTGTTATGTAACAACTCAACTTTTGGCATAAAGTACCCCTGTAAATCATACAATAAATTAACCATCTGTAATAGTATTAATGTTGAAAATATAAATAATGATACCTGCCTAACAAATTTACTGAGAAGTCACACTTCAAATTGCACATTAATAGACAATGCCGACATACCCACTGTTGAAGAAATTGTTCCTGGAATACTCCTACTAAATCAAATCAACGAAACTATTCATATTAACGAAGAACCACGGGATCTGACCGGAACCTACATTCTGCAGTACCATAATGCATCAATAGTTGTCAAAGACAAAACATATAACTATTTCCAAATGATGGATGTTCAACCTTTACCACCTATTTTACAGCCTAGATTACCTGGATCAACGATTGAGAAAACGCTTACCTTACAATCAGTAAAAGAACTTCACCTCAAGAATACCGAAGAAATCGGCCTCCTAGATGTCAAGAACAGATGGACTTCAGGAATTAATTTTGGATTATCCACCATTATCATACTATTCGTAGTGATGCTTGTGAGAGGAAGAAATCAAACAAGCAAAGAAATTGTAACCACTATACCAGCAGTACACCTCTCACTCCCTGAAGTTGCCACCACAAATTTTATGGAATCGCAACAGACCCCAAGATTGTCCCAAATACCATATTTCTAAAATGTCACGATCGAGGACGCTCATAATTAAAAGGGGAGGTGTTAACACCAAAAATGTTTGGTGGGTCAATAACCAATAATGCTGACGCTGTTAAGCGTGCCACAATTGGAGCAACGATCGCAGACGTTGTGCCATAAGTAATATCAAACAATGCTGACGCTGTTAAGCGTGCCACAATTAGAACAACGACCCCAGAGGTAATTTACGTTATGCCAGCAGTCAACGCGACGGTGCACATTTTGCGACGTCATCATTAGTTGGTAAGGTAGTTATCATTAAGAATTTTGTAATTAATTTAAGTCAGTTCATTTTGAATCATAAAATAAAGAAGTCGCTTCTCTAAGCAGCGCAATACAGGAATAAACTTTAATCTTGTTAATTTATATACATACATATATAGCCTTGTTTGCCGTCATATAACATTAGACAAAAATGACCCACAAACAGGATTTGCACTCCCCTACATAATACAACTTTATCACATAGTGAAGTTTACTTAATTTATTGCTTTACTGTTGGGATAGTAGAAGCTACATTGTTTTTGTACTCAGTACGAAATTTACTCTTGTCAGGACAATATGTGCAAGATATTCTAACATATTCCCCAAAGCACTGACAGAATGGCGACATATTTGTGTAGATGTATACATATTTTTGAAAACACACATCT
Organism: Phaonia tiefii; assembly: GCA_963931995.1. NCBI lineage: Eukaryota > Metazoa > Arthropoda > Insecta > Diptera > Muscidae > Phaonia > Phaonia tiefii. The sequence continues at coordinate 97,191,453 of OZ008370.1, read as the reverse complement.
GTGAAAGGAAGCTGCACTGCTATACCACAGCAAGGACAAGCATCTCATCCGGAGAAGTAATGCATTCACAAAACTTACGACTACTATCAGCAGCAGCTTAATGGACTGTACAGGACTTATACACATTTGTTCTCAGCATCTTTACAATCATGTTGTTTCTGCTATTGATATTACACGTTATTGTATTTCCCTAAAAGCATCTTTAAAATATTTAAGATGGCCGTGACAGACTACCAAGATCCTACGTATAAGAATAATGCGAATTTTTGTCGCTGAGCAAGGATATACAAATAGATATCTGTATATTGCCACAGGTGACTAGAAACTAGCAGTTTCGAACTCTTGTTTTTAGCTTTACTTTATTTACCTATACAAAGGATGGGTCACGTAACATTTGGAATTCAAACACACCCTTTATTTTGAAGCAAAGGCACAATTTGACATTTATGCAGTGACAGATTCTTAGTTAAACATTAGAAATTTACGCTTTTGCGCCTGAAGAAAATTGGGATATATTAAAATCTTTCTTCCAAAGTTCTGAACATTTTTACCGCCAAATCACACTTTTCGATGAAGCGCATTTTCACCGCATTTCACGTTAACAAACAAAATTGTCCCATTTGGGGCTCGAAAAATTCACAGGTCGTCCATTGAGACTTTAAAACACAAAATCGACGCTGTCGTTCGTGAGATCCACAAGCTAGTCTTAAATAAGAATAACATAAATCCAAAATATTTTTAAATCTATTAAGTGAAAAAGAAAAATCAATTCAAAAGCTCATATTAATAGTATTATATTCATTAATATACTCTCACAGGAAGAGAACTATTTCTATGAGCAGATGCATTTAAGAATGCGTTGTTTCTAAGACATCGCAAGGGAGTGTTAATATTTATGCAGCTAAGAAGCAGAGGGCAATCTACAAATCCCAAAAGTAAGTTTGTATACAAATAATCACAATATTTGGATCTGCGATTTGAAAGGGTTTACAAGTAAATTAATTTGCATCTACCTTCAAAAGCTGGCGTTCGACTGTAGAAGTTCACTTCAGACAAAGCGAATTTAATTAATTTATTTTTTAATGATTCCCCCGTTCCTGAGATATATAAATTTTTCAATTTTTTCATATTTTAATGGGATACCAGGTAGCCCACTGTCCATCGGTGGGTAAATCCCCATCGACGTGGCTGACTACCCAGTAATTTCCTCCATTACACAGTGGTTAATGGGTAATCGTGTTGGATGATTCTCCATCGTTGTGGGTAACTACCAAATATTTCCCCCACAGCCTGTGGGTAATGGGTTAACGATCGCTACCCATTCCCCATGGCAATAATAAAGGATTGCCCAGAGTAACCCATTACCCACGGAACACGAACGAATAAATAAATAAATATTTTATATGGCCCACCCTTTACATATAAATTAATTGCCGTGCGTTAGATTCGCAAAAACTCGAGAACGACTCGACCAATTTGGATGAGTTTTTTTGTGACTCATCGACATATTAGTTTTTTCCGTCCATATGACTCATTCCCTCAATCAATTATAGTTTTTAGAGATCTGTGCTACGCGGCATGAGTCAACTATCAGAATTTTCCGGGCATTATGAAAAGAAACATATTATTGAATTATTACCCATTACATCCCATGATGGGATTGGGGAAAGCTACTCGCATCCAATGAGTTGCTGAGCGCCTTCAAGTTTTATATTCATTGATTGTGGCCTACAGTTTTCGCACTTTTTTTTGAGAAGATTTTTCACTGTTAAGCGAGGTCACCGTTGTCGGAAGAAATGTAAGGTGGTCAGAGCAGGAATCGAACCCACGTTCGCAGGTGCAGGAGCACATAAACCATGACGGCTTGCGAGCTTAAAAATTATAAAAAAAATTATAATATACACGGAATTGTTTTCACAGTCACTTGTACACGAAGCAAATCTGTTAAACTCGCATTATTATTCTACACTGAGAACTTTATTGAATATTGAAATCCGTGTATATCAAAACCGTGTATATCAAAAATTATCGCGACTCGCCAGAAAACATTTGTATAAATTTGTGGTTATGTCCAAGGCTGCAAAATCATGTTACCTTAATAAATTAAAAAAATAATGGTTTCCATGTTCCTCTAGGGTTCTCTTATTTTCCTCAACCATCTCAGAACAAAAAAGAACAAAATAAATAAACTTGGTCCAGCCGTTCTCGACCTTTTGTGCGACTAACGCAATTAGAGTATTCAAAAAACCGTCATTTTCGAATACCCGGTTTTCGCGATACTCGAAAAATAACTTTTTCAGAAACCCGGTTTTCGGTTTCGCAGAATGGAGACAACCGGTGAAAACGGTTAAATTTCGGTTTTTTTCGTTTTGAATGGAAACAATATGTTAAAATTTTTGTAAAAAAAAATAATAAAAAATCAACACAAAATAGCATGTTCTTGTTTTGTTTTGTTTGCCCGTAAGAAGAGTCAATATTATTCTGAAAATATTGCAGCATTTCTCAGCTTTAAATATTTTTAGATTTTCCGCTAAAGAACACAACAATTAATTCAATTCAGTTCAATTGAATTAAATTGTATTCTATTCAATACAATTCAAATCAATGCAATACAATTCAATTCAATACATTTCAAATCAATGCAATTCAATTCATTTCAGCTCATTTCAGTTCAGTTCAGTTCAGTTCAGTTCAGTTCAGTTCAGTTCAATTCAATTCAATACAATTAATTCAATTCAATTCAATACAATACAACTGAATTCAATTCAATTCAATTCAACGCAATACAGTTAAATTCAATGCAATTCAATTCAATTCCATCAATTTAGTCGAAGTCAGTTCAATCCAAGTCCAATCGAAAATAGCTAAGTCTAATCTAGTCTAATTCAGTTAATTTTTTTATATTTTTTATTGAATTGAAATGAATTGAATTGGTTTTTTATTGAAATGAATAAAATATTTTTATTGGTGTTTCAATCACAAATTTTACAGCTGTATTTAAATTTAAAAGTTCAGTTTAATTCAATTAAATTATATTCTATTCCATTCAATACAATTTAATTCATTTCAATTCAATTCAATACCATTCAAATCATTGCAATTAAATTCAATTCAATTCAATTCAATTCAATTCAATTCAATTCAATTTAATTTAATTTAATTTAATTTAATTTAATTTAATTTAATTTAATTTAATTTAATTTAATTTAATTTAATTTAATTTAATTTAATTTAATTTAATTTAATTTAATTTAATTTAATTTAATTTAATTTAATTTAATTTAATTTAATTTAATTTAATTTAATTTAATTTAATTTAATTTAATTTAATTTAATTTAATTTAATTTAATTTAATTTAATTTAATTTAATTTAATTTAATTTAATTTAATTTAATTTAATTTAATTTAATTTAATTTAATTTAATTTAATTTAATTTAATTTAATTTAATTTAATTTAATTTAATTTAATTTAATTTAATTTAATTTAATTTAATTTAATTTAATTTAATTTAATTTAATTTAATTTAATTTAATTTAATTTAATTTAATTTAATTTAATTTAATTTAATTTAATTTAATTTAATTTAATTTAATTTAATTTAATTTAATTTAATTTAATTTAATTTAATTTAATTTAATTTAATTTAATTTAATTTAATTTAATTTAATTTAATTTAATTTAATTTAATTTAATTTAATTTAATTTAATTTAATTTAATTTAATTTAATTTAATTTAATTTAATTTAATTTAATTTAATTTAATTTAATTTAATTTAATTTAATTTAATTTAATTTAATTTAATTTAATTTAATTTAATTTAATTTAATTTAATTTAATTTAATTTAATTTAATTTAATTTAATTTAATTTAATTTAATTTAATTTAATTTAATTTAATTTAATTTAATTTAATTTAATTTAATTTAATTTAATTTAATTTAATTTAATTTAATTTAATTTAATTTAATTTAATTTAATTTAATTTAATTTAATTTAATTTAATTTAATTTAATTTAATTTAATTTAATTTAATTTAATTTAATTTAATTTAATTTAATTTAATTTAATTTAATTTAATTTAATTTAATTTAATTTAATTTAATTTAATTTAATTTAATTTAATTTAATTTAATTTAATTTAATTTAATTTAATTTAATTTAATTTAATTTAATTTAATTTAATTTAATTTAATTTAATTTAATTTAATTTAATTTAATTTAATTTAATTTAATTTAATTTAATTTAATTTAATTTAATTTAATTTAATTTAATTTAATTTAATTTAATTTAATTTAATTTAATTTAATTTAATTTAATTTAATTTAATTTAATTTAATTTAATTTAATTTAATTTAATTTAATTTAATTTAATTTAATTTAATTTAATTTAATTTAATTTAATTTAATTTAATTTAATTTAATTTAATTTAATTTAATTTAATTTAATTTAATTTAATTTAATTTAATTTAATTTAATTTAATTTAATTTAATTTAATTTAATTTAATTTAATTTAATTTAATTTAATTTAATTTAATTTAATTTAATTTAATTTAATTTAATTTAATTTAATTTAATTTAATTTAATTTAATTTAATTTAATTTAATTTAATTTAATTTAATTTAATTTAATTTAATTTAATTTAATTTAATTTAATTTAATTTAATTTAATTTAATTTAATTTAATTTAATTTAATTTAATTTAATTTAATTTAATTTAATTTAATTTAATTTAATTTAATTTAATTTAATTTAATTTAATTTAATTTAATTTAATTTAATTTAATTTAATTTAATTTAATTTAATTTAATTTAATTTAATTTAATTTAATTTAATTTAATTTAATTTAATTTAATTTAATTTAATTTAATTTAATTTAATTTAATTTAATTTAATTTAATTTAATTTAATTTAATTTAATTTAATTTAATTTAATTTAATTTAATTTAATTTAATTTAATTTAATTTAATTTAATTTAATTTAATTTAATTTAATTTAATTTAATTTAATTTAATTTAATTTAATTTAATTTAATTTAATTTAATTTAATTTAATTTAATTTAATTTAATTTAATTTAATTTAATTTAATTTAATTTAATTTAATTTAATTTAATTTAATTTAATTTAATTTAATTTAATTTAATTTAATTTAATTTAATTTAATCTAATTTAATTTAATTTAATTTAGTTTAATTTAATTTAATTTAATTCAATTCAATTCGTTTCAATTCAATTCATTTCAGTTCAATTTAATTCAATTCAATTCAAATTCAGTTTCTGCCTTCGTTGCGAACGGACGTGTCATTTAGTCGCGCGAAATAAATACTAACTTTTGATTATTTAGTTTTTAAAAAATATATGTTTTATTTACAAAAAGCAACTATTGCCAAGAAGTATGAATTACAAACTGAATTTACATTTTAATTATGTCTTACCAACTAGTTGTTACATTAAGTACTTATTTGTATAGTCAGCATTTAACATCAATCATTTTGCAATACTGGTCAGCATTTATCTTTTTAACAATTTATTCAGTTCAATAGTTTTGCAATACTGTCTGGTGCAGACAGTGCAATATTTAATACAGAATTCAACTTAAATGTTTAAAACTTACATTGCAGAATTTAATAAAGTTCATTAATCTGACCTACTTAATTACTTTAAAGATTTAATGAATTCGTCGAATTTGTCAAGAGTTTTGTCAGCGTTAATATACGTAACTGCTCCCTCCTTTAGATTGGAATTCTCCTGAATTCTCTTGTTCATTTCTATGGTTATGTTTTTATGCTTTGTGAGAACAATCAATAATATAATAAGTATAATAATTATAATTAAGATATTACATCCGTATGTTATATTACTGTGGGTTTTCAATTTTTTTATATTTCGTACATTTGTTTGATGTTCTTTTTCTATCTCTTCAAATGATAGTTTATAAGTGAAATTTTTTATCATGTTTGTGTTGTCAATTACTTGTCGTTCTTCTATTTTTCCTGCAATATTGGAGAAATAATAATCTTTTATTCTAATTGAGCAATTATTGTAATTAATTAAATAATTTCCATTTAAAACAATGTTTTCCGAATTACAGGTTTGGTTAATAGTTATATTTATTGCGTTTTTAATTATAATAGTGTCCATTTCTAATTCCAATATTTCTAAATCTTTATTTTTTATTAATTGACAATTATTTTTAATTATACAGTGTGTGCTTATTTTCAAATCTTTTAAATGTTTATTTTCTTCAAATTTGTATGTTTTAGTTTCAAGTCCAAAAGTTTTTTCAATGTTATAATCTATTTCGTTATTTTCTTTATTTGGCAAGGGTACAATAGTTCTTAACTTTACGAGTACAAATGTTTTAGGTATTTTGATACCAAACATTAGATAAGAATTATTAAAAAATGCTGTTCCAATTTGAATATATTTCAGTTTGTTGTAGTCTATATCATATTTTTGTATTTCCTTACTTGTTAAAATATTCGGATGTACAATACCATATTTTGCAGATACTACATTATCTTGCAACTGCTCAATTTTACTTTTCAATAATTGTATATTTGTTAATTGTTCTAAATATATGTTGTTATTATTTTCTGTTTCTAAGAATTTATTTATTGAATTCAATTCCTTTTCTATTTTCTTTCTGTCACTTGTTATAACCATTTTTAGATGGGTTAAAGTTACATTTAAATAATCATTAATTAAGACTTGTTGATCATTGTTTTGCTTGATTTCATTAATATTTAAAAGGTGATTTTGTATATTCTGTCTGTCCTCTTCGTCCATTGTGCCAAATAACCATTTAGACATACTTCCTATTCCATTAATTAGTCCACGTCTTTTTCTGTTTTGTTTTGGTTTTAAAGTCATCAATTTGTTTCAAACGTCCAGTAGTTCTAACTGAAGTAAATCTTTATTGTTAATATTTAATGAAATAATGTTCTTAGTCATACTATCTAAAATTTCCCCCACTTCGTGTAAGTTAATTATATGTAATACAATATCAGATTCGTTAACAATTTCTTGATTTCTCATATGAATATCAGTAAATCCGGTTTGGTCTATTAAAAGTTTAGCATTCATCATTCCTCTACTCAGTGGTATCCATATCAGAATTGTCATTATTGTCCATATCTGAAAATTTTAAAGGTCGTTTAATATTGCATGGATGTACATTTTCTAGTTTCGCTTTTTTATATTTTGGCTGCTCCTTATGTCTTAGTGCTTTATAATTTTTTATAAAACCTTCTTGTCTTTTTTCTTTATAGTCTTCTCTACAATTATTTACTTTATCTATTATTTTCTTTTTGTTCTCTTCTAAATTCTTTCTAATTTTGTCTTCATCGATTTTTCCTTGTTGTACTTCATTTGGCGTACATTTGATAGCCGAATGATATCGTTCATTATAATTTCTAACAGCTCTCTGTATTTGCTGTTTTATAGGTATATTTTTATTTATCTTATGCAATATTCTAAATTTTTCAGCAATTGTGTTGTGTAGTCGTTCGATATCCGCATTACCTGTGTGACTATTAGGTTTAGTCAGGTGTAGATTAATGTTTTCATTACATAAGAATTCTTTTATCCTGGTAGCTTTAAATTCATTATCTGCTATTATTTTCTGCGGTTTTCCAATTTTTGCAAAATGGTCTTCTAACTGTTCAATTATTGTCAAATGATTTCTATCATTTAGTGGATAAGCTGCTCCAAATATGGAAAATTTATCTATTACAGTTAAAAAAATATGTCCTCTCATTACATATGTATCCAAATGTATTATTTCATTCTTTGTCGATGGTATTTCTGTATATGAGAATATTAACTTAATTGGGTTTCTATCATATTTTACTTCTCTACATATTTCACATTGGTTGATAACTAACTGAATTAATTCCATTAATTTAGGATAATATATTTTATGTTTAATTTGGTTGTAAGTTTCGATAATACCCGAATGCATGCTTTCTCTGATGTGATATAGTGAGATTTGTTTAACAGCTTCTACTTCTGTTTCAATATCTTGGGCTCTAATTGTGCATTTAGTAAAATTTATTTGTTTATCATTAGAAAACATTTCTATTAATTTCTCCTGTACTATATTGTAATTGTGTTCAGATAATTCTGAAAATATACCAATTTTTCCTTTAGCTATATACTTTCTGAATATTTCGCCCATTACATCGAAATCAGTTTCTGCTATGAAAATTATTCTTTTTCCGTGAACAATTTTTACTTCTTCTACTTTATTATTCGTCAATATAATTTGTGTTTTATATTTATTTACTATTTCTTCTTTTATATAAAAATGATCTTGCAGATTTTCCTCTGCCGAATGAATTGTTATCATGGATGCATCGTCATTTTCTATATTGTTAACTAAGTTCGTATCTGATTCATTTTCAGAATTCTGCGAAAAATTTGTCGTACTGGATGCTTCACATTCTCCCTTTTCCTGAATAACGTCCACGTTATTTTCTATTCTACTTAGAAAATCGGCCACCTGATTTTCTTTTCCTTTTATATATTCTATGTTAAAATCATACTCTCCTAATTTTAATAGCCATCTCTGATGTCTTGGAGACATATCTTTGCCTTTGTATTTTGAATGCAAGAATTTAATTGGTTGATGGTCTGTTAAAATTTTAAATTTCCTGCCACAAAGATATGGTCTTAAATAATTTACACTCCATAATATAGCCAAAAATTCTTTATCTGTTGCAGAATAATTTCTTTCATGGTTATTTAGTGTCCTAGATGCAAAACAAACTGGATGCCCTTCCTGCGATAGGACGGCTCCGATAGCGTAGTTTGAAGCGTCTGTAGTAAGTGTGAACTGTTTTTCAAAATTTGGATACCTTAGAATTGGATGAGAACTAATAAGTGTTTTCAATTTTTCAAATGCCTCTATGTAGGATGGATCATTTGTATTTATCTTTATATCTTTCTTTAAATATTTTGTTATTGGTTGTGCCACCTTAGCGTAATCCTTTACAAACTTCCTATAGTATCCCGTTAAACCTAAAAAACTTTTAATTTGTTTTTCCGTTTTTGGTATTTCCAATGATTGTATTACTTTTATCTTATTAGGATTCGGTTTTAGACCTTCTTTTGTCAGTATATGTCCTAAGAATTCGGTTTCCTTTTTCATAAAATTACACTTGTCAATTTGAATCTTTAAGTTAGTTTGTTCAAGTACAGTGAAAATGTCCGTTATCGATTTCACATGTTCTCGTAGCGATGTACTAAATACTAGAATATCGTCAAGGTATACTACACATGTCTTGTTAATAAAATTTCGTAATGTCTCATTCATTAGTCTTTGAAACGTTGCCGGTGCATTCTTTAAACCGAATGGCATCCTAATAAATTCATATAATCCGTGTGGTGTAACGAAAGCCGTTTTTTCCCTGTCTTGTTCTCTAATTAATATCTGGTGATATCCCTTAGCTAGATCTATTGTCGTAAAATATTGTGCTCTCCCTAATTTGTCCAAAATTGAATCTATGTTGGGAAGTGTATATTTGTCGTCGATTGTCACGTCGTTTAGTTTTCGGTAATCTACTACGATTCTATATTTTCTCTGTCCGGAGTTATCAACTTTTTTGGGTACTACTATCAAAGGACTCGAGTATCGTGAATTACTTTTCCGAATTATTCCCTGTTCTTCCATTTCTTTAATTTGTCGTCGTACTTCTACTTCATGTTGGGGAGGATATCTATATAGTTTAGCATTATTTGTTCATCTGTTACTGTTCTAATTTCGTGCTGTACATTCATCGTACTTGTAAGTTGATCGCCTTCTCTAAAAAATAGTTTCTCAAATCTTTTCAAAATTTTTATTGTTTCGCTATATTCTTCTGTGTTCAAATGATCTAATTGAATTCTGTTCCACTCAAATTCAATTCCTTCTAGTGTACAAACTTCAAGATTGTTATAAGGATTAAGTATAAATTTTGTAATTCTCTGATTAAATGAAATGTATCCGTCTATTAAATTTATCATTGTATTAAAACAATTTAGTAAATCAATTCCTATAATAAAGTTATATTTTCGTCCCTTTAATTCTGTCATTTTCCAATTAATTTTGGTATATGCTGGCAGATTAAATTCATTAGGTGCATCTGTTATTACTTCAAATCTAATTACGTCCTTCTTTGTTATTGTGCTGAATTCAATAGGTTTCCTTAGTAGAATTCTTTCAAAATCGTTTATGTTACTATCAATTAGGCTTAAATTTGCTCCTGTATCTATTAAAGCAGTATATTTTCTTCTATTTATCGTGATCGTTATTGTAGGTAAACAGTCTGAAGCTGTGTTTCGAAAGGAAATATCTTGTTCGTTTTGGTCTTGTCCGACTTTACTTACATAATCCCGACATAAGTTCGGTTCGGAGTGTCCTACCGTTTGACATTGATTTATTTCCATGTTATCGATTTCCATTGGTTCGTTTCGGTCTTGTCTAGGTTGATTCAGACGATTTTGGTCCAAATTTGGCCTAGCGTTTCCTACCTGTTGTGGGAACCGTTGGAAATTACCCGAATTGTTATTTCTCTTATTATTGTGGAATCTATAGTTTCCAGAGTTATTATAATAATTATTGCCATATTGTTGTTGGCGATATTGTGGATTTTGTCCTTGATAATTCTGTTGTTGATAATTTTGTCTTGGATAAGTTTGTTGGTTACTTACTTGTCCTTTATATTGGCCATTATAATTCTGATTTTTATTATTATTGTTATTAGGATTATAATACTTTGCTGGTCTTTCTTCTTTTCTGAATTTTTTAAATTCTGGTCTAATACAACTATCTTCAAATCTTCTCCTTGTCATAATGTCTATTATCTGTCCTAAGTCTCGTTCATCGTATATTTTATCTAGTAACGTGCCCTGAGTCATTTCTTTTGTAGTATTTACTAATAAACTGTCTATATTTGAAAGGTCAATGCATCTCGATAGTAAACAATTAACTCATCAGATTTATATTTAATATTTTGTATTTCTATAGATAATTCACTTACTGTATTCACTTTCAAATTACTGATTCTGCGATAAATTTGATGTGGTTCCGTGTCTGGTCTGTATCTCAGCTTCAAAACTTTCTTTATCATATACCAGTTGTCCGGCTGTTGTATGTTGATTACTGTGTTCTTTGCTTCTCCTTGAATATTTCTGTAAAAAATTGCCCTTGTCGCCTCTTTCTTTAACTCGTCTCTGTCCACCGTTGAAAGTAGATATTCCACGCTGCTCATAAATGAATTGATCGTAATACCGTTGGTCCCCGTAAATATTGGTAAATGGGATATATTCTTAAATATTCTGTCCACTTGACTTGCGTTAGGTGTGGTTTGTTGTTGAAGTTCGATATATGCATTCCTTAGCTGTTCCAGTTGCTGCTCTCGTCTGGCTAGTTCCTCCACCAGATTCACTGAAGCCATTTCTTGTTGAGCCTGCTCCATTCTTCTTTGGTCAAATAGCCTTTGTCTTTTTGAATACACGATGATTTTTTTTTTGTTTAAACTTTGGTGGCTTCTACACAAATTGCTTTTTTCTTAGTGGTTCACTTCACTTGTTTAATTTAAGTGGTTTTGACACTATAGTTTATTTGTTTGTCCACTACACCGATATATATTTGTAAATAGTTTTTATTTTTATATTCAGGAGGGTCCCTTAGGATTCGCAGAATAATTAAGTGGTTTCGATTGCCTTTTGTTTAAATAAATGTTCACTGCACTAACTGTTGTGTTAGTGGTGTCGACTTTTCTTCAGTCAATCTTCACTTCACTTATTTTTATTTATTTACAATTCTGGAGGGTCCCGTAGGATTCGCAGAATTTATTAATGTTATATATATCACTTGAAATCACGTTTGTTCGTATCACTGGATCCTTTTCACTGAACTTGGATCCTACCGACTGCGCCAAATAAATAATAACTTTTGATTATTTAGTTTTTAAAAAATATATGTTTTATTTACAAAAAGCAACTATTGCCAAGAAGTATGAATTACAAACTGAATTTACATTTTAATTATGTCTTACCAACTAGTTGTTACATTAAGTACTTATTTGTATAGTCAGCATTTAACATCAATCATTTTGCAATACTGGTCAGCATTTATCTTTTTAACAATTTATTCAGTTCAATAGTTTTGCAATACTGTCTGGTGCAGACAGTGCAATATTTAATACAGAATTCAACTTAAATGTTTAAAACTTACATTGCAGAATTTAATAAAGTTCATTAATCTGACCTACTTAATTACTTTAAAGATTTAATGAATTCGTCGAATTTGTCAAGAGTTTTGTCAGCGTTAATATACGTAACTCGCGCATAAAAAATCGTAAAAAACATTCATGAGTGAGAGAGTAGAAATGCCAACAATGCAAGAAACTAGTTGTGCTAAATGCCTCCAAGTGTTGACTAGCAAGCATATGAAATGCAGTGCGTGCAGTGCCTGCTTTCACTTCTCACCTTGCTGCACCGTACAACAAACCACCTACAATGGTATGAACGCCGAGAAAAAAGCGACATGGAAATGCACTACATGTAGAGAGCGTAAGAACTCTTACCAGGTTATAGTCTCAGACTCTGGCACCCAAAAACAAAAAAGACATGAAGAAGTGAACGATGATGATGACGACGAAGTTTTCGTCGACAATAATAAACGATTCAAAGAATATACCTCACAACAATCAAAACAACAACAACCAACGGATAAAATAAATGAAAACATTGAAATAATGATGCAAAACATGGCAATGATCACAACACAACTATCATCTATCAGTGCCCAAATACAAAACCAACAAACAACACTCACACAAATCAACGAAAATGTGATGCAAAAACAAAACGCAGAAAAAGATAAAAGGATGAACGAGATGGAAACAAAAATAAAGCTACAACAACAAATCATAGTTAAAAACATCGAAATAAACAATGTAAATAACGAAAAGCTGAGTGCAGCTGATGTTGTGCAAAAAATAGCAACAAATTTGAATGTGGAGCTTAAAGAAGCCGACATTGACAACGCATACCTTACAAAAGGAAAAGGCTAAGTTGTTGTTGAGTTTTGCTCTCTCAGAAAGAAAAGAGAAATTATGAGTAAGCTAGAAAGACATAGGATGGAAGCAACTGACATCAATAACGATAATAGCAGCGAAAAACATAAATATGTATATATTAATGACCAGCTGACTAGCCATAAACGTCGTTTGTTATGGTTAGCAAAAACAAAGGCAAAAGAAGCCAATTGGAAATTTGTCTGGGTGAAAAATGGGGAAATATATGCAAGAAAAATTGAAAATGCCGCTTTCCTAAACATTAATAGCGAATCGGATGTCGAAAAAATTTGTTAAAAATTCAATATCAAATATAATAAAAAAAAAAAGAAAACAAGCGAAATTTAAATATAAAAGAGAAAAGACTCAAAAACTACTATAAATAAAAATCTAAAAATGTTGAAAAAAATACAACCGAAGTTATTGAAAAGCAATCTCTTAAAAAATCATTTATTAAAAAAAGAAAAAATTAATTCTGTATTTCTAAATAAATAAAATGAATAACCAAAATAATATACAAAACTTTAATCAAATTAATGATAAATTATTGAATTTTCCATTATCATTAATTTACATGAATATACGCTCGTTGCGCAAAAATTTCACAACGTTTCTTGTACATATACATAAAATCATTGACTTTATTAAAATCATAATTCTGGTTGAAACAAATATAACCGACAATGAAAATAATTTTATTCAATTAAAAATTTTAAAAGCGTATTCCTCAATAGAGAAGGCGTTGGTGGAGGTATTGCTGTGTATATCAAAGATAACATAAACTTTTCAACTAACAATCCAAACACACAAAACTTCGAATCTTTACACATTGATTTAACATTCGGCACAGATTCACTAATACTTCTCCCTATTTACCGACCACCACGTACAAACATCAAACTCTTTATAAACGAACTGGAACAAAACATAAACAAAATTAACAAAAAGAGAGCTATGATTGTTATTGGCGATATGAATATCGATATTTCAAAGGAAAAAACAAAAACAACAAGAACATACATTGATATGATGTTTTCAAACGGTCTGCAGAGTATGGTAAACGAAGTAACAAGAGAAGAAATAAACAAAAACAAAGGCACGTGCATTGATCATATGTTTGTGAGAAACAACAAATCAATGACAAACGCACAAGCAGCTGTGGTACTGACAAACATCTCTGACCATTATTCGTTGTTTGGATGCGTAGGCGAAGAAGATAAACAATGTGAAACATACTAGAATGCCAATGATGACAGTCAGGGTACGGAAACCCGATATTTGCAGAATGTAGTTATCAACAGTTTCAAAGTTAATAAATTAATAAAACAAACAAATTGGAACGATCATATACATGAAACACAAAGTTGTGATACAAAATTTGAAAACATATACAATAAATTTAATGAAATTTATAGTAAATCAAAACAAAACAAAAAGAAAATTAAAAAAAGAAATGATTATCCGTGGCTAACTGAACAAATATTAAGCTATTGTGAAGTGAGGGATAAACTTTATCAAAGATTTCAAAAAAGTAAAATTAATTTGAATAAAGAAATTGAATATAAAACATTTAATAATAAATTAAACACTATCATTACGGATGCAAAAAATGAATGCCGTCGAAAAGAATTTATTAAAAATAGAAACAATATGAGAGGTACTTGGTTATTAATTAACGACATTTTTGGTAAAAAAGTGGATAATGTCGATGAAGTAATAAAAAAAAACTTTAATAACGAAAATATGAAAACAGTCACCGAAAATTTCGCAAACAAATTCAAACAAAATGTACAAAATATAATTCATAATTGCGATATTAAGACACTAAACTCAACTGAAACAAGAATACAAAACACTATATACGTAGAACAAGCGAATGAGTTAGAAATTCTAAATATACTAAAAACATTAAATACAAATAAAGGGGCAGGAGCAGACGGCATTCGACCAAAAGACATCAAACTCAATGCAGAACAACTTACACGGCAATAACGTCACTTATAAACACAAGTCTGAACGAGTGCACTCTACCCAAATTATTAAAAACTTCACTGGTAAGGCCGATATTCAAAAGTGGTAATAAAAAGGATTGCAATAATTACAGACCCATATCTATCCTACCCGTGGTAGAAAAGGTGCTAGAAGAAATTATGGTAAGGCGTCTTAATGACTTTCTCACCAAATATAACGTGATTAATAAAAATCAATATGGCTTCCAAAAAGGCAAGAATGTTAATAAATTACTTGGCCACTTTTCCACTCACATTAACAAATGTTTAGACCGAAATATTAATTGTCTAGCGCTATTTATAGACTTCAGCAAAGCCTTTGATACGCTTTCACATACCAATTTGATAAAAATTTTAGAAAGAAATGGAATCCGCGGTCAATGCCTTAACTGGTTTAAAAACTACTTGGAATGTAGAACATATAGGGCTAAAGTTGATGGGAACTTAAGCCAAGAAAAGACTTTAAATACCGGTGTACCGCAAGGATCAAAACTTGGTCCAGTTCTATATCTAATATATGCGAATGAAATGTTAAATCAATTAAAGAATAGCGCCACTTTTGCGTACGCTGACGATACGGCCATAGTTATATCTCATGAAGATCTTCCAACTGCCGTACAGATGATGCAATCAGAACTCGACGTTATCACTCGGTGGTGCCATGACAACGGCTTAATAATTAATGCCACAAAAACGAAACTGATGCATATAAAATTACCACACATACCAAACTGCAACATAAATATAAAATTTCACGACACAGATTGTCTCCACAAAAACAGTTTTTCACAAACCCTACATGATGACAAATGCGAAACGTCCATTGAGCTAGTGGACACCTATAAATATCTAGGCGTCATCGTGGACCACAACTTCAATTGGAAACAGCATATAATATTCCTCAATAAAAAACTACGCAAAACATCCTATGTGCTGTATCATTTAAATAACTGCGCACCACTAACAGTCGCCAAGCAAGCCTACTTTTCTCTGGCAGAATCGTATTTACGCCACGGAATAACTGCTTTCGGAAGCTCAACACACTGTAAGATTTTGCAACAAACACAAAACAGGCTTATAAAAATCCTAATGAAAAACAAAACAAATAATCCAATAATAAACATCTCTAATAGCGAACACTCACAAACCAATAACAACTCAGACGTGAGACTAAACTCATTCTATAAACTACATAATATATTCAACGTAAAAAACATATATAAAGCGACAATTATCAATGAATTTCAAGATGAAAACTTCCTGGAACCCATGGATCATCGCTATAACACCAGAAGACGGTCAGAAGGACGATATAAAATACCGAGATTCAACAATAAAAACGGAAAGAGCACCTTGAATGTACAATTACCAAGCACCTTCAACTCAATGCCATTAAATCTTATAAATATTCAAAATAAATTTAAACGTAAAATTCAAGTTAAAAAATATTTGATACAATCGCAATGAAGCATAAAAATTTATATTTATATATCTATATATCCTTGCATACAAGTCTTAGGCTTCGCGGGGGAAATAATGAATTGTAAAAACATTTTTATCTGTTTCAATAAAGATTTTATTAAAAAAAAAAGTCAATTCAATTCAATTTTTTTTTTTTTTTTTTTTTTTGAATTCTTTATTTCTTTATTTTTGCTAATTTTGATTTACATTTCTTCTTATTGCTAGTCCCGCGAAGCCTTTTGGCTTGTCTGCAGGTTCTTCAGCTCAGCTGTATATTTACATTTAAACTAAATTAAACAAAAAATTGCAATTTCATAATTCACTATATAAGTATTTATAGTTACACTATATTACATGGTTTTCACAAGTTTGTTAAAAACTATATATTTTTATTAATTCATTTATTCAATTTTCATATATCTTTTCAATAATTTCCTAATCCTTTTTATGTAATTTTATTCAATTTCGTTTAAAAAGTGATGTTTAATTAATTTTTTAATAGTCATCTTATTTGATAAATTTAAGAGGTGTGTTGGCAGTTGGTTAAGGGTTGATGGCAGTGTTACTGCTAAAGATCTCTTCCCATAGTCATTTCGGAAGCTCGGTACTGTGTATCTTCCTTGTTCTCGGCTTCTAGTATTTTGGTCGTGGTTGATACGTTGTAGAAGGTTTGTGTGGTTGTAAAATTCGTTTGTTATTGTGGTTTTGTATATCCCATTAATGTTTAGTATTTTAAGTTCCTTGTATATGTTAATACTATTGTTTGACGTTTGCTGATTGTTAGAGTTTATATT
Source organism: Phaonia tiefii (assembly GCA_963931995.1). NCBI lineage: Eukaryota > Metazoa > Arthropoda > Insecta > Diptera > Muscidae > Phaonia > Phaonia tiefii. Next base: position 97,174,118 of record OZ008370.1, on the reverse strand, counting down.
GATGTTTTGATTGGCTATATTGTGTATTACGAAATTACTGTTCGAATTTTGGATTCGATTTATTGATTTTGATTTATATTGTTGGTTTCTGTATAATATTTTTTAAAGTCTGTTTTGGGTTTTCTGAAGTGATGTGCAGTAGGTAGCACTACCCCATGCAGTTATACCGTGTCTTATGTATGACTCAGCCAGTGAAAAATACGCTTGCTTTACAACACTATATGGTGCACAGTTGCTTAGGTGGAACCGAGCATATGAAGATTTTCTAAGTTTTTTTTTGCAAGTTTTCAATATGGGGTTTCCATTTAAAGTGGTCATCTATATGTACTCCCAAATATTTATATGTCTTAACTAACTCAATATCAGTCGAGCAAGTATTATGTGTTGAAATCCTGTTGCTATATGTTTGGTGCAAACATTCTGTATTATGAAATGTTAGTGTAATTGGAGTAGGTTGGAACCTTCGCGGTCGTATGTGCATGAGTTTGGTTTTTGACGTATTAATTATTAGTCCGCTGTCGTGGCACCATCTGGTTATAATGTCCAGTTCCTTTTGCATTGTTATTGTAGCAGTTTGGATACATTCATGGATACATTCAACAATGGCTGTGTCATCCGCGTAAGCAAATGCAGTGCTATTGTGCAGGATATTGATCATTTCATTTGCATAAATAATGTACAGAATAGGTCCAAGTTTTGACCCTTGTGGTACTCCATGCGTTGAGTCTGTATTCCTACTTAGATTATTTTCGATTTTAATTTGAAATTTCCTACACTGAAGGTAGCTTTTGAACCACTCTAAGCACTGGCCACGTATTCCATTCCTGTGAAGTGTTTCTATTAGATTGTCGTGCGACAGTGTGTCGAAAGCTTTTCTAAAATCAATGAAAAGCGCAAGGCAGTTCATATTTTTGCTTAAGTTTTGGTTTATGTGGTCGGAAAATACTCCCAGTAACTTATTTATGTTTCTCCCCTTCTGGAAACCATATTGATTTTGGTTGACTACATTATATTTTATTAAAAAGTGGTTCAATCTCCTGACAATTATTTCCTCGAGCACTTTTTCGACCACAGACAGTATGGAGATTGGTCTATAGTTGTTATAGTCCGATTTGCAACCATTTTTATATATTGGTCGTACTAAAGATGTTTTTAGAAGTTCCGGAATGATTGACTCTCTTATGCTGCTGTTTATTAGTGACGTTATTATTGGAGCTAATGTGTTCGCATTATTTTTTAGGTCGATAGCCCTTATTCCATCTGCCCCCGGACTTTTTCGAATGTTCAAATTTTTTAGAATATTGTGTATTTCAACCTCATTTGCGTTCTCTAAGTAAATTGTGTTTAGAATAGTAGGTTGTGTATTTTGAATTGTTTTTATTTGGCAGGAGTGAATTATATTTTGAACATTTTGATTAAAATTTTGAGCAAACTCTTCCGTTAGACTCTGAGTAGTTTTGTTTGTAAAATTCTTTTTAATTGTCTCATCAATATTATTAGCCTTTTTGCCAGTTATTTCATTTATTAGCTGCCAAGTTCCTCTGATATTATATCGATTCTGTATAAATTGTTTCATTTTATATGAATTCTTTGCATGGGTGATTTGTTTATTTAATTTATTATTGTAAGTTTTATAGATCGTTTCATTAATTATATTGTTTTTATTTCTTTGCCACTTTTTATGAAGTTTATCCCTTATATCACAGTATGTTATCAACTCATCACTTAGCCAAGGATATGGGTTTCTCTTCTTAGTTGTTTTATTTATATCCTCCTTTGATTTTTCATAAATATCACAAAAAATATCATGTATACTATTAAATAACTCATTTGTATTACTAGATTTACTAATTATTGTATGCCAGTTTATTTCATTAATCAGACGATTGACTTTTGCATTATTTATTTTTGCACTATAATCCGCGCCCTGAAATTTTTTTGTGTGCGTGTCTACTTTGTCTCTTTCTTCAATGCAGCCGAAGAGAGCGTAGTGGTCTGATATTGCAGTTGTTATCACAGCAGCATGTGCAGTCGCTGTCGCTGTGTTACATCGAATAAACATGTGGTCTATACAAGTACTTGTGTTGTTTCGCACATCTTCTCTTGTCGTCTCGGTTATCATGCATTGTAGGCCGTTTGACGAAATCATGTCCAAGTACTTTGTTGTTATTTCATTATTCTTCTTGATGTCGACATTCATATCTCCCACTAATATGGTGTCTTGCTTCTTATTGATGTTGTTGATGCATATTTCTAGCTCCTTTATAAAGATGTTGATGTTTTGACTGGGAGGGCGGTAGACAGGAAGAATGGTGATGGTTTTGTTGTTATTATGTGTGATGTCTACTCTTATCGCTTCGAGAGAGGTTGCGTTTATTTCTATTGTTTCGTGATTTATTTACTTATAACACGAGTATAGGTTAATTTTGATTTACTTGAGTTATTGTTTCGATATCGGCTGCGTTGTAGATGATCATGTGAGCGGAACTTTCGTTTTTGCGAGCATAAATTTGTCCATTACGGACCCATACAAATTTCCAGTTGCATTCTTTTGCTTTTGTCTTTGCCATCCACAAAAGACGCCTATTGTTTGGCGTGAGCTCATCATTCACATATATGTATTTGTTTGTCGGATTGTTTGTATCCCCGCTAACTACGTTGGCGTCAATTCGGTGTCCCTTCAGCTTAGACATTAGCTCTCTCTTTTTATTTATTGAGAGAAACTCCACAATAATTTTGTTGTTTTTTTTGACGCGATATGATCTTCCCATATCGGCATCAGTGAGTTCGACGCCTACGGACGCTGACACTCTTTGTACAACCGTCGCTGCTTCTATTTCATTGTCGGGTACATTATTTATTTCAATGTTTTTAATTATTGATTGTTGTTCCAATCGCTGAATTCGTTTCTCCATATCACATATTTGTTGCGATTTCTCCTTATCCTTTTCATGCAGGTCATTTATTTGTACAGATAAACTTGACACACTCTCATTTATTTTGGTGAGAGCATTGGTCAGTTGTTCCTGTAAGGCATTGTTAGAGGCATTTAGAGCGCTCATATTCAAAGCAAGTTGTTGCATAGCTGATTTTAGGTCGTTCATACCGGACTTTATCTCTACCACATCGGATTGTTGGAAGTTATGGTTTGCGTTGCTGGTGTTGTTGTTGGATGTGCTAACCGTCGCTGCGTCTTTGAACCGTTTGCTGATGTCGTTCCCCTCATCATCGTCTTCTCTCTGCTGCTTTTGTTGCGTGTTGTTGGGTTGGAACATATTAGGCGATTTGTTTCGTGGTTTACATTGTTGGCACTTCCACTCTGTTTTTTTTTGTAGGACCCATGCTACTGTATGTACTCTCTGAGAGCACAGTACACGAGTTGAAGTGATATTTTTTTTTGCAGTGGTTACACAAACAGTGGTTACACAAAACATAATTTGATGTTGTTATTGGATCATTGCAGCTACTGCAGATCGAGCCGGGCACTTGTAACGAACTCATTATGACTTATTTAGCACTCACTAATATCACCACAATATAAATTCTTTTCGCTGTTATGCGCGGATTAGACTAGCACGACCGTACGCGATGAAGGCTACAACTGAACTTTCAATTCAGTTCAATTCAATTCAATTCAATTCAATTCAATTCAATTCAATTCAATTCAATTCAATTCAATTCAATTCAATTCAATTCAATTCAATTAAATTAAATTCAATTTCAATTCAATTCAATTCAATTCAATTCAATTCAATTCAATTCAATTCAATTCAATTCAATTCAATTCAATTCAATTCAATTCAATTCAATTCAATTCAATTCAATTCAATTCAATTCAATTCAATTCAATTCAATTCAATTCAATTCAATTCAATTCAATTCAATTCAATTCAATTCAATTCAATTCAATTCAATTCAATTCAATTCAATTCAATTCAATTCAATTCAATTCAATTCAATTCAATTCAATTCAATTCAATTCAATTCAATTCAATTCAATTCAATTCAATTCAATTCAATTCAATTCAATTCAATTCAATTCAATTCAATTCAATTCAATTCAATTCAATTCAATTCAATTCAATTCAATTCAATTCAATTCAATTCAATTCAATTCAATTCAATTCAATTCAATTCAATTCAATTCAATTCAATTCAATTCAATTCAATTCAATTCAATTCAATTCAATTCAATTCAATTCAATTCAATTCAATTCAATTCAATTCAATTCAATTCAATTCAATTCAATTCAATTCAATTCAATTCAATTCAATTCAATTCAATTCAATTCAATTCAATTCAATTCAATTCAATTCAATTCAATTCAATTCAATTCAATTCAATTCAATTCAATTCAATTCAATTCAATTCAATTCAATTCAATTCAATTCAATTCAATTCAATTCAATTCAATTCAATTCAATTCAATTCAATTCAATTCAATTCAATTCAATTCAATTCAATTCAATTCAATTCAATTCAATTCAATTCAATTCAATTCAATTCAATTCAATTCAATTCAATTCAATTCAATTCAATTCAATTCAATTCAATTCAATTCAATTCAATTCAATTCAATTCAATTCAATTCAATTCAATTCAATTCAATTCAATTCAATTCAATTCAATTCAATTCAATTCAATTCAATTCAATTCAATTCAATTCAATTCAATTCAATTCAATTCAATTCAATTCAATTCAATTCAATTCAATTCAATTCAATTCAATTCAATTCAATTCAATTCAATTCAATTCAATTCAATTCAATTCAATTCAATTCAATTCAATTCAATTCAATTCAATTCAATTCAATTCAATTCAATTCAATTCAATTCAATTCAATTCAATTCAATTCAATTCAATTCAATTCAATTCAATTCAATTCAATTCAATTCAATTCAATTCAATTCAATTCAATTCAATTCAATTCAATTCAATTCAATTCAATTCAATTCAATTCAATTCAATTCAATTCAATTCAATTCAATTCAATTCAATTCAATTCAATTCAATTCAATTCAATTCAATTCAATTCAATTCAATTCAATTCAATTCAATTCAATTCAATTCAATTCAATTCAATTCAATTCAATTCAATTCAATTCAATTCAATTCAATTCAATTCAATTCAATTCAATTCAATTCAATTCAATTCAATTCAATTCAATTCAATTCAATTCAATTCAATTCAATTCAATTCAATTCAATTCAATTCAATTCAATTCAATTCAATTCAATTCAATTCAATTCAATTCAATTCAATTCAATTCAATTCAATTCAATTCAATTCAATTCAATTCAATTCAATTCAATTCAATTCAATTCAATTCAATTCAATTCAATTCAATTCAATTCAATTCAATTCAATTCAATTCAATTCAATTCAATTCAATTCAATTCAATTCAATTCAATTCAATTCAATTCAATTCAATTCAATTCAATTCAATTCAATTCAATTCAATTCAATTCAATTCAATTCAATTCAATTCAATTCAATTCAATTCAATTCAATTCAATTCAATTCAATTCAATTCAATTCAATTCAATTCAATTCAATTTAATTTAATTTAATTTAATTTAATTTAATTTAATTTAATTTAATTTAATTTAATTTAATTTAATTTAATTTAATTTAATTTAATTTAATTTAATTTAATTTAATTTAATTTAATTTAATTTAATTTAATTTAATTTAATTTAATTTAATTTAATTTAATTTAATTTAATTTAATTTAATTTAATTTAATTTAATTTAATTTAATTTAATTTAATTTAATTTAATTTAATTTAATTTAATTTAATTTAATTTAATTTAATTTAATTTAATTTAATTTAATTTAATTTAATTTAATTTAATTTAATTTAATTTAATTTAATTTAATTTAATTTAATTTAATTTAATTTAATTTAATTTAATTTAATTTAATTTAATTTAATTTAATTTAATTTAATTTAATTTAATTTAATTTAATTTAATTTAATTTAATTTAATTTAATTTAATTTAATTTAATTTAATTTAATTTAATTTAATTTAATTTAATTTAATTTAATTTAATTTAATTTAATTTAATTTAATTTAATTTAATTTAATTTAATTTAATTTAATTTAATTTAATTTAATTTAATTTAATTTAATTTAATTTAATTTAATTTAATTTAATTTAATTTAATTTAATTTAATTTAATTTAATTTAATTTAATTTAATTTAATTTAATTTAATTTAATTTAATTTAATTTAATTTAATTTAATTTAATTTAATTTAATTTAATTTAATTTAATTTAATTTAATTTAATTTAATTTAATTTAATTTAATTTAATTTAATTTAATTTAATTTAATTTAATTTAATTTAATTTAATTTAATTTAATTTAATTTAATTTAATTTAATTTAATTTAATTTAATTTAATTTAATTTAATTTAATTTAATTTAATTTAATTTAATTTAATTTAATTTAATTTAATTTAATTTAATTTAATTTAATTTAATTTAATTTAATTTAATTTAATTTAATTTAATTTAATTTAATTTAATTTAATTTAATTTAATTTAATTTAATTTAATTTAATTTAATTTAATTTAATTTAATTTAATTTAATTTAATTTAATTTAATTTAATTTAATTTAATTTAATTTAATTTAATTTAATTTAATTTAATTTAATTTAATTTAATTTAATTTAATTTAATTTAATTTAATTTAATTTAATTTAATTTAATTTAATTTAATTTAATTTAATTTAATTTAATTTAATTTAATTTAATTTAATTTAATTTAATTTAATTTAATTTAATTTAATTTAATTTAATTTAATTTAATTTAATTTAATTTAATTTAATTTAATTTAATTTAATTTAATTTAATTTAATTTAATTTAATTTAATTTAATTTAATTTAATTTAATTTAATTTAATTTAATTTAATTTAATTTAATTTAATTTAATTTAATTTAATTTAATTTAATTTAATTTAATTTAATTTAATTTAATTTAATTTAATTTAATTTAATTTAATTTAATTTAATTTAATTTAATTTAATTTAATTTAATTTAATTTAATTTAATTTAATTTAATTTAATTTAATTTAATTTAATTTAATTTAATTTAATTTAATTTAATTTAATTTAATTTAATTTAATTTAATTTAATTTAATTTAATTTAATTTAATTTAATTTAATTTAATTTAATTTAATTTAATTTAATTTAATTTAATTTAATTTAATTTAATTTAATTTAATTTAATTTAATTTAATTTAATTTAATTTAATTTAATTTAATTTAATTTAATTTAATTTAATTTAATTTAATTTAATTTAATTTAATTTAATTTAATTTAATTTAATTTAATTTAATTTAATTTAATTTAATTTAATTTAATTTAATTTAATTTAATTTAATTTAATTTAATTTAATTTAATTTAATTTAATTTAATTTAATTTAATTTAATTTAATTTAATTTAATTTAATTTAATTTAATTTAATTTAATTTAATTTAATTTAATTTAATTTAATTTAATTTAATTTAATTTAATTTAATTTAATTTAATTTAATTTAATTTAATTTAATTTAATTTAATTTAATTTAATTTAATTTAATTTAATTTAATTTAATTTAATTTAATTTAATTTAATTTAATTTAATTTAATTTAATTTAATTTAATTTAATTTAATTTAATTTAATTTAATTTAATTTAATTTAATTTAATTTAATTTAATTTAATTTAATTTAATTTAATTTAATTTAATTTAATTTAATTTAATTTAATTTAATTTAATTTAATTTAATTTAATTTAATTTAATTTAATTTAATTTAATTTAATTTAATTTAATTTAATTTAATTTAATTTAATTTAATTTAATTTAATTTAATTTAATTTAATTTAATTTAATTTAATTTAATTTAATTTAATTTAATTTAATTTAATTTAATTTAATTTAATTTAATTTAATTCAATTCAGTTCAATTCAATTCAGCTGTAGCTCTCGACGCGATCGGTTGTGTTTTAAGCGTGTACGCATAAAGCGATATTTGAAAAAAAATAAATAAATATATAATTGGAAATATTAGTGTGTGTGTAAATCAAGGAGAATGTCTCAGTTAGAAGTGCCGGATAATACTTGTAATCAGTGCAACGAGCCAATAACAACGACAAATTATGTTCTCTGTCAGCACTGCAACAAAAAATACCATTTAAGTCCCTGCACTGTTGTATCCGAAAATACGTATAGTTGTATGGGCATTGGGAACAAAGCAGATTGGAAATTCCACCAATGTAAACCGCGAAGCAGATCTCCCAACAACATACATATGTACTTATGTCATTCGCAGTCAACGAAAGCATACCACAAATGCAGAATAAGACTCAACGAGAGGACGATGACGCAGAGGACGAGTGCAGCAAACGTTATAAGAACGCACACGATTCTATGTCATCTAATAATCTGAGTGCAAAACCCCAGCAATCTGATATTACTGAAATAAAGTCAGGCATGGTCGACCTAAAAAGCAGTATGCAGCAAATTGCCCAAAATATGATTGCTTTGAATGCGTCGAATAATACTATAAAAGAACAACTGGCCGATGCTATTAATAAAATTAATCAGAACATGGCAAATCTGAAGGGATAAAGAAAAAACCAAACAAATATCCGAAATGGAGAAACGAATCCAGCGTCTTGAACAACAAGCAATTAACAAAAACATTGAAATTAATAATGTGACCGACACAGAAGTAGCAGCAACGAATGTCATAAAAACCATTTCAGCGTCGGTAGGCACTGAGCTGTGTGATACTGACATTAGCAGCGCACATCGCATCAGAAAAAACAACAAAATAATTGTAGAATTTTTGTCTGCCCAGAAAAAGAAAGAGTTAATGAGCAAGATGAAAGGGCATAGAATTGATGCGTGTGTTATACGCAGAGATACCAACCCTACACACAACTACATTTACGTCAACGATGAACCTACACCAAATAATTGGCGCCTTTTATGGATGGCGAAAACTAAAGCGAAAGAGTGTAAATGGAAGTTTGTGTGGGTACGAAATGGACAAATTTATTCACTCAAAAATGAAAATTCATCACCTATTGTTATCTGTAATTCTTCTGATATTGAATCCACAACATTCACAAATAAAAACCTTATTCTTAACACATTAAATTACCTCGTAAACTTTTATACATTATATTTTTTTCTCTTTTTTTAATTAAAAAATGAACAATTTTAACAAAATAATAAACAATTTCGATGAAATCGATGAAACTTTGCTAAGTTAGCCCACATCCTTTATACACATGAACATCCGATCCTTACGAAAAAATGTCATGCCTTTGATAACACACATAAAAAACATCACAAATAAAATATGCCTAATAATTCTAATTGAAACAAATATAACAGATGCCGAAAACAATCTTTACAACATAGATTGTTACAGAGCCACTTTTTTAAATAGAGAAGGCAGAGGAAACAATAACAATAAACGCATCATCATTCGAATCTACCCAAATAAATATCAACACAAACAACAACAAAATTGTCACTGTTCTACCCGTCTACCGTCCGCCAAATCAAAACATAAAAACCTTTATAGATGAGTTAGACGAATGCATAAACAATATCAACAAGAAGCAAGACGCAATATTAGTGGGAGATATGAATGTTGACATAAAGAGAGATAATGCAATAACAACAAACTACTTGGATATGCCGTCGTCCCTTGGACTGCAGGGCATGGTGACGGAGACAACGAGAGAAGATGTTTACAACCACACGCACACATGTATAGATCACATACATATTTATGCGGTGTAACATCCCTGCAGTATTGGTAATCGACTCTACGCTGATGAGTTCATCGACTACCACAAACCTTTCGTCGACTACTCGCTAAACTACCAGCAATGCTTTTGAGCGGCGAATTTAACAAGGCGATGTCCGCTTTGGTAATGCCTTACTGTTCGTCGATTACTTCATCGGTAACATTTCGTCGACGCATTTATCGGTAACATTTCGTCGACGCATTTATCGGTAACATTTCGTCGACAGGTTAAGAAAAACAATAGAAAATCTCTGGAGACACTACCTTACAGATTACCACTGAGTACCAATGTAATCGGCGATGTAGTCAATGAAAAATCAATGGCGATGTAGTCGATGAAATGTTGCCAGCCACTACTTGTGAAACTGCAGGGTATCCCAAAATCGCCATTGATTTTTCATTGACTACATCGCCGATTACATTGGTACTCAGTGGTAATATGTAAGGTAGTGTCTCCAGAGATTTTCTATTGTTTTTCTTAACCTGTCGACGAAATGTTACCGATAAATGCGTCGACGAAATGCTACCGATAAATGCGTCGACGAAATGTTACCGATGATGTAATCGACGAACAGTAAGGCATTACCAAAGCGGACATCGCCTTGTTAAATTCGCCGCTCAAAAGCATTGCTGGTAGTTTAGCGAGTAGTCGACGAAAGGTTTGTGGTAGTCGATGAACTCATCAGCGTAGAGTCGATTACCAATACTGCAGGGTAGCGACAGCAACCGCACACTCCGCCGTGGTCACAACAACAATATCGGACCACTATTCTCTTTTTGGCTGCATCGAAGAAAGCAAAACAGAAAAGACCATCGAAGATGAGCAGGTTACGGATTTTAGTGCAAAAATAAATAATGTAATAAGTGAAGTAAACTGGAATGAAGTTATAAATAGATCAGGCAACACAAATTAACTTTTTTATTTTTTACATAACATTTTTACAGAAATTTATGAGAAATCAAAGGAAACACCAAAGGTGAAATTTAAAAAAAGAAAACCATATCCGTGGCTTAGCATGGATTTATTGAGGTATTCCGATATCCGGGATAAACTTTATAAAAATTGGCAAAATAATAAAACCAATGTAATTAATGAAAAAATATACAAAACATATAACAATAAATTAAATAAAAAAAATTATAAATGCAAAAAATACATACAATATGCGGCAATTTCAAATAAACAGAAACAGCATAATAGGAACGTGGCAACTAATAAACGATATAACTGGTAGAAAGTCCAGTAATATAGATAAAACAATTAAACGGAACTTTCCACATGAAAATACTCCGAATCTAACCGAAAGTTTCGCCGAAAAATTCAAAGAAAATGTACAAAATATAATACACACATGCAATATAAAAACAAATGCAAATCCACAAACTAATACACAAAATACAATGTACCTGACTTATGCTAATGAAGGGGAAATATATACAATACTCAAAAACCTAAATGCTAGAAAAAGTCCCCGAGCTGATGGGATTAGAGCTATAGACTTAAAAAACAATGCGAATTGTCTAACTAAAATAATAACAAAGCTAATTAACAGCAGACTAAGCGAGTCAAAAATACCACAGTTATTAAAAACTTCTATTATCTGGCCAATTTATCAAAATGGTACCAAATCGGACTTCAATAACTACAGGCCAATTTCAATTCTTCCAGTTGTGGAAAAAGTGCTAGAAGAAATATTGGTGAGGAGATTGAACGACTTTCTGTCTAAATATAAGGTAATAAGTCAAAATCAGTACGGGTTCCAAAAAGGAAAGAATATAAACCAACTTCTAGGATCGTTCTCGAACTACGTAAATCAAAGTCTAAGCAATAAACTCCACTGCCTTGTCTTGTATATAGACTTTAGTAAAACTTTCGACACACTACCACATGAAAAGCTAATTGAAACACTACCTAAGACTATCTGCAGTGTAGAACATCTCGAGTCTAGATTGAAAACTATCAAAGCGAAAATACCAATATAACACACGGAGTTTCACAAAAGTATTTGCATATGCAGACGACACTGCAATAGTCGTATCTCACGGATGTATTCATACTGCTATAAGAATTATGCAAAACGAACTAAACAATATATCCAGATGGTGCCATGACAGCGGACTGATAGTAAATGCAAACAAAACTAAAATAATGCACATAAGATCGCGACATACCCATCCTACAGATACTGTAGTGACCTTTCACAACACTGATTGCCTGCACAACACATATGCTAATAACAACTCTCCTAATAATGATGTCTGCTCTACGAAAATAGAAGTGGTTGGTACATATAAGTACCTAGGTATACATATAGATGTACACTTCAAGTGGAAAACTCACATCGAGAAACTTCAGAAAAAACTACGTCAATCAACGTTTGCATTATATCACTTAAGTAAATGCTCTCCGTACAACGTTCTAAAGCAAGCTTACTTCTCGCTGGCGGAATCCTATTTACGGCACGGGATAACGGCATGGGGAACACTGCAATTAACGCAAAATAGACTCCTTAAATTATTATATAAAAACCAACAACATAAAACAAATTACATAGACCAAAACATAAACATCCATCCACAAACATCGCACAATGATACCAATTTATACAAGTATCTCCAAATTCTGAATATTGAGGGAATATACAAAACCTCAATAGTAAACGAATTTCACAACGCTCCAAACTTGCTTGAATGCATTGATCACCAGCAGAACACAAGAAGAAGGGCACAAGGACGATATAAAGTACCGAGCTCCCGAAATGATTCTGGAAGGAAGTCATTAGCCGTAACTCTACCAACAACTCTTAATAATATCCTATTAAGCATACATAATTAATCAAAAAACACTTCCTAAATTAAATTAAATTAAATCTTTCACATTAAAATTAAGAAAACATAAATTGAATTAATTAGATTTTATATTGAAATAATTTTTATGAAATACATAGGTATGTATGTATACAGCTGAGCTGAAATAAGCATAATAGTATGAACATTGTTTTACACAACTATTTCTTATCCTGCAGACAAGCCGAAATGGCTTCGCGAGAATATGAATTAAGATGAAATGTAAGAAAATATTTTTTATTCAATAAGGCTCAAAATCTTGAAAAAAAATTAAATTAAATTCAATTCAATTCAATTCCGTTCAATTCAATTCAATTCAATTCAATTCAATTCAATTCAATTCAATTCAATTCAATTCAATTCAATTCAATTTAATTTAATTCCATTCAATTCAATTCAATTCTATTCAATTCAATTCAATTCAATTCAATTCAATTCAATTCAATTCAATTCAATTCAATTCAATTCAATTCAATTTAATTCAATTCAATTCAATTCAATTCAATTCAATTCAATTCAATTCAATTCAATTCAATTCAATTCAATTCAATTCAATTCAATTCAATTCAATTCAATTCAATTCAATTCAGTTCAATTCAATTCAATTCAATTCAATTCAATTCAATTCAATTTAATTCAATTCAATTCAATTCAATTCAATTCCATTCGATTCGATTCGATTCAATTCAATTCAATTCAATTCAATTCAATTCAATTCAATTCAATTCAATTTAATTTAATTCCATTCAATTCAATTCAATTCAATTCAATTCTATTCAATTCAATTCAATTCAATTCAATTCAATTCAATTCAATTCAATTCAATTCAATTCAATTCAATTCAATTCAATTCAATTCAATTCAATTCAATTCAATTCAATTCAATTTAATTCAATTCAATTCAATTCAATTCAATTCAATTCAATTCAATTCAATTCAATTTAATTTAATTCCATTCAATTCAATTCAATTCAATTCAATTCTATTCAATTCAATTCAATTCAATTCAATTCAATTCAATTCAATTCAATTTAATTCAATTCAATTCAATTCAATTCAATTCAATTCAATTCAATTCAATTCAATTCAATTCAATTCAATTCAATTCAGTTCAATTCAATTCAATTCAATGCAATTCAATTCAATTCAATTCAATTAAATTCAATTCAATTCAATTCAATTCAATTCAATTCAATTTCAATTCAATTCAATTCAATTCAATTCAATTCAATTCCATTCGATTCGATTCAATTCAATTCAATTCAATTCAATTCAATTCATTTCAATTCGATACAATTCAATTCAATTCAATTCAATTAAATTCAGTTAAATTCAATTTAATTCAATTCAATTCAATTCAATTCAATTCAATTCAATTCAATTCAATTCAATTCAATTCAATTCAATTCAATTCAATTCAATTCAATTCAATTCAATTCAATTCAATTCAATTCAATTCAATTCAATTCAATTCAATTCAATTCAATTCAATTCAATCCAATTCAATTCAATTCAATTCAATTCACTTCAATTCAATTCAATTCAATCGAATCTAACTAAGTCTAATCTAGTGTAACTCAGTCTAATTCAGCGAAATTTTTGTTATCTTCCTAATGGAACTGAACTGAATTGAATTGGTTTTTGTTGAAATTTATTATGTAATGAAACGAATAGAACATTTTTATTGGTGTTTCAATCTCAAAATTTCACAGCTGTATTTAAATTTTAGAATAGCTTTTAATTTTTAAATTAGAATGTAAATCATATTCCAATTTTCAATGCACGTTTAATGTAAAATTGACAAGTTGAATTCATATTCACATTAAACTTATTTAAATTTGAAAATCATGTTCGATTTTTTCCCAATTTCGCAATCTTATAAAGCGTACAAATTTAATTGATACACTAATTTACAATATTTAATTGTTATTCGAGTGATGAAGTCATTGCGAAATTAAAAACCTTCTAAATTCTTATTATTATTATATTTCAAAATAGATGTCGTGTTACTTAATTCAAAAAAATAATTAATGTATGAAAATTATATCTTTTTTTGTGTAATTATTAAAAGTTTGTGCAATTGTTAAAAGTTTGTGAGAACTTTTAACACAAATCGAGTATAAACCGGTTAACCGACATTTAATAGCCTGTTTTAGGTTTATGCGAAAATTAGGTTTTTTTAAAAAAACGGCATACGGTTAATTTCACAAAAACGGTTAAGCGGTTTCTCCGGTTTTTCGGTTTCGGTTTTGAACACTCTAATCACAATATGTAGTACCTCAGCACCAATTCAATTTAATGATGAGACGAGTAGCTATGCCAAAAAGTAATGTTTTCCCGTTACATACTATGAAGGGATTGAGCAGAGCTTCTCACCATCTGGGAGCTGTGCGCGTTCTAACTTAACACTCACGGATTGGGATTTTCAGTTTACAACGGTTCTGAACAATATTTGAGAAGCTTTTTCATGTCTAAATATACGATAGTGTCGCCGTCACTAAGCCGCCGTCGAAAGAAGTAGGAATCGAACACACGTTTTCATACTCAAGAGAGCCGCACACTACTATTGCACCATAGACGGCCACATATCATGGCAAGCCATTGTTATTTGACAACGGCATCCTTTCTGTCTGGCCGTCGGTGGTGCAATGGTTAGTGTGCGCGGCTCTTGTACATGAGATCCTGGGTTCGAACCCGGCTCTGACCACCTTCAAAAAAAAAAAATTTCTTTCCGCGGCGGTCACCTCGCATAGTGACGGCGACACCATCGAGTATCTAGCCATGAAAAAGCTTCTCAAATTACCGTTCGGAATCGGTGTAAAACTGTAGGTCTCAATCAGTGAGTGCAAACTGGAAAGCGCACAGCTCAGTGATTGTGAGAAGTTCTCCCCAGTCCCTTCATGGGATGTAATGGGAAACCATTTATTTTTTTTTTATCCTTTCTGTCTATAATAGTATGGTGGTAGCTTAGCTTAGCACTTGGTACTCCCACATATACTTAACCCTTATAAGTTTTATGTTCATTCCGATACTGGAACCCACTCAAACACAACAAATTGATGTGATGTGAACAAGAGCATCTGTCCAGCTCAATTCCACCCCCCCCCCCAAAGCGACAATACATTAATTCTTATAAGCTCCTAAGCTCCAATTCAAGATTTAAGCTAACAATAATTGGAAATGACATTTTTGTTTTCTACTTATAATCTCTGGGAATCAGAACATTTGGAAAGCTTTTTATTAAATAATATGCCACGAAGGGATTAAGGAGAATATATTTATATTTTGGTTCGGCATACAACACGTACATTACCAAGTGCAGCAAATATGACTTTTAATTCAAAGGTAATTCACAATTTAATTTCACGTCATTTGTAAATTATCAGAATCGCAAATTGCAAGCGGAATATTTCTACATTTCTATGAGGATACGTAACATTAAATGTGCCTATAACACAACTTGACTTCCTAACAATGTTGTCAGCCTTTATCAGTATCACCTGTCAAACACAATAAAAACTAAAATGTTCATGTTAATTTGCGTGTCAACCCAAAAAAAAGACAGTACAAAGTATATGTTGGGATGACGAACGAAAAGACAACACAGTAGCACTTACTCTAACGCGCACTAACATTCAGTTAAACATCCAAACACTCACGAATACTGTCTCATATACCCTGTATGTGAAATACATCCCTTCAGTCAGTCATCCATTTATCATTTTACTCATACCGTGACAAAGAAAGGTATCGCGAATGTCGTAGTTGTGAAGTGACACATTTATCAGTTCATACATTTGTTCTAATGAAAGCAGTAAAATAAAGTTCATTCACAATAAATATTTCATCGTAATGTCATCGGCAATTTGGTTTCACTGAACTGACGTGCCAGTACTTATTATTTTTCACTCCTTCTACTTTATTCTGCGACATCAAGACTAAATTCTAAATGAAATGAACGAATGAATGAATTGAAATTTATCCTACAGATATCCTGCAACGGAGACCTTAATACTCATATGGTTATTGAGGACAGCATAATTTGAAGTTATCTAAGGAAGAATGAATGTACGTCATTTTACAATTTCTCTCTCTTCTAATAAAATAAATTTGTATTGTAACATGGGTATGATAACAACAAGGTCCTTACTAATGATGTATTGATATTATTAAGGTTTGGTACCGTCATCAATTTTTGAATTTTGGTTTGAGTGCACTTTGTTATTTTCAACAATGGATGTATATTTAAATTATACTTGTATTTTGTTGTTATTCTAAAGAACCATCAGCGAATTTAAGATACATGAGCAATGACATTAAAATTACACGAAAGTGCTTTACACGAAAAAGGTATATATCTCAATGAAAACTGTGCGATGTCAAGTCCTCTAGAAGATTGGAAGTCGATGATATCCGATCATAAAAGCCTGGCACTTCATTACAAATGTGGAAAAATTTAGCATACCAGTCACTTTATAATTTCATGTTAACGTTGCCTATTTCAAGTCAGTTGGCGATACCAAGAGTAAGTTTCATACTCGTGTTATTAAAAGCTCCCAGAAACGTTCACATTTGCTGACAGTTAAGTCCATTTAAATAGAGAATTTTCAACTGTAAAACTGAGCATAAGCAAATTCCTCTTAAAAATTTTCATAAGGGAAGTTAATCTTCCTACATTCATAACACTCCGTTACACACATTCTGTCCTATCAACCAAATATATTTTTTCGGCAAGGGGAACAAAAATAAAAATACACGTGTATCGTTTTTTTTGAGTTTAAAGTTCTGTGGTGCCAAACTTTGAAATGGCTCCAAATATTTGTAAGAACAAAAAAAGAAGGAGTGGTTGGAATACGATGAAATTGAATTTCTAAAAGTATAATGAGAAACCGGTTTCAAAATGGGTATCGGTTGTTTGTTGTGGCCGCCGGTGGTGCAATGGCTAGTGTGCGCGGCTCTTGTACATGAGAACGTGGGTTCGATCCCTGCTCAGACCACCTTACATTTCTTTCTACGACGGTCACCTTCCTTAGTGATGGCGACACTGTCGAGTACTTAGCCCTGCAAATGCTTCTAAAAATGACGTTCAAATCGGTGTAAAACTGTAGGTCCCAATCAGTGAGTGTAAAACTAGACAGCGCACATCTCACTGATTGTGAGAAGCTCTCCCCAATCCCTTCATGGGATGTTAAGGGACACCATCGGTTTTTTTTTGTACCGGTTTCAGTTCGTTAAAAACTGAATTTTTTTATTAATTTTGTTAATATCTAAATATTTTATGCGGTGATTTCAGAAATGCATTTTTTTGTACTGCTTACGGCTTTTATTTTTTCAATTAGTGTTTTCACAATAGTAAAAATAAAAACTACGAGGATGGGCCCTTATGAATTTTATTATCTGAGAATAAGCGAACGTTAAAAATTGCAATGCTTTTAAAGAAACTTAGGCCTTTTATTTTGGCGTTTGTAAGCATTTGTCTTATTCGGCAAACACATGCGTAATGTATTGTCCTTTAATGCGCTTTTCAATAGCCGCAATATTCTGATGGGGCCTTTCGCCATGCTCATCGCTACAAGCTCCTAAATCACCAGAGAAAAAAATCTGAATGATTGTGAAGGAATTACCGGCATTAAAATGCCCATTTCGCCATATCCCGAAATCATTTCTGCGACAATATTTTTATAATTGGTAGCTCGTTTGTTACCAAGAAACTGCTGAATAACGGCAGCTGTGCCATTCCATGCAAGTTGTTCGATAGCATTCAATTCATTTTTTTAGCTGCGGACAATTGAAAACACCTGAAGTCATACACATCATTCAAATGAAATAATGATACTGAATGACTTCTTAAAAAAATACCTGCATGAATCTTCGCACCGTTCAATTTCGAAAAAATTTTGCGCAAACTTCCAAACGCCTCGCCCTCACGATCTAGTTTTTTAACAAAATTTGATGCTAAACCGAGCTTAAAGTGTAGTGGTGGCAAAATGATTTGAGATGACTGCACCAATGGTTGATGCTCTATACTTTCTACGCCTATTTTGTAGCATGTGC
The DNA here is from genome assembly GCA_963931995.1 of Phaonia tiefii. Taxonomy (NCBI): domain Eukaryota; kingdom Metazoa; phylum Arthropoda; class Insecta; order Diptera; family Muscidae; genus Phaonia; species Phaonia tiefii. The sequence goes on along the minus strand of OZ008370.1, from coordinate 97,155,384 downwards.
TTGGCTTCCACTTAAATTTAGTGTAATGCAGATCTCTTTTGCGGCCTTCTCCTGTACACAAAAAGCACTGGTGGGATGGAAATCCACACTTAACACCCATGAGTAATCCGGCCACTTTCAGATCGCAGCATATTTTCCAATTGTGCTCTTGGTTTGGTACTTTATCAGCTCTAATATTAATTCCATGCCGTCGTGTGTTTCGTTGAGGTTTGTGGCATATGCGATAGGAAGAGATGGAATGTTTGTTACCGATATGAAGCAGCACGACTTTAAGGCTGTTGACCGATGCATCAATTGAAAAGTCGCCACTCCTCTGAAATATGAGGGCAACGGATTTTTTCAAACATCGAATCAGTATCATAACAATAAGCCAAATTCATGTGGAATAGTGCTATCTCGATCACGAGCGGCTGTTATTTTAAAATCAGACGCCACTATATTCCACTACTTACAGCGCGATACAAAGAGTTCCGGTGTTCTCCACGACAAATTTCCGTCTCGTAGAAGGTCGTTGAAGTCGGTTTGCGTTACTAAATGCGGCACTGCAGTCCCAAGTTAACTGGGTGTTGGTACAAATTCCGATACTTCTGGATTCTCAGCCCTCGCATTCGATGCAAGAAATGTTGATAGCAGAGTTAGTACCACTGTTGCATCTCCTTCGCTAATTTCGGGTACATCATCAAAAATCTCCATACGTTCTTCTGGTGAGTACAGAACCGCTGGAATAACCGACTCTACATTAGCGTAGCGAATTTTGTTGTGGGGAAAGTATTGGTACCCTTTAGTATGAGTAAAAGTTATGCAAAAAGTAGCACAATTCATTGCAGTGCTCCGTACGTGGTAACCAAATTGTTGGTACAGCGTAAATTATTGTTGACCTTCCATCAGTAAACTTGCATAAATTTCTATAGCAATAGTCGCACACGACTTCCGAAGTTTGCAACAAGTAAGGAACATAAGCAGTCTTGAATATTTTCTGAAACGAATTAACCACTGTTTTCGTAATATTTTTCAAATTGTTTTCAAATTGTTACCTGGTGCGATTAAGGCACAAACGTAACAAAAGTTATTTCGAGTCGGGCACTGCATTTTTTCTAAGATGAAATATATAGAAATACGTTTTAGCACAACGCAACTTCAAACATGTTTTTGCAATGCAATGTTTCATATGTCATACAAATTGTAAGTGTTGTAAAAGCCATAAACAGTTTAGTGTTAGAAAGTTACTATTGTTAAACTAAATTTCATCATATTCCAACCACTCCTTCTTTTTTCCTCACAAATATATGGAGCCATTTCACTGTGTGAGAACCAGAAAACTTTAAACATAAAAAAAATTCTGACGTGTACATGTAAATCGTGTATACACGAATATTTTTATTTTTTCCCCTCTTTCCGAAAAGGTATATTTGGTTCACAGGACAGAACAAAAGCTCATTTTTGTAACGCAGTGAAATAGACTGCTTTTTGGCGGGGATTGATTGCAAAAACAGTATTGTACTGCATGACATTGGTTAGATACCGAAGTTAGCTATAATTTGTTATGATCTACCATTTGAAGGATGTAGTATTGGATACTAAAATATATTTTATATTTGGTCTACAATCGTCGCCAACACTTATGGGTTCTCACAATTGTATGGTATTCAAATATCACAAAGGGAACTCGCTTTAATATTCTCATGCATTCCTAAATGGCGTCGTGACATTTCGCCCCAAAAACGACAATGACTTAACACCCAAAAAAGTTCGGTGCCGGGACATAATCTCCAAATCGATTTTCCCAAATCCGCGATGCAGAACGGATAGAAACACCAAAAAGTAAAAAACGGTCATAATCCCCAAAATAGGTTTAGAATGTTTCTCCAAATATTTTGCAAATATTTTATATTTGTCAATAGGTTCAGTAAGAAAACTCCGACTCCGAAATACAGTCTTTGAAAAAGGGTCGTGGTTGGTTCTTGTCTCTACTTAACCCATAATTTGATAAAATTAAATTGGTCAACAAAGCCCCGATAATAACTCCCAGCGGTGTTTTTGGGGATTTGAAAAAAGGAGGCGTTCTTTGCAGCCCTTGTACTAATTGAAGTCAATACCACTACTGTTGAGCCTGGTAGCGTGAGTGGAGACATGCAGCGAGTTTCACTCACACTGCGTTATCGTCATAATATTACCTACGTTTCACAATCGCTTCAAAATGTTTTCCTTGTGTTCCCCAAAGCACTGGCAACATTCAGCAACGTTGTGGAGCCTTACATGGGGCCATTAAATTTCCCAAGACTTACAATTCTTTGCATGTAACTTCCTGTCTAGGGTGCCCTGAATGCTAACTGTTTTTTAAACTCCTGGCACAAATTTATTTTGCAACATATCGACGCATGTCTTACAATTGTTATTATAACATCTATAAAATGTTTTCCCTTTATACAGCGATTTCCTTTTCATGTCAAGTTTGTGACATGTCGCTTCCCGGCAACAAATTCAAATCGTTCAGACTCCATCACTACGGTCTTCTTAGTCTCGCACTGTTTCAAAATTACTACACAACAATGGAATGGACTCAGAAATGCTCCAAGTATTACCTTTACAAACAAAATTTACAGCGTAAATTTACAACAACCTACTCTGTTGGGTTGGTGATTTGTTTCCACAACATAGGTCGGTGGTCATGTCTACCACGTAGATCCACTGAGGCGTTCCAAACAAATGACTGTAGAATGTAGATATGCACCGGTTCCACCCTTTGTGTGTGTTGGCGATCGTCAGATATTTGATAGTAATTTTACTCAATATTTCACTTGTCTTTTGTTTGTAAAATATTCGATTAATTTGAAACTTAAATCTTATATGCCTAGATAATTTGACCACTCTCAAGGATCCTGTGTTGTTATACCTTATACCTTATACTTTTACCGGAAAATTGAATTTTGAATTAAATTGAAATTGAATCTTATTAGAATTAACGCCCTTTGTCTGGTACTTAATATTAGCTCTGTTCGAGTACTCGAAAATTTGTGAAAATTTTTACTGGACCCTGTTCTTGTACTCCAAAAGTCCAGAAAATTAGAGCCAGAGAGCGATAATTATGACAGTCCGACATTAGAGATCTTGCAAATTTTGGTTGGAGAAATTTTAGCCAACAAAAATTGCAAAGATAAAACAGCTGTTTGAAATCAGCTGTTTTATGTAAACAAAGAAACCGACGATGTCAAATTGTAACTGAAAGCCAAAATGTGTGTAGCAAAGGATAAAACTACTTCAGCTGTTTCTTTGCAAATTTTTACTGGAAGTCGTTCGCGTGCTTTCATAAAGCGAGTAAAATCGTTCTTTCTCTCTCAAAAGTAAATTGTTGCTAATTTTTACTGGGAAAGTAAACGAACAAAGCTATTGTAATACTGACGTCCGATTTGTTGGGTTTTTGAGTTCAGCGTGTGGCTTCGGGCAGTTATTTATTGTTTGCAACTTCAATCGAACGCTTTTATACTACCGATATATCTTTGAACCGATAAAATCCATAATTTCAAACACCAATACAATCGAGTATAATTTAAAGGAATTGTTAAAACACAGTCTGCTTACGTTCATACAAATGGTGTGAGTAGGAGTTGAAAGTTAACCTGAATGAGCATAAAACTTTTTACGGAGGAAAACTAGTTCGTCATGAACTAGTACACATACATTTCTTTTTCTGAAGATATTATATGACTTGAACGCTCCTTAACTAGACTCGGTTAATTTAGAGGTTCAACGGAGGAGACGGTGCTCATTGGACAAAAGGTGTTAAAAATAAATTAAAGCGTGTCTTTACAACAATGCCAAAGAAGTATAATATGCAAACTAACAGCGTCTATAACACAAATAATAGTATAATAACACTGTGAGACAAAATTAGATGTTTTCAAAATGATGGGGTTGTGTCAACGGATTCTGGAAGAAAAGTCTAAAAAAACAATACGCGTGTATCGGCGTTTTCCCAGATCTGATCAGAATTTTTTTTTAGGGCGGGTCAAAGTTTCCGCCCCTCGGAAGTTTCCCGCAACATATCGGCATGCAAAATTGTGTGTTCCTAACTTCTGAGGTACAAAGTATGTTCAGAAGTTTTGTAGAAAAGATTCAGATGAACATTTTTGTGGAACAAATTAACCCTCTAGATGTCACGTATAACCATAATTTTTACTTTTTTCTGAAAACTCGCAAAAAACTGCTCCAAACTGACGGGGGACGTGGTCAAAATGTTATGCAAAAATTACCGCCATAAAATTTCACTATATGTGTCTGAACACACCAAAACCCAAATCTTAGCCCAAGTGCTAGATAAAAGGTGAAATATGATAAAATTCATTATATTATGTGAACTATTTTGAATGGAAACAGCAAAATGACAAAGTTCATTTTTAACCCTTAGAAGGCAGTTAGCTTTTGCTTATTATCTAGCACTTGGGCTAAGATTTTTGTGTTTGGAGTGTTCAGACACTTGATATTTGATATGGATTTTCACTCCATCATTCGCCCATATGAAAATGTGGTGAGGAAGCACCACAAAAGAGTATTTCTTTTCTGCGACAACCCATATAAGTATCATTAGTGATCTACACTATTTCACTGCTTCCACCTGTGATAATTTTGTGATTTTTTGCTACCTTGTCTGCAATTTTATTGCTGGGTACTTCTACCATGTCGTTCGTTTATGAGGGCACTCAAAATCAAGTTAACTTTTTGCTCACTCATTTACAAGTGACTTTTAGCTAAGTCAAAAGTTATGTTATCAATCAAACTTCTGCTCGGTAAGTAATGAACTAGTTTTTTGCTCACTCAAAGCTGATGCAAATATAAGGAAACTTTAAGCCACAGTAAAAAGAATTCAATGAACGAAATAAGAGAAGAGAATGGAAACAACATAGCTATCTGTGAGTATAGATGTGTTTTTGTTTATTTATCTCAGTTTTGCTCGCGGTTTCACAAGATACGTGTCGGTTTTTAATCAAGTAAGTTACAGAACAATTATGTGAAGTGTGAATAGTGTAAATTATAAAAAATAGTCAAACATAAATAATAATGCAAAATGCTTTCAACTCTGAGTGATGGGTATAGTGGCAACTATATTTCTTGTTTCTTTTTTGTCCAATTTTTTAGCATTTAATAGATGCACTTCGTAATTCGTAATAAAGATCCGGAAAAAGCACTGAGAAATGGCATTAAGTTGGTTAACAAGAGACACTTCTAATCAGTGTGCGGAAATAAAAAAGAAACTTACCAAAATTACAAAAGTTAAGGAACATTGTTTTAAAAAAATAATATTAATTTTTAATATGCAGAGACATAACTGAATTTTAGTTTTATATTTTTAATTTTCCAAAGACTGAAATATTTAAATTTTTTTTTGTAACTTTACTTAAATAATAAAATACTAAAAACTACACAACTAACAAGTATAAGCGTGGCCGTCGGTGATGCAACGGTTAGTGTGCGCGACTGTTCTGTGGGAGAACGTGGGTTCGATCCCTGCTCTGACCATCTTAAGCTTCTTTCGACGACGGCCACCTCGTTTAGTGACGGCGACACTATCGAGTAATTAGCCATGATATAGCTTTTCAAAAAACCGTTCGGAACCGGTGTAAAACTGTAGGCCCCAATCTGTGGGTGAAAAAATTTTTTAAACAATTTTAAAGTATAGTTTTACTAACCTCACTAGCTAATGATAATACTATTAATTAATTATTAATTATTTAATTATATTATGCGCCAAAAACTAATTCATGGTGAGCTAGCTTGTGGTTAACTGAAACTTAGGCAGAGTGGGTGCTTACTGACTCACTCTGATGACATCACATGTAAAAACTAATTAGAATGTAACAAGGAAAATGAGTTAGCGTTTGAGTCACCTGTAACTCACTTTTGTGGAACCATTTGATAGCTTCAAGGTAACTCAATTCCCGTAAGGGTACCTAACCTAACACAAACACACAAATCTCTGGATGGACAAAATTTTGAACCGATTGGAATCTTCGATCATATGAAATAAGTTGGGGAAGGTAACCATTCATAAAATAAATAAATGGTTTCCCATTACATCCCATGAAGGGACTGGGGAGAACTTCTCACAATCACTGAGCTGTGCGCTTTCCAGTTTTCACTCACTGATTGGGACCTACAGTTTGGGACCGCCGTCACTATGCGAGGTGGCCGCCGCCGAAAGAAAATTTGAAGGTGGTCAGAGCCGGGTTCGAACCCAGGATCTCATGTACAAGAGCCGCGCACACTAACCATTGCACCACCGACGGCCCATTCATACTTGTGTAAAAAGTTTTAAACGTCGTAACTTTAGTTGTCAGACAATTAGGGAAGCGCCTTTAAAGCCTTTGTATTTTTCACTGTATACCAGGTTTCGTATTTCGTGGGTATTGTTTATCCAGGGTAATCCACTATTATTGCCGTGGGGAATGGGTAGCGATCGTTTAGCCATTACCCAATTGTGTGGGCGAAATAATGAGTAGCTACCCACGATAATGGGGAATTAATTACCTTCAGGGTAGTGGGGGAAAATAATGGATTGTTACTAGAGTGTCTAAAAACCGAAATTTTTTTGGACATCGGTTTTCGGTTTGTTCGAAAAATCAGTTCTTCAAGAAACCGGTTTTCGGTTTTTTATTTTGGCAAAAACCGGTGGAACCGGGTTTTTTCCGGTTTTTTTCTTTAAATTAAATTATACATGTATTTAGATCTTATAATACATTTTTTTAATGACCATTTCTATTCTTATTCATGTTGTAAACTCAAAATTTCACGAATGTAATCAATTAATTACGTTTTAATTTTAAATAAGAACTATATATATAAAATTAAAATGTTCAAGGGTTAGGTGTATTTTAAAATATTTTTTTCTTCAATATTTCGCTAACCATTGGGCAGCATCGTCGGGAATATAAACACAATTATTAATAAAAAATAAAATGTTTAAAAATAATGAAATTAAACATTAAAATTAAATTTTTAATTAATAATTGGGCTTATTTTCCTGACGATGCTACCCAATGGGTAGAGAAATATTGAAGAATAAAATAATTTAAAAAAGACCCAACGCTCGAACATTTTAATTTTAAATACCTACTTATATAATACGAAATGTCGAATAAATCATCACATTTTAAGAAATATATATCATATTCCAATTTGGAATTAATATAAAATTTAAAAGTTTTGTTCTAATTCGCTTAACCTGATTAAAAATCGAAAATCATATTCAAATTTTAAAAAGATTTTCATGCATGAAAATCTTATTAAGTTTAAAACATTTAGTTATCAAATAATTTAGATTTTGAAATTTGATAAAAAAAATGTTTGAAAAGCTTAATTAATTCTTAATTAATTCTAATTCAAATCGTAAAATCATTTTGAAAAAAAAAATTGTTTGGATATATCATTAGATCATATTTCAAAATAGAAATCATGTTTCTTAATTCCAAAATTTCACAAAAATTCAAAAATCATATCATTTATTATTAATTTATTTAAGGATATTAACACAAATTAAGTAAAATCCGATTAACCGGTTAACCGACATCAAATAGTCGGTTTCCGGTTTGTTTGAAAATTAGTTTTTTTAAAAAACCGGCACACAGTGAATAGCAAAAAGACCGGTTAGCCGGTTTCCCCGGTTTTTTGGTTTCGGTTTTGGCCACTCTAATTGTTACCCACGGCGATGGGAAATGACCCATCGTAATTACCCATCACCCACGGGTAATGGGAAAAATAATGCGTAGCTACCCACGACGATGGGGAATTGCCCATCACGATTACCCATTACACTCAGTGTAATGGGGAAAATAATGGCTGGTTACCCACGGCGATGAATAATGTGTTACCCATCCCCATTTTTGATCGAAATAATGAATGATTAGAACAAATTTCTATAACTCGCAAACGGAACGTCAAATCGAAGAAAAACACAATATTTTTGGGCTTCTAAGGGTTTTTCATAAAGACGTCAAATTCGTATGAAAGAATTTTTTTTCAAAAAGTCGTCAATATAAGAAATTGCTAAAATAAAAAAGTGTCTGTAACTCGGAAACGGTGCGTTCAATCGAAAATATAATAACATCGCTAAAACTAAAATTTTTCAAATAAAAAATCCCTAAAACGCCCTCATGTCTATATCTCGGGAGCGGAGCGTCCAATCTAAGGGGTTTTCATAAAATGGTTCAATTTCAAAAAATCGCCAATAAAAGAAAATCACTAAAATAAAAAAGCGGTTATAACTCAGAAACGATTCGGCCAATCCCAAAAATTATACATTTTTTTACCTCCAAGAGGGTTTAACCAACGAATTCAACATGGAATCACTTTTTCCAAATGATGCGTTTTTAGCGATTTTATTTTTGAACATTTTAGTTTTAACGATTAAAAAAAAAAAAACAAAAGTGATACCATATTTAAGACATCCAGTGGTAGGAGCCAACACGGAGGTAAAAAATTTATTATTTTTGCGATTGGACGAGATTCCACGATTCGAGAAAGGTGAAATGTGTAAAGGGAAACTTTTTTGCAAAAGGCAGAGGCAAAAAGTCAATCAAATGAAATAAAGACCCCAACAATTTTAAAAGTTAAATAAAAGAAAAATGTTATGAAATAACACCCGATTTCTAATTAAATGTGAAAATAGGCCCTAAGAAAAATACCATCGGGCATTATTTTGTTGGGTGAAATTTCAGAATGAAATAAAGCCCAATGCAAAAATGCTATACCTCCCAAAGAAAATGAAAGAACCCGCACAAATTTGGGTGCTCTTTCATTTGGAGTAGCATCAACAAATTTATGGAAAAATTAACGAAAGATAATGTATTGATTTCAAGACCATGTTTCCTAAAGTGCTAGAAATATCGCCACTTCGCCAAATTTACAGTTCTTAGCCTTACATCAGAGATGAGACAATCTAATCAATGGTATATATGTATTCGATTGATGATATGGTACAAATTCAGGCATAGTGGGTAGGCAGCTGATGATGAACTTTGATACGGAGTCCGAACCTAGACATTCTGATGTATCAATTATTCCAAAGAAAAATGAAATCCAGTTTTGTTGTTGCTGATTTGGCTTATAGACGAACTAACAAAAACTGATTATATATTCAGTTTGACAAAATATCAAAATGTTGCCTTATTTGTTTCCTGGTTGTAAAATGTGGCATTGGCCGATTCATACTAACGTACAGTTTACGGGAACCGATGGAAGATGTTGAAAATTTGAATTATGCGTTTACACTTGCAACATTATATTTTCTAATCATATATTGACAAGTTACGTGTTAGTAACCAAAAGTTTTGTGGAAAAAATTGCAATTAAAGGAATTTTATATACTTATATACAATGAAGAATGGCTTTCGTCAGGCATATCTTATTGTTATATTTCATATTTATTTTAGAGGGTTGCTATTTATATTTCGTGTCCTGGCAATACCAGATGCAAACTGGAACTTTCAGTGGATAGTCTGACGTGTTCTAGCTTAAACTTATGAGCCCTATTTGTTGTATTTACAGTGTGTTGAAAAATGCATCATGGTCAGAAATGAAATCAACTGGAGAAAATTGTCGTGCGATGATGTTTTACGATTTTCTGAGTGGATTATCGAGACAAGAGCGTCTCAATCAACTTGTTTCGACTTTTGGTGATGAATCATCATCAAACACCACTGTAAATCCATGATACAAAGGGTTCAGTCTCGGACGCCGTTCGCTCCAGGATAACTTTCGTGAAGGTCGTCCAACTTGGGTCGTTTTGCCGGAAGCCATCGATGCTATACGTGAACTGAAAAAGCTAGACCGACTTGTGACATACCGTGAGATTAAGGCTTCCTTGGGCATTAGTATCACTAGCATCAATAAGATATTGCATGTTAATTTGGCCGTGAAAAAAGATTTGTTCTCGTCGGATCCCATATAATTTGACGAATTCTCAAAAAAAGGCTTGCGTCGATTGGAGCAAATAAATGTTGAAAAAAATACAACCGCGGTAACTCAAGTGCAGTGTCTAACATCGTCACTGATGACGAATCATGAATCTATGCATATGAGCCTAAAACAAAGACGAGAAAAATCTAACCAAAGTTGTACGTGGAAGAAGCACATCGGAGCAAATGATCGATTTCGAGTTCGGGTTCGAAAACTCTTCGTGCTGTTTCGTTTTCATCCGTTATACTGGCATGGCTTAGTCAGCCCAATATTGATCTGCTTGACTATATCAATGTCGGGATATAACTCATACAGACCATGGTTCATGTGACGCCGATACTCGTCGTTGTAAACTATATTTCGAAGTATTTTTCTATCGAATTATAATAGAGATGTTTTGTGTGCTTGCGATAAGACCCAGGATTCTGCGCCATAAAGCAAGACAGGTTGTATGACAGTCTGCTACAGCCTGAATTTTGTTACTTGAGAGAGGGCTTTATCTCTAAAGCCCAAAATAACATCTACTCGTAAGCACAATTCTCCGCTTGACCTCAAGGCGGACGTTGTTGTTTTTGTTTATGGCAGATACGAGGTATATAAATTCGTCCACTATCGAAATCTAAACTCATGGCATTCTATCAGCATTCTATTTCATCAGCATTCTATTTCATCATGTGGCCTGAAGCTATACTGGTATGTTCCAATCAGGTCAGCGATAATTGGTTTTAGTCTTTCGCACATTATACTTGATAGCACCTTATATGCTATGGATATAAGGCTTATTCCACGGTAGTTGGCACAGAGACTCGGGTCACCTTTTTTAAATATGGGACATAGTACACTGAGCCTCCAGCCGCCGGGAATGCATTCATTTAACCAAATTTTGCTAATGAGCTGATACATGCACCTTATCAGCTCATCGCCGCCAGCCTTAAACCGCACTGCCTGTAATCCATGGGCTCCTGCGGCTTTATCGTTCTTAAGCCGGGCAATAGCTGTTCTGACCTCGTCTTGGTTAGGAGAGGGGCAATAGACGTCGTCGTCCAAATTTAGATCGATTGTCTCGTCATGGGATATCTCAGGTACCAGTAGCGCGGAGAAATGATCTCTCCATGTTCCCAACATACTCGGCACATCTGCGATGAGATTTCCGTCCTTATCTTTACAGAAGGGGGGCCCTGAACCATGTCTTTTGGTTCCGTTTTAGACTTTTTGGTACAATTTTCGGGCTTCGGTCTTCCTTCTGTATGACTCAATTTTCGCACTCTCGCGCTTTCTCCACTGCCGTTTCTTACGCACAAAGAGACGGTTTACCTCCTTTCTTTTATCCCCATACCGCTCACTCGCAGCTAGCGTTGCAATTGACTGAGGCATTGCCAGCGTTTTTTTCATCATTTGCAATGCGACACTCTTCTGCGTACCATGGTTTGTTGTGAAGCGGTTTTTCAAAACCAAGTACGGTTGTTGCTGCAGTTTTTTAGAGTCGGAAATTGGTTTCCACTGCGCTTCAGGGTCGTTATCGGTAGGTTCTGTGCCAAAAGTTGCGAGAGTTTCCTTGAGTAGGATGTGGCTACCTCTGGTAATTGCAGCTTTCCGATGTCTAGCTTTCTCTGCATCTGGTTTCGTACGATTTTCGCTCTACTTAAAGTTGTACGAACCTTTGCTGCTACCAGGTAGTGATCAGAATCGAAGTTAGCTCCTCTGAGCATGCGCACGTCTATTACACTGGTTGAGTGCCTTCCATCAATTTCAACGTGATCAATTTGAATATTCGTTCTTTGATCAGGGGATACCCAAGCAGCCTTGTGGATGTCTTTATGCTGGAATCTTGTAGCAGTAATAACCATGTTCTCTCATAGTCAATCAGTCTCATATCGCTGCCAGAACTGTCCGCGTACAGACTGAAATTGCCAATCGTTGGTTGAAACACATTCTCCCTGCCTACATTACCATTAAAATCTCCTAGTATAATCTTAATATCATGGCCAGGGTAGCTGTCATACGATTCCTCTAGGAGCTCATAGAATATGTCTTTGGCATCATAACCTTTTTCTTCTGTCGGGGCATGCACACAAATGACGGATATATAAAAATATTTCGCTTTTGTTCGGATTGTGGCTATACGTTCACTCACAGGATTGAATCTAGAGACTAGATGTCGCAGTCTTTTGCCAACTGCAAATTCGCCACCAAATTCATATCTTTTTACATGGCAACTGTAGTATTCCCTGGATAGCGGTAATGTCAGCCCCATATCTTTCGAGGACATCTGCCAATTGGATACTTGCACCATTTCTATATAGGGTTCTTGTATTCCAAGTGCATATCTGTAAATCGTGGACCTTATAAACTTGGCGAAGGTCGTCAACAGGTAGGGGTTGTTCATGTTTTCTCTTTCGGTTTCGTATATTCACTGCCATTACGAGGGGTGGCGGGAGACAAACCCTGTCCACGGGGTTTTTGCATTTTACCTATTGCCAGGATATTTGATTGTGGATCAGACGCTGCCCAGGATGCAGGATTTTCTTCTGTTGGTTTCTATCCGCCGTTGGACCATATGTTAGCTCAGCCGCCTTCTAAGGACTTACGAATATGTCCGATATCTTGATGAGCTTCAGCGACAGGGTCACCTAATAAGCCTGAAGTGCATCAGTGATCCCAATCATGCTGCTCATTCGCTTCGCCTGTTTACGGAGGTTTTCGATAAAGCCATTGCCCAGGACATACTGCGTTGAAGTAGTGAGCTGCTTGGGTTGCCCAATGAATTAATCAGTTCCGGCAACTCCCAAGTGAATGGCTATCAGAAACTTTCCACCTCCACGGACAGTCCCATGTCCCGGTTCGGATCGTGGTTAAAAATTTAAGGAAATAATTTGTTTTTTTTCCATTTCATCATCCACCACCATCAATACCACCAACTTCATCTTTGTTGGACCATCAAAAGAAAATATACTGCTTGGGTGACCAATTTTACATCTTTTTCATAAAGCGGGTTTCGAAATCTTCAAAAATTTGAATGTAAATGCTTTCTCTGAAAATCACAAAAAGAACTCAGCCTGGCTAGCATATTTTGTTATATACCAAACACAAGTACACCTTTAGATTATATTCTCTCAATATGAGGTGACATTGTGTATGTCGGTGGATGGTTGGAAATCTGGGCATTTCGATGTCCACCAAGGCATCTCTCTCCACAAGTACTAAATACCTAAGTATAGAACCACATGTTAGAGAGATAATAATTAGAATTGTTGCAACACCTATTTGCGCCAAATATTCAAAACCAATATACCTCTATATATATAAAATATATTTTTCTCTTCATGCCTTTCAGACACGTCGTTGGAGGCTCATATTGGGCAAACAACAATTTCAGCGTCCGGCAGGTGTCTGGAGAACTACTCTCGTATATAAAAGATTGTATCCCCTTAGTCTTTTGAGACCCCGTCAAAAACGTTTTTTTCAATACACCCTAATACACAGTGTAATTAATTCAGTTCGTTGCTATGAGTGTTGCATAAGGAAAACAAAGAGTAAGAATAATAAAATTCAATGATTTAATCCTGGAGAATGTAACTCTGCAGAAAATGTTAAACAGCACATTAATGTCAACGTCATTACTTGCTTTCTAGGGTAATATACAGACTCTGTCTAGCATTTACAGCAAAAAGGGTCATATGAAAGTGTAGTGATTGGCGTTAGAGCAAATACAAAGAGCATAACCTAATATCCTATAACACTCTTTTATATCTTTTGCAAATTTGTGCATTTCGAGCTATGAGTCTCTTGTGGTTAGTGTACCGTATCTTCTTTAACTCATCTTATAGAAATGTACTGGTATAAGTTGTTTGTTTGTAATCCATTACAAAATGCAGTTTAAATCGTCTTAACGATTCAAATTTACATAGATCTATACCTACTCGTGACACGCCCAGCCAATGCAAACTACATAAATAAATGAATCACTTATCTATTCCCTCTCACAGCTCGTTCGAACTATAATTCCAAAGGCAGCGGCACATGAACACTAAGCTATTGGAATGCGTCATCAGACCTACAAAGCACACAACTACTAAACCGTTCAAACGTATGTGTTGGAATTGTAAATGTAAATGTGTAAATGTACCCGGCAAATGCACAATTTGCGGAGGTCATCCAACCTCATTAATTCAATTACAGTCTGTAATTATGCACCAGCCACTGACAACATCGTCGTCATCATCATTACTATCAGCAACACCTTCCAGTCCATATCGTACAAAGGAACTAAAATGTTCGAGAAAGTACTAATGAACCATTGATGCAAGTAGTACAATCAAAGGTGGGTGAAAACAACATTTTCATCTTCTTTCGATATCCTTCTCACCCGCCCTGAATTTGCTTGTGGCGGCTGGTTCATTTCAATGAACACGAGCGCTTACAGTGAAGTGTACTGGTCACCAATAAATTAAGTAATTTTAAGATTGACCATCTACCAGTAACCTAAGCAGGATTTTATTTAGTGGGGGGCCCGATTTGAAATTTAGATTGAAAAATATTCAAAAATCACCATTAGAGGAAATAATCTCGTGGAGACCCGGGCCCCCGTCTGCTCACGTGCCTGCTGCTTACATTAATTCCCTGATAGTTATTCTCATTGGGTAGGAGTCAGGATGTTTGTAGTTCTGCCCACTTCCTTACATTTTACATTTTACTTGGCCGTTTGCTGTAGTTCAGCCTTTTTAAGGCTTTGCGATACCCAGATTTATTGTCCGTTGGTTGAGCCAAACAAAACCCACGGCACAACCACTCTTGTTTCTCAAAATCCCGATGCGCCACAAGCCCACATTATAACCAGGCTCTTAATAGTCGCGAGCTCAGTTTAAAAAATGTAAAAGAGTAGAATTATTTAATTTAAGAAAGTGCAAATTTGTGGTTTTCTGAGATAAAAACGTTTGTCGGTATTGAGATTTAAATGTCAGTGTCCATAACGGGTTTTTCAACAGAAACGCTACAAAAGTAAATCGATAGGGACAGCAAACGACGCCATTTTTTTTCCGCTCTTTTGACATTTCTCTTCAGTAAGGTTTGCCATTTCATCATGGAAAGATATACGAGCCAACAACGAGTCGAAATTATTAACATTTACTACCGAAATTTGGAGTCAGTGGCCTCAACTTTAAGAGCGCTACGTCCAATTTATGGTCGTCATAATCGTCCTACCAGATCAACAATTGAGCGTCTAGTGGAAAAATTTGAATCCACAGGCACAGTACAAAATGTTCTCGTGTCAGTGAGACAAAGAAGTGCCCGTAGTGTCGAGAATATTGCTGTCGCTGAGGCTTCAGTTCAAGAAAACCCAAATGTGTCTCTCACACGTCGTTCTCAAGCGTTGGGCATGTCTGTGACGTCGTTGTGGCGAATTTTGCGAAAAGATCTTGGCCTACATCCGTACAAGATCAAATTGACGCAAGAACTGAAGCCGCTTGACCACCATAAGCGTCATATGTTCATGAATTGGGCTGAGCAACAACTTGAAAATGATTCGGATTTTCATCGAAAATCATCTTCAGCGATGAGGCTCATTTCTGGCTGAATGGCTTCGTCAATAAGCAAAATATGCGTTATTGGTCAGACAGAAATCCACACGTAATCCATGAGTCATCATTGCATCCCGAAAAAATTACGGTTTTGTGCGGTTTGTGGGCCGGCGGCGTCATTGGGCCGTACTTCTTCCGTGATGATCAAGACCGGCACATTACTGTGAATGCGAATCGCTACCGTTCAATGATAACCGAATATGTTTAGCCCCAATTGGATAATATGGACTTGGAGGACATGTGGTTCCAACAGGACGGCGCCACAAGCCACACAGCGAATGCCACAATCAATTTATTGGAAACCAAGTTTGGTGAACGTGTTATCTCACGAAATGGCCCAGTCGATTGGCCGCCTCGGTCGTGCGATTTGACGCCGTTAGATTATTTCCTGTGGGGCTACGTCAAGAACTTCGTACGAATACGGAACGTGAAATCGCAGCAGTTTCGGCCGATTTATGCTTGAAAACCGTCGAAAATTGGGTTAAGCGTCTGGGCTTCTGCAAGCGTGCCAGTGGTGGCCATGCAAAAGAAATCGAGTTCCATACATAATGGCATCGAACGTACTTTCACAGGAATAAAGAATTTCATTGGTATCTAAAACCGGTTTTGTTTTATTTAAAAAAAAACTTTTGTAGCGCTCTTATTGAAAAACCCTTTATTACAATCTTTGCGAACAGAATCGGAAATATTCGTATGCAACAATCGCTGATAATAATTAAATTAATTTTCTATAGGCTCTGTCGCTAAAGCCAAACGATAATACACAAAAAATTAAGCAAGCTGGCGGTGGCCTCAAAATATGCGTAATATAGAGCTGATTACGGGAACTTCAAACTCATTTTATATTTTCAACCAATTCAAATGGAACCAATCGAGAAATTTCCCGCTGGGCGTGTTCTGCTTGGAGCCATAAGAGCGAAATTCGCTGTCACCTAGTGTACACTTAGAAAAATGATGCTAATTATTCTCGACTAATTATCCCAGCTCAAGGTCTCTCCAGATTTCATAAAACTTTTTTTTTTTTTTGTTTTTTCGATATTTCGATTTCCTTTGGAAATCTTCTTCAGGAAAGTTTTTTTATTAATTATAACAAACAAACATCAATACAAATTAAAATGAAATTTTTTGACAAATTGTGAAAAGTAATACCATTTATACATATTATAATACAGTATAGTTTACATAAAGTAGAAATATTAAATTGAACAAAATTTTAAAATATTTTAAGACATTTGTGTTAATTTATCCTATTATTAACCTATTTGTTCTTATTAATTAAGATTCTTTCATTTTTAGTGAAGTTATATGTATCTACTTTCTTATTAAACTGCGAAAACTGATAAAAACTTGCGAAAATTAGTGAAAAATTACCAAAATTTAAACAAGTTAAAAAATTACCTAATAATCACTATAACCAAAAGAAATGGCGAAAACTCTGTTAAAGACCGCCAAATTCGCGAAAGTCCGTAAAAACATTGCCAACCCCATTATGACAACGATTTCCAACATTAATTAAAAATCGCCAAAGCTCTAAAATTTCCTAAATTGTTAAAAATAAAACCGCGAGACCGCAAAAATTCGCGGCCTTTGTTTTAATTTCCCCTATTATTAACATTTTTATTTAATAAACATCTATAATTTTGAGCTAAGTTATCTGTGTCTACTTTAAAATTTATTCTTTTTTCAAATGGAACATTATTAATCTGTAACATTTCTAACATATATCTACGTTTTTTATTATTCTCTGTGTTTAGAATAGATGTATTTTCGAAATCTGGATAGTGATTGAAATCTCTACAGTGAGTTGACAACGCTGTTTTCGTTGTTGAATTATAATTCCTATACTTTTGGTCATGTCTATGTCCTACTATTCTCGTTTTTAATTTAGTCCCTGTTGTTCCTACATATACTTTCTCACATTGTGCATATCATTACCACCACATGGTATTTTATATACTAAATTTGACATATCTGATTTTTTTATTCTATCTTTAGTTTTTGTAAATAATCTACCAACATTATTATTTATCTTATGTGCCATTTTATATTTCCCTTTGTTATATATGTTTGAGTTTTCTATCCTTTCCGAAAACCCAGATACATAAGTTAAAGATTTATAAACTTTCGGTTCTATAATTTCATCCCCATTGCGGGATTTTCTAATATTGTATTGTCTTATTAATTTGCAAATGAGTTTATTAGGAAAACTATTATCTATTAATATATTTCTAATTATTTCTTTATTTTTCTTATGGAATCTATTATCACTTATTTTTAATACTCTATCTATTAGATTTTTGGCTGTGTTAATAATAATTCTTTTCGGGTGTTTTCAAAAATAATTTATAATTCGACCTGAGGAAGTTGGTTTTTGATACCAATCTGTTAATAATTTATTTCCTTTCCTTATCACCAATGTGTCCAAATATGAAATTGAGGAATTCACTTCTTTTTCAATAGTAAACTTGATGCTTTGATCAAATGAGTTTAGAGTTCTTAACAAAATGTCAATCTCATTCTCTCTCACTATACAAAATATGTCATCTACATATTTTATTATTATTTTAGGTTTTACTGTCAATTTTTCCAAACATGTATCTAATATTTTTTCCATTACGATATCTGCTATTATTGGAGATGCTGGAGAACCCATACGAAGTCCTTTTAGTTGTGTATATATTTTTTCATCATATTGAAAATATCTGTTATCAACAATGCAGAATTTTATAATTTGCATGAATAAATTTTCATTCATATTTGTTAACTCTGAAATCTTGTTCCAATTTTCTTCTATAATTGTAATGGCCAAATCAACTGGAATACTAGGAAACAACGACACAACATCAAGTTATATTAATTTTTCATTATTTTCAATCGAAAAACCCTTTAATTTATCTTTAAATTGTATTGAATTGCTAACATTATATTTAGAATTTTCTGTTAATTTTCTAGGGAAATTTACTATGTATTTACATAAATTGTGTGAAGGTGAATTGATTGATGAACAAATTGGTCGTAATGGAAAATTTTCTTTGTGTATTTTAGGTAAACCATATAATCTTGGTACAACCGCTACTGAAGTTTTTAGTCTCACTTTATCCACTGATGTTATTATATTTAATTTAAAAAGTTCCTTAATAATATTATTGTTAAGTTTCTGAAATCTGCTGGTTGGATCCTTATCCAATACTTGAAAAGTTGTACTATCGCTTAAAATATTTTGAATTCTACATATGTAGTCTATTTTATTAATTGCTACAATCGTGTTTCCCTTATCTGCGTTTAAAATCATTATTTCCCTATTTTGTTTAAGAAACTGTAGACTATTATTCACTTTATTTATTGTAAATTTATCTCTACTATTTAAGTCGCATGATTTTGGTGGCCAGTTGACATCAGAATTTCTTGAGACAATTTGTTCTGGAAATCTTCGCTGCGATAAATCGCCTGTTTCATGCGCGGTGTGACAGATGGCACCGTCTTGCTGAAACCACATGCCGTCCATCCAGTTGAGGCCACAAGAACTCCGTTATCATGTTCCTATAACGAATGTCGTTCACAGTCACTGCAATTTCGCCCTCATCTTCAGAAAAGTAAACCCTCATCTTCAGAAAACTAAAGCCTGACAAGTTTTTCGTAGTGGGTGCATTTGTTTCTCATGGCCTAAATACTTACTGGCCGCATCCAACCCAGTTTCTTCAAATTTTTTGACCACTCTTCGAATGGTTGACACATTCGGTGCACTGTCTTGACTGAAAATCCTTCGAAGTTTGCGAGCGTCTACAATTTTTTTTAACTACAATTTTTTTTAACTACAATTTTTTGTTTAATAAGTTTTCACAATTATAACGCGTTCTTCTTTCGTAAACCGTTCCATTTTTATTAATCGGAATAAACAATTGTGGCAGCTGCCAAATTTCAGGGTTGCACTTGCAAAAAACAAAAATGCCACTACATTTAAAAAGTGAAATCTTGCTGAGACACCCTTTATATATAGCAAATATCGCTTAAGCGAGAAAGTTATAAAAAATTCAAACCACAACGTTCATTTTGAGCTCCACCCTGTACTAAATAATCAATAAAATGTTGAGTGTAAAATTACTGGTATTAGAAACTTTATTTGGAAGTAAACACTTTTCTTAGAAAAACATGTTTCAATTACTGACCTTAGGAATATGTCATCATTCTGACTTGTGATTTCGCATACTCCAACTAAAATAAGTTAAACTTCCACAGGATATTATAAATCCAATTTCTTGCACAAATACCGGCTGTTTCTAACTGCATGATGTTATCGATAACTATGTTCTGTCAGCTGATAATGTAAAACTGTGTTGATACTTCTGTTCAATAAGGGTTTTCAATTCATCGGGAATCATTTAACGCTGCAACAACGCTTCCAAAGTGTGGAAATTTACTTCGGCAAAACAAATCTCTCCGCGAAGTTCATAGAGCACATTGTCCATTTTACGGTCAGCACAATCGGCCTAGTGAGCAAGCAATTCGTGCCGTTATTGATATTAAAATTTACTTTTTGGTGCGGTTTACACGCTGTCGGTCCTAATTTCTTTCGAAATGAGCAGGGAGCTGCCGTTACAGTGAATGGCGAGCGCTATCGAGGCATGCTGTCTGAATTTGTATTTTCAGAAATTAATCAGCTCAACATCAAAGACGTAGTTGGTTCCAACAAGACGGCGCCACCTGCCATGCAGCTCGCTTAACAATCGATTTCTTGCTAAATCAATTTGGTGACATCTTTATTACCTGAAGTGGTCCTGTTCACTGGCTCCCTTGATTGTGCAATTTAACCCCTCTGGATTACTTTTTTTGGGCCTATGTTAAGGCATTGGTTTATGCCGACAAACAAAGAACTCTTGAAGTACTGGAAGACAACATTCAAGCCACCATTGACGCCATACGGACAGATTTATTGGAAAAAGTCGTCAAAAATTGAACTGATCTAATACATCATGTAACTCGTGGCCGCGCCGGACATTGGCCGGAAATCATCTTTAAAAAATAAATGCCATGAAATTATGTACCAGATTATAATAAAAAAAATTTCATTGCAACAACATTTCTGTCTTGTATTATCATTTTAATTTCTCATGCAGTTTAAGAAATGCCCGTTATATTTAGCGGCTATCAACTAAATTTGGTTACTTAACTTCCCTTCTATGGTGTATTTATGTAAGAGTTGTCATATAAATATATAAAAAAATGTAAGTCATAGGAATATAACTACGTGATAAAAGACCAAAAACAAAAATACCGTATCTCCCAGTTTTGCCCAAAGTCATGGACTTTTTTTATGGGCCCCCAAAGATTTGGAGCTTCGGTGTAATTTTTGCAAAAAGTGATCATTTTGTCAGGCTCATATCTTGCAAACCGTTCGGACGTTTGATTTACTCTCTGAGAGAAAGTTGTTTCTCTTGTCATAAAGAACATACAAAATCAAAAAACTGCATCTTCGAGAGATTTTTCACTGTTGCCGCTACCTAAACGATACCTAAGCGGTATTAAGAATCATTCCTAGGAAGTTCATATGTTACAGAAAGTTGTTTATTTATCTTAGGTACATTCTTGTAGTTGATTATTTCTTTGAATTTTGAACGGTTGGCTACCTATGGACCTGTAGAGGGACAAAAAGGTAAAAAAAATCGAACTTTTAAAATTTTTTTGAGATTTTACATATTCATATATTTATGACAAGAGCTGTTTGCTACCTATGGACCTGAACAGGGGTAAAAATCGAATATTTTAAACTTTTTGCGATTTTGCCCTTGAAGGTGAAGTTATATATTCATGTATGACAAGAGCTACAACTTTCCCTCAGAGAGTAAATCAAAATTCCGAACGGTTTGCAAGAAATGAGCCTGACAAAATCATCACTCTTTTGCAAAAATGACACCGAGGCCCTCAAATCTTTGGGGCAAACTGGGAGACACGGGTCTTTTTTTGGTCTTTTATCACGTAGGGGTGTCAGTATATGGTTATATTTTTTCGTGTTGCACTGTGTAATTTAATGTTGCTATTATTCAAGAGGAATTTTTAAACCTTCTATTATTTATGCTAAACTACAAAACTATAACGCATCCAAAATTAACCGCGGATTACCCAATAACTTAACAAAAACTAAATACGGATCTGTAAGTTTTGTTTCATTTGATTTCTTTGATTCATCGTTCGTCAGTTTAACTATTCAGATTTCGTTTCTCACAGACAACTTTTATACAACTGTCAGTGAGTGGCATTAAGGATTACGATGAAAATCTAGTCAGATTGATAACAAATCATATCGCCCTTAAATTACCTTTTCTATGCATTGCGAATTAGTGATGTATAACCGCGGAAATTAATATAAATCATTCGCTTACAATAGTTATAGTTCTCAGTGAGAACGCCGCAATTTGCATACAAAAATTTGCAAATATTACTATAAAAATTTTATCAGCGAACTTCCAACATTAACTAGTACTATTTACAAATTTTTTGCAAAGTTTTGAAAACTAATAGAAAATAGAAAAATATAACTACCTTATAACCCAAACCATTTTAGTCTTATGAGTACAATAAATTATTAATAACACGACAGTGTCATGCCATTTAACCGTTTCCAGTAGAAAGTATGTGTAAGAACTCATGCAGCCAACAGATTATATTTGAAGATTATTTACGATTCGACAATTTTTTCAGTTCCATATCAAAATCTATATTATCTGGTGGTAAACGATATTATTACAGAACACTATCAAATATCGAATTCGAAGAAACAATTAAATTTTGAATGTCTTTAGTTTGTTGCTAATCTTTACTACACTTCAAAATTAAAGTTTGATAGTGCCAGCAAAAATTGGTTGCCCTTTATTAGAAAACACTTTTATTTTGTTGTTACGCCAAATGAACTGTCATAATAACAAACTGTTGATAAGAGACCAGACAAAACGCTTCCTGAAACCACAATCATAATTTCGCTGAAATAAAAACATAAAAAAATGGTTTCCAACTACTTCCCATGAAGGGATTGGGGATAGCTTCTCACAACCATTGAGCTGTGCGCGTTCTAGGTTTTCACTTACTGATTGAGGTCTACAGTTTTACACCTGTTCCGAACGGTATTTTTGAGAAGCTTTTTCACAGCTAAATACTCGATGTTGTCGCCGTCACTAAGCGAGGTGACCGGCCGTCGAAAGAAATGTAAGATGGTCTGATCAGGAATCTAACCCAAGTACTCATCTATTAAAGCCGCGCACCCTACCATTGCACGAAAAGACGGCCACAGAAAAATACATATTACATACAGAAATAGAAACATATCTTATTTAAAATTCAAATGTTCGAGCGTTAGGTCTATTTTAAATTATTTTGTCTTACAATATTTCGCTAGCATCGTCAGGAAGATAAATACCAATTAGTAATTAAAAATTAATACGAATGGTCGAATACATCATCACATATTTGAAAACATATTTTCTTTCCACAGTTCAACAGCCTCTATTGTTGTGGTTACTAGTATATTTAGTGAGTTTAACGACTACGAGTTAGTAATTTAATATAATCAATATAAATTTGTTTAACGAGACCTTTTGAAAAAGTTTCGATCCTTTAATTATTTAACTTTAAATCAAATAATTCCCATTTGAAATATACTAATTAATGTGTGTTATACCTAGCAATATGTCAAAAACGACTTTTTGCGAAAAAGGACTTTTTTATTGTTGAATATGAATCTTTGGGGACTCAGAAACAATATTTATTCCACGAGTTTTTTAAATTTGGGTTTTCTGAGAAAGTACCGTTATATTTATGGTACTCACGATAATCGTTTATTTGACACTTAAAACCTTAAAATTTAATTTGACAATGTTCTGCAATTTTGTCTAAAAATATTAGATGATAATTTTTGTTGAATGTGTCAACTTTGAAAAATTGCAAATAACGGTCCATTTTTATAATTTTTTAACAAACATGTAAATCGCGCCATCTTGCGGCAACATTTTGCAACATTTTTTGAAATATAAAACAAGCTTAGCTCAGAACGCGTCCACAGAGGTATCAGTGATAAAAATCGGGAGTAAAGTACGAAAAATATAGACTAAAGTGTTTAAAAGTAGACGGATTTTTTTTTAAAAATTAGTTGTATTTCAAAATATAACACAGTTTAACCATTTTCGTGGGCTTAAAAATTAAAAAATTAAATTAAAAAAAAAAAAAAAACTGGAATTTTTTAATTTTTTACAATAAACTGGGTTAGTAGCCTTTCATTTAAGATGAATATTTCATTCGTACACTGAGAGAAAAAAAATTATTATAATAATAAGTGGTAAAGGTAGATTTACGACTTTTTCATTTAAAATGGCACAAAAACGGCTAAAGTTTTTGGCCAAAATTTTCTATTTCTCGTTTAGAACCTTAAAATCTAAAATCCCACCAAGGCGCTTCACGTTACAAAGCTTAGTTTGGACGTTATGAGTTGAGGAAGGTAAAAAAGCTAAAAATTTAAGATTCAGTACATATAATCAGTACATATAATTTGGTACATATATCTTTAAATAGGAAAAACCACTTTTTTTGACATATTGCTAGTTATACCTTTCAAAGTCACACAGGAATTGAAATTGAAGAATTATAGGACGCTTCTTATGAAATTCAATGTGTCCATACAGTTCGTTTAAAAAAACCTAAAACAAAATGCTTCTTTAAATTCACCATTCACTGGCAATTCAGAACTATTCCATTTCAAACACCCTACATAATGCTAAGGTTAATACAGAACCATTCTCATGTATATAAACCTTCCTTGCCAAAGTAATGTGAAACGATTTATGTCTCAAAGAATTTTTTCATTTGTTTAACACTTCAAGATAGATATTAAAAAAAGAGAATTTAGCTTTCAATAAATCTGATTTATGTCTCAATGAATTCTCTTCCTCGGTAACTCATCACTTGTTGAATTTTATTGAAATTGGTTGTGCAACTTAAAGGATTGAATTCATTTGGGCCTACTAACTTCCGCATGTATTCCGATGAATATTATATTTTATTTGTATACGCCAATGAATTGCGACAGCATGTAAATTGTGTGGCACAAAAGTGTTGGGATTTAGCATTACTTACTCAAAACAATTACATTGGTGTCATGTGTACAGTAGAATGTATCTTGAAGATACATACTCTTACAAAGTATTTGTCGCTTCAGTAGATTGTAAGCAATTCAAAGACTCTCCAACCGATAGAAAATATTCTTATATAAAGTTACGTTTGTTGCAGGAGCCGATTAAATAAATTGCATATAATGTATTCTCCCTGGTGACTTTCAGTTTTCTTTCTATTGGAAATTATTCCACGAAAATCATCCATAACGCAGCTTGGAGGGCTGACTTGACATACGATTTGGTCCTGAAGTATTATTTAATTTAAAAAAAAAATCTAATCGAATCAAGTGATTTCTACTTATTAATTTTCTTTCATAAATGTCGACAAAAATTGATTCTTTACCTTTACCTGCAATCCGCTATTAGTATTGCAATCGTGATACGGGCAGTAATAAATGTTAACCAAACTTCAAAATAAAAATCTGCACTTGAGCGAATGTTCGGTAAGCGAAAAGGACATTTCATCAGTGTTAGCAAATCTAAAAAGGCACAAGTTACTGAATCTCCGCTCTATGGCTTCATGGGATATAATGGAAATCTATTTTCATCATTTCCCTTGCGGGAGTTTTTTTACTCAGTCTGTTTTTTAAACGTACAATTTTTTAAATTTATTCAAGCTCAAGACCTTTTTAGTAATACAAAGCTTATTTATTAGCTTTATATTATTAAGTCGAGCACAGTCGAGCATGCAAGTGTTCCAATGTTAGTGCTTGCTATTCTTCAAACATTTGTATAAAGGAATTCTCATTAATATGATGAGCGTTTCTAGATATATATTTTTGATGAATTCATCGAAAACATACCAAAAACGTCTGCTGACGAAGATCTTGGCAAGATCCGAAATAGCTATACAGACCGCCTTGGTATCATTGGAACATTTTTGTGCTCGACTTTTTGAGGATAATACAAAGCTAATAAATAAGCTTTATATTATTAAAAAGCTCTTGAGCTTAAATAAATTTAGAAAATTTTCCCTTACAATTTTCTAAATTTATTTAAGCTTTTATTTATTTTTAAATTAAAGCTCTATGTGTCTTTCTTCTTGTATTAATTTATTTTCCTACACCGTTCACAATACTTTAACCAATATCAAAAACATAGAAAAAATTACGAAGGGAAGCTCTTTTAATACATTCCAAAAGAGTTTCATTACGGTATTTTTTGTGTAATTTTTCATTAAAATTTAATTTTTCATTTAATGTTTCATTAAATGTAGTCTCAACTGCAAAATTCCAACAGCCCCCAGTGACTATTTCCTATTTCCAAACCTAAACAAATTGTTCGTTGGAAAGAGATTTAGCTCCAACGACGAAATTATTGATCAAACAAATTCCTATTTTATTGGCCTCGAAAAATCCAATTTTTTGGAAATTGGAGAAACGTTGGACTAAGTGTATTGAGGTAAAAGGAGAGTATGTTGAAAAAATTTTCTTTTTTTTTGCAAAAATAACTGTGGTTCATTCAAAAAGTCACCCCGCTTATTGATCCGCCCTCTTATAAATTTTGCAGTTTGAAGTTTTATAAAATTAAATTTTTTAAAAATCCATGACTCGCAGTTGACATATGATGAAGACGTCCTCTATCGACATTCAGCATTGGGCTCAGTAATAGTCAGCTATAACATAGTGTTGATAAATCAATAGTATGGTCTTTCATAGATTGTCAGTCACTTCACAATTTATGTCACCTAAGTCAAAACTAGCGACATGTCAAGTAGATGTCGTATATAAATTGTCATCACATACTAACATGGTCCTATGGATATACTACTGACAATGTCTACAAAACAAAATTTCCAACTGGGAAGTTCATCATCAGATGCCTAACTATAATGCCTGAATTGATACCATCGGTAGATCCTGAAACGTATAAATGCAAACTCAATTATGAAATTTCCTACACAAGAACAAACAGCTTTTTCCCACCATGTTCTTCTTTTCCTCTTACATACTCTCATTGTTGCAGTGCTTTGAGGTGAGGTTTAATCTATATCACCCAGTTGCATTTTTCTGTGGTATTGCTTTTTGATGACCGGGCTAGTGAGCCAATAAAAAATATCTTTTTTGGTTAATAATGCTAACAATTCAATGTTCACAACTCACAAAGAAAAGAAACTCTTGATTAGATACAAAGGCAGACCATTGACATGACCATCTCCACGTATATCATATGTTGAGAAAAACAAAGACCTTTTTCACATATTTCGTTTTTCTTTTCATGTGTCTAAAATCAGCACAAACAAATTCGTTACAGACCCAGGCAAGGTCAGTGGGAATAAAGGTACAAATTACATTCCAGTATATACAAACAAAAGGGGTGATGCGATGTACACAGCCAACAGTCAAACAACTATGTAAATTTTTAACAAAAAAACGGTTCTAACGACTTAAATTCACTCTTCGTTTAAGTATCAATTATATTTATTTTATAAGAATTTCAACTTAATTGTAGCATTCTAAACCTTTTTTTCTGACTATTTCCACATACTTTCATGGTGTCATGGTATTATAATTATCAGTCGCCGAATTTTTGAAAGAAATTTTTTTTTGCAGTTCCGTTAGATAAATTAATGTAAATTAAAACACAACTCAGATCCGCATATTGTTTATCTACCGACTAACTATAAGTAAGGTTTCACAACTGAGGATGTCAAACTGTGTTGACATTTCTGTTCAGTAAGGTTTGCCAAGTCATCATGAATCGTTTAACGCTGCAACAACTCTTACAAATTGTGGAAATTTACTTTGTTCGCGAGGTTCATTGAGCACTTCATCCATTTTACGGTCAACATAATCGGCCTAGTAAACAAGCAATTAGTGAAGTTATTGATCCTCAAGCCGTTAACGAATGACCATTAAAAAAATTAATAAATGGTTTCCCATTACAAACCATGAAGGGACCGGGGAGAACTTCTCACAATCACTGAGCTGTGCGCTTAAAAGTTTTCACTCACTGATTGATTGGGACCTACAGTTTTACACCGATTCCGAACGGTATTTTTAGAAGCTTTTTCATGGCTATATACTCGATAGTGTCGCCTTCACTATGAGAGGTGACCGCCGCCGAAAGTAATTTGAAGGTGGTCAGAGCAGGGTTCGAACCCGGGATCTCATGTACAAGAGCCGCGCACACTACCCATGTTTAAATAGACCCACAATATAAATTTAAATAGGTTACATTGATCAACTTAAACATCTTAAAATTAATATCACAGGAAGATTTTAATTTATCGCTACAGCATAACTAACGATTAAGTGATCAGTGTCTTCTATATGGTTCATCGTTTAGTCTATTTGTAGTTGTATCCCGAGGCTTTCCAGTTTGAGTCTCTCTTTTTCTTTTCACTCTTTGTCCAATATCTTTATATTCTCAAAATCAGCTGAGTGTTCGGTCTCTGTGATGTGTTGTGAAGGTGCAGTTGAATGTTTACCTTTTTCTATGTCATTTTTGTGTTCTCCACTTCACGTCTGCAATGTTCTCTTAGTCGTTCCTATATAGATGAGACTGTATTTCTCTTCTCTTTTGCCTTTGCAAGGTATTTCATATACGACATTGCTTTGCTGTTCTTTGTCAATTTGTGTCTTCGTGTTAGTGAATACTTCACTTAGGGTCCATTGGCCTTCTAGGCAAAACATATGTTTGCTGTTGTGATGACTGTCCTGAGGTTTTCGTTGTCAGCTAATACAGAGATGTATGCTACACTTGTAAAATATATGTCCTTGGGGGCGTCATCTAATTTTCCATTGTCCTTCATTTGTATGTTCTCGGCGCGTGCAATTTCAGTCTTTATTTCTTCAATCAACTGGTATATTAGTTGTTTTGGAAAGCTGTTGTTGTGTTGAATGTTAGTTATTTTCCTCATGTTTATGAAATTGTTCGTCACTTATAGTCAGCTCTTCTTGATAAGCTCTTCGCATTGTTTATAATTTGCTAGTTTGGTTGTGTTGAGTTCAAGCTTAGAATTCGGCCTGATGATATTGCATTGGTGTACCAGCCTAAATTAATTGTATTTCCCTTTCGCAGTAATTTAGCGTCTAGATAGTTTATTTCGCCATACATCTTCTTTTCTATACATTTTATCTTCGAGTGTTGTCTGTTAAGGGTTGTCAATATAATTTCCGCATTGTACTTTTTCTAAATAAAAAATAAATAAATATTTTCCAATACCATCCCTTGAAAGGACTGGGGGAGTTTCTCACAACCAGTGAGTTGTGTGCTTTATGGTTTTACATTCACTGCTTGGGACCTACAATTTTACACCGGTTCCGAAAGGTATTTTTAGAAACTACTTCATGGCTAAATACTCGATAGTGTCGCCGTCGGTAAGCTTGGTGACCATCGTCGAAAGAAATGTAAGGTGGTCAGAGCAGATATCGAACCCATGTTCTCCTGAACAAGAGCTGCGCACACTGACCATTGCACCACCGACGGATGTCATCTATATATTTCTTAATGTAATTGATGTGTACAACTTTTTCTTCAAGTTGTTCCATCACATCGTCAAGAAGGTGGTCTAGTACGATATCCACTATGGTAGGTGAGAGGGGGTTAACCATAGGCATAACAAAGATTTGATTAAATATTTTCTCGCCGTACACAAAATAATTTTTATCAGACAGACAGAAGTTTAGAATATCAAGAAACGATTTCTTAGGTATAGTCATATGTTATCAATGATTCTCCATTTTCCCATTATTAAATATGTGTCGTTCCTTATCGGTATATTGGTGAAGAGTGATACAACATCAAATGATACTAAATATTCTCCTATGTCTATTGTCACTGTTTTCAGGCTGTCCTTTAATTGCGTCGAATTTTTTATGTTGTATTCACTTGAGATTAAGCTTTATAGAATTCATCCAATGTGTTGCGAGAGTTCATAACATGGAAGATATTATAGGACGCAACGGTATGTTTTCCTTGTGAATTTTAGGAAGTCCATATATACGTGGCGGATTTGTACGCTAAAACATAAATTTGTCTCTTCTCCCAAGGGCCAATATGACCATTCTTGTGTAATTGTGATACAATGTTATCCTTAATTCGCTGTAGTTTCTGATCTACTTTAGAGGTCCTATAGGTGTTCCTGTCATCTAATAGGTTTTCCATTTTCGAATTATAGTCCTGATTGTATAAACCGAGATGGCGCAACTTGACATACAGCGCGTAATAATGGATTTGTTGCAAAATCAATTTGGTGACAACTTTATTTTCCACAAGTGTTCATGTTCACTGGCCCTCTTGTGTTTGCGATTTAACGCCCTTGGATTACTTTTCATGGGGCTATGTTGTACGCTTTGGTTTATGCGACGCCTTTCCTCTTATTCTTTAAAGACCACGCAACATTTCATTACCAACGAATTGAGTTCATGGATACCCCAGACCAAAACAAAAAATTATATCCTACCATAAAAGGCAAAATTATTATTTGAATTTAACTAACGAGAAACCTCTTAAATAGAACTTTGAAAGGGCATCAAGCATCAAGGAATAGTAACTGAAAACAATAACAGCAAAATAAACACAAACAACAATAGCAAGACACATCTGTCGAAAGGCGAAGAGAAGAAAATAATACAGCTTGTTAAGCGGAAACATAATAAAAAGCGGAAAACAAAACTTTCCGCTCAAAATAAACCACAACAGACCAGAAACATTTTCAGACATAGGAAAAAGCTCATTGTTCCAACACATGCACGATAACACATTATGATAAAACTGATAAAACGAAATTACCATTTCGAGAGTATGGGGATTACCCTACATATTATGGTACGATAGTCTGGTATGGTAGTCGTCTAATTAGAAACTCAGGGAGGTTTAAATATATAGAGTAGACATTTTATCTAGAAAATTCTTGATGTAAGTACCTACGCATTGCTCAATTTTTCTGTATAATTTATCAGTTTTAATATTAATGAAAAATAAATAGGTGAATGAAAAATAAATACTTTTCCATGATTCATATTGTCTCTTTAAGTTAAATCCTGGTTTTGTATCAATTAAGTTAAATTTGAATTGTTAGAACGTATTACAGTTTACGAACAAAGATCAGAGTCTAAGGATTTTCGACTCCCTGATGGCAAGTTCAACCCAACATAGGTTTGGTATTTCAATCGTATATTATGTCAGTTACTTGGAGCTAATGTTAAGGCTTGATCAAAGAATAAAGAATTGATAAAAGAGCGCCTCCAATCCGGGAAGACTAAAATTGATTGACGTTTTACCTGGAGACCTACAGAATTATTCTTATTCCCTTCCTTCATATAATAGTATTACTGCCCAGGTATTTTTACTTCACCCCTTTTTGTATT
Organism: Phaonia tiefii; assembly: GCA_963931995.1. NCBI lineage: Eukaryota > Metazoa > Arthropoda > Insecta > Diptera > Muscidae > Phaonia > Phaonia tiefii. The sequence goes on along the minus strand of OZ008370.1, from coordinate 97,124,388 downwards.
ACTGTAAACTTCTTCGTCCTCTATAAATGACCATGTATTTACTGACTTGGCTGAAATCTGTGTAAATAAAATCTTATTTGTCGGAAAGCAATCAATCAATCCCAGCGAGTAAAAAGGTATTTAGTTTTAAATACGACATATTATTTAGAACATGTGGAATTAAAGACTTTATTGTACAGACTGATATAAATAAATCCCCGGAGCCGGATGCAATTCCAGTACTTGTTTGGAAAATGTGATTTTTTGTCGATTTGTCCTCCTTTGCGCAACTTGTTCAGCTTCAGTTCGCGTTGAAAGTTGCCGATATCCAAACGATATCTAATAAATGTAAAGCTAATAAATCCGAAAACGACTGATCAATTTTAATTTTCGAATGGAAGGTATTCTTCTCACGGATACAATGCACCGTGTCTTATCCCGTGTTTTTTTTTTGCATAAAGTCAATTTGCTTTTTGTTAAGTATTTTTAATTTGTATACACCCTAGTTAGATAAACAAGTATTTAAATTTTACATGTGGAGCAATACTGTTGTTTTTGCGCGCTGTTAAAGTCCGCTGATTATGTTCCACACGTTTTGTATAAAATTGGCGGGAACAATTTAGCAACTTTCATTGTTTGTTCTGGCGAAAGTTTACACAAAACTGAAAAGTATTAATATGGAAAACGATTGTCCGTGTTTTGTTTATGTGTATTTTTAGAATGAGCTTAACAAGTGTACACGCAAAGAAAAAAAACGTTTATTGCTCGGTTGCCACAACAATACTTTGACTGATTTGTATTAATTTATTAATCGCAATCGTTCATGTAGTTCTCCCAAATAAACTCATATATCGCGAATGTCTATCGTGTTGTTGAAAACGAATTCTTGTTTGCATTAAAAGAGTACAAAATTTCATTTGCGGCATTTAAAACCCGTTTGCGATAACTGCGCTTTCAGTTGCTATTTGAATGCAAATGGAGACAGACCTGTAGGTTTACAGTGAAAAAATAAACAAAAGTGCCAACTTTTTTTAAAACAATCTTTATGGGTAAAACCAAAATCATAAAAGTTTGAAATTGAAACAAAAAAGAGCTTATGGAGGCCATAAATAAAAGTTTTAATTACAACTCGGTTGCTGTAATCGGAAGAACAGTTGGTGGAACCGTTTTTCGTGTCTCGCAAACGTTTTTTTTAGCTTTCGTTTTTCATAACTCGTTTACTGCAAACGTTTTTCAGTTCTTGTAAACGTTTTTTTAGTCAGGGTTAACTACAACTCGGTTGCTGTAGCCGAGGGAACAGTCGGCGGAACCGTTTTTCATTTCTGGCAAACGTTTTTTTTAGCTTCTGTTTTTCATAACTCGTTTGCTGCAAACATTTTTCGGTTCTCCCAAACGAAATGACATGTATGGCTTAACAGAAGTTCGTTTCTCCCAACTACAGTCCCCAAACGAATTTCAGTTATCTGAGATTTCATTTGGAAGGAACGCGTTGTTTCTTTGCGTGTAGTTGTGTCTCGTGGATCAGTACTTTTGCATGGCAAAGCGTTGCAAAAAGTTGTAAGTGAGAAGTTATTAACCAAAGTGTGCAGATTAATAGGAAACTAATCCTTTTTGGCCGAATCCACGCGAATCCACTATGTGTTTAGTCGTGTTGAGGTGATTGACAGTTGGAGCAACAACAACCACTCAAGAGACGCCGTACAACAGCCCATATTGAAAAGTATCGCACAAAAACATTTAAATAACGAGAAAATTTGGTCAATAAATGACAAAGTTAAAGCCTTCGTCAATTATATAAATAAACACTTGCCGAAGTGTAATTCAACTCTGGAAAGATTTAATGGAATGCACTCAAAATGGCTTGCCAAAAGCATATTCATAGAAATCACTGGTCACAAATAAAGTGGGTCGCCCAAAATGTGATTTTACGAAAGCGCTGGTCGTCGTTTGAAAAGAAAATTAGCCGCAGAACTTCCAGAGGAGAATAACAACTTGCTGCCACAGTTTCAGCTAAAACATCAAATGAAAAAGATTTGACTGTTGTTTTGAAAGCAGATGGCAGTTTGACAGTATTAACGAAATAAAAAGGAAACTTTTTGCGGATGAGCCCAAACAAATGTCAGCTGATAATGCGCTTGCATTTTTATTGGAAAATGGATTCACAAAAAGTCAGTGTATAAATATACAAGGAAATGCAAAAATTTACGAATGTGATATATACCCGTACTTAATCCTAAATTAAAACTCAGGCCAAAAGGAATTGAATATTTTGAAAATAAGGCACATGTATCATTACAAAATATTTTGGATCAGACATCTTCCCGCATTCTCGAAATGCAACACGAGGTCCTAGAAACACTTTCTAACGTGGTACATTGCAAGCTATTTTTCAGCTGTGGATATGATGATTTGTCCGGCCAGAGTTCGTATAATCAGCGTTTCCTGATCCACGATAGTCCCTCAATTGACAGTTCACTGTTTGTTACTACAATTGTCCCATTGAAACTGGCAAATGAGACGCAACAAATTATTTGGCTCAATAAGTTTCCGCAATCTGTTAGATTTTGCCGGCCATTGAAGATTGAATTCATTAAGGAAACTACCGCCCTCATATTAGCTGAAAAGGAAAATCTGGAAGCCCAGATTCGCAACATGCAAATATGTTTGTATAAATTTAAAGAAAAATATATGTATCGCACCCGTTCAACAATACTGTATTAACTCAAAATTTTTTTAATTTATATTGTTGGCAAAAAACAATACGTAACACTATCTGCAAACAATAAACAAATAAAAAGGTTATGTGGTGCAATACAATAATTGATGGGGTTTCTAAATATTGCCTAACTTTTGTTAATGGAAAATTCCTTAAGCATTAAGAAAACAGTTTTTTGTCTCTCCTGAACACTTTGAAGTTTCTGAGTTAATACAGTATTGTTGAACGGGTGCGTCATGTCGAATATACTGGCCACATGACACTAATAGATGGGAAAGTCTTGCACATATTGTCAGGAACCAACTCTTGTCAGTTTTGCCCAATCTGTGGCGCAAACCCAAAACAATTGCTCGACATTAAAGATATAAACTCGAAGGCTTTCATGGCTAAGGCACACGCTCTTCAATATGGCACCAGTCCTTTACACACTTGGATCCGCTTTTTCGAGTTTGTTTTAAAAATCGAATATAGAATTGAAGTTAACAAGTGTCATGGCAAGGACTGCGACAAGCTTAAACTAACAGTATGAAAAAGACTGCTACAATTAAAATGATGAAAGAAATGGGCCTAAATGTGGACAAGCCTCATTTAAATGGCAGTGGAAAATCCACTGATGGCACCGCAGCGAGAAGAGCATTTTCCAATGCAGCTTTACTGTCATCAATTCTTGATTTTGATTATGATAATCTACAAAGTTTTCATACCATTTTAACAACAATTAACTGCGAGTACGATACTGTGCTAAAGTTATCCCATGTCGCCCACTGTTCACAAAGTCTTAGTACATGGGCACCAAATAATAGATACTTGTTTAGTTCCTGTGGGCTGCCTTGGGGAACATGCATCTGAATCCCGAAATAAATTATACAAGAGCGATAGAAGACGCCACGCAAGGAAATGCAGTCGGTTAGACAATATTACAGACCATCCGTTGCTGTGTAGTATCTATTTAAAACACCGAGCAAATACAATAAAAAAACCCCTTACCAGCAGTAGTTATATTTCTATTACCAGCACCACATTTAGAAATTCAATGCGAAAATGATGATGCAGATTCCACGCTGCATTCGTCCGACGAAGAGTTTGAAGAACAGGATGGACTTGAGGTTACACCTAGTTGCATGTCGTCCAGATCGGCTATATGTCAACTATATGAAATAGTGCCCCAAATCAAATGAAACTTGGTAGGTGATCTTGGGAGCATTAAAAAATGTATACAAACAAAATTTCAATTCAAAAGCCACATCGGTGGGACAAGGTAACCCAGTGTTTAACCATATTATAGAGGGTCTTGAGAAGCGTAAAAACTGCCGAAGCCGCGAAGCTGGTGTTAAACCCTTCCCAGAGGAGAAAATTCCTGAGCCCGGCTGATGGCGGCTTGTTCATTAATGATGTACTAGCATCTTGTAGTATCCATTCTAATTGTTTGTTATATGCTGATGATGTTAAATTTTACGAGCGTATCGACTCGCTTCTAGACTCTATCTTATTATAATGTGATATATTCTCACTGGCAGAGTATTGTATAACAAATAATCTATTTCTGATCGTAAATAGATGTTTTTATGTTTGATATTAGAGTCAAACATTTATTTGTTTATGTATTTATGAGTTTAATATTACAGTCATGCAAGTAAACGAAATTCTTGATCTCGGTGTTATGTTTGATGCTAAATTGCGCATTTGCTTCTCATATTGATTACATTGTACCCAAAACCTACTTACTTTTGACTTTTATAAAGTGCCATTGTTCTCAGTTCGTCTGTGAAATCCTGACTTGAATATGTTTCCTATTTTCTAGAGAGAAAGAAAAGAAAGTTTACAAAATTTGCATTGGTTGCGTTGAAATATGTGGCTCCACTGCCTCCTTATGAACTTCGCTGTAAACTCATTATTCAATCTATTATGTTTATTTATGAGGTCATTTGTGGAATATTCCATTTAATTGTTATCAATGTTCCAGTAAGGCGATTAAGAAATTTCGATATATTTTATGTACCTTGCCATTATAGCGTGAATGCGCCCATTGCTAGGGCCCTTAGGGAATTTAATAGAATTAATTCCAATTAAGATATTGAATTGAATTACAAATTATGTGAATTTAAAAGATCATTGGAAATTTTTTACTACTAAGCTGCAGTCTGCAAGGAATTGTATATCCAAAGATGAAATAACTAAATAAATAATTAAATAAATATATCAATCTTGTAATCTCCAGTCGCATGAAAACATAAAATATTTCAAAACTTTTCAGTGCAAATTTTACTTCTTCCATCTCGAATGGGTTATCATAGAAATGTTCCTCAACTTAGAGGAACCCAATTTCAGTCGAATGCAAGTGAGTACCTTTCGTACGCTTAGCTTTTAGTTCGATATCGGTGAACAGGCCAACAGTCTAATTTAAGAATAGAAAAATGGTCGCTACTGAAAATTGAAAATTGGAAAGCATAAACACCAAACCATTTGATTTTTGGACTCAAGGTTGCACATAAATAAATTTGTTGTGCCGAATATATTTTATTAATAACATGATGTAACGCAACGTAAAAACTTCATATTTATACAAAAAAACATTTGGGCATAATTGAGAATTAAAAATCCAAACATGTCTGTGTTTAGAAACAGAAAATTTGCAGCTGACAATTTATTTTATTTAAATTGCATTAAGTGTATCCGTAACCAATGTAGTCTCTCTGTTTTTTGCAATATTATTTTTACTTTCAATATCCAAATATTCAAAGCTGTGCATTGTGTACGTGTGTACGTCTTCATTCAATGCATGAAAGGACACAATAAAAATCTGAAGACGCCAGGGGAATCCTCAAGGGGTTTTCTTTAAGTAGTCCTAAACATTCAAATTCTATCCCTATTGGTAGAAGATAACAAAGTAAGTTATGAGTTTTGCAGTTTATAAAAAATTAAAATCCTGCAATTAAATTAACGTGTTTCTCCAAAAATGCTTGAGCAGATGGTTCTATTTTGTTAGAGAAATCTTGCAGTTCTTTGGCTGAATAGTCACATTTTTCCGAAAACTTCCAACCGTTATTCCAAGAAATGAAAAACCTATGATATGTGTTAACAATTATAATCAAAAAATTTGATAATAATCCCCAAATTTTAATAGACTGCAAAATATCGAGCACATACTCAAGAATCTGTCTCACAGTATAAGAAGTTCCTAAAATGTCTTAATATTTAGAGGCAGTACAGAACTGCATATACACCCACACCATTTCCTGTGGTAGATCTCCTACACCGACTATGAATGTTGGCAATGAAAGTTCTGAAGTGTTTTGAAACAATTGTTTAATTTTAATACACGTCTTTTGTTTCAAAAACTATCCAGTGTGCGTCATAGTGGAGATGGTTAATGAAACACAGATATAACTTATCTACTTGAATTTTGACACCAATCGCGATTCTATTGCATTTTGATATTTCTCTGCAGTTGATTAATAGTAACACATCCTTGTCTAACTGAAAATCTGTTAGCCATGGGCTTAGACTACATGAAAATCCATAACTAAAAACAAAACTAACTTCCTTTATTCTTTTATTGGCATTTTACAACCTCATGAGGTCAGATACCTTCACATATATTAATTAAACAAACAAATAAATTAATTAAACAAATTTTAACATATGTCTCAAGCTGGTTATATCTTCCGTCTTTTTTTGCAGTTTGGTAACAGCAAGGATACGGAAGGATTCTTCGGCCTATTCTTTCCAACGGAGTCTTGGTCTTCCTCTTTTCCTGCTCCCATCGGGTAAGTTATCAAAAACCTTTCGCCCTCTCTCACCTTCACCCATGCTGATAACATTCCCTAGCTTACACAATTGGACTAGTTACTTTGATTCGCCTAGCTATGTCCACGTCGGAATAAAAATTGAATAACTCCTGGTTCCAACTAGTGCAGACTAGCCGGTTTCTTTAACGGGATCATATATTTTACGGAGACCTTTTCGGAGTTTCGGAGTCATATTTCAGGGCAGATAAAATGAGAGTCTGGTACAGCTGGACTTTTGTCTGTCGAGAGAGAGCTCTATTTTCTAACTGCTTGCTGAAAAAATCCCCTAGAATAATCTTAATGACGTGGTGAGGGCAGCGTTCGAATACTTCCTCCAGACGCCCAGAAACTAATTCTTTGACCTCATCGTCTTCATCCTCTGTCGGTGCGTGCACAGGAATTAACGAGGTGTTGAAATATTTCGCCTTGAAGCGGATTGTGACTATACGTTTACTCACTGAGTTGAACCTTTAAACTAGGTGTCACAATCTCATGCCAACTGTAATTACGCACCCAAATTCGAGCTTCGCAGTGTTTCTTTCAGTTGCAGGTTCACCTTGTGCCGTGACGTGATATTTTTTAAGACCACATATAATTTTGTATATATGTATATATGTATGTATTTGTTTTAGTCCCTTCCTTTATATAAAGAAGTCAACCAAAGATTCCAGAACTTCTGTCTACATTTATTTCTTTTGACGCCGTATTTCTGCGTGGGCGACTCTTGTAGTGACGTACCTGGGCTTAATTCCCGCCCTGTATCGAAATTCTGTAACTTTTTTGCGATAAAAATCGTTAGCCTAACTGACAAATTTTCATAAACTTTGTATTGAAATTTTACGAATTTTGACAATTTAGCTACCGATATTAATCGTTAAAAAATTACCATTAACTTCTTCTGACGAAAACTGTCTGTCTTTAAGATAGAAAGGGCCCAAGCCATAGCTGGTCAGGAACTTTCCATTATCATTTCATGTGCTGTAATGTCAAATTAGTAAGAATCTAATCTGTCCCTCTGAATGTGTTTAATACAATTTGAACATCAGGAGTAGTAAGGTTCGATCCCTGGTCAGACCACCTCACATTTCTTTCGACGACGGTCACCTCACTTAGTGATGGCGACAACATCGAGTATATAGTCATGAAAAAGCTTCTCAAATACCATTCGGAACCGGTGTAAAACTGTAGGACCCCATCAGTGAGTGTAAAAACTAGAAAGCGCGAATCTCACTGATTGATAGAAGCTCTCCCCAATCCCTTCATGGGATGTTATGGCTCCAAAATATTCCTGGTCATTAAATGGTGAGAAGGTCGATCTACATCTAGTTAATAATTTAAGGATCTAATTTAACACCTTAGTGAGAATGAGTCTGTTGTTATACGTTTCACTATTTCTAGATGTCGTACATACTTATCTGACCAACCAACACAATTGTCATATAGCACTTGTCACTATTCACCGAAATTATATGAAAAAAATATACTTTATTTTGTCGGCTTGTGTAATAAACGATGCGGTATACAGATACACATGTACATGTGTGTATGTGTGTCCGCACATCTTTTGTAGTCTTTATACATCCGTCAGTCATTAAGTCAACACTGAGAGGTGGTTTAAACATTCTTTACCTTGCAGTGGTTTTTGTGGTTATCAAAAATGAAAATTGAATTCGACTGTCAGTGTCAGGAGCGCATTTATCCATACAAACTGGAAGCTTGAAGAAAGATGGCAGAGGTTTGATGATGCTGTGATAAAAGCTGAATTAATCTTTGCATATTTTCTGTATTTGTATGTTGCTATTGAAATTGGTTGCAATTTTTAAGTACATTTTTTAAACAGTTTACAAAATATTTGATTTACTTTAGCAATTGTAAATAAACCAATGTAAATAAACCTTAAAAAATTATTAATTTATGTAAATTTGAAAAACTAGCTTAAGTAGAAAACTCGTCGATGGGTATTCAAAAGCCAAAATGTGTTTAATGTATTGATGTAATATCAATTCAGTATTCGATTATTATTAATTTTGAAAAACATAAAACTAAAAACAATGGCAGAAGTTTAGTGTGGTGTTATTTTTTGGAAGAGTCAAAAGGTGCACCTCAAGCAAAATGCAAATTGTGCAAAAAGGGATGAAAAACCAATGGCGGCTCTACAAAAGGTTTAATAACACATCTTAACTTAAGCTAATTTTGGCGTATGTATGTCTATTATACGGCTTACTCTCCAAAAATTACAAAATTTATTGCGTTGGGTAAAACATTAAGCAAAGAAAGTAAAATAACAAAACCGGGGCAAATGCATAGTTTAGGAGGTATGGATCACAACATTTCGGATCACTTTTCCACTAACGTACCGTGTAAAGCCATTTATATCACTTTTTTGTATAAAACAAGTCATCACTAACTCAAAAAATACTGCAGCATTTTTCGATAAGTCGCTTAGTTATCGAGTTATCGGGTGTTTACGTTTCTCAAACAAAAATTTAAAAATTTGTTTTAAAATAATTTTTGTTTTTGTTTGAAAAAAAATATTCGAAATATCGCGCGATGATTTTAAAATAATTTTTGTTTTTGTTTGAGAGACGTAAACACCCGATTACTTGATAACTAAGCGACTTATCGAAAAATGTTACGTTAAGTTTTGAGTTAGTTATGTCTTGTTTTATACAAAAAAGTGATATCAAAATCGATAATTTTTCTAAATGTCAACTTCCGATAACTCAATAACTAAGCGACTTATCAAAAAGTGCTACATTATTTTATGAGTTTGTTTTGAATTGCTTTATACACAAAACTGATATCAATGGCTTTACACGGTACGTTAACGCCATAACCCTCTCACATATCCGAAATTTCGGGGTCGATAACTCCGAAACTATGCATTTGCCCCGATTTTGTTATTTTACTTTTTTTTTGCTTAGAATAACGTATTCTACCCCCTTGTGGTTGTATATAGGAGTGTAAGCCGTAAAATAGACCAGTTCCCAAAAAAAATAAAAATATAATCCCGAAATCCCGAATCACGGGATGTTTTAAAATCAGTCCCGTTTAGCATCCCTAATTCCCATCAAACAGTTCCCAGTGTTAATAGCTACTTGCGAATATATATATCTCGTCTAGGAGTAGATATCCGGTTGAGCGTCCTGCCTGTCGATCCTGCATTTTGCAAAACACGAACATCTATCACTCGCATTACTTGAAGCCTCGGTCTTAAGTATGAGATGGTAGGCACAAACAACGGGGGCAATGCAGTCCCTAATCTCGACAGCCCATTCAATCCTTCCATAAAAGAAGCATGTCAAATCTTGGTAATTTACTTATAATTATGTGCTACAGCTGCGGGTAATTTTTACTGTCAGGAATAATGATTGAGGTGATTTTATAGCCGCCTGATTTTCAGAGGTGTTGAGAGTGCAACTTTCCCGATTGCGACGACCTCTGCCTGAAGAACACTACATCCGTCTCATTGACTTTGTGCAAGTTTAGAATAGTGTTTAAATCCAAATTTGTTATCTAGTTTGGATATATCACTATTGAAACCTGAACACTAGATAGGGTCGGCCTCCATACAAAAAAAAAAGTTGGGCGAGTCGCACCCTAGAATTAAAGATTAAGCCATAACTAATCCGGGACCGCAAAAAAAAATTTTTTCGCGCACCCTAAATACCGGCGAATTGCTTTTTTTTTGTGCTGCGTCGTCATTTGAAGTCCGATTCGAACAAAATAAAAACCATTGTTTTTGTTTTCACAATGGCTACATTTTCTTCATACACAAATGACTTTATTTATATACTAAAATGTCTTTATTTATATAATAAAAATTATCCCGCTTAGGGTGGTAGAAAACGCTGTAGAAGAAGTTACAGGTAGAAGTTGATGTCGAAGTAAAAAGTTGTGTATGAAGAAAAAGTAGTTATTGTGAAAACAAAAACAATGGTTTTTATGTCGTTCGAATCGGACTTCAAATGACGACGCAGCACCAAAAAAAACGAATTCGGGCGTATTTAGGGTGAGCGAAAAAAAAATTTTTTGTGGTCCCGGATGTGTTATGGCTTAATCTTTAATTCTAGGTTGCGACTCGCCAAACTTTTTTTTCCGACCCTATCTACTGATCACCTTCTATTAGCTGATATGCGTCTGTTCCAGTCTTGTCCGTCTGGTATATGACTAAACAATTTCTCTTAACGTTGATGTCATGTAATCTACTTCTAATGTCTCAGATCGTAGGGTACCACACCGTGATCATCGGCATTGTTGATCCATCACGAAGAATGTCCTACGCGGATTACCATCATTCCAGCAAATATAATGGCAAAAGGTGGAGGATAACCCCAAACCCACGGTGAAATAACATACAGTGGTGGCCAAAACGTATGCTGTACAAGTTTGTAGAATTGTACCACAAAAAGCACAATGATATTTCAATAAATAATAAACGGCACTAAGATTTTTAAAAAAAATTTAGAATATACAGCTTTTGTTTACATTTCCAATTTATCCGCATTTTTATCGATAAATATTAAAAACGGTGTGGACAAAATATATGCAACTGTCCAATTTTGTTTTAAATATCGTCGTTTTTATAATTATTTTGATCGCTGTTCTTTATGTAACTAATTAGAAAGCCCGTGTTAAGAGATTTGTAGAAATATTCAGTATTGTTTTGTAATTTTTTCCTATTGAAGCTAAAATAGAGTTCGTTTTAAAACGGCGCGCGATAAATTCGGATTTGAGCTCAGACGGAAAATTGTGAATGCCTAGTCTTATGGAATATTACAAAAAACATTGCCGAGAAATATAATGTTGATAAAAGTTCAATATCTCGCATTATTGCTACTTTAAAAAAATCTTCAGAAATTTGTATTCCACACCAAGGTGGTCGACCACGCAAGGCAAGTGCTCGGACGGACAATTTGATCATCAGACACGTGAAATAAGACCTATTTAACTCTTCCTCCTAAATAACTGCAAAATTCAAATATCAGTTTCTGCTCGAACAATTCGTAGACGTCCTTTGCAGGTCACTCTACTCGAACGAAATCCTGCAGAGACACCGCTTATATCAACTTGTAATCAGAAAAAGCGTTTGCAGTTTGCTTAAGACTATTTAAATTGGCTAGGAAGTAAATGGAGGGCTGTCTTGTTTAGTGACGAATCAAAATTTAATATTATTGACAGCGATGCCATGTGTTACGTACGACAACTAGTAGGATAACGCATCGATGTACTTTACAGCAAAAAGACAGTCAAGCATGGAGGGGGAAGTGTAATGATGTGGGATGATTTTCTGGTGTTAGTGTTGGTCCACTGCATAAAGTTGATGGTACTATGCACCGATTTGCCTCTAAAGACATTTTAGAAACGGTAATGCTTCCATATGCCGAGTGCGATATGCCATTGTGGTGGGTCTTCCAGCAAGACAACGACCCCAAACACTCACCGAAAGTGGTTAAATCGTGGTCTGGTGAAAATAATAATAATCACCAGACTTAAATCCCATCGAGAAACTCTAGGAAATCATAAACCAAAAAATTTAGTGGGAAAGTTGTACAAGTTCTGATATTTTGCTTCGACGACTGAAAGATGCGTGGAAATCAATCCCAACAAGCGTCATTGACATATTAATAATATCAATGCCTCGAATATGTCAGGCTGTAATGGACAACAACGGATTTGCTAGAAAATATTCGATTCATTTGCTTTGAACTGCGCTTGATTCTATTGGTTGCATATGTTTTGGCCAGTGAAATACAAGAATGAATATGTATTTTTATTTTTTTTTTTTCATATATTTTTCTAAATATCTGTGGAGTAGATCCCTTTTCCTTATTTTTAAAGCAATAAAGTATAAAATTTAAAAGAAAAAATTGCTAATTTTATTTTCAGAAAATTTTTTCGTCATTTTTCGTAAAAGATGCATTTTGGTTGCATTTGTTTTGGCCAGCACTGTAAGTCTTGAATCATATGTTTAAAAACTAACAAATTTAGGTAAAAATAAAAAAAAATATTGATATCGAACATTTAGAGTGGGTGTGATTGAATTCGTGTGAGAGAAACAGAAATCGATGTCAATTGAAACTAGACGAATTTGAATTGAGTACAATTTTAAAACCCTTCACGTTGAAAAATAACAGCCCAGCAACATATTGCAGGAAACATGTACATCTTTGCAAGCATTGTTTTCATCAATTGAAGAACTGCCGCCTTTTGTTTTTTTTGTTGTTGTCTGTTTTGTTTTTAGCAGTTTTCAACAAACAAAGCCACATTTGGGTCTCAAAAACATATATTATAGTCTATTAATCATTGTGTCTCAAACATGTTATATTCAATAGTAAACACAATGTTTTTGGGCACAAGTGTAGTGTATTTGCGACAAGCTACAAACAACATGTATTTCCATCCAAAAACAAAAATAGACAGATTTTTCAGCGTGTTGTAACATTTTTTGGTTATTAATCAAAATGTGTAATTTTTAAAGCCCTTTCATAATTTTTAAAGCCCTTTACTACTGTTTTAAAAAAATTAATAAAAGAAATATAGCCCTTGTCAAAACTTGAACAACCTATGCCTCTTATTACCATCGAAATTCAAGTGAAAAATTGTCCACTTGCAAAATTGTCTCTATAAAACTATGGGGTGACTTGTACAATTTTTGTTCCATCCATACTAATACACACTACTGACATTGTCGAGGCCTCTGTTAACCGACTTAGGTATGTGTATTTTACCAGCACCAGCCACCAAACAACAGTGCCATAAAGCAGCTGTATATGGCCAATAGTTTTTTTTTTCGGGGAAAGACCCCATCGACCTCGGATGGCCTTTATGAATAAGTTTAACCAATACCAATAAATAAATAAAAGCATTGCAGAAAACACACTACAAACAGAAAAAAGGACAAAGAATACATGTAAAACTGACCTCCACAATACACAAGAAAATTGAATGTGGCCAATTTCCCATTTGCATTGTATGAAATTTTTGTTTAAAAGACTCAAAGGAGAGATCTCTCGCTTTCGACACCTATTCGTAAAATCTTTTTCCACAATGAACTTGTAGAACATTCAATCCCGCTGTCCATAATATTTATTATAGAATTCCATTAGGAACATAGTTTATTTCCAAAGAATCGCCATTGTCGTCCACATAATGCTAAATATCGTAGTTCATTAAAAGATTTGCCAGTTTCGTTGAGTATTATTCTTCTCCAAGTTATTTTGGGTCTACCGCGCCTTCTGCTGCCCTTCTGCATGACATATTTCGTCCTATTGCTTTCATAGGGTATGCCCTAACCAATTTAGCTGACGTCTTCTAATTTTATCGTTGATATCCCCTTAGTTATCTAGTCTTAAAAGTTCGTTGTTTGATATTCTTTGCCACCATATCTTAAATATGTTCCGTAAGCAGCTTTTCGTGAAGCTCTGAAGTTTTCATTTGATCGTTGTATTAACGAACCTTGTTTCAGATCCATATATCAGCACGGATTTTACGCAAGCAGTATAGGCCGATACTTTTGTCATAGGGGAAAGTTCATTGGAGCTGCATATATTGCGACGTCCTACATATGCAACCCTGGCTCTGTGGATTCTCTGGGATGATTGCGCTCCCTATGTAGCAAATGTTTCGTTAGCCCTCCATGGTATGCCCTTCTGTTCCACAGTTGCTTCCACCAATTCTACATCTAGCATCATCACAAAGAGTAATGGTGACAGCAAGCATCCTTGCTTAACTTCTGATAGGGTGTCGAATGGTTCACTAGTCGTATTGTAGCGTTGTCATACTGCTCCTTTACTAAATTCTCAATTTCATCTGGGAAACCTTTTCCTGAAAGGGTGGACCATATAGCGTAATGGTTGATTGTGTCGAAAACTTTTCCGAAGTCAACAAAGGTGAGAGAGATGGTTGTGTTAAATTAGTTACATTGTTCCATTGTCAGTCGAAGGCTATTTAATTGTTCAACTCTACATCCGTTAGGGCGAAATCTAGCCTGTCCCTCAGTTAGTTGTCCGTCCAAGTGTTCGAGAATGCGGTTCAGCACTATTCCGCGACAGATTTTGCTGTTGTTACATACTTCAAGGGGATTCCGATAATTTGGCCATCCTTACACTCTTGTGGAATAGTTCTCGTGTGCCATATGTTATGGAATAGCGGTATAAGTATATCTGCGATAATAGTGGAATTCGTCGTGTAGAATCCAGATCCAGTCGATCCCAGCAGATTTACCATTTTCCAGTCCTGTGATGGCGCAGGCAATTTCCCCGATATCCGGAGGTGACGTTGAAATTATCATCGTGTGGGAGAGTGAGAAATTTGGATCAACTTGTTTGTAGCCCTGGAGGTATGTCGTGCCGACTCAAAATTTCATATTCTGCGACTGCCGTCCTCCACCGGCTGGTCGTATTCTATCGAGAGTTTTCGAATGACTTCAAAGATCGTCTTCAAAGATCGCCTTTGTTGCAAGATTGGCTGTAAATGTCCGCTTGTCGTCCTCTGTCCGTCTTTTCATGTTTCCCTCCATCAACTCGTACTGTGCTTCCAATTCGAGTCTTCAGATTTGATCCATATTGTCCGACTGTTGCCGCTATAAAATAGATATTTTCCAAATATATCCCAAAAAGCGGGTGCTGTATCGTCTAACAAAAGCCTAACCCTTGACCATTGGCCGTCCGGATTGAAGGAGTCGGTGGCTTCTAAAGTTGTCGCTCTGATATTAACCCCCACCACTCCAGTTGCCACCCTCCCGACATTGTATTCCCCACGCCCTACAGTCGTCTACCGTCTAGGACTACTCATAAATAGTAGGTCCTTTCATAAACAGTTTCATTTCCGCAACTAGAAGAAATTGGTCCGAGGACATATCCGCACTTCAGAAGACTTTCAGATCTTGTACACATTCGAACCATTTTCCCTCAACGCATTTTCGATTTGGCTCTCCACAATCCAGCGGGTATCACGCGATCTCCACGCGATCCATTGATTCTGTGCGCGAACTGATTTTGCAAGGTCGTCATGTGACGTCAATGCAAGATCGACATTGTAGGATCAGCCTACATTCAATATTTCATAAACATTTGACTGTCAAAAAAATTTGTTCGCGTTGGATCCCACACAATTTGTCAATCGCTCAAAAAAGGCTCGTGTCGATTGGTCGAAAGAAATGCTCCAAAAATACGATCGCGGCGCTACGAAACACGTCTATGACATCGTGACAGGTGATGAATCCTGTATTTACGCGCATGAGCCCGAAATTATACAGCTGTCAACTGTATGGGTGTTTCAAGATGAGCCAAATCCAATAAAAGTTGTTCGCGCCCGAAGCACTTCCAAGCAAATGGTCGCCTGTTTTTTCGGAAAAGCCAGACATGTCGCAACCGTACCACTAGAACAACGCAGAACAGTGAATTCTTAGTGGTAAACAGCCATTTGCTTGCCAGTTGTCTTCCAAGAAATCAGGAAAACCAACCGCCAAAGACGGATCACTCTTCACCACGACAATACGAGCTCTCACACATCGGCTGAAACAACTGCATTTTTTGAGCACCCAAAACATCGATTTGATGGATCATCCGCCGTATAGTCCTGACTTGACATCGAATGACTTCTTTTTATTTCCGTACGTAAAAAACAAACTGAGAGGTCAACGTTTTTCGACACCATAAGAAGCGGTTGCTGCATTCAGAATACATGTTTTGGAGATACCTCAATCAGAGTGGCAAAAGTGTTTCGACAATTGGTTCAAACGCATGCAAAAGTGTATAAATCGTCATGGGGAATATTTTGAAAAACCATAAAGTGATTTTCAATGATTAATATTTGTTTTTGTTCTCTAATCTCGAAACCTAAAATGCAACCCTCGTATCAGCACATCGTTTCCAAGAATGTTCCGGAGTGTCCTGTTAAGTTCATCGTACAGTTTTCCTCCGGCATCCATTTCGCCAACATCTGTTCCCACGTAACATTGCACAAAAGATATTCTCCCGATGCTAGCAATCAGTCGTGCCGCTACCATTCGCTCTGAAACGGTCCCACTAAGGAAGATCCCGCCGTCGTGCGTATATGGATCATCTCCATTTCCCATGCCAGAATACAATGTACGATCGCCTTGTGCATTCGTGAAATCGCCGCTACCATTCCAATGCATTTCGCCCATTCCGACGATGGAAAGATTTAGGCAGTAGGCCTCTGCCGATCCAGTCTGCCAGCTTGGTACAGAGTGTTCATATTCCAGGTGGCAAATCTCATTCGGGGACGTGCCGAAGTCGTCATCATTAAGTCCGTTCGGTCATCCTCTCGCTCTTGTGCCCGATTATTAATCGATAGTATTTAGCTGCAGTATGTGACTGGTCGAAGGGAACCTAGATCGGTGATAGGGCTGCTATCTTTGTAGTGTAAATGTGGTTGTCGAGTTGCGGAAATGGCCTCAAATATTGTCCCCGGCTCAGATTAGTATGAATATTTGTGCTTATACGTGCTGTTGTGCTTATACGCTTATCCCGCCGTCAGGCCGGACGCCAGACACTCATTTGTGAAAACACTAGAAACCACGGGAAGATGAGGTTGAGATTTGGTTTGTAAGAGGCTGTACATTGCGCGTTATGTACCCATGGTCTCCCACTGTCTATATATTTTAATAAACTTTACATGAACTATTTGCAAATTAAAATGAAATCACATTACTTTTTTTACGGACAATCTTTGTTTCCGGTTTGTAATTGTGAATTTTTTTAGCTTTCAAGCTTTATACATTTTGTTTATTTTTCTAACAAAAACATTGCGGCCACCTTAGGGTAATACGTTATATTAATTACAAGACATTTAACATCGTTGTCTTTAAGTTGTTTCACCCCTCCACTATAGTATGACAATTGTGTTTATTTTTGTGAGGTGACGTTAAATATTTTCTTTGCGTCATGAATGGCCGCCCACACGGAGTGACATATTAAAAGTGGAAAATTCGCTCGTCACTACCTTTTATTTACTGACTCACTTATTCATTCACTTTGGTTCTCGCACTTCGAATTCTTCACCGATAATGCGATAAAATATTAATGTAATTAAAGTTGTTTTCACCCTGCGTCAATTGGTTCCATATTGTTGGCAGCTGACATACCCTCTAGTCAAACATGTAGAATACACACATGTTACGTTCTTTGCATCCACCAATGAATATTCCCTCTTACCGAAGATATAATTAAGTGACAACTTCAAGTTTTGCAGTAATTATTTTTCTCAGAAACTGATAAATATTCTACAGATGGTATGTGGATAAAACGATACTTGTGTTCTCATTAACACATATACATATATAGACGAATGTGGGAGACCATATTTTTGCAGGTGAACTAATTGCTTCGATAAAATGCAAGAGGACATAAGATTCTAATAAGATTCTAATTCTAATATAAATTTCTCATTAACTAATACAAGCATGTTAAACCTACAGATTCACATGCACTCAATTACAACCGTAAAACCAAGATGACTACCGCTGCCTGGAAAGCTAGAAGTATCATATAAGTAATGATTTCGATTTTACAAGAACCGACTGAATTCCTTGATGCCAACTGGTAGGGGTTTTGAAGTGGGGTAATTAATCATCGGTCAACTTGCTTCAATATTCAGTGTTGAAGCTACAACGCTGGCCACCACGTTTTACTAGCTTGTGTTTCGCTCCCGTACCAGTTTTGACAAGATCGCCCAAATGGAAAACAAACTTAGACATGAGTTCTAATTCTATACAAATAATATTGCATGAAGATTTGGATTAACGTACCAAAGGGCTGCTCTCCCTAAGGAAGAGCACTCTCACAGGACACTGCGTGATAGGTCAGATGGCTGCACGTGTGAAGACTTCTGCAGAAGTTTTTTAAACAAAGAAGAGGAGGAGTCAGTGCAGTACTTGCTTGGTTAATGTAGAGGACTGCAAGAGTATCGTCTAGCCTGCCTGGGGGCAGGCTTTTCGAAAACATCAATGACCTAGCAGACGCTCTTGCTGGTTCAGCAGAGCACAAGAGGACAACTGAGAACAAATTTCGCACTAAACTTTATCCTTTAACTTACCCGCTCTCCTGCAGTCTTCCTCTTCTCTACAACTATTCCTTTCTCCTTTCAATTCTTTATAAAGAAAATAAATGGTTTCCCATTACATCCCATGAAGGAATTTGGGAGAGATTCTCGCAACGTGTGAGCTGTGCGCTTTATAGTTTTATACTCACTGATTGGGACCTACAGTTTTACACCGGTTCCTAACGGTATTTTGAGAAGCTTTTTCATGGCTAAGTACTCGATAGTGTCGCCGTCACTACGCGAGGTGAGCGTCGTTGAAAGAAATTTTAAGGTGGTCGGAGCAGGAATCGAACCCAGGATCTCCTGTACAAAAGGCGCGCACACTAACCATTGCACCACCGAATTTTATTCTAATTCTTTATAAAGGAACCTCAATGGGCTGAAATTACGGCCTCAGGTGAACTCGTTATTTGGTTTTAAGGCAAATAGCGGGCTTCCCTTTCAACCTTTGATTACAAAACCTTGGATTAAACAATCAGCCCAAAAGAGTCGTGTCGATTGGTACATAGAAATTTTGGGAAAATGTTATCGCTGTGCTTCGAGAGATGTGAAATCTATGGATCTATGCTTACGATCCTAAACCTAAAAATCAGGCCACTGTCCCGACGAACCCAGCCCAATAAATTCAGGACATGTCGCTACCATGCCATTAGAATAATGAAAAGGATCAACACACCACCGAAAGTGTTTTGGACACGAAGGAAATGCTTTGAAAATAATTACAATTGGTCAATGGTATTTAAATTTTTTGAATTTGAATTTGAAGTACAAAGCTCATCATTTTTGTGGTAATTAAAGGAAAAAAGTGATAACAAGTGAAATAAAGCAAAATGTAATGAAGTCTTAGAGTAAAACTGTTTATAGGGATTACAAATGAAACACAGATGATAATGATTCTTCTTATTCTGTGTGGGTTGCCAAGTTTGTATAACTCTGAGCTCCAACTTTACCAGTGACTTTTCTTGGTTTCCCGCCCAAGAAAAACAGCTGTTGCAAACTCTTAGTATATTACTCTATGGCTGAAACAATTGACTATTTGAGCAATCAAAATGTCGAAGTGATGGGTCATCCGACGTACAGCCCTGATTTGGCTTCCAGTGACTTTTTGTATGCCCTCACATTAAGAAAATACTGCGTGGTCAACGGTTTTCGACGCACGAAGTAGCTGTTGAAGCGTCCAAACCCCATGGTTTGGAAGTGTCTCAATCGGAGTGGAAAAGTACTTCGAAAATTGGTTTGGCGCAATTGTGTTGATCTTCAAGGGCAATATTTCGAAAAACAGTAAAACCATTTCCAATGATAAATGCTTGTTGTTTTTTTATTGCTGGACCCGAAATATAAATATCAACCGTCGAATCACCACCCATTATAGAGCTAAATAAATCTCAACGTAGCGAGAATTGTCTCTGCTCCTACTTGTGGAGAAGGAAGCTGATGATATGCATTGGGTGGCATTCTAATAGCTACATATAAATTATTCCCAACGATCCACAATAAAAATTTATTTCACATATTTCTTTTAAAATGTATTCTATATTTTTAATAGTTATTGCTCTTGAACCGGCAAATTTGTAAATACAATTTTCAAATATTATAAAATTGAAAATAATAATGTCAAATGGTTTAGTTGGCAGAGTACTAATTCAACTTCTTTCGTATTGGTGTCTGAACTTAAGTTTAGTTTCTGTACCTGATTATTTGTTTCACTCAAACAGCACTGAAGTACAAAAATGCTCATGTTTTTATTACACCGGACAACATTAACACCTTCAACGAACATGAAAATCGCTTCAAATTTTAAATAATTTGCTTGGTAATTTCCGGGCGGAAGAGTGCAAGATTCACAATTTATTTAACTAAATATAATGATTGCTGTTGATATCGACTAAAGAATTTTAGTGTTTCTGAGGTTTTCATACCAAACGCCAGGGTGCTTGTTATGTTAGTTCGTACCAGTGTTATGGCATTTCCACCAACCAACTTTCTTTATGTCTTAACGGAAATTGTAGTCAGGAACATGAGTCAAGTAGGTGGTGAAAGAGAATATTACGGCACAAATATTAGAAAATTAAAGTATAGTCATACGACTAGTGTGACAATGTTTTTATACCCTCCACTGTAAGTGATAGAGGGTATATATCAGTTTGTCGTTCTGATTGTAACATATAGAAATAAGGCTTTGCGACCCCATAAAGTAAATATATTCTTGATCCTTATAACAACCGGAGTCGATATAGCCATGTCCGTCTGTCCGTCTGTTGAAAACATTCTCACGACTTCAATCGGCGATAACGCGGTTTGGTTTTTGGCCAGAATGTTTCACGTATACCTGAGCAGTTTGGTATTGAAAATCAGCGAAATTGGTCCATTGGAAAAAATTTTATGATTGGAAACGTAAAAAAACTCATAAAATTTTCACATTAATTTTTGTAGTTTTATACTAAACTACTCCTTTTGCCGTGTGGTGAATTTCCATGTTGAAAATCTTTGTTGTTCTTTATAATAGGTAAGTACTTTAGAATGTTTAGATGTATTTCATGTGTTCATACATTTATATGAATTTTGTCACACTTCACTTAAGGTCGCTGTGGCCTGATGGGTAAAGGGCTGCGCTTTGGAGTCTGAGAGTTGTTGGTTCAACTCTCGTCCCAGCTTGTTTTTTTTTTTTTAACAGTACTTCAAAAAATGCTTTTTTAATTTTAAAAAATGGTTTTTGCACCTTGTTTTTTTTTTTAACAGTTCTTCAAAAAATGCTTTTTTATTTTAAAAAAATGCTTTTTTACTTTACTTACTACTCCTTTTGCCGTGTGGTGAATTTCCATGTTGAAAGTCTTTGCTATTCTTTATAATAGGTAAGTACTTTAGAATGTTTAGATGTATTTCATGTGTTCTTACATTTATATGAATTTTGTCACACTTCACCTAAGGTCGCTGTGGCCTGACGGGTAAAGGGTTGCGCTTTGGAGTCTGAGGGTTGTTGGTTCAACTCTCGTCCCAGATTGTTTTTTATTTTTTTTTTGTTTCTTCAAAAAATGTTATTTTATTTTTAAAAAATGCTTTTTTATTTTACTTGTGAACAAGTAACTTATTTTTTTTGTTTTTAAAAAAGTAAATTTTCATAAAAAAAAAGTACATTTCTTAAGTACATTTCAAAGTACATTTCAAAGTACATTAAGTACATTAAGTGCATTAAGTACATTTCTTAAGTACATTTCATTAAGTACATTTCTTAAGTACATTTCTTAAGTACATTTCCTAAGTACATTTCTTAAGTACATTTCTTTCTTAAGTATATTTCTTAAGTACATTTATTTTTAAGTACATTTCTTAAGTACATTTCTTCTTAAGTACATTTGAAAGTACATTTCAAAGTACATTAAGTACATTAAGAGCATTTCAAAGTACATTTTCTTAAGTACATTTTCAATGTGAGCATTTGAGCATTGTGAGCAATGCATTTGTGAGCATCCTGCATTTGTGAGCATTTGTGAACAAGTAATTGCATTTGTGAACAAGTAACTTATTTTTATTTTTTTTAAAAAAGTACATTTTCTTAAAAAAGGTCCTTTTTAAAATTTGATATTTTGCTGGTTAACACTAAGGTGGAGGGTATCAAAGATTCGGCACAGCCGAATTTATTTTATGTTTAACTCGAGCAATTTGCTTTTATTTTGGTAGACTTCCTCGCTGCAATAGTGCCATGGTGTAATTTGCTCCCGATTATTTAGTTTGTGGCTTCCAGGCCACAAAACTTATGCGTTTATTTAGGTCATTTCAATAATTTAGGTCATTTTAATTTGTATGTATGGACATGAAAATTTACCCTATATAACGTATTATATTTAATAGCAGATTGTACTTTAACAATCTAATATCATATTCTACAAGTATATATGTAGTACAAGACTATTTATATTTGGCCTCAAATTTCAAAAACGCACAACATCATTTTCATTCATAGTAAAATGTATGTAGGAGTTGTGTTACAAAAAGTCTTACTTTGCTGACAGGGCAGTTATAGGCACAGCAAAATGTTTGACATATTATTCCAGCCATAAAGGTAGGAGATGATTTTCACAAAACGTCGTTTGATTGAAAGATTATCGAGGGAGATTGCAAAATCTGGCTGTATTTGCATTTTCTAAAAGACACAAATATCGCTTTGCCAATCAAGTTTATACAAGAGTCGTTCAGTATTTAGTTTTACGAATCTAACAACGTTTTACAATAGTGCACTTTTATGTACCAAACGATATTAAAAAAATAGGTTGCGTTTAAAATCACAAAATGCAGCCGATATCTTAACACTTTCAGGAATCATTAAAGATTGTTGAAACGCCAAATTAGATGTGCCGCCAAAGTTAAGAATTGGTGGTGAAGGCAATATAAGTTTGGTAAACGGCGGTCTAATTTAATTGTTTAAATTAGCGTCACGAAAATTAATTGACTTGCAAAAAAGGAGATTCAATTGTTAGTTTTCGCAGTGCCAATGTTGCTGGACATTTTCTTACTTTGCAACAATTATTACCACATTTGACTTCAACGTCATGGCAAACTATCAGACTCATTTTGATATTTCGGTCGAATTATGAAACGAAAATCGTGACGGAGTACCGCACACATGCTTATATTTTCTAGCACAACCAACTGCCTGATTTTAAATATTCTAACATACACTCCGGTTCACTTATTTAAATGCATTAATATTCAGCAGCCTGTATCTTTTGCAATTTGTAGCCGATTGCAGAATTTTAAATTGGAAATGGATGGTAGACATCTTGAGATATAACTAATTCTTCTAATTTATAAAAAAAAGTCCTAAAATGTGCTATTTGTTTTGGTTCACTTGAATAAAGGCACTTTAACTAATTTTAATGAAAAACTGTTTTTCTTGTATTTTAAATTTATTTTACTTTAGTTAAGAACTATTAGAAATGGGTACAACCCCCTTTGTTTTTAATAACTTCAAATATACAGGTTTTCATTGAGAGATAAAGAGAATTTATGTAGTCCAACGAAAGTTGATTCCAAGCATCCTTAATGGCTTAAATTGGTGACTTCTTGTCAACAAATTGTCTACCTCCTTCATTGACCTTACGAGATAACCAACACCAGGCATTTTCGATAATGTTTAGATCTGGAGAATAGGGTGGCCAGTCAAGAATATTAACATTTTGGGTTGCAACGAACTCCTTTACTACTCTGGCGTTGTGTATATGGGCATTATCATGTTCATTATCATGAATATTATCGTTATCATGAATGAAGATATGGGTCCCAAATAGTTCATTGAACTTCGGAAAAGCCGATTCCAATAACGTTTTATAGCTTGCACCAGTCATTTTTGCACTTTGAAATTCAGGATCGATGGTGCCATAGTACGTAATAGCCATGAACACCATAACGCCGCCCTCTCGGCTGTGATGACGGTGCAAAAAACACTTTTCTTTGCGCAGATCATAGAAATAATAGTTGTAGCCATCAGGCCCATCCAAACTAAACTTCTTCTCATCGGTAAATACAACGGTTCTCTAGTCATTTACATGACCTCTTGGCTGCACATCCCATACCATGTAGTCTCATGCGAATTGAAGCCGCTTTTCCTTACGAGGAGCATTAAGTGGTGGCTCTTTTGTAATTTCAGGAAGATACTCACAGCTCTTAATTACTCTGCGTACTGATGACTTGCTCGCTTCCACTCCAGCTTGAGCTCTTATTTTTTACAAGGATAAGGCAGAATTAGAAGCAATTCTGATGAATTTGCTCTTCTCAAACGTAGATAAAGACAATGAAACCTTTCCTTTAAAATTTTTTCCATACCCCTCGGGGCCCTTGATGTAATTATCGACAATTGTTGGGCTCCGTCCAATTTTTGTAGCTATTGCTCGGTTGGAATATCCTTCAGAACAGTAAACATCAGTTTTAGTTTTTTCCGATAGATTTAAAATTTTCTGTTTTGCCATTTTGACTTGTAAAATGATTAAGATGTAATAAATTGTAATAAACAAATGCTCCGTACAAAAAATCATCGATTGCATTAAAAATAATAAAGTGCCTTTGTTCATGTGAACCAAAAAAATAGCGCATTTTTGGACTTTTTTCATAAATTCCTCAACAAAAGTTGTTTAGTTAAGAAACCACTATTGTCACGATTTTTTTATATCTCAAGATGTCTAGCTTCCATTTCCATTTTAAAATGCTGCAAGCGGTTGTAAATTGCAAAAGATACAGACTGTTAAATATGGAATTTTTAGTGCCTTGTAACGTGGTTTTGTCGTGGGCTGAGGTAGGCTCAGTCATGTCCAGGGTCCTTCGTTAGGAACCACCAAACCTTTTGAAATAAGAACAGAATAATTTGGCCTCTTCGGGGGTTCAAATTCAGATTCTTTATTGAGCTTTAACTTACAAAATAATTCTAATTTACAGAAATAACATCAACTGCTTCACTCGGTGGGAACACTCCCCTTAGCTTGAAATCACTCGTCTTGATTGGCAACAGTCTTCCGGGGGCACTTATCTTGGCTTAACACTCTTATTGATTGCAGGCTGATTGATTCGGGATGATCGGGCACTTAGTGCGTCGCACCTACGACTTTTCGGATTCGCTGCGTAGATCGGTATCGGATATGCGGGATGCTGGCTCGGTATGTGCTATGAATGTCCGGTGAAAACGGTTCGGTATCGGTTATCGTCAGGTGAGTTACAAAGGAACAGTGAGCCGAAGCGCTTGTGTAGGAACAGTGAGCCGAAGCCCCTGTGTAGGAATAGTAAGCCGAAACTCTTGTGTAGGAACAGTGAACCGAAGCCTCTGTGTAGGAACAGCGAGCCGAAACTCCTGTGTAGGAACAGTGAGCCGAAACTCCTGTGTAGGAACAGTAGGCCGAAGCCCCTGTGTAGGAACAGTGAGCCGAAGCCCCTGTGTAGGAATAGTAAGCCGAAACTCTTGTGTAGGAACAGTGAGCCGAAACTCCTGTGTAGGAACAGTAGGCCGAAGCCCCTGTGTAGGAACAGTGAGCCGAAACTCCTGTGTAGCAAATGTATTTACACCGTCTTTACTAAAGAACGGATCCCAAAATTTGCTCCTGTCCTTTGCAGAACTAGAGCCCCAGGCAAAATGCTATAATCTTGTCTGGAATTTGTAGTCAGGAACATGAGTCAACTAGGTGGTGAAAGAGAATATTATGACACAAATATTAGGAAATTAAAGTATACTCATACGACTACTGTGACAATGTTTTTTTATGTTTAACTCGAGCAATTGGCTTTTATTTTGGTAGACATCCTCGCTGCAATAGTGCCATGGTGTAATTTACTCCCGATTATTTAGTTTGTGGCTTCCAGGCCACAAAACTTATGCGTTTATTTAGGTCATTTCAATAATTTATGGTGTATGTATAGACATGAAAATTTACCCTATATAACTTCCACGGAAAGTTGTCAGTGTTGTATTTAATAGCAGATTGTACTTTGAAAGTCTAATATCATATTATACAAGTATATATGTAGTACAAAACTATTTATAGTACAAATTTCAAAAATGCACAACATCATTTTCATTCGTCGTAAAATGTATGTAGGAGTTGTGTTACAAAAAGTCTTACTTTGCTGACAGGGCAGTTATAGGCACAGCTAAATGTTTGACATTTTATTCCAGCAATAAAGGAAGCAGATGGTTTTCACAAAATGTTGTTTGATTGAAAGATTATCGAGGGAGATTGAAATATCTGGATGTATTTGCATTTTCTAAAAGACACAAATAACGCTTTGTCTATCAAGTTTATACAAGAGTCGTTCAGTATTTAGTTTTACGAATCTAATAACGTTTTACAATGGTGCACATTTGTCTACCAAACGATATTAAAAAAGTAAGTTGCGTTTAAAATCAAAAAAAAAAAAATTTAGTCATCAAATTTTTTGGGATGGACGACATTCTTCTTTAAATTAAAGAATAAATTATTTTTCTTCTTCTTTGAGTTTATATTATTTGATCTTTCAATTGTTATGTTTTTAATAATTGTTCGGATCAAGATCAATATCTACTAAAAATTACTTTTTCTATGAAAAAGTACATTTTAATAGAAATATTAAAAATGTGAGATTGATTATTATGGTGGATGGTTGTGAATATAGCTATTTTAATGCCCACCAAGGCATATCATCAGCTTTATACTCCACAAGTATTTAGGTATACCATCACACATTATAGGGATAAACAAATCTCAACTAAGCGAGAATTGCCTAAACCCCTACTTGTGCGAAAATATCCACAACAATACTTTACCATAACCATCAATGTTCACAACATTTCTTTCCTATGCATGCTTTCATCGAAAGCTATTGTATAGATGTTGTTGTTTCAAAAAAGAAACAACGATTGCCATGAGATAGGCGCTATATTGTACCGTCTTCAAATTATATCCGTTTGAGTTTATATTATTCGATCTTTCAATTGTTATGTTTTTAATAATTGGTCGTTTCATAGATATTGATCTTGAATAGATGTAGATATTCATAGATATTAATCCCATCAATAAATGCAAAGGATTTTTCTATATACTACACATTTTATTGCGCATTTGACTTAAACTTCATGGCAAAATATCAGACTCATTTTGATATTTCGGCCGAATGATGAAACGAAAATCGTGTCGGTGTACCGCACACATACTTATTGTTTCTAGCACAACCAACTGCCTGATTTTAAATATTGTAACCTATATTGAAACCTCTATATAAGTTCAGTAGGTTAAGTTATGTTAGGTTGTGAAGTATCGGGGATCCGCCTCAAAAATGCCCAGTTGGAACACCCATGCATTGGTTCCGGTTCATCAGCCAAAACACTAGCCATCAAGGTCACCCCACCGAGTTTTTGTCGTTATCCTACCCTTTAATGCGATTCATTATATTCTGCGGGTTATTCTTGTCTGTTGGTCCCATCCAGTTCATCTGATTTTTGACGCCGTGTCGCCCAGTATCTATGTTCCCAAGGCACCACTTGTGGAGACTAGGATTATTTCCTCTTTTCACTCCAGTACAAAGTTAAAAATAAAAATGGCTCCGAAATTCGCTTTTTTCCAATAAAGTCGTTTGTTTTCACAAAACCATTTACAATACAACTAATTCGATTTGTTTTTCGTATTTGCTTAAAATCGCGAGTTTGGCAGCTATTTTTATTTATAACTTTGTTACTTGTGGGCCGAATTTTGGACATTTTAGATAGGTATTAAAGCATATTATTTAAAATGTACATTGGGTTAAATAGGTTAAAAATAGTATTACGGTTTCAACATAATAAGCCCCAACGAAACGTCGGCGGAAAATACTGAAGTAATTTTTTACTTGCATTTTTAATATAATAGACCAAAAAAGCCTAAGAGATTAAATGAGATAAGATAAACAAATTTGAAATTTCGTAATTTTTAAAGATTTTCAAAACTTTGTACTTCTTGGTTTTTCAACTATCCATATATTTCTAGCTGGTGAGACCGAGTGTTTGAACACTTTTGTTTTTAAGGGCCACCTTAGTGAACATGTGAAACAACTTAATTTTCATTGAACCAAATAAATATGAACATCAATCTTATGTTTCGTGTTGTTGGAGCAGACTAAAACACAGTTTCGATGGGTATAGAAGAAATAACAAAAGTATTTATTTAATTCATGTAGACATAATTGATTGCATAAACTACATTACTATCTTGTACGATCCTCCAAGCCTTAAATTCGTTACTAGATTTAATGGTTATTAGGTTTACAACACTGTCCCTAAATAGACGTTTTAAAACGAAATAATGAATTTACTTTAAAAAATCTAATAGGCAAATATACTAATTTTATTTTATATTAATATTATATGTTTATATACGACGGTGGTCCCGAAACTAGTCGACCTGACAAAGAAGACAAAAAAAAGTTGGGAACAATATTCTTTATTTTTCAACTTAATCTCCATTTAGTTCGATGCACTTTTTCCAACTATATTCAATAGCTCCGGTACCTTGTTTATACTCGAACTGTCAAACTCTTTAATATAGCCAACAACCGCAGACTCTACATTTTCATTGGAGCCAGTATTCAAGTTTGAAAACAGAAAATAGTTTGGAAATATAAATTAACTTGGAAATAAAAAAATTGTGTGGCGAATAATGAAGCAATTCGAACTTTAATCCTTTAATTGACATATTCGCCATATGCGGCAGTTTTTACATAATTTCATCATCTAAGTGCTCCAATAAATTAGCACAATATTCACCGTTGATGGTTTTTCCGTTCTGAAGATAATCAATAAAAATTATCCAATGTGCATCCCAAAATAAACAGACGCCATGACCTTGCCCGCAGATGAAGCCTTCTTTGCACACGATTCTCCCATTCCAGTCCACTGCTTTGACTGATCTATTGTCTCAGGTGTGAAATGGTGGGCCCATGTCTCATCCATGGTTATAAATCGAAACATAAATACGACACTGTTTTTGCTCTATTCAAAGCAAACGCGGCACCCATATTGCGTACAGCTTTCGCATCTTAAATCTTCGGTCAATATATGATGTATATATAACACTTTTTGAAATGCCTATCATTTCAGCTAGCTAACGCACCTTCAGACGACGATCATCCAATACCATTTTGTGGAGTCTCTTAACTGTGTCTGGCGTGGACACTTCAATTGGTCGACCACTAAGGTGTTCATTTTGGCAGCTCGTATGGCCTCACTTAAGCTCTGCTATCCAATGTTTTACAATCGTAAACAAAGGAGCAGACTCCCCCAGAGTAGAATCTATCTCGACTGTAATATTGCTTGGACTGAGACCTTTCAATTGGAAATATTAAACTACATAACGGTGGCCAATTTTTTCATTTTTATAAATTCACTGAAATCGTTTTCTTTTGATGGCTTAAATAAAAATAATAAACAACGTAGCGCCTTGAAACTTAAAACATTTGTGTTATAAGGTGGCCACTTTTGACCAAAATATTTTTTTTAAACTACTGGCACCATCTATACGTCATGTCGGTTAGTTTTGGGACGGCCGTCGTATATATTTTCTATTAATATTAAATTCTATATTATCCAAATTCCTGTATCACACATGGGTATTTGTCAGCTGGTACAACTTTAGTAAATGTATCAAATAATATTTTGCTTGTTTCCAAATATTGAAGTTTATATATCGACCTGTTGTGTTCTGGAACAGTCGGAAAGAAGTTACAGTTACCTTGCGCTGTAATCGTTGAAGCCATACAGCTTCGTGCATTGCGGCAACGACGGACATGCATTCTTCCGCGGTTGAGGAGGCCAGTGCAACAGCATGTTGTCTTTTTGTGAACCAGGTGACATCTACGCCTTGCATCATAAAAATGTAGCCCGCGGATGAGCGCCTGTCATCAATATTACTGGTCCAGTCAGCGCCACAATAACCAATCAGATTAGTAGCATCATTTCTGTACATCAGAAATTTGTCTAGAGTGCCCCTTAAATGTAGCCCGCGGTTGAGCGCCTGTTATCAACATTACTGGTCCAGTCAGCGCCACAGTAACCAACCAGAATAGTAGCATCATTTCTGTACATCAGACCTTTGTCTAGAGTGCCCTTTAAATAACCATCCACTGCTTGACGGCAGCCCAATGGGCCTTCCATCGATATCCATTCTGAGCATCATACAACAATGAACCCATGTAAGGAACTTCCTTCACCTCTTCTTTCTCATCCTCCGTTGATGGGCACATTTGAAGAGACAACTTTTGGTTTACATCTACCGGCGATGATTCTGTCCAACCCATATTTGTTTAGTACATCACTGTTTAGTACATCTAATACATTTTCTGTATTTTCATCCCAAGAACGGAGGATACCTCACCAATATCCTTCATGTGAAAATTATCTGAAAGTACACGTTTCAGCTAATTCACTGTTGCAATGTTATTGGAAAAAATCAATACGTCATATACGTATATCGCAACATACAAAGCGTCTTCCATTGTTCCTCTAAAATATACGCATTGATCAATCTCGTTTCTTTTCAGGCCAAATTTAACAATGACCTTGTTTATGATATCATTCTTACTCTACTGGCTTGTTTCAAACCATAAAAAGCTTTTTTTAAAAATCATACTTAATCGGTCCCATCCTCATAAGCCTCTGGTTGATCCATGAAGATATCTTAAATTAGCTCACCATTCAGTAACGCGGTTATTGCATCAAGTTTCAGATTATATTTGTCAGATAAAGATAACAGAAACCGTATGGACGACTATCGAACAGCTGAAGCGAACGTTTCCTCATAATCGACTCATTGACGACGAGACGGGCCTTGTGACGCACTTTGAAACCATGCGTATCGTATTTAGATATACAGACCCATTTACACATTATCGACTTTCTTCCTGGTGGTAGTTCAGTCAGTGTCCATGTGCCATTATCGGCTAATGATTTCATCTCATCATCCGTTACATCGCAGCATTTGTCATCATCGGTGAAATTCAAAGCCATTGTTACTGTGGTAGGATCGGCAGGCTCTAAGCTTGTTGTAAACATGTTGTGGTCTTGGCTTCGAAACTGCATCATTTCGATAAGATACAAAATGCCAGAGATACACCAGATTTTATATTCAAATTTGTAGAATTTAAACTAAAACTTTATGAACAGAATCGAATCCAATAATTTCACCTCTGAATGTGTAACAAAGCGGTCAAAGTTCAAAATTAGTTTATCGCAGCTAAACAATTGTCGTTAAGCATTGTATGCTGTTTGCCATTGGACAGATATGTGATAATGTATAGCAAAAAATCCAATGAGTGTTCGAACTCACAGGCAATGTGTTAACACCTATTTGTTACACGGTACCTGGTTCATTTCTATGAACACATTAGGAAATGTTACATTGGAAAATAAAAAACAGCGTTCAATCGTATGATGACGTTACGTTTAAATAATATTAATACTTAAAATTATTTAAAGACCAGTGCAAGCACATGTGTCTTTATTTTCTTGCTTAATACTTTCAATTTTATTCCCACCAAAAACAAAGTCAATGGAAAGCAACCGACACATGAGCATACATACATTGTTAAGTTCGTACATACGCTACACAAGTTCACAAAATGTTCCTTGCTCTGTTGCTATCTCATTTTTATTTTTATATACGTATAACCACGTCATTATTCTCTTTGCTCTGAGAGTGCTCCGCACCCACGCAAGACAACTATTCGCTGCCGCTACATCAGTGTGTGTTTTTTCGCAGTCTGACAATTTGTGTTTCGCAGTCGGACAAATCTGTGTTCTAGGGGTAGGTCACCCTTATCATTTGGGGGTATTAAAAACAGATGTTCAGTGATTCTGAATTTGCACATACAAATCGCTCAAGCCGTTTCGGAGGAGTTTAACGCCAAACAATCTGTGATCGTAGTCGGACAAACTGAGTTTGGGTGTATTCACTTTGTGAGTTAAGTCCAGAGGTCACCAAAAATGTTTATGGTGTAGTATTGGTGAGAAAAACGATGTTGCTTCAGTTGTCGTTTAGACAGCGACGTATTGCTGATATATTAGCAAAATATGCTTATGTTCGCTTACTTGTTTACTTACTTTCTCAACGACGACTGAATGGAAGAGCATAAGAAGAAGTGTGATTTTGTTTATGTGTTGGTCTCCGCAATTGCGGTATGGGCTGGTCATGGTACAATAATATGTTCATGGTAAAGTCGTAAGAACAGCTGTTGTCATTTTTTCATGAGGTTCTTCGCTTCGGCTGTCACACTCACATGTATTTTGTTTTTGTACACTTTTGCATTCTTGTGTTGTTGGTATGTATTTGTGTAGAGTTTGGCAGCTGAAGCGAATAGAACAAAAGCAAAATGCCTGTTGTTGTTGCCTACAACAACAACAACGCACGCTGCTATTACCATGTAGATATTATTGTACCATGGGGCTGGTCATCAGTGGTTAAGTCCCTTTCCGCGCCTATAGATGTTAACACATCAAACACACGTTAGTTTTATCCATATCACTCATAGATTTAGATATGGTTCAAGAGAATGTTAGGTAAGTTTCACAGAAAGTAGGCTACCAAATTGGAAATGGAATGACATCCTCATCAGTATTAAACACATCAAATATTAGATTTCGCTACACATTGCAATGCGCATAACTACGTTATTTTAGATGTTTGTACTATTTTCCAACTATTGCGGTACAAAATTTACATAAAAAATTCGAAAAAATTCCGGAATGCCGGGAAATTTTTTTATTTTTCGCGCTTTCCGGGGAAATGAAAAAGTCCGGGAATTTGGATTCCCTAATTCCAATTAATTTTTTTTTAAATAGACTCAAGCTGCGTAGCGAAATTCCGGCTTTTGCCAAAAGAAAGTGGCAAAAGTGTTTTTCAAAAAATTTCAGCTGAGTTCACCCACATAATCGATTTCAAATACCCCTGGCACTGTAAGGCATTGACGATATCAAATATTTATACAAGAACAAAATGGAAATAAAGTTTTAATATCTTGATATCCGAGCGCTGCAATATCTTAATGCAGCAGAATGAATTGTTATAAGGGATTTTATTTTAACATATTCTTCCTATTATGTTATGCATGACCATCTTTGTGCCAAGTTATTCAATTACGTCCAATTGAAAGACATAGAGGACTAAGAAATATCAAATGAAAATAGAACAAAAACTTAGTAGCATATAAAGTGATTTTTCCAAACAACCATTTACTGTATTCACCGCTCTCTTAGACTTCATGTTCACTCGTTGTTTACATGCAATCCCGGTACAAGAATCTTATTATCCTTTTTGCACATGATGGAATTTTCATAGAGCAGTTTCTTAATCCAATTCCTATTTACTTGAAATGCGTTTTTTTTTTGTTTTTAGCTTTTAAATAGACATTTCTTAAAATGAAACATTTAATGTTTACTGTCCTTTAGAAAGGACACGAGTGACGTTACTATAACTACATTCTACGGATGGTGGAAAGTTTCATACATTTTGCATAACATCATTATTTTTTCACATAAGTCTCTGGTAAGTGCGAGGACTAGCATTGAATTTTTAATAATGGTGATATGGCTGCAGATCCTTGGGGACCCAACGTATGTATGTATGCAACAGAATTAACAAGTCATACAGGACCATTGTCTATAGCAAGTCGGTTTCATGTTCATAGATGTCTGAAGGCTGGGCTAATTATATTTGTGTTATTACAAAACTAAAGTAAAAATAAAATGTAAAATATATTTAATACGTTAGAAAAATTGTTTGCTAGATTACAAATACAAATATCTACTGGTTCTAAGGTCACTTACTTACTTGCTTACCCGGTCTCGAACAAGGCCGGGGGTCAGGGAGCTTTCTAAACGAAGATAATATGTTTCGCAACCAGTTCGCTGATTCTCAGGTTAGAGAAATTTATGAAGGGAACAGCAATCCGTTCTTTGCCTTCAAAACAACTATGTTACTTTTTCATCGGTCACAGGGAAATACATAACTTGTATGCCTTTGGAATGGTGAAGTAGACGTAATATTCCCTCCCCATCTTTGAACCTGCAAATTCACCTGGTACTAGTAAGCGGCGTTCACGACATCTGAAACCTTATCCCAATACTCCAGAATTTGACTGAAGATGAGACCTGCGTTAGTCGTGGCGAACCATATTCATCCCCACAGCTTCTGCAGTACTCATGAGCTTAGATTCTAAGTCTAGACGCAATTCTGCATATTAAATAGTGTCCACTGATCACATCTAATAATATAGATGTATCTTGACGAGGACTGGAAACCAGTTTAGCGTATGAATCAAGTCATAATTTTAATATACATAGATGTCTGTTGATCCTGCATTGTGTCCCTCCAGATCTTTCAGCATTCGCGTGCCGGAGACCTTCGATTTAAGAACTTGTATATTACACAATTTCCTTCGATATCAAGACCAAAAAAGTATATATTTTTATTAAAAAACTTCTTTACTATCTCATTTACAGATTCGTGGCAGTTGTGGGCAGTTCTTGAATACAGATTGCAGAGATTTTATGTCGTCCTGATTGTTAGAGTAGATATTGATACCCCAGGCGTTGATACCGCTTCGGCACGGCCAAGCGGGACTTCTCTCATTGATATGACATATGCTTGAAATGCACTATAATGGTCTGACAGCTGTTATACTAGGCCTATCTATACCCACCTCTTTAAAAAAGACTCCAACCCCAAGTCTAGAGGAAGAGGTGAAGAACAAACAGCATATCCCATGTAGGGGTTGTACGCGGAGCACCATACATACCATTGGTATTTTTGGAGTTTTTCCAACAGAATTCGGTAATATGATTATTTCGGTTAGAATTGGCCGGACAATATCTCTATATATTCAGTAAACTATTTTCGCCGATTTGTCCTATCATCTCCTAATGACATTTTATAGGATAATGTCTCTACGGATCCTAGACATGGTGCTGGGCTTGGAACCACGCTTTTTGGCGATAATCATACCTAGATAATCATACCTAGTTGCCAAAACGAATAACTGCGTAAAAAAAGCCTGAAGAATCTGAACTTCAGGAGTGTTTTAAAATTTTGCATAAATTTCAGATTCAAACTAACGTATATTTGTCACTGTAGCTTTATTTGTTTTATAGTTAAATTCAAAATGTTTTAGGTACATTAATTTAACCCACAGATATTAACATACCACAGTTTTGTGAAACAGGAGTTAATGTGTTTGGCTTCTGAACGCCACATATCATGCTTTTTTCTTCAGAAAATTTCTCTATCACATATGTATGTAGATACAGTGACTGAATATATAGATCAGTCTTATTAGGAACTGGGGTTTCTCTAGACTGAAAACCTGCCCATTCTCCGTGACCCACTTATGGAATCGATTAAGCCGAATAAACCCTCGAACACACTAATGGCATTTTCCCTGCACTGAAATTTCCAGATCGTCAGTATATGCTAAGACTATATAGCGTGATCCCTTAAGCTAAAGCAAAAAATTTATTACGTTGTAAATTCCAGAGAAGTAGAAAAGGGTCTACACCCTAACCCAAGGACGAAGTTAAACGCCTTCGCGTAAATAGCCCATAGATAAAAGAAATGATGTCCTTGTGTGCAATACTATTCTTAGTTTAAGGAAATTAATTTATGAATTTTATGAATTATTAATTATTAACGTAAAGACAAAAGGGATTAATTTGAATTACCAAATTTATTAAATGAATTATCTATTGCTGAATCACTTCTTGTTATTGCAACTAATCTGCTGAAATTTTACTAAAAAGAAACTATTGTGAATTGTCAATGTGCTATTTAAAAAAGTGAGTTTTCCCGTGCGCAGAAGCACTGAAGCTCGGCCACTTATCCCACAACCACAAGCCGGTGAGCATCAACTTTTCTACGAAATAAAATAAACATCTTGAACTGTAATTCATTTGGTTTTTTTTATTTCCCTTACTTATTTATACAAACATGTATAATCTCTCCATATGCGAGAAATTATACAAGTACCAGAATCTCTTATTCTATAGGAATCGCTTTCCACTCAACCACTCTCATACAGTCCACATTTCCCTACTTCACTCAAGAGACAGTGACTCAGTCTCTCGCCTACTCAACACATGCTCCTATCGATCCGCGAAAGAGGAAAGCAAGTTGAGAAGAAAATAATGAGGTAACTAATTATTCCAAACCTGTCGCCTGTTTAGTTGATCGGAATCGGTAAGTGGTTAAACACGTTTCTTTGGTTGATAATTAAGTGTAGTGTGTGCGTGTATGTGTAAAAGACGAAGATTTAAAAGAAGAAAAAACAGCATTTGCATAAAGGCAGTGGAAAAATGCAAAAAACAAAAAAACACTATTTACATAAAGTTATACGGGAAAATCACATTGAATTACGGTTAAGGTAAAAAAAAAATCAGCATTAAATTGAATATAAGATTTTAAATAGCGGTAAATAAATAAATGTAAAGACAGTGGAATACAAGGAAAAAGGGGAAAACAACATAAACATACATATATATGTACGAAGAGAAAATCTTAAAAATGACAACAAAAACGCGTTGAGAAAAACAAAATTTTTAATAATATACAGTGAAGATGACAATCAAAATAGGGAAAATGGGAATACATTAAAGAAATAATTAAAACGTGTAAACCGAAACAGAGGACTTGAAGAGGAAAACAACAGAACAGCATAAAATCTCTCGAGAAAAAAAAACGGTAAATTCATAATAAAATTCACAAGTAAGTACGAAAATTGGAGAGAATTAAAATAGTTACATACATACATACAAACTACGAGAAAAAAATTAAAAGCTTTGCCTAAGGGAATAGAATACACATATCGATGGCTTAATATAAAAAGGGCCTAACTCGATTTTTTGTTACTTGACAGGAGAAGGAAAAAACTTAATAAAATACGTAAAATTTTAGATACAACAAAAAGTTTTAATTGCAATTTCTAAAAATGTGTTGCTTCTTTTTATTAAAAATTACATTAAAACTTTTTTTGTATCTAAAATTTTACGTATTTTATTAAGTTTTTTCCTTCTTCTGTCAAGTATCAAAAAACCGAGTTAGGCCTTTTTTATATTAAGCCATCGATATGTGTATTGTATTTAGTGTATTTTCTTTCTCCTGTCAAGTAACAAAAAATCGAGTTAGGCCCTTTTTATATTAAGCCATCGATATGAATATGTACATTAGGGTGATAACTTTTTTTAGACAACATTCTCCCCAGGGCTTTTCTAATGGCAAATATTGTATTAATGATAAAAAAAACTATTTCAGTTCAATTTGTAAAAAAAACCTTACGCACCGCACCGACAGCGATTTCTAAAATGCCTTTAATATATTTTTTTTAATTTTTTTTAAACACAATTTTTTTAAAATATGGTTTATACATATGTATGTAAGTATGTAAACAAATAATAACAATAAATGATTAAAAGTAGGTATTGTAAGATATAAACTTTAGGTTCAAAGTACGCGATGTTTTACAAAGCGGATATATATCTTGTACTATTTAAATTCCACGTTTGATTCAAAACTTTAACGCGTTTGGTACGTTACCCTTTTTAACGATAGCGAAAAACTAAAAGCGCAATTCTTAATATTTGTCCATGTACTAATGTACATATATGTACGTGCGTGTACATATAAAAGTTTACATGTACATAAATCATAAAGCATATAAACGGATTGTGCAAGTTGGTACAACAAAAAAGAGCAAGTTGGTACAACAAAAAAAATGTTTTTTGATTTGTATTTATATATATACATATATTGAATATATTGCCTTGTTTTTTATGTCTTTGTAAATAATAGTGAATTAGTGTGTTTATGTTTGTTTCATTGTTTTAATTTTTTAGTTTGTTTATGTTTGTTTTTTCGAAATGAAATTGTTTGTTGAAATTTGTCTTTTGTTGTTGCTGTTGGCGTTGTTGTCTTTTATTGCTGTAGTCCATTTTAATTTTTTATTTTTCCGAAGAAAGAAAAGCGCCCGCAGGCAAAAAATTATAGTATAATTTTATTTTATTTTGGTGTGTAAAATGGACACCAGCAATAAAAGACAACAACACCAACAACAACAACTCCAAAAGACAAGAACAACATCAATAAGTTGATTAAACCAAAAAAAAATAAGGTTAAAAACATTTTTTATATGAGCCCTCAATGGGTTAAGAAATGGAAATATATTTATATACAAAGTTATAGAGTTTCACAAGGGCTTTTTAATGATACATATTTGAGGCAGATCCGATGATAAATACCTGAAGTTGGATCTAGCGCGGGAATAAAACTATTTTTCAACTCAGCGCAGAAGCCTTTACCGTTGGTGAAATTTTGGTGCAGATCTCATTTTGCTGCTAAAATAGTTTTATGCCAAATAAACAATATACAGTCGGTGTTAAAATAACGTAACAGTAATTTTATAATTTGTATACCCGATATATACAAAGTAGACAAACAAATTGCATTTTTGTGTCTTTGGAGAATATTAAAATGGAAGAGGAAAAGTTACCTTTGCGTTGGTCATACAAAGGGGAAAGTTGCATCGCAAGTCGATCGCCACTAAGATTGCTGGTCACGATCAAGTTAAAGTATACCAACCGAGGTTTTGTCTATTTTACAAATGCCTTCTCGCCCATAGATATACAGTGGAGTCAAAAAGTATGTGACAAACTATATCGAAATGGATTTAGGAAATATTTTGAAAGTCTGAACGCAATCAGAAGCTAATGAAAACAATTAAATACATTTAACAGGAATACATTTACAAATATTTAAAGTTAATTGAAATTAAAGACAAGGGTTAAATATTTTATAATTATGCACACAAATTACACACGAACAAATATACACACATATTTTCATTGGATCATTACACAATAATCGACAACAGTCTCGAAA
The DNA here is from genome assembly GCA_963931995.1 of Phaonia tiefii. Classification (NCBI taxonomy): domain Eukaryota; kingdom Metazoa; phylum Arthropoda; class Insecta; order Diptera; family Muscidae; genus Phaonia; species Phaonia tiefii. Next base: position 97,085,434 of record OZ008370.1, on the reverse strand, counting down.
CACAAGACAACTCAAACCCGGGAACATCTGAATCGCATTTAACATATTAAACACATTACAAATACTTTATCGTTTTCTCATTTATACATACATATATTTTCACTAATCCCGTTTTTCCCATGCAGGAACTGTTTGCCAAAGTTTGCGACGAATTGTAGCAGACTTTGAAGAAAATTTGTTGAAAAAGTCATCGCCGAATTGGAGGAGCTTTGTGTACACTCGGTGACAAAAGTCTTGGACGAATTGTAGTCGACTTTTGTGATAGGAAATCTCTCTCGTTAATAATAAAAATAACCGCAACTGATCGGATAAAATTTATATAATTTAAATTAAAATACATATAAAAAATACGAAACCAAATTTTTTGGGAAAATTTGAAGTACTTGAGGAAATAGTTAAAGTGAATAAAAAAACAGTTTTGTTTCTAAAAAATTTAAATTTTTAAGAGCAAGGAAATAATAATAATCGCGACAGATCGGGAAAAAATAGAAATTTTCTGAAAGGATCTAAAATGCTAAAGATCTTTGGAGAATACAAGCGAAATCTATTATTTTAATGAAATCGGGTTTTTTAACACGATTGCACACAAGCCAAAGTATTTGCTATTATTTTAATGAAATCGGGTTTTAACACGTTCGCACAACTACTCAATTGCGCTTGATTTGCCACAACCGATAGAAACTTTGGAAAAAGTTATAATATCAAACTGTTTTTTTTTCAATTTATTTGGATTTTCAATCTTTTGGTCTCGTGTACCGGAGGTGCTCGTGTTCAAGAGTATAATTTTTTTCTCGAATATTATTTTGTGGTTCAGTACAATGACAACACCCCAAGTAGCCACTGTAGACAATTAGAATGTCGGCACCGACAACAGCTCTATTGCTCTGGCACTACCGGTTCAGGAACGTTCAGAAAATGTAGCGGCATTTCCCTTGAACATGATCGATATTTATTTCATTGTGATCATCTCATAAATCTCTGCTCAAGTATTGAAAAGCATAAGATTGAATAGCAAACAGACTACATGCATGAAAAGGCTACAGACTAGCTACGAAACACGTATTCTATAACCAGCAACATCCAACGCACGCGATTTCAAAGAAAACGCCTAATTAAATTATAATGTTTGTTTCTAAACCTATTATGCTCCAAGGTCGCACATGATAGATATGATGATATCATCTCAGGGATGTAATGCCCCTAGCAATGTACCTAGATATTCCATTGTACCGAACTTTGATCCTCAGCCTGGCGCATCCAAGCAGACTTCTAGTGATATGTCAGCCGTCTTTGTCAAAGTTCCCCCTTGTGACACAGGAATTTTTAAAGGGTGTTACGAAGAATGACCGTCTTTACGTGACATGTTCACTGTGGTCTATGTAAACCATCCCAAACTTTCACACGCCCAAAAGTTATATCATGTAAGGAACAAGACGAAGGGAGATGCTGGCGCGATTGTGAAACGAGATCCACTATGCGACGACAATTTCGATTTGGCATGGAATGCTCTGAAAACTCGGTACGATGATAAACTCGTACTAGTAGACAATCAACTCAAGGTTTTATTTGAAGTTCCTAGGGCAACGGTGGAGTCTAGTGAATCTATTCACAGAATTCACACTAATGTTGTTGATTGTCTTTCCATGTTGAAGTCACTTGATGTTCCAACAGATGGATGGCATCCCATACTCATTCACCTGGTGTCAACAAAACTCCCGGAAAACACTTTGTCCCTTTTGGGTGCAGTCGTGAATTACTCATCGTGAATTACGTCTCAAATGGACGAATTTCTCAGCAACAAATTTGAAGTCGTTGAACGCAACTCTAACGTGAGGACAAATAAGTCTAAGGATAAAGTCTTATATTTCTCAAGATAAGGTAAATACGTTGTGTATACTATACGCAGAGGACCACAGCATTAGGATCTGTCACGAATTTAGGTAATTTTCACCACAACAAGGAGTTGACTTTGTATTTAAAAATAATTATTGCAACAACTGTCATCAAATCACGCAAAGGGAAGTTGCAAAAGCAAAAACGCTTGTCTCGCCTGTAAAAAAATTATACACTTTTGCACATGCCCTCAAAATGTTCAAAGTCTGCCGCTACTTCGGCCAAACCCATTGATGACTCATCACGACAGAACCGAAGTGCACGGGATGACTCCAATTGTAGAGATGAACAACCATCCACCTCCTCTCAAACACAATCCTCTCAAGTTCAAATGATGAGTCAACTTTGCTCAGAACGGCGCTAGTTCAGATTTGGCATATTGCTGAATTATACACTACTAGGCCATTAATTGAACCTGGCTCTCAGCGTACGTTTGTGTCAGAAAATATTCTACAACTCCCTTACAAGAAAAGGCATTTCGACATCTTTGGCATTGGATGCCAGATTCAGTCTTCTGACAAAGAATGCGAAATTGAGATTTGTTTCTTCCTCACAAAATTAATCGTTTATAATCAACGCTAATATCTTACCAAAGGTGATATTCCTTTCATTCCTTCTGCCTCGTTTACTATTTATAATCCAGGGGAACTTGAGAAACTGGATTTAGCTGACCCTCACTTTAACCAGTTCTCTCAGATTGACTTGATTATAGGCAATGATTCGGAACGATTTATAAATTTGGACGGAGTCATAGAAATATTTGTGTTGAGACATCCGCTTACAACACAATCTTCGGATGTGTACTCAGCAGTCCAATACGAGGCGCACACATACATTATTTTAGTACCAATGTTGTGCCTTCCGATATGCCCGATCTTACAAATCTCGTAAGAACATTTTGGGAGCAAGAAAAAGTTCCGTTCATGAGTTCATGAAAAAGGTTTTGAAAAGAGTTTTATCAAAAGACAACAAGCCACCAATTCGATGGTCGGTATGTCGTTATGCTGCCGTTCAGCAAGGAATTTCCCGACACTGTGTACCTCGGCTCCTCTCGGTTTCTTGCTCAAAAACCCCTGAACTTCAAGAACAGTATAAAAGTATAAATCTTGGTCCATATGGAAGAATCCTCATTCATGGAGATTTTTGATAATGACAAATGGAGAACATTTTATTTGCCCCATCACGCTGTGGTACGACCTAATCACAAGACTACTAAAGTTCGCGTAGTTTTCAATGCTTCCTGCTAAGTCCGGCTTTTCCTTAACGACGTGCTGTAGACACTCCCTACGCTTCAAACATATTTAGTCGCCACAACTGTTAATTATTTCCTTTAGCAGCGGCAATTACTGAGAACGAATCATATGTTGATACCATTCTAATTATCAGAAGGAATCCGTTTCGATTCCGCAAAAATGTATGAAAGTTGGTCCGTCCCAAATGGATTTCATTTACAAAAACGAACCCGAAACAGATTTTAATACGAAGTCCGTTGCGAGTTGGAGACTGATCCGAAAAAGTGAAGTAAACAATTCGCGTTTTCGAAAGGAATTTCATACGCTAACGAATTCGTTATGAGTCCCTTTCGGACAAAATGTACGAAGAAACGGATACGTCACGAATTCGTAACGGATTCACGTGATATACTGGGATCGGGGAAATGCATGTTTTTATTGGTGTGAGAGTGTGATTTGAATGTGATAATATAAATATCCGGACGGATTATGAGGTCACGTTACATATCTTGTTTGGCAATGTTCGCTAAGGTAAGCCACATGCTTACACCAGCCTTGGCGAGACTTCGCAGGTTACTTCAACCTAATCTATTACTCCATTTTACACGGTCTGAGAGCCATTGTGGGTACACTTTTCTATTACACAGGGTGATTCAGGAAGTTCCGGACAAATTTCTCCAGCGTATTCCTTGGTTCATTTCAAGAAGAAAAGTCCACTAGGACCATGTCCGAAAATGCAAGGGTGCGAAATGGCAGCGGGTTCAAAATTTTCGGATTGCTGGTCGGAGGGTAGTAGGGTAAAGTTGCTAACTTCTGAGCCAGTGGTCGGATTTTTTTGGTCTTGTTGGAAAGGTCTTTAAGACGCCTTTCAGAATTTTCAATAAAATAATATCTTAAACGTGTTAATTTACAAAAACAAATAAATGTGTGCTGTAATTTCGCTTCCAAAAACAAAAACAAACATTTTTGCATTTCAGTAAAATGGTCATAACTTTGGAACAGTAAGACCTCTGGGTCATTTTGGAAAGGTAAGAGGTATTTTAGAAAGGTAAGAGGTATAAGTTACCTGCCAATGGCTGAGCAAATTGAGGTTATGTGCATTTTTTTCCATTTTTTCCAAAAACTCTGTATCTCGGCGATTTGACTTTTTTCTACTTTTTTTTTTGATTCTGAAAGGCCTCTTAAAGACCTTTCCAACAAGCCCAAAAATCCGACCACTGGCTCAGAAGTTAGGAACTTTACCCTACTACCCTCCGAACGTCAATCAGAAAATTTTGAACCCGCTGCCATTTCGCACCCTCCATTTTCGGACATGGTCCTAGTGGTCTTTCCTTCATGAAATGAGCCAAATTTGTCCGGAACTTCCTGAATCACCCTACATAAGCACCCTCTTTAAATAAACTCAACTGTATAATGTTTATTTGATTCTAATATCGTATACCAAACTCATATTAAATACAATCTCATAATATTCTCCACTGTGATGCCTTCGGTCGAATCGTTTAAGAATTTTAATGGAAATCTTCACTAACAAATAGTTTTTCTTTATCGATAAATCAATCAAAGAATAACTAAACAATTTATTTTGCAAGTCTTCAAGGATCCCAACATTTATAATGTATTCACAGTCTTATCCGACAAAGTAATATATCACAGTCGGCCCATCGTAAATCTTTTGTGTCCGTTCTTGAAACGGGTACTGTATGATTTCGAAATGTTTTCATTGAATGGCCGAAAAAGCAAAGTACAAAACAATGAGTTTCCTTGTCGACAGCACAATGGAACTATAAGGATGTAACACTAAAAGCAACCAATACGAAATCATATATTATGCACTTGAACGCATATAAACATACATAAATAATTACGTATGTATGTATACATTGTCGGATATGTAGGCATATTTACTGGTAGTTTATGGTATCCCAACGTGCACAAAAATGGATGCGGATCCGTTCCAAACCCGTTACCAGTCCGTAAAATCATAAAAAAGCGAAATGTGAGTTACTGAATCCGTTTCGAACCCGTAACGAGTCCAGAAAATCATGAAAAATCGAATCAGTGAAATTGCGATTTAGCGGATCCGACTTGAACCCGTTAGGAGTCCGTAAAAACCCAAAAGAGACTCAGTGAAATATTTAATGTCGCAGAATCCTATCTGAGTTGCTAAATCACTAAAACTTAAAAAAAAACGTACTAAAAGATTTAAATTTAGCTGACAATGAATTTTTTATTCGTAAAAATTAATAATAACGTAAGTAAAAAAGTTCAGTGGATTAGAGGTAGAAAATCGAATTCATAACTATTTTAATTTTAAATATCAGAGCGAATCCGTTTCGAATTCGCAAAAATTTATAAAATCGGATTCGTCTCGAATGCATTTTGTTTACAAAAATTCGAATATGAAGTCTGGTCTGAGTTCGAGACGGATCCGAAAAAGTAGAAAATTCGTTGAGTCCGTAACGGATGTCCGTTTCGGACAAAATGTCTGAAGAAACGGATCCGTCTCGAATTCGTAATGGATTTATATGGTACATTGGGATACTACTGCCATTACACTGCCGAACAAAATTTTGTAAGCACATTTTTAAAAGTTTATCGAATTGACTATCTCTCTATCCGTATACTATCTCAACTTTTATGTGTGGTCTATCGACTTCTACTAATTTACTTCATTAATAGGCTTATATTTACCATTCACATCAAACAAACGTACCATCCTCAAGGGCTCTTCTGGGAAATGAACAACCTGCCTTTTCAATGGCACCTCGCTGAAAGAGTAGACCGGTGCAAGTCCATATACTCCTCATAGATCAGAAGATGCCATTGAAATTTTTACAAAATCCAGGCGTAATTAAACTGTCGGCAGCTTAAACCCCTCTAAGTCTCTCGGGCCGATATCCAGCTGAACTTCAGGCTGTTGCCGACCGATTGAACCCCTGGCTAATAAAGTTATACATCGCGTGTATAAACTTAAGATACCTAGAGGGTGAAGAAATATAAGAGTGGTGTTTATTTCCAAAGCGGGAAATGCCTCTCCTACTGTTCCTAAAGACATAACGCCTGTCGTTATTCCTACTGAAGAGCCTGTCGTTATTCCTACTGAAGACTTTGGAACGACTAATAGATGTACCCTTGCGGGCGAGTATTGATATAACTTTGTTATCTGGTACCACATGCATCAACTTATATGCGATACATTGTTGGGGAATCTATGTCAGGCAACTGGAGTAGCTGTGTATTACGTCCTGTATTCAAAAAGGGTGATCCGTTTGTATGTTCCAACTATCGACGTATCAGCCTTTTATCCATCGCATATAAGGTCTTGTCGATCGTATTATGTGAAAGACCATAGCCATAGACTGTAGCTATAAAGACAATTATTGAAAGCCTGATTGAACCTTATCAGTGTGGTTTTATACCAGGGAAGTCATGACTGGCCAAATATTCACGATACGTCAAATCAATTCAAAATAGATTTAACTCTACAGACAAAGTTGGGAGTTTTGAAATCAACACAATTCACAATTGCACTCACAGAAATATTCGGTTGAGACAGCCGAATTAGCCGTAACCGGCTAATTAACTCATTAGAGGTTGACACAACCTCATTAGAGGTTGACACAACCTCATTAGAGGTTGACACAACCTCATTAGAGGTTGACGCAACCTCATTATAGGTTGCCACAGCCAAATTAGAGGTTGTTACAACCGAATTTAGATAGTGTCACAAATTAATTATTAACGTTTTTTATTATTAAATGATGATTTATTTTCCTGTATTCTTATAAAAAATTCTAAAAGCGAGAAAATAAAGTCATACATATTGGGTGATCTATATAATAATAAATTTGTTTTACATGCCTCTTCCGACCTCTTTCAAGTCCCGGCCATCACGGAACATGGCACTAATTCTGACATTCGGCTGATGTATCGGTTGATTTAGGACCCAAACAATTTTGTATACAGACGTTTGCAGCACATCTCACATGACCGACCATGAAAAACTTGAAAACTGTTGATATCTGCTTCAATAATTTCTGCAAAATAAGACGTTTTAATACAAAACATATATTACTTTCCTTTCTTTATAACAACAAACAATTTTGAAATTTTTTAATTCTGTTTAAAATAACATTTGATTATAGAATTTTAAACGTCACATGTTAAATACATGGGATTAGGTCGTGGTAACCGAATTGAATATGAATTCGGTTGTACCCACAGAATTCATGAGAAATTCGTTTACAGCAACGGAATTGACGCCAAATTCGGTCGTTGCAACCGAATTAAGGCAAGATTCGGTTGCTGCGACCGAATTGATACCAAATTCGATAGCTACAACCGAATTGATGCCAAATTCGGTTACTACAACGGAATTAATGCCAGATTCGGTTAATCCAACTGAATTTGGTACCAATTTCGGTTCTTGCATCCGTATTTATTTCAAATTCGGTTGTTCCAACCGAAATTTTAGAAAATTTAGTTGACTGAACGAATATAATTGAAGATTCAGTTGTCACAACCGAATCAAATAAGAAACGGGGTTGCTTCAACCGAATTTCGGTTGTGGGGACTAAATTCGGTCGTAACAACCTCAATTCGGTTGTGGCAACCTCAAGTCGGTGGTAACAGTCGAATTTATGGTTGCTACAACCTCTTTTAAAACAATTAGTTCTCTGAGTGCGCTAACCAATTTATGGAAATATTTCCGTTAACATTAAATGGATCTTAAAAATTATACTTAAATTCATGGATACAATTCAATTTACAAAATTCATGAGTAAATATAAGACTGAACTTTTCAAGTTTAGACATCTGCATTGTACATGGTGGAGCGCGGAAATTTGGTTATTTGGAAATGAATTAAAAAAATTATGAACCTTAGAAAAATTGAACAGTAAGGGAAATTTTAAAATACATGGTTTTAAATTGTGTATCTAGCAAATGTCGACCCTCGCTATCCACACACTGCTGCATACGTTTCTCAAGTTTTTATGAGCTCTAACAAGCATGTCGACTGGTATTCTGCCCATTTCAGTCTCAATATTGTTAATTAGGTCTTCCAAGGTGTTGGGATGGTTCGTACACATGACACATTCCCTGCTGTTCTCAATGAAGTTACCCACTTTACAATTGATTACCGTCCAGGAACACTTCCGCATGGAGGAACAGCGAATCGTAGACGAAAAGCACTCGGCCTGCAATGATCGAGTGCGCATTTGAAAAATACGCTTCAACACAAAATGACCTCTGCTCACGTGTTCAATGCATGATGGCAACTGAAAGGCAGACGAATACAAATCTCCCGTCAGCCACTATAAGCCACGTATACTCTCTTCGACCAACAGTGCGGCCACAGCCTGCAGTGCAAAAAAAAAACAAATTACCGTGCTCCACCCTGTACCATTATACTCAATGGAGCATTCCACCATCACAATTTCCAATTGAAAATTGTTGCTGTGTTTGATGTGTATAAATAATCCGATGTTTCAAGTTTGTAATAAAAATTAATTGTTTCTCTAATAATAATCGTTATTTTGCATAAAGTTTGAGTTTCTCATCATCCGTTTGAATTGAATTTATATGAAAATTGTAAAGTGAAAAGCAATAGTGATCAACAATTCTTGTCTTCCTGGTTGTGCGATGCAAATGCCCATTGGAGCGGTGCTGGTTGTAATGGTAGGACATTTGATTTAATTGTTGATCGTTCTAAAGGTCTTCGCTGGTTTGAATTGTAGGACCCTAGATGTTAATTTTTATAGAATGTTCAGAGATGCAAAACTTAGTATTATATAATCTTAAATCCAATATGGCAAATTTCACTGTAAATTTTAATGGGATGGATTCTTTATTTTCGAGTTTTGAATACATCGATGGTTCACCGAAACGTAAAAAAACTTCACAGAGTTTAGTTATAAATTTTGGAAATGGACTTTCGAAGTCGTCAAATCTGATAAGCTTGCACTCCCCAGTTAAGGGTGAGAATTTCACTAACCATTCGATTCTTTGTGACCGTCGGTGGTGCAATGGGTAGTGTGCGCGCCTCTTGTACTTGAGATCCTGGATTCGATCCCTGCTCTGACCACCTTAAAATTTCTTTCTTAGCCATGAAAATGAACCGGTGTAAACCAGTAGGTCCCAATCAGTGAGTATAAAACTAGAAAGCGCACAGCTCACTGGTTGTGAGAAGCTCTCCCCGATTCCTTCATGGGATGTAATGGGAAATCATTTATTTATTTTTTATATTCGATTCCTCCAATAATTGATTCTTCTCCATCTGTTGATAATTGTTTTGTTGAGTATAATAGCTCGGCTGTATCTCCACCCTCTGATCTTGTTTCAGGTGCGAATCCATCAATTCTGATGGAGGTGGCAGGGAATATACTGAATAATGTTGTTCCACTTCCTTCTGTATCTTCCATCTTTGCAGTAAATCCAAATTTTGGTAGTTGTGCCTCCTAGGAGAACTACGTTTTTATCAGGACTGTCAGCGGATACCGCTGTTGAAAATATCGGCAATTATATCAAATCCAAACTTTCTGATTTGGGTGACGACTTCGATATATTTAAGTTAAATATCTCTCAGCCAAGGGAGGTTTCTTCTGTTAAAGTTATGGCTCCGGGTAAAAACTTTGCCGACATTATGAGTAAAAATTTTTGGCCAGAGGATATTTTGGTGCGCGAATATGTTTACAGATTCGATGTGTCTTCCGCTTCAAATGCCGTCTCAAAAAACTAAATTCCTTTCTGTCGATGTTGTATCAGAATTTTAGAGGTTTAAATACTAAGTAGAAGGATATTTACTTAAACAGTATTGATTGAGGTTATGGTGTTATCTGTCGGTCTGAAACTTGGTTAAAACCTGGCTTAATCGATTCGGCATTTTTTTTGTTTGCTAAGATTATCAGGTATTCAGAAAGATAGGTTAGATGCTAAAACCGGAGGTGGAGTTTTTATTGCGGTGCATTGTACCGTTCCTGCTGTGTGGGATAACATTTCTTCCGATTATGATTCTGAGTTCATATTCGTTCGTCTTCGTTGTGATGGTAAATACATTCTAATTAGCTGTTCTAAATTCATGTGTGAATGACTACAAGTGTGTGGACAATGGATTCTAGTTCAGACATTATTTGTGTTGGGGTTTTCAATTTACTGTTCACTTCATGGGTCCATTTGCATTTGGATGTTATGATTAGATATTTACCTTCGTCTTTATCCACTCTTATGGATGGTTTCTGGGAGGGTATATCTGGTATAGGGTTTTATCAGTTTAACAATATGCCGAAAGCTAATAATTGCATTTTTGGCCTACTATTTTCGAACAGTCAGAATATCTCTCTCTTTCGAACTTCTCCTTTAGTTAGTTCTGAGGATAAGCACCATCCAACAGTAAGAGTTTCTCACGACATTGGTGTGGACAGTTTCGGAAAACGTCGGAATATTGATCGTGCTGTCATGTAACATTTTTCTAAAACAAATTTTGCGCTATGCAGAACAATTTTTGATAACTCTTCATGGGTTAATAGTGTCGATCTTCATTGCGCAGATGACAATTTCTATGATATTATAAATTCGGGATTTTCGCTTTATGTTCCCTGTCAGGCTGTGGTGCTGGAAACAGGTCCTCGGTGGTTCACTATTGAACTAAGACGTCTTCGCAGGGTTACCATCTGAAAATTTCTGAAAGAAAGGTTTCTCTGGTTAAAAAAAGAGTATATTTGGATTTTTCTGAGGAGAATTTTTTAAAATAAAAGAAATAAAAACTGGAACATAAAATAAATTTATTTTAAACAATATTCCATTTTTGTAGTAATGTGCACATTTTGTAAATGCATATTTATATTAGTACCACAACATATTGATACCCCTACAACACTCTGGTTTAAAAACCAAAAATTTAAACCGCATGAAATTTTTATTAAAGTAAAAAAATAATCATAACTGTTTTCAAAAGTATATATAACTAACTACTATTGATCTTAAAAATTACTTGCAAATTATACACCTTTCAAACGCATCACGTAATCATCATAATTTTTATGTTTTTCTTTGGTTCAAACCCCAATTACACAAAAAGTTTTTATCCCAAAAATCTTTTCAGTGTAGAAAAAAGTAAAATTAAGTGGAATTGATAATTAAGTGGAATTTGATAATTGTAAATGATGATGAGTAAATAAACATAGTTATATAGTGAAAGGTGTTTTCTTGTTTGGCGAAAGAAACTTATTACTGGCAATTTTTGAACGAAAAACTCGACGAACGTCGGAAAGTTACTTTTTAACAACCTACTTTTACAACCTGATTTTAGAGGTAAGCTGTGTTCCCTAAAGTTGAAGCCCAAAAAATTTGGAAGAAAGAAAGTTTACCGGTAGAAGTTGAAGAAAGTTTACCGGTACAACCATCCAAATTGAAGTTAGTGGCTGTCAAAAGTGTGTCAAAATCGAAAATTAAAAAAAAACTAATCTGATAGTCACAATAAAAATTTTTTTTATGAAACCGTAATTGTACTCAGGAATCTAATGATGCAGCTCGATTTCTCGAACGCGAATTAGAGTAAAACCGTCCTCTCCGACATTGTCTTAAAAAATTACACAGTGTAACTATCATAGTGTAGTTATACTGCAATATTTTACTAATGTACTGCAGAGCAAATATATAAACATATAGAGGAGAGAAAAAAGCGACTCTGGACTCTGAAATCCAAATCCTTTTCTGTGTAATATTTTTTGTGTAAATATTTTCACTAATTGAAAAAAATGCTGATATGTTATATCATAAGAAGTTAAAATCTATTAAAAATAACTCTTCCGATCGAATAAAATATGCAAAGAGTTTCCGAAAATTCACGCAAGATTTGAATTTCATGTCACTTTTATATAACGGGTTTTAAAAAGATTGCTGACAGTTCAGAATTATTTTAAATGGAATTCTGAATTACTGCTCCGTCATTGTTGCGAAATATTTTAAAAAATAGTCAGGGGTTTCGAATATCATCATCTTCAACGATGAGGGTCATTGTCATTTTGGTGGCTGCGCTAATCGCCGAAATTTTCGTACTTGAGGTTGAGCAAAAACACGAGTGATTGTTGAGCAGCAAATGCATCAAACGATGTTTGATGTAGATTTTGGGCTGGAGCATCATCGAACAGTTTTCCTTCGAAAATGCGGCCGGTCGGGCCATACAAGTCAAGGGTGCTCTTAGGACGACATCTTTTCCTTAATTAAATCATTAGGATGTGGATGATATAGTTAGTTTTTCAAGATTCACCAAGACGGTGATGAATGTCATTCATCCCGAGAAAAAATTTAATTACATTCAATCTGCCGTGCATTTTGGAAGACCCTGTATAAATAAGAAAATTTTTTTATTTTACGTTGTTTGGACTAAGTGCAAGTGCTCCTTGAGTTATCCAGTATTCAGTGTGAGATTTTCTAAACGAGATACTGTATCATCAGAGTTGAGTAGGACTGTTAATACTGCGAAAGCTGGGTAACAAAAGATATAGTGTTCCATCTTTGGCTTTGAATTATATAGTCTGATTGAATTCTTTGCATCTGTGCTCTCAGAGTGGAGTATCCCATTAAAGTACCCATGAGCCAAATAATTTTGAGTTAATTAACCCTCTGGTCGTGTGACCACTCGAACCAACTCATAATATCCTTGCCGTTCTACACCCGTCTGACGTGTGTCGTAGTTTTATGTGGGATATTCACGCTAATATGTGGTGATGCTAGAGAGGATGGAGCAGAAGTTAGGTTGTTTATGCAAAATACAATTCACCTTCTGTCCGTAGGCCCTAATAAAGGGTTTTTCAACAGAGACGCTACAAAAGTAAATCGATAGGGACAGCAAATGACGCCATATTTTTTCCCGCTCTTTCGACATTTATCTTCAGTAACGTTTGCCATTTCATCATGGAAAGATATACGAGCCAACAACGAGTCGAAATTATTAAAATCTACTACCGAAATTTGGAGTCAGTGGCCTCAACTTTAAGAGCGCTACGTCCAATTTATGATGAGGCTCATTTCTGGCTGAATGGCTTCGTCAATAAGCAAAATATGCGTTATTGGTCAGACTGCAATCCACACGTAATCCATGAGTCATCATTGCAGCCCGAAAAAATTCCGGTTTGGTACGGTTTATGGGCCGGCGGCGTCATTGGGCCGTACTTCTTCCGTGATGATCAAGACCGGCACATTACTGTGAATGCGAATCGCTACCGTTCAATGATAACCAATATTTTTGGTCACAATTGGATAATATGGACTTGGAGGACATGTGGTTCCAACAGGACGGCGCCACAAGCCACACAGCGAATGCCACAGTCAATTTATTGGAAACCAAGTTTGGTGAACGTGTTATCTCACCAAATGCCCCAGTCATTGGCCGCCTCGGTCGTGCGATTTGATGCCGTAAGATTATTTCCTGTGGGGCTACGTCAAATCTATGGTCTATGCCAACAAGCCAGCGACGATTGATGAACTTCGTACGAATATCGAACGTGAAATTGCAGCAGTATCGGCCGATTTATGCTCGAAACCCGTCGAAAATTTCGTTCAGCGTCTGGACTTCTGCAAGCGTGCCCGTGGTGGCCATGCAAAATAAATCGAGTCCCATACATAATGGCATAGAACGTACTTTCACAGGAATAAAGAATTGCATGGGGTATCTCAAACCGGTTTTGTTTTATTTAAAAAAACTTTTGTAGCGCTCTTATTGAAAACCCCTTTACTTGTTTCTGTTTTGACGAAATAAAAAAATAAATAAATGGTTTCCCTTAACATCCCATGTAGGGATTAGGGAGAGCTTCTCACAACCAGTGAGCTGTGCTTGTTCTAGTTTTACACTCACTGATGGGGACCTACATTTTTACACCGCTTCCGAATGGTATTTTGAGAAGCTTTTTGATGGCTTAATACTCGATAGTGTCGCCGTCACTAAACGAAGTGACCGCCACCGAAATAAATTTAAGATGGTCACAGCAGGGATCGAACAAAGGATGTCATGTACAACAGCCATTGCACCATTTGACGAAACACTGTCTGATTTATAGAAACGGGGCGAGACGAAAATGTAAGGCATACAAATTCTGTAGAAGCCGTTACGATGTAGAGGAATCCACTCCATAGCTTCTCTGTCAGTTATACTATGCGATCCTACTCAGTTGGAGACCTGCGTGAGTTGCTCAACATACGCGACAAGAGAATCTTGGTCATCTTCGAAGAAATTAAATGTTTTTCGTTATCCCTTACTATCGCAATGGACTAAATACCTTAGTGAGTCGTGTTTCGATTACCGTAACCAAGATAACAATAGCCAAGATAACAATAGTGGAGAAAGGCTCCTGAGGAGAAAGGCTTCTGATAATATCGGCGCTTGACTATCAGTTCATATGTTTATCCATCGTTCAACCATTTCACACTTTCCGTGATTGCTTAAACCTTTGCTTGAAAAACAGGGTACAGTACATGTGGACATTATAAACAGTACTATTCCTGTTCTCCCATAGCCAGTCAACAGAAATTTGACGTGTGTAACCGGACCCCTTGCGCGTGCACTCACACTGTCAAAGTAAGTGTGCAAAAGAATAGCCTACGATGATAATGATTGCTAATTGAAAAACTAGTAATAAACTAAAGCTCAACGTGAGCTAGTCTACAAAATTCAGCTGTGTCTATATTCAAAATTTTCAGATTAACGCTGTTCTGGCGTGCGGTCAAAATCTTACACATAGAACGTGTACTTAACCCTGATTTTGTCTTTGATATTATGTCCTCTGATGTTACGTCGTGTCCCCGAAAAACTTCCAGTTGCAATTCTCTGTTGTATATGTGACATTTTATTGCTACTACACGGTATTTTTTGTATAACGGTGCACTCTTCTGTGTAGATATTAATAACAATTTCATCTTTAATGTACTCGGACGCTAAAGCCAAGTGCCATTTCTCAAATCTATGAGTTCTTAGGCTGGCGGCATATTATATGTTCAAAACAAACAATAGTTGTCGATTTTCAAACCCATTGCAAAATATACTACAACCCTATATTTTTCACACATTTTTCCATATAGCCAGTGTAAGGCATGACCACAACAAAATTATCTGTTGATACTGTATGTAATTAAGTATTTAAATTTCAACATTTCATGTAGACTACAACATAATTGGTCAATATTGAAGATATACATCAATACAAAATATAAATTTTTACACATTTAAAAGAAATTGTTTACTTGGAAATCCGAACAAATCTATATTACAGTGAATTACAGATGGAACAATTAAGTCTTATCATTGTCATAACTACGGGAAACCTTTTCCAAATTAGTTGTTCTTTACCACAGAATTACATGAAACCTCTACACTCACTTTCTTACGCTACAATCAATGGAATCCAATGCCAGTAAACAACTGACAGCTTTGAATATTATTTGCTCATAATTTAAAATAGCGTTACTAGTTCATTCTGCCGACCATTCAGATTCACCATTTTATCAAATTGTAACATTTTTTGTGGTAGTACTTATATGTCATTTGTCCACCTTCCCCAGTGTTATTGGAATTTCTAGGCAAGTAAGCAATTAAGATACCAATCTAATCCACCCTGCACCCATATCTCTATCATAGACCCAAATCTATGTATACTCGATTCCATGTTGTGTGACATGTGTCAATATCAAAATTAACGATATCGTGTCATACTCATCTCACTAAATACAGCCGGCAATAACTGTCAATAATTGGAATTTTTTTTTGTTAGTGCACGAACTAACAACAAATGTCTCAATGTCATTTAGAGTATGACAAAATGTCAAAGTGTTGTCTCATTTATTTGCAGGGATGTCAAATGTGCTACGTCCGTGATCCCTGAATAACATCTACATGAAGGAATGGAAATAGACACAGTTCTATCAATGTCAATTTTATGTTCTTGCAATGTCAATTCTAAGATAAATAGACTTTAACCTGTCACAGATAACAGTGAGTATCGAAGTCGTTTAATCCACAATCAGTACCGCTTACATCCCAACATTTATGTCGTTATGCAAATCAAAGTAGAGCCATTGCGTTGGCTAAGATATGTCAGTAGAATGCATTAAGAACAAGTAGCACAAAAGGAGTACGAATACGCTCCTGTAGTCAGTCATAAACTAGTATGGCCAACACAGACAGAAAATCGCTCGCCGTTTAAACGAAACCTTGCTACAGTGCAAAGATCCTACCATTCGACAAATTGATGTTGCTGCAAATAAAAAATTACACATTGGTTTGTAAAAAATTTGCACTTCGTAGATGTAACAACTTATTTTTCTTTCCTGCAACAATTATATTTATATTGAAGTAAAAACATTAAAGATTGAAAAAATATAAGATTATGTTATTACAACTATTGTTATTTGGTTTATTTTGAACCGTTTAATTAGTTTAGTACTATTATTTATTTATTTTTTACACTGAAAGAAAATGCAACATCAAATTTGATTAAAACATTTCCTCATTTTCCAACCTACTACACATTTCATTGAATTGATGAATATTTTCATCAATAGTTTACGTTGATTCACCGACATTGTTACATCAAGTGTAAATTTTTCCGCAATTTGATGTAAGTTGTTGTTGAAGTAAATTTTTCACCATTTTGATGTAAATTTTTCATCAATTTTGCTGTTAATTGAAATTAAATTAAATTAGATGAAAGGTTGTCATCAATTTAATGTAAGTTTGTCATAAATTTTATGTAAATTAGTAGTAATTTTGATGTAAATTGCTTGCTAAAGAGTAGCCAATCCCTTTGGCCTATTTTTCATCGAAAAAACTTCACAAGTACACGACATAAGATCACATATTTATCATAATAATAATATTTTCTGTCCATTGCACTATTTTTTATTAAGTATATATTTTCAATTTTCACTACTTTTGTTTCCTTTTTTTGTTCAATACTACGTCCATATTTTGAATCGATCCCACTAACTATTTCCAAATTCCAATGATGAAGATTGATGTAAAAAATGTCATCAATTACATGAACCTGAAAAAGGTGAAGAAACGCACAATCTTCAAATTGCGGAACATTTCATCACCTCAATGAAGAACAATTGATGAACATCTATTATCAATTTGATGCGAAGATTTTTTTTCAGTGTTCCTTTGCCAATATTTATAGTTAATCGAAAAATTTAGTTCCACCAGCGAATCTGTTGTTAATGCAACGAACCAAATTTTTATGAATATCAAAAATAATAGGCCTGCAAGAGAAAGTGGCCAGCGTAGTGGTGTGCTATGCATATATCGTAAATCAGTTCCTGTACAACAACCAATAGTAGCCTATGTATATATTTCTGAGCCGGTATAATTTAAAATAATTGCTATTGTTTTAACCAAGCAAAAAGTTTATTTATTACTTTAATAATTTCAATATTTATAATGAAAAATAATTTAATTCAATATTATGAAGTTTGACAATTTGGAAAAATTAATTGTTGTATTAGGGTCGCTGTATATATTTCTGGCCTAATAATGAAACAAAAACCAGTACATAAGTATCAGTCGGGTGAACCGACTTAATCATATACTCACCCTAAGTCATCCATTGCGTGGGGGTTGTGTTAAAAAACGTCCATACTCAAAAGTGACCATATTCATATTGCTCTAAATATTATTAAATACCCAATTAGTTACGATCCTAAGTGGTTTTGGGGAATTGTTTCCCTCCCAATATTTTTATGCAAGGTGCAAAAATGGGCATGGCAAGTTATTGCGAACATTTTGATCAGTCCCAATTTTGATTATGATCGGATATGATTTATTGGAGATACCGAGTCATGGGAGGTACGAAACTCGGCGTGGCACAATAGAAGTTATTAATTACACAGTAGCTTTTAGCAAAATATTCACAAGTTCCGAATTTTATTAAGATCGGTTGTAGTTTATGAGAGTTATCGTATCGAGCCAGACAGACAGACGGACATGGCTCAAACGCCTTAAAAAGTCATAAAACGAATTTCTTCCAAAGATACTAAGGGTCTAACATGGCTCCTTCTATGTGTTACATTTTTTTACGTATAAACTGATATATACCCCTATCCCTATGGGTGAGGGTATAAATATTGATGATCGATATTGGTTTTACACTGTTTTTCAAAATGTTCTCAATAAATCTGTGTCAAAAAGGAAAAACGTCTTAAGTGCACTTAGGAAAATATTGACTAAGTGCACTACGATAACCACTGGAGTCTCAATCAACTCCAGATTCAGTTTTTGTTTAATTTGACTTATGTAGCAGTAAGTCATACACCAGATATTGTTTACATATCTAATTAAATCTCAGAACTTCCCATGGAAAGTACCTCCTAAAGATGCTCACCTAAAAAAATTGGAAATGCACATAAGTCGTTTTTCCCTTTCGCCACAGAAATATCAATGCACTTTTGTAAATCACTGTTTTTGCTGGTCAAATACGCGTTTGTTTGAACCGATGTGTGAGAGCTAGCATTATCGTGATACAGAATGATTCTTCTTTGGGCGTTCGTTTCATTAGACCACCAAAAACTTCTTGCAACGAAATGGTTGTGTGCCACTCAGAATTTACTGTCTTAAACTTCTCTAACAACACAACCAATTATGCCGAAGAATTGGCTATTTGCTTTGAAGTGGTTGGTGCGCGTACAACTTTTGTTGGATTTGGCTTGTCTTGGAAGCCCATACAGTCGATAACTGTTTAGTCTATAGGTTCATATGCTTTCATCTGTGACTAGTCTCCTGTCATAATACTAAGGACAGCTTTTTAAGCACCACCAGTAAAATGTGATGGTGCACCAATCGGCACGATTCTTTTTTTGAGCGATTGACAAGTAATGAGGAATTCACAAAAAAAAACATAGAACAAAAAATGGTTCCCATTACATCTCATGAAGGTATTGGGGGAGCTGTTCACAACCAGTCAGCTGTGCGCGTTCTAGTTTTACTCTCACTGGTTGGGACCTTCAGTTTTACACCGGTTCCGAAAGGTATTTTTGTGAATCTTTTTCACGGCTAAATACTCGATAGTGTCGCCGTCACTAAGGGAAGCTGGCCGCTGTCGAAAGACATTATAGGTGGTCTGAGCAGGTATCGAATCCACGTACTCACGTACCAGAGCCGCGTACGCTACCACTATCCACTACGAGCAACTATTTCTTTACTTTCAAATGCAGTGTTGAATGTACGATAGTGGAAATAATGGACAAGATTGTCTCCATCTCACGGTATGTTCCATGACTGTCTTGCAATACCAGTTCACGCAGAGCATTGATGCTTTCTGGCACAACATCCGATTTTGGACGAGCTGCACAAAATACGTCCTGAAGCGAACGTCGGTCCCGATTGGATTCATTGTACAAGTTTTTCACAGTACAGTACAGGATGGAGCATCATCGGCATATAAAGATTTAAGTTTATCAATCCACTCTTCTCTTGATATTCCAAGACGAAAGTTGTGAAAAATATTCGCACGAAAATGTGTACGAGGTAATTGAATTTTTTTACTGAGATGCATTTTCAGGTCACTAAAAAACCTGAAATAATTCGCGCACGTCAATACGTTCTGAATACCATCAAGCTAATTCCTGTAACACTATTCAATGCAATCTGGCAGCACTAAAAATTGTAACGAAGAATTTTTTTTAATGAGGAATTTATTGAAGTTGTGGCACAAATTTATTGCATGGTTTTATCTGAATTTTTTTTTAAATTATTGCCCAATATTTGCAACTTATTTTTTAATAACTGTAACAGATTCTAATCGTTTTTATACCATCACCCATAGGATGGGGGTATATATGATTTAATACGGGGAAAAAATGTAACGCATCTTAGTATCTTTGGACGAAATTTCTTTTACGACATTTTAAGACAATTGAGGCATGTCCGTCTGTCTGTCTGGCTGGCTGGAAATTTTGTCAGTGACTATTATTTGCCAATATTGAGTTTGGGATTGAAACTGGGCGTTTTGACCACGCCCCTTCTGGTACGTCCCATACAAATCGCCACATTTAGCACAAAATAATATTTCTTTCAAACCTTTCTTCTGGTATATGTGATTAGCTTCAACTCTCACACCGGTTAATAATCTGTAAATGCCTACTTAACTGGAGGAAATGGGCGACATTGTCACGCCCATTCTGGTACCTCCCATATAAAACAGGGTGTTCGTCCGGGTTGTCAATCCAATAAATTGCGTGAAAAACTTCCGACCGTAATGAAATTAGGTGGGACTTCATGTTATCAAAGCCCAATCAGCGATTAAAACAAGGGTGATTTTGTCACACCCATTTTGATTCACCATACAAAAGTTGTTTGGCCATCTGATTGTTCGCCACGAGATGTTCCGCAAATTAGGCTCTCCTATAGAAAATGAGCTGTTTTGCCACACCCACTCTGGCGCCTTCCTTATAATAATTGGGCGGATGACTGGTTGATCGATACGAAAATTCGGCAATATTTTGCTAAAAGCTACTATGTAACTAATAACTCCCATACATACAAAAGTTGGCGTATTTCCGGTTTGCCATCGCGATGTCTCCAATAAATCATGACCGATCTTAATAAAATTTGGTACTGATTAAACTTTTGGCAACAACTTCCCATACCCATGTTTGTACCTCGCATATAAATATTGGGAGGGAAAAAAATTTCCCAAAACCACTTAGTATCGTAACTAATTTAGGTATTCAAAAATATTTAGAATATGAAAATGAAAATGGTCACTTTTGAGTATGGGCTTTTTTTAATAGAACTCCCATGCAATGGATGGCTTAGTGTGAGGGTATGATTAAGTCGGTTCACCCGACTGAAACTTATGTACTGGTTTTTATACCATCCTACTAAGGATGATCTCTACTTTACCATTTTTGGACTTGTCTCCGTATTGTCGTCAACGTTACAAATAATTATGAATCATTAAAACCACAATCAGAATGGAAGTGGCGCAATGCTGTATCCTCGCACAAGTATCTTCGATAGGGGCTAATTCCAGTTGTTACTACGATGGGTACGATCCCTGTTCTGGCTTCCTTAAATTACGTGAAAGCGATACTATTGAGTATTTAGGCATGATAAAGTTTCTCAAAATATCTTTCGACATCGGTGTAATATATAGGTCCCAAGCAGTGTGTATAAAACTACACTGAAAGAAAATCTTTACATCACATCGCTGATAAATGTTGTTGAAAATATATGCATAAGAGAAAGTAGTGCAAGGGGGTACAAAGAATATCCACGGTATTCGCATTTTCTATATGGTTTTATACTCTGTTCTTGTGATTTTTTACAATGAAAAACAGTCCAAAGAATTTGGCTACACATTAGCATACAACTTACGTCAATATTATGACCAATATACATCAAATTGAAGACAAACTTACACCAAATTGATGACATCCTTACATAAACAATTTACATCAAAATGGGGAAAATTTACATCAACTTGGTGACAAACTTACATCAATTTGATGAAAACTGTACATCAACTTAATGTAACGATGTCGTTAAATCAACATTAACTATTGATGAAATTTGGATGAAACGTTTTTCATCAATTTAATGAAATGTGTCTTAATTATTATTAATGGTTCGGAGCTTTCGTCAGAGTTGGAAAACACTTTGGCAATAACTTCTGTTTTCGAAACTGGAATAAATGCGTGCAATGATTTAGTTCCGGCAATATTAATTGATATATTATATCTGCTTTCACAAATATCAATCTCTTCAGCATATTCTTCCATTGAGCTGACTGAGACATTGATTTCTGGTAATGATTTTGCGTAATCAAACAAATCTGTAGCGTTTATAATTTGGTTTTCTAGTGGTCTCTGTAAACTTGCTTTTGCTGCAGCTCTTTTCAATGCTCCCGCAACACCATCGCATGGACCTTTCCCGTGAGATGTAGCAAAAAAGTGCCATTCGGCCTTGCAACCGAAATCTTGTTCATGGTGGACCAAGTTTACAAAGATTTTGCGATTTTTATATTGTGCAGCACAACCATCAGAAAAGTAAATAATTTTTCCACAGACTGTTGGGAGCTATGTCTTAAGAAATATATGAGTTTATTTTGAAATAGATGCACTGCTACAGTATTGTGTTCCAAAATATCGGAAATGACTACATAGCTTGTGTGTTCAAGGTTTCCCCCATTATTTTTATAGTAGATCATAAACGGATGGATAGTAGCTGGAGTATTATTCCAGTGATAGCTTTGCACTGAATCTTGAACTATAAGCGAATAGTTTTCAGCAAAATCACAAATTGCTAGATACTCTCCAGGTGCTAAATTAGCTTTTACTTTCTCCAGGAAGTTATTTTGTTCTTTCGCAATAAAACTGTGCGTTATTAATTTTTTCATTTGATTGGCAAGAGTTTCTAAAAATTCGTATACGGGCATTACCTGTGTCACAAGATTCGACCGATTGTACCCACTGCTTGAAAGTAATAGACTCCACATCATTCTGCAAATATGCAGAATGCAAATTGTGTTTTATATTTGCATCGCCTGAACAAAATGAGCACTTTCCGAGGTAGCAATTAACTGCCGGTGGATTACATATAGCTTGGGAAATCCAATGCTGGTAGGTTGGAACATTTAGATTTGCTGTCTCGGATATGGTTTGAATTTTTCCTCCCACGAACATAAGTTTTGTATTTTGATGAAGAGCACACACACATACGGTATGTGTTCCACTTCCTCCAATTAATATGCACTCCAGTGGCCGCAATTCAGCAAATTTGGAAAATCCTATTTTCATAAAAGGGTACTCGTCTTTAAATAACTTAAAAAGTTCTTTAAGATTGCAAAGAATCAATCGTTTCTGTTCTTTTATTTTTTCTCCAGCATCATTCTTAATTGTTTTGTAATCTCTTTTTCCCGGCATGACACGGCTATTATCATCATGTGTATAGAATTTTTGAACAGCATCTTCCACACCTATGGAAATACCTTTGCAAATTTTCGCTTTAGGAGGAGCTAAAAAGCAATCACTATCAATTAATTTTTTTGCTTTGTGAGCCATGTGACACGATGATTCGAATTCAGTTTCAATTTTTCTAATACCCCATGTTCTTGGTAAGACCGTTAGAATTTTTAATTGTTGATCTCTACTTTCCTTTGCCGCTTTGAAATTTTCTTTTAAATTATCCAAAATTGCATGGTCATCACTGAGGGCTTTAAACCAAAAAGCTTAGATTCGAATGTAATTATTATTTTTGTTAACAATTTTCTTTTTTGATTTTTTGTTCGAAGTTCTTTTAAGTTTATTGGAGATACATTCAAAACTTTCAAGCATTTATTTAGGTAAAATAATGCTGAGTTTCTATCTTCATCAAAAACTTCCATAGTTTCGTCGGCGGATGAGTCATCTTCATCATTTGATTCATTGTCTTCCATCAGTATATCTTCGTCCGGGTTGGATTCTATGTTTTTCTCTTCTGACGAAGAAAGTATCAATTTTTGTTCTGCCACTTGAGACCTACATCGATTACAGATAAATTGTTCTTCGGACACAATTTTAGAATAGACAAGGGTACACTTCGAAGATTTTTTTTATACCAAAGATATAAGATTTTTCAAAAAAGGTATTGAAAATTTCGAAATTGCAATAACTTTCATAATTTTGAATTTAAAAACAAACAAATTTCCAATTTTGTTTACAACACCAAACTGAACCAACGTACAAAGTTTCATCAAAATCGCAGACCTATCATGAAACTAGTGATCGGTTTCCCATGGAATTGCTCATGTAGCTAAATTTGAATATGTACATCTAAATTCACATGAAGTACAGAGCATGTTCCAGAAAGTTCATGAATTGTACCAGAGAGTAAACACAATTCATCAAGAATGTACAAAACGCGCAAAAGTACAATGGATATTAAAAAGTTGCAAAGTGTACCATAAATGCTTACACAGTGCACCAAAATGTAGATCTATTATACCAAAAAAGCCTATAATGTGTACCAAAATGTATACCAAAAGGATATAAAGGGAGTCAAAAATGTACATGAAATGTGCAAGTAAAGTAGTTTTGGCTGCACTTTAAGAACGTTTTTTAGTACACTGTTTGTAGTTTTTGTCAATCATGAAACAGAGGCTAAAAGCGCCAGCAGATGTGAAGATATGAAAACGGTCTTCGAAGTCATTCGAAAACTCTCTAACAAAAAAAAACTACAACCAGCTGGTGAAGGACAAGAGCGGCAGAATACTCACAACACCTGAAGAACAAATAGCTTGTTGGCGGGAACATTTTCAGGAAATTTTAAATCGGCACCACATACCTCCAGAGGTACGAGTTAGTCCAAATTTCTCACACTCCCAATACACGAGGGAAGTTGCTTGAGCCATCACACAACTGAAAAATGGTAACTCTGTTGGAATGGACAATCTACCATTTAAATTCTACAAAGAAAATTCCACTATTATCGCACTCACTCACTGACAGAAGTTTCTACGAGTAATTAAAAATAAATCGACACCTGAATAGAATTATCATCGATAGAAACGTAAAATGCAGTATTTGGCATAAAACTGGCAATAAAAGATAAACAATTTGCTATCGACAGTGCTAATTTCCTAGCGATTTACTGTGGAAGTACCAAAGTTGTTTTGATTCTAACACACAACTAGGAATTTGAAGGATGATAATGGCTTTGATGGTGTTTAGTTGGTTTAATTGCAAGTATGACGGAAAAGTGAACGCAAGGCGTTGGCTTTAATACAGTGATAGCTTTGGCTGTGGACAATTCCTATAAGCTGCCCCTCGCTACGTTTTAAAGTAAAATTATTAGTAGATGGGGTGGACGATGTATGTTAAATTGCTTGCATAGCTGCAATCAATTATTAAATTGCTTGCATAGCTGCAATCAATCAAATTTAAAGTTGGTGAAATAAAGTTGTATCTGCGATTGCTTTATGCAACTATCTATGAAATTTAGGCTGACTTTTACGACCTTGGGGACACGCGCTGGAAAAACAACTGAATATACAGTTTTGTTTCACTTGAGGTTCTGAGTCGGGAACAAGTTGTCCGAAAGGGGGAATTTGGCGCAATTTTCACCGACTCACAGGCATCGAATGTGAAAAGTAATGGCACCAATGGAATCGTAAGACAATTTTCATTCATTTGAGTGCCAAAACTTACCTGTAAGTTCACGGGCCCGTTTTTTTCAGTTTTTGGGCCCCCGCGTGTCACGAAGATAGTAAAAAATGTTGCCGAGATTTAGCCATGATTCAACGATTACAAGTTATGCTATAAGACTCTTTTTACTTTGTTCATGGTCTCAACTATTTATAAAATTCAAACGAATTTTCTTTCAGTACTTTTGTTGTTTTCATAAATTTGAATTGAACTTGCTAATCGAAACAAAACCAAAATGCCGGTCACCTACTATTATCGCATGTGAGAAATACATCTAGGAACCAAAAGTGACAGAAGTAAATAACGAAACAGTTTGTAACTTCCTGTGCAGATTAAACAGTTTGTATATCGATGCATCCATGAAAATAAATATAAAGTATTACCCGACCTGGCAAACGTTGTTTTGCCGGGAAATATGATCTCTTACAACACGCCCTCTCCGCCCACGGATAAAACTTAGTTAAATATTCCTCCCCACAATACTAACATATTGCCCAAGTTACATGTCAATTGGTCCAGCGGTTCTCGAGTTTTAGACGCCGGTAACCGGAACGAGATTTAGATTTAATTAATTTTATACCACAATGGGAAACTAAAATTAAATTATAAACTGGGAAAAGTAACCGCATGATATGTCTGTTTATACTTTAAAACTTATCGACTAATTAAACACTACACTGGGTAATAAGAGGTACTAAAGATTGCAAATCGCCTGGCCCTGAAGGCAAGGCACAGCGCCATTGGAGCTACAAAGTGGACTCTTGAACTTTTAAACACGCTGCATTGGGCTATATTACCTTGGATTTGGGATGGAGTTCAAGATAGTATTTATTCCTAAATCGGGGATTTACTTCAAATGTATTTAGATCAATAATTCTTCCATCTTTCCGTTCGAAGACATTGGAAAGAGTGATTCTGTCGTATCTACGCACGACGATTGATATCTTTCAGCCGTCCACACACCACCCAATATACAGTGGGCCGGGCCAAACAAATATTAAGCTACAGGAGTTGCTTCGCCAAAAACTAGTTCTATTCATCATGTAGAATACACACAGAATATTTCAAAAACAATGCACTTCCGCAATACACCTGAAAAAAGAAATGAGGTGCAATTTCACATTTTGCAAAATTTTCTGGAGGAGTGCTTGCTGAGCCCAAAATACCATCTATTTGCAGGCACAATTCTCATATATATCTCCAGGCTTATGTTGTTGTCTTTCCTCACGATGGATCCAAGGTACATAAATTCATCTACCACTTCAAAATTAAATCAGTGGTCGACGTTTAAATGCGGACCAAGTCGAGAGGTTTGTCTAGTTGTTGACACCATAAAATTTGTCTTGTCTTCACGAACAGCAAGCCCAACCTTCTCTGATTGTTTTTCGATTCATGAAAATACCCCAGTAGCCTCTCGCAAATTACGCCCAATAATGTCTATACCGTCAGCATACGCCTGCAACATATGGCTTTTCGTGTTGATGGTATGGTTTATATTTACTTCAGCTTTTCTCAATATTAACTCCATTAAGACGTTGAAGAGATTGCACGAAAGTGTGTCGCCTTGTCCCAGTCATCTCTTGGTACAGAATGGTTCGATGAGGTCTTTTGCAACCTTCACTGCTGATTTGGTGCTGGTTGGTGTCATTCAACAGAGGCGGATCAGTTTTGCCGGAATCCCAAGTTCAGACATAGCTTTGTGTAATTTTCCCCATATGGGGCTATCGAAAGCAGCATTGTAATCGGCAAAATGATGCTTTGTATCGGTTTGCTTTACGTGAGTGTTGTCCAGTATTTGGCGTAGCGTGAATATTGGGTCAGACGTGGACTTCCCTTGTCTAAAAACACACTGATAAGGCCCAATCAAATTTTCAACAATTGGCTTTAGTCTTTCATATAATACGCTCGACAAGACTTTATACGCAATAAATAAAAGACTGATACCGCTATAGTTGGAACATACACACGGATCACCCTTTTTGAATTCAGGACATTATACACTGATACTCCTATAATCAGGCATAGTTGATGTATGTGGGCTAGCAGGCCGTCGTGCCCGGCCTTAAAAAGCTCAGCGGGTAGCCCATCCACACCAGCGGCATTATTACTCGTAGGCCGTGCTAATCTAGTCCTGGCTATGGGGAAACAATCTGTAGTATTCTCCACAATCATTACCTCCTGGTCTTCAGTGGAAGAATCTGAGTGGAGTAGTACTCAAAAGTGGTCTCTCCACATTTTAAGCACACACTGCTTATCAGTCATCAGATTCCCATTCTCGTCCTTGCAGGAGTGCAGTCCATTATTCGTCCCGTTATGCGGTTTTTGATAGCCAAGTTAAGTCCTTGTAGCTGTTTCCGAAAAATGAAGATATGCTTCCAATGCGCTTCTGGGTCCTCAGGAGGGGGAAGGTATTCTGACCTAGCAGGACAGTGCGCATTTGTTAATAGGACATTCATATCTCCGGTATTTGCAGCTTGTCAGTATCTAGCTTTTCCCGTGTTCTGCTTCGTACATCCATTACACTAGAACAGTGCCTGCCATCTATTATCAAGTGATCAATTTGGTTCTTCGTTCTCTGACGAGGAAATATTCAGGTCGCCTTATGTATGTTCTTATGCTGGAATCGTGTGTTAATAACCACCATGTTGTTTGCAGCGGCTTGTTCCATCTTATTCCATTATTCTTCCTCCAGGCGCTCATAAAATTATTATCTAACCTCATCATCTTTATTCCCTGTCGGTGAGTGCACACAAATTAACGAGATGTTGAAATACTTCGCTTTGATGCGTATTGTGACTATGCGTTCACTCACTGGGTTGAACCTTGAAACTAGGTGCCTCAGTCTCTTCCCATCTAAAAATTCGCACCCGAAGTCGTGATTTCTCTCATGGCAGCTGTAGTAAATATCGCAGTTTTACTTTCTGGTCCAACCATTTCCTGTCTATCACATTTCCTGAATAGCTGTGATGTCAGCTTTATACTGCCGGTAGCGCATCATAAATATCCTGAACAAATTTTATAGGGTGTTTGCATTCGGGAAAGAAATTTAACTTTACGACATGAAAAGGCTCGAAAACAGATAAAATGTATTTGTGTTTTGATCTTGTTGTCTGTTACTTATTGAACACCATTATTGAAGTTCAACAAAGTTTGAGATAACCCTTACTCTGCGACGTCAATATTTAACACAACGGTATTCTATAAGTTGTAAACAACTATATTAACATGATACAGCATTAAAAACATGTTCCTCTAATTACTCCATGCCCTTCATCGTAAAATTTTGACACCAAATTGGTGAAACCCTATAACACTATTTCAGGATATTTCTAATTCGCTACGATATATCGGCAATTACCTCTTCTATAAAACCCATTTATTTTAATTCTAAAAATTGTGTTGCTGCAGTTTGGAAGAGAAAAAACAGCAAAAAAGTAATTTTTCTACTTTAAAATGTAGAATAATCTGCATTTGTTGGATACTTAAAATGTTCTCCCTCAAAACTTTTAATGCGTATTCATACCAACATGACAAATGCTACATTTCTCCATTCTTACAATTTTAAAAATGTTCCCTAATTATAATAAAATTTAGCAAAATGTGAAATTGTACCTCGGTTTTGCTCCAAGTGCACTGCGGGACGTGTTGGGGTTAATTGTTTTTTCTGAAATTTTGTGTGTGTATTCCTTGACCCATAGAACGATTTTTCTGCTAACAAAATCCTATAGGCTCAACTTTTTTTCGGCCCTGCCTAATATACAGCAAAGGCAAATCTACGAAAATCACACTACACACTCCAGTGAGTTTATGAAGAAGTATACTTTTATCGCAATTGTCGATAAAGAGGGTTGATTTTAACAACGTATTACCGGGATCGGTTCCATATGCAGTCTGGGATGACCAGTAAATAATAGATTTGATGTATGGGTTACTATCGGGAAGGTTCATAAGCTCGTCACTACTTGGGTCTACCTTAACCAAAAATGTGTGTTCTGGAAACCGTCGGTCGGAGTCGTATATCCTCTTCTTGGAATTCAGCGCTAGATAGTGTTTCGCTTGAGCTGAAAGTGTCAAGGCTGCAGAGTTGTAATAGATCCTGGTGACCTGGCAATTGCAGGAAAGGGAAAATACCCTCTTACATCCAAAGAAACCCGAGGTCGTATTTCTTAGTAGAAACCATAAGGTTTCGTGACATTGTCTTACGTGGTAAAGATAATTGTCTGAAGGACAGTGTAAGATACCTACGTATAATTGTCGGCTGGAAGCTCGGTTTTCACTATACACTATATATAAAATCAACAGTGGCCCTGTTTTTAAAATTTTAAAATTGGATTCCAATAATATCCCATGAAGGCAGCGTGATGAGCTTCCCACTACCAGTGAGCTATGCGCATTCTACAATTCACTAATTGGGAACTATAGTTTTGAACGGGATCCGTACGGTTTTTTCCGAAGCTTTATCATGTCTAAATACTCTAGAGTGCGCGGATACGCCTCTTTCTACATGCCAGCTCGTCCTTCAAACCGAAGCTCCTAGACACCACTTATCATCCACAGTTAGACTGTGATCTATCTGTGATCACAGAGCATTGCTTGATCGGCAGCCATGTGCCTAGATACGGATTTATGCAGGAGGTGTGGAGATGAAGCGGAAGCGAACCTGTGGATTACATCTGCTGTGCAATTCTAAATATAAAAAGCTTTCATAATGCAACGCTCAATTAATATTACCACCTTCTAACAACCTCTTCTTTCGAAAGCCCTCTCCACGCTATCGACCATGTTGTAATGAAATTCGGCGACCGTGCGTAGTCTAAAAATATACAAATATGCATATCATTTCGCAAAGGATATAATACTGTATTTGTAAATGAACTTATGGTGAGAATATATGTATTTGAGTCAGTTTCCCCGACTGCTTCCTCTTTACTGATTTATGTTTGTATGGAACGAGGGCAGAAATAAACGTAATGCTAGACATGCGCCTCTTGTACATGAGATCCTGGGTTCGAACCCTGCTCTGTCCACCTTAAAGACAAATTTCTTTCGGCGGCGGTCACCTCGCATAGTGACGGCGACACAATCGAGTATATAGCCATGAAAAAGCTTCTCAAAATACCGTTCGGATTCGGTGTAAAACTGTAGGTCCCAATCAATCAGTGAGTGAAAAATGAAAAGCGCACAGCTCAGTGATTGTGAGAAGCTCTCCGCTGTCCTTTCATTGGATGTAATGGGAAACCACTTTTTTTTAGACATGCAGACACTACCCGGGTCTATTTGCTTATAGTGAAACACACGAGTTCAGAACCTATTTAATTTTTACCCACAAGAAAACTCCGATCCTAAATATCTATAGAGACCCTCATCTGTAAGGACAATAACATTTCAGCGCAGTTTTATTGACATAAGAAAGCTGTTACTGTACTATTGGGACTGCCGACTATTTTGTAGTTTGGAACCCAAAACGAACGAAACACAGTTAGTTTTTTTTACATATTATAACTACAGGTTGACTTATTGAAAATATTATATTTGCTTGATGGTAAAATCTGGCTTAAACAGCACTCGAAAGAAATGTCTGCCTTTATCTTCCTAGCGCGAGATTAGCCATCATTAAGCGAGGTGACCGTCGGCGAAAGACATTTGAGGTGGCCAGAGCCTAGAGGTTTTAGTGACTGGGGTTTACCTGTAAATAATATACAAGGTTTGTGGCCGTCGGTGGTGCAATGGTTAGTGTGCGCGCATCTTGTACATAAAATCCTGGGTTCGATCCCTGCTTTGACCACCTTGAATTTCTTTCGGCGGCGGCCGCCTACTCGACACTATCGAGTATTTAGCCTTGAAAAAGCTTCTCAAAATAGCGTTCGGAACGCATGTAAAACAGTAGGCCCCAATCGATGAGTATAAAACTAGAAACCGCACGGCTCATTGGTTGGTTGAAGCTCTGCCTGATTCCTCCATGTGAAGTAAAGGGAAACCATTTATTTAATATACAGAGTTTGATATTTTAATCGATGTGTTTTGAATTTCAATTGATATCTTTTGCATTTTAATTTATGTCATTTAAATTGCAAGTGATGTTTTTTAAATTTTAATTGAATATTTTTAAATTGTAGTTGATATATTTCAAATACGAAATATACATTTTAATTCCAATTGCTGTATTTTACATTTCATACATAATTTTCAAATTTCAACTTATATTTTTCGAAACTAAATTCATATATTTTAAATTTCAATTGGAAATAATGTAGTAGACTGTCTCCCATCAGTCACTGGGTGATCAATCTGCTTTCCGTTTGCTGATCAAGGGATATCCAAGTAGCCTTGTGAACGTCTTTATGTTGGACTCTCGTACTACCGACAACCAAGTTTTTCGCCATGGCAAAATCTAGCAGTCTCATTCCGTTGTCGGAAGTGATGGCGTGTCGACTGTCGACGGTTGGTTCAAAGGCATTTTCCCAATCTGAATGTCATTTCGTGGGCCAGCCTGCGTATGTTACCTCTCGGCACTCATAGAACCTCTTCTTTCTGTCATCGTCTTTCTCTTCTGTCGTGGCATGTACACAAACAAGTTTCATTATCTCGTTTTTGTGCGGATGGAAATTTAAAAAATATTAATTTAATTTGAAAACTATCAATTGGCATTTGATAAATATGTTTGAAATTTAAAATAAATCAATTAGAAATTTAAAATTTCTGTTTGATATTTGTAATAAATCAACTGAAATTTAAAAAACACCAATTGAAATTTAAAATACATCAAGTGACATTTAAAACACATCAATTGACATTTAAAACACATCAGTTGAAATTTGAAACACAACAATTGATATTTAAAACACAGCAATTGAAATTTGCTACACGTTAATTGAAATTTTAAAGACCTCAATTGAAATTTAAAATACTCAACTGAAATTTAAAATTCGTTAGTGATACTCGTATTTAAAAACTATTTAACGATTTTCTGTATTATATTTTTAAATTTCAATTAATGTCTTTTAATATTCAATTATTGTATTTTAAATTCCAATTAATGTGTTTCAAACTGGAATTGAATATTTTTATAAATCAATTGATGTATTTTAAATTGCAATTGTTGTGTTTCAAATTTCAGTTGATATATTTTAAATATCAATTGATGTTGATGTTCTTTGAATTCCAATTGAGGTATTTCAAATTTCAAATATAATTTTAAATTCTCAATTGATTTTTTTTAATCTTCAATTAGAAATGGTGTGGATGTAGCAGTCTTTTCTCAACTATACTCCGCAACAATTTAAAAATTTTTCTCATGGCAGTATGTACCACAGTTCTTCTCCTTCCTTATACAGCCATTCCCTAGCCATCGCATCTTCAGGATATATATAATTCTCGAGGGCATCTGACAGTTGTATAGTGGCTCCGGACTTTATGCTGTTCTAACAGTATAAGTGCATATCCGTAAATCGGGGTTCTTCTAGAATTTGCGGAGGGTGTCATTGCCAACATAACGGTGGCGGAAGGGAAGCCCAGCCCACCGTCATTTTGCCGGTTACCTACTGCCAGAATGATTATATTTCAGCCGCGGATTATGGTTGCATTGGCCAGAATGCATTGTATCGAAACTAGATTGCTGTTTCTTAAGTTTTTATTCTCCGTTTGCCAGTAGTGTTGGCTCATCCGCCTTCAAAGGACAAAAGATTATGTTTGTTAGTTCGAAGAATTTCAGTGACAGGGTCACCAATTTAACCTGGAGTGCATCAGTGATCGCATAACTGATCAGGCTGATCATACGGCAACACGTTGACAAATATGTTTACAGTAGTAAAGCCCGCAAAATGGATAATTTGGTGATAAAATAAGGCAAGAATACTAACTAAATACAAACGGGCCATGAAATCAGTTTCTGAAACCGGTTATTGTATTGAATCGGTTGGAGTAAATAATTTTTGCTCCTCAGTCATATGACTTCTTACTGATCTAGTACCCATATTAGACATCTTGATGCTTTTTCATCGACGTACCCTACATACACAATGAAATCGTTAAGAACTTCTGACATGTTATGCCTTATGCAAAGTGTACAGACTTCGGCTAAACGACCGTTGTATTTAGAAAGGTCAGCCTTATCATCTAAATGCATTATTTTTACAAAAATTTAAAAAAACACTTGAAATTGAACATATTTATATTTAAAAAATTACGTTTTTTTTCAAACTCGGATTCGGAATCCTTAGATTTAGTGAAATTTAAGAAAAATTCCACCATTTAAGACTTTTATTAAAGATAATCAGTGTCAAAAAGGTTGTGGGGGAATTAAACAAAAATCAAAAATTTTCTACAACATTGGAGAAAGTGGTGAAATTCCTAAAGTTGGAAACTTTGAATTCCTCCCTCCGGAAGTTTTCTGTCACCAAATTAACCACAAAGGTTTGTTAATTTGTTTTTGTAGCATTTATCATATCGTACGCCGATGTAAGTATAATCTAACCAAAATTCATATACCTAGTATATGTACATATCGTTAGCTAAAATGCAAAAAGGCGTAACTAACAAAAATACATTTTTACAGGAGAAGCAAAAAAATTTGTAAAATGAAAACTATAAATATTTTTAACGAAGTTTTTCTAATTTCGCTTTAAGCACACAGACAGATTTTTGATTGCAGAAGTGTAAAATTGTTTCATGACATATAGGTTAATGGCATTCATAACAATCAATCAAAAACTCGATTTTTTCAATATTTGGTTAGTTACGCCATTTTGCGTTTTAGCTAACGATATGTATCTTCAACAAATCTTCTGCAATCAATGTCACATCTGCCAGATAACCACTTGGGGTATGCATTCAAATAAGTTTTACTATCTTGGGGTTTCTTGGTCACAACATGCCCCACAGGCACACAAAGCCAGCATGTCTAACTAATTGATTTGGCATATCTTAGTTAATCTCATCTGACAGATTGACATTTTTACTGGTAATGGAAAATATATACTCAGTTTATTCTCTTAACCAAGAAAAACGTACAAAGAAAATTAAAAAGTTTTCCGGTTTCTCGAAGTTTTGGCAGATTTAAATTTCGTTAATGAGTTTCTTTAATAAGTAATAGAGGTTAACACACACTAATATGAGCAAATACACAATAGTTACCAGCGCACGCATAATGAATGTAAGTGAGCGCGGGTGTTTAGTTTGTGTACAGAAATAAACCCTCAACCGTCTTTGTTTGGTTGCCACATTATATCTAATGAGTAAAAGCAAACAGCCAGCCAAATATACTAATTCTGGAAATCATAACTCTACCGCAAGTGTTAAAAAGGTTAATAGTGTCGTCATTACTGGCGCATTACATCACTGAATATTAGGGGTGGGATAGTGCAGGATTTTTAGATGTCAATACGGGTCGCCTCCTCATTTTTTGAGGATGAATAAAAATTCGTGAGCCAACAAATGGGGTAGGTGGGTACCGCTCTAACTGCCACAAGGGTGCCCTTAGAGAAGTCAAATATATGACAGACCCCGCAATAATTTTGCAACGCCGATTTGAACGCTTTTTGTTTTTTTAACACCATGTATCACAACGTACGTTAAACCTATTGCTTCTATATGCAATATTGTGAAAGCCTAACTCAGTCAGACCAACAGTGTAGAAGTTCCGATATTATTACCGATATCCGATATTATTATAGTTGTATTGTGCATAGGAACATGGATTCCTATCACGCACTGCCCCCTATAATTGCATTTGGTAGCGACCAATTCGATTACTGATAAGGTTATTTTCGCGGACTTGGCCATGAAAAAGTTTCTCAAGCCAAACCCCTAATATAACCAAATGCTGAAAAAGGGATCGAAGTTAAGAATAGCGCTCACCTATCATAATAGTTTTGAAGAGCTTTAAACTGGCTGATGATACAAATGCCATGTGAGTTTAATAGGTTAGTTGGTTGAAAAGGCTGAAAGACAGCACGCTGTCTAGCACACTTAGGCTAATGAAGCCCATTGTGATACCTGCAGTTTCCTCTATAGCAACTATTGACTGGCAGAGTATTTTGACATGAGGCTCATCTGGGTACCGGGACACGACATTCCAGGCTATTGCGTTAGCTAGACAGGATTCTTCCAGCAAAATAAGGTGTTAGTATGCCAATCTCTACCTGCCGTTTGCAGATCAGGCAGTGGGCAGATAATATGTTGAAGGACAAGTGGAGACTTAGTTCGGCTTGCAAACAAGCCAGGGTTCTCTGGCCACAGGTGGACAGGAAGAGGACTAGGCAACTACTTAACTTGCCGAGACTTAACTTACGGGACATTGTCTTGTAGAAAAACACGCCCTAAGATTGGGACATAGAAACTCCACTCTCTGTAGACACTGCATGGAAGAGGACAAGGAAACGACGATACACCTTCTCTTGGATTGCCCTGCTCTGGCAGAACTGAGAAGTAGGATATTCGGAACACACCTAGTTAGCACCGTAGCCCTGCAGGATATTCCTGTAGGTCTTATAGACAAATTCATTGAAAGGGCATCTGCAAACGGCAGGTAGAGATTGGCAT
The DNA here is from genome assembly GCA_963931995.1 of Phaonia tiefii. Lineage (NCBI taxonomy): Eukaryota > Metazoa > Arthropoda > Insecta > Diptera > Muscidae > Phaonia > Phaonia tiefii. The sequence continues at coordinate 97,049,597 of OZ008370.1, read as the reverse complement.
ACTAACACCTTATTTTGCTGGAAGAATCCTGTCTAGCTAACGCAATAGCCTGGAATGTCGTGTCCCGGTACCCAGATGAGCCTCATGTCAAAATACTCTGCCATCACCCTAAGTGATGAGTGGCATTCTTTCACCGTCAGGGACGTAGCAAACATGGCTTGCAGGGATTTTATGGCAGCCTGGCTGTCTATGTATTTACATATTCTCCGAGGGGTTGTGATACTGCTTTTCATTATTTCAGCAACCTCCAGTATGGCTCTAATTTCCGCCTGAAATACACTACAATGATCAAGCAGCTTGAAACAGATATTTACATTTAGGTCAGTTGAATGGAACCCATAGCCTACTTGTTCGTCCGACTTTGATCCATCCGCGAAAAATGTGATACAACTGGTATCCCCTTCCAGTGACCTTTCCCAGGTATTCCTGTTCGGAATAGAAGTCATTAGATTTATCGCTGGTAGAAGGTAGGGGATACAGCAGTCCGTTTTTACGGGAATAGCGGCTCCCGATTCGCCCATGATATCAGGAGTACAGATATCCAGGATAGCACTAAGTGCAGTGCCCGACATCGTGCCCATGGCCCCACTAACGCTAATCAGTCCTGGTCTTTGAATTTTCATCAAGGAATTCAGAATATATTTCTTTTGGAGGGCCCTACACCAAACTACGGTGTCATAGAAAAGTATTGGTCTGACTATTGGCGCATAAATCCACATGGTGATCTTAAGAGACAGTCACAGACGCCTTTTTAACCCTATCCAAGACAGTTTTCTGTCGAGAATTATTCCCAGATACTTGACCTTTTCCGTGAACTGTAATTGCACCCAATTACTTCTGGTTAATATGAAGGAGGATTTTCTCGAAGTGTATAAATGACCCGTTGATCGAAAATAAAAAAGCGTACTGACTACGTAGAAATCTTTTTCCGCTTGTTGTGAACTGCTTTAAGCTATTGTATAGAATAATGAATACCTGACGGTAATAATTTCCAATGTTTTAACAAACTATATCTACTTAAGTCAAATGGAATGCCTCTTTATGCTACTGATTTTAAGGTAAGTTAAAATCTTTTCATTATTCTTGTGAAACAATCCAGCTTAAATGGGAAGCAATTAAGTTACCGTCAAACTTTAACTCAAGTTTCATTCGGTAGTTACTTAACCATGCAACAGATACACTCATAAATAACCTATGACAGTATACTATCCTATACAATGTCATGAATATATGTATGTCCATACATGCGAGCATGTCTTCAACATTATACATTTTACATAATCATTTGGCAAATATAAACACATGTTTTTAGGGACATTTAGTCTCATTTATATTTAAAATTATTAACTTCTATACCATTCAGTACTTCAACCCTCTGTTATTATTTGTTCCATACGAAGTAGCAAGAGTCTGGACAGCAATAGTGTTGAGAAGGTTTACAGGCAAAAACATGTCCTTCCGGTATGTACCCCTTTGCCAATTAGGCTGTTGATGCCTTTATATTTTATATATAAACAAAATTTTAATTAAAACAATTCTTCGTAAAAATGGATATAAATAACTATTAATAATTAAGAGTAAAACACGAAGGAACCCGTCGAATTGTACTGTTTTGAAGCGGCACAGTGAAACTTTTGCGCTATGTGTATGCTGTTGAGATGACAGCTGAAATTTCAGAATATTTTTATAATATGCAGCATCTAAAAGAAGATCTCCCCTATCCCATTATGGAATAATATGTATTGTAAAATATTTACTTCTTCTGATGTTTAAATAAGATAATTATAATGTTAAATATTAACATTTGACACCAAGCCAATAGTTTAATTCAATTCAATTAATTTTAATTATCGACAATTTATTTTACATTATGCTTATGTGCAGTTTGTTTTTAACAAATTTACATACACATGTTTTTCAGCTGATTTTACATGTAACTATTTAAGGTTGCGGGAGCAGACGTATAATAGGAGATTTAAGATTATCGATTTTCACCGTAAATCCTAATTGTCGTATAACTTTTTAATAGTTTTAATTTTTTTGCTCCATTTAGCTGTAACCAACTATACAGATGCGTCGAGTCAATACAGTCAGTCATGACACTATATAAAAGACCAAGGGAATCTCCTGTTTTAAAAAATAATCAATACATTTTAGGAATCGTCTAAACAAAATACTAATGCTTTGTTGTCACATGACTAGACAGGAACACACCACTTACCGTATCGTATGATTAATATCGAAGTGAAAAATATGTATAGCTCATACGCACTGGAAATAATCAAATTGACACAATTATTAACAAACAATAAGCGTGTTTTGGTTATTTAAGCGCTTGTTTTGTATAAAGCACTAAGCGAAACTTTAGCGAAGTATCAGCGCCACGAATAATTTTAGCTATGCGTATGATTTTTGTTATATCAATAATAATCGCTTACTTGTAACCAAATCACGACTAATATAAAAACAGCGGAAATATTTTTCTAAGCGACAATATGGAATGACATGTATAGTATATCGATACGTTCCCGGCAGAATGTATTAAGCGACAATTACTTTTTTCCATATTATAAAAATTTATGCCAATCTCCACATTTCGATATACAGAGAATGTCCCTTGCATAACCATGCATGAGTTATTAAGCAAATGAAATGGTAATAACCGAAAAACTAATACAAATCAGCTACTTGACAGAAAGTTTTTTTCGTTTCCTGAACAATTTCCATTTTGTCGCTTAATACATTCTGCCGGGAACGTGTCGATATGTAGTCTTTTATAAGGTAGTTGTTTCATTATAATTAACTTCATTCCAATAACCTGGAAAGTTATTACAGTCTCGTCCAATAAATGTGTGCACATTTTTACACCAAATTTTTGAACTAAACAGTACAACTAATTTTCAAACGCTAGTGCGTAAAGAACCTGCTATTCGTTACATGTTAGAACATGTGTCATTCTAAAACTTATTCATACTTTAAACAGTAAGACAGTTTTTGTTACGAACTTTATACGTTTTGGTTAATTTCTCACACACTACTATAGCTTACATATTACAAGCTTACACGGTGAGGAAAATTTTTCTAATTTAAAAATGGTTGGTGTTTGTTGGATTAATAGATAATTCAGTTAGGCACAGACACGGCTCAATTATCCAATTATCCTTCAGAACAGTTTTGGCTGTCAGTTTGTATGGAATTTATTATTTTTAACTGTCAGTTAGCTTTAATTTTCTTTGGTGAAATTGGGCGTCAGTGGCATGACTGGTTTCGAACTCTTTGACTAGGTCATCATCAGATGTATGACTACTGTTCCTAAACAGTGCAATTTACATATGCGAACTAGTATCGATCGAAGATCCCTAAATACCAACATACACTGTAGGGTCCATAATTCCAATACAAGAACAAAAAAGCCTAATCCTTCATGTTATTTTTTTCCTCTTGTGATTGTGATTTTTAATCTATATCACAGAGTTGTGGTTTTCTGTGGCCTAGGCTAGTTCATTTTTGAATTTGTGTATTATGACCGATTTTGTTAGTTATTTTAAGTTAATATATGGCCGTCGGTGGTGCAATGGTTAATGTGCGCGGCTCTTGTACATGAGACCCTGGGTTCGAACCCTGCTCTGACCACCTTCAAAAAAAATTTCTTTCGGCGGCCGTCACCTCGCATAGTGACGGCGACACTATCGAGTATATAGCCATGAAAAAGCTTCTCAAAATACCGTTCGGAATCGGTGTAAAACTGTAGGTCCCAATCAGTGAGTGAAAACCGGAAAGCGTACAGCTCAGTGATTGTGAGAAGTTATCCCCGGTCCCTTCATGGGATGTAATGGGAAACCATTTATTTTTTTTTATATGAGAAGTACATACTACAAGCTTACAAGGTAAAGAACATTTTTCTAATTCGTATTTATTAAAACTATTTATTGCAATAAGTCCAAAATGTGATTGAGGTTATGCTTACGTTTATATTTTAATGTCTGTTTGTAAAATTAGACCCACTTCTATATAATCCACCCACAGTACCTGATGCATTGAACTCATAGACGAATTTAGTATACACACATTAATTCTCTCATCCGACGTTTCATTTCACACTCTTCGTCGTAGGTTTGTGCAAATGAAAGAAATGTTGCCAAAATTAACTTACAAGAACTGTTGTCTTAACATTTTCATTGCGTTTTCGTATAGAACTGTGAAGTTTAAATGTATTTTTCTCTTTTTTATCGTTGGTATACAATTGTACTCCTATTGTATTTAACACAACTATTTTGCCACATAAACACGAAATGCGGTTTATGTTCCTTCATTGGACGTTGTGTACTATTGCCTCTATCTGGTATTATTGTACCCATGCTTTCGAACATCCAATGTTCACTTGCAACCATACCTGTGACGTTTAATTTATTGAGAGAATTAATGTGACTATACTAAATTCGTCTATGATTGAACTGCATGAATTTCCTGTTACAAAAATTACTCGATCGAGAAAAATATTATTTTCAACTGTAACATGTACTCCCAAATCGGAACAAAATCTATTAAACTAGAATTGAAAATTCCAAAAATTGTTTAGTTTTTCCTTTTATTACATACTAGCAAACCCGTCAGACTTCGTCCTGAATTTTAGTAGGGGGAAAAAATAAATAGCCTATAGTACTCAGTGATAACGTAGAATTCTACAGGTGAAAGAATTTTTAAATTCGGATGAGTAGTTTAGAAGATTACCCCTACATACAAACTAACAAACAAACAAACTCACAAACATTCCCTCTTTCTAACATTACTATAGACATATGATAAATGCTGGTAACACAGAGAAGATAATATCGTCGCAAAATATTTATAACTTTATGTGCACAAAGTGAAGATTATTTTTTTTCAGAAAAATAATCAACGAATTTCCAAAGTGCAGAATCGGAAATTATCATTCAATTATTTTACTATATTTTGCCTCATGTTATACAAAAAGCTGCTACCAATCGCTTAAGATAGTAGCTTAAACATATACTGTCCCGTATATCCGAACTTTGATTGCTCAAAACTCCGAGAATAGATATCGGCACCAAGTTTTGTCTTTTAAATTTCTAGTATCCCCAACAAACAATTGTCTACTAGGGCAGTGGGGAATAACCTAGGAATTTTCCGTATTCCCCAACCTTTTTCCGTTAATGCGCAACATGTTTCGCCAATCATATTCCTGGGCTCTAATTAATGCCGCAGTATAGTACATTGCTAAAATGTATATATTGCAATCGGCTGCCGAAATTTAGTTTGGTTTTCAGTTTTTAAAAGCTTGATGCATGGCAGAATAAAGCTTACTTTGTAATTAAAGGCGTTGTTGTAATTAAAGGGGACAACACCAACCATATTGTTTCTGTTTCGAGGACCGGCGCTGTCAAATACAACTTCATGACCGAACAATAAAAATGAGCAAAAAAGTGTAAAACCAAAATATAGTTGAATTTGACAATTACAAGAAAAAATTAAATCAGCTGTTCTAACGCTTCCACATGTATTGGATACATCTTTTACGGCAATGAAATGTTGTGAATATTGCTGGTTATGGCAAAGTATTTTTGTGGATTTTTTCGAACAAGTAGGAATTTAGACAACTCTCGCTTAGTTGAGATTTGTTTATCCCTATAATGTATGATGATATACCTAAATACTTGTGGAGAAGGAAGATGATGATTTGCCTTGGTGGGCATTGAAATAACTATATGCCCAGCCATCTACCATAATACGCAATTTCATATGTATTAATTTTTTTAATAATATATCCTATGAAAATTTATTTTTTGATATGAAAGTACTTTTTCATAGAAATTGATCTTGAACCAAAAAATTATTAAAAAAAAGTTTCTCATTATCTTTAAAATGGGCAACCATGATTTAATACATTGTTTTAATGTTTATGTGGACCTTTATATTTTCCCCATTTCTTTTGCAGATTATAACAGTCCGGCAGACGCCGCCTATAAGAGATTACTACTAGGCTCCTTGAGCGATCAAAATAAAAACACTTTTGTTTTTATATTTAAAATAGATTATAAAAATTGTTTATTTAAAGATAAAAAGAAAAATTCACAATTTAATAAATTTACAGACAGGTCACTGTCTAATACTTAAAGTTAAAACGATTTTAGCAGCACAGCAGTTGAACTATTATCAGACAGGTCACTGTCTAAGTTAAATACGATTGATAGCAGCACGGTAGTTAAACAATTTTCGACGTTGACTTCTTTAATTTGACTGATGTCCAACGATTGTTGTTTTGGTATGCAAAAGCGCCAGAAAGTAAATCATTTCATTTACTTTGAAATCTCCAAAATTTGCAATATCCAAATTTCCACAAACAACAATCATTGCGCAAAGTTCAATAACCACATAGGCACTAGACAATGCAAATGTATCTATGTACGTACATACGTATGCATGCATGGAAGGACTGAACAACCAACTGATAGTTGGGACCGACGACTGGTGGAGACAAAACAACAACATCAACAGCAGCAGTTAGCGGACCGACGACTGATGAAGACAAGACACCAGCAGTAAGCGGACCGAAAATAAGTAGTAAACAACATTGCATAATGTTGTTGTTGTGATGTCATAAAATAACATTTGCATGTTAGGGTGACCCGAAATATTAAGAAATTTGGCAAGAGATGAATAAAAATTAATTAAATTATAGAAAATAAAATATAATACGAGTAAACTAAGTAAATCATAAAAAGAAATCTCCAACACCGCCTTTGTTCACCACCATTTGGGCTCTTTCAACGCATCCTCAATCGTTCGGCGAAAACTTAGGGCGATAAGTTATTGTTATTGTTATATTCTCTTTGTGATCTTCCTGAGTCCATTCACGCGTGTCTTCATAAATCACCCCAAAGAGAGATGTCGCGAGCGGGCAAATCGGGCGATGTTGCTAAATCGGTTGATCTTGCAAACACGAGACATCAGGTGACTTGGAAACTCATCCTTCAAAATTCAAACTGGTGCTTAGAATAATACTTCCAACCCTACCCATTCATCAACTTGCAACAATAAAAGCTCGTTGATCATCGTTCCGTATCTCCCACCAGCTAAAACCGAAAACATATATTGATTTTCATGAGCTGTGTCTCATTTTATTCATGAGATATGTGGTTTAATGTAACGTAATAAAATTTAAAAATTTAAATTTAAAAAAAATTAAATAAAATTTTCCGTTTTCAATTTTGCACTTTTTAATAATTAAATAATTTAAAAAAATATTTTGTTTACCATAATTTTTAGATAAATCCGAAACTATTAGCAAAAGGCATTATAAGTAAATTTATTTAAACAAAATCGGATAGGTTGTTTTCGAGTTACGATAAATTATGTAGGGAAATATCTAAAAAAAAATTAAAATAATAATTAAAAAGTATTTAAAAAAAAACACCCCATCCAGGGAAATTAAAAATTTCTGTCATTTTCGTAGTTAGGGGATCATAGTGTATACTCTTTAATCTTTATAAACAATTTTTTTTTTCATGTTGTTGCTCTGTGTGGTCAGCGTTAATTTTGTTTGCTCTTCACCAAACTGTAGAGACGATCAGTGCTGTAACAAACATGTTTTTTGTAATTCAGGAATTTTCCCACTGATGGCTGTTCATAATTTCATATTATCGGTTTGACATTTAGAATGGTTCCGATTGATCGATAAATGTTTAATATCCCACGACTATTGGAATTAAATAGTTGTAACGACGAAAGGGCGGAAATGACTTCCTGAGTCACATCCCTCTTCCTACAGAATTTGTTGAATTTTGTGCTTAATTGCTTAAAAATGTTTATGTTTGTTTACGCCAATAAAACTGTCGTTATAATAAAATTTTATTGATTTATCTAATATCGCTTTCACAAGGACGAAATTGAGATGAAAGTGACTTCAGTTGTCATACGAGTAGATTCATATATTTTAGGTAAACAAAAGTTACCATTTTAATCCTTCAGTCTACGTCTAAATGTCTTATCTTTTACTTTCAGCTGCTACTTTTAAAGTTATTTTCTACATTTGTTAAATTTTAGAAGGTTTAACTACTTCAATTGCTTTTTAAAAATTCCCTCTTATACCCCTTTGAAAATTTCCCACCTCAGCTAATCGTATGTTTTGGTCTAACTCTTTAATTTCCCGAAATTGTGGACTTTTTCGTTACTCTTCCCCATTTATTTTTTTTATATTTTTCCTCCGTAAACAAATAAACACAAATTCAAAAACGTTTGTCACAATCTACTGTAATTGCCCAGAAATTCCCTTTCTATCTCGATTTTACTTCAGAAGATAAACCCGTTTTCAAATTTAGAATTGCCACCACAGCAAACCGGTCTGTGAATTTTGCCTAACAACCGTTTATAGCTGGCAAGATTTTTAGTTGTATGCTTCTACATGAACCGACATGAATTTAAAAATAAATGTCATCCTTTCCCCCCAATAACAGTGAGGATTTCCAAATTACCCGACATACAAAACCCATTATGCTATGGCAGGAGTCTTTGACCAAATTCCAGATTCACCTGTTTGGTTTTAGCGATTAATACCGTGTTAATTCATATTTCTCCGTTTACCCTCAAAAAGTGCGAATTTCCAAAACTCCCGTATAATACCGCGATTATATTATAAAATGAAATTACATGCCAAATTTCAATATTTCAATGACACTCGATCTAGGCGATTAGCATTTTGTTGCCCCTGTTTACCTCCTAAGGGTACGAATTTCCAAAAATACATCTTATACCGCATCTAAATCACAGTAGGAACTTACATACCAAATTTCAAGGATCTACCTTTAGCTGTTTGAGCTGGGGAGTGATCAGTCAGCTCAGTTTGATAGAAATTGTGAAAATTGTACTAATATTACAATCGGTCCATAAATGTGGGCCTTATAACGACTTCTTTCACAAGGGGCGTGCCACCGCCCATTTCCGATCAATGCGTAATCCCCCTTGTAAAAAAACCGTTTCCCATTACATCCCATGAAGGGATTGGGGAGAGCTTCTCACAACCAGTAAGCTTTGCGCTTTCTAATTTTTCACTCAGTGATTGGGACCTACAGTTTTTACACCGATTCCGAACTGTACTTTGAGATGCTTTTTCATGTCTAAATACTCGATAGTGTCGATGTCACTATGCGAGGTGACAGCCGCCGAAAGAAATTTTTTTTTTTAATTTTTTTTTTTTTTTTTTTAAGGTGGTCAGAGCAGGGATCGAACCCAGGATCTCATGTTCAAGAAGCGCGCACACTACCCATTGCACCACCGACTATTAGTAGCAAATCTCATCTTCATACCCCTAATGACTCGTAAGATATGACCGATTCAAATTTCGGTTTGTGTGGGCGCTGCCAGGCCTCTTTTTCCAACTGAATTTTTGCATAACCTATGATAGAGGCCCTACCGACAGTAGCACACTGTGAACATTTCATTACTATTTATGGGCGGTGTCACAATTTTTTAAAAAGGGGCTTTGCCCCGCCCAATTTCCCCAAAAAAGTATTTTTCATTGCACGACCTATATATGTCCCAAATCACATCTTCATACCCCTAATGGCTCTAGACCGGTTCAAATTTCGAGATGTGTGGGCGGTGTCAAGCCCTTTTTACCCCTTGCAGCCCGAATTTCCGAAAATCAGTCAGTCAGTGAGTGAGTAACGCAAGCCTTTTATACAGGGTGGAGCGCGGTATTTTGCAGTTTTGCACTGCAGGCTGTGGAGGCACTGTTGGTCGAAGAGAGTGGAGAGTGCGCGTGGCTTGTAGTGGCTGACGGGAGATTTGTATTCGTCTGCCTTTCAGTTGCCATCATGCATTGGACACGTGAGGAGAGGTCATTCTGTGTTGAAGCGTATTTTTCAAATGCGCACTCGATCATTGCAGGCAGAGTACTTTTCGTTTACGATTCGCTGTTCCTCCATGCGGAAGTGTTCCTGGACGATCATCAATTGTAAAGTGGGTAACTTCATTGAGAACAGCAGCGAATGTGTCATGTGTACGCACTGTGTGGTGCACCATATCACGAGTATGCATCATTGGCCCTTAGAGTTCATGAGAACTTCAGAAATCGTATGCAGCAGTGTGTGGATAGCGAAGGTCGACATTTGCCAGATACACTATTCAAAACTATGTAATTTACAAATTCCCTTACTGTTCAATAGAATTAAAATATAAAATAAATTTTTCTAAGTTTCATAATTTTTTTTGTTTCATTCCCAAATAAGCAATTTACCGCGCTCCACCCTGTGTATATATAGGTATAAGAACTCGTTCATAAAACAAGATCTACAACTTGGGATACAATATAAACAATAAATTGGCTAAATAATATGCAATATATAAATTATTGTCGAATTTAAAGGGTTAACTCTACTCTAACTTTAAAATGCTAATGTACTTACCTAACTTTATCAATCGCCACAGAAATTAGGCTCTAGACTGTAGAGTCTATTGAAACTGCAGGCGTATGAGTGATACAAAAAATTCGTAGAACTTTGAAATAAGTATACTACTAATATAAATAGATTTACAGAAATTTAATTCAATACTTCGAGATTTCGAAATTGATTAAAAGTAAAATATCAGTACAAAGTTTGAAAACTTCTACTTTACCTTTCGATTTGCTAACATATAAATTAATTAAAATTTTATTAGTTACTAGCTGACCCGGCAGACGTTGCACTGTGCTTCGTCCCCATACATTGATGGGACAAAAATAGAAGGAGTAGTCGCAGATTCATGAAATTTTGTGCGACATTGTCGTTGGTCAAAATCAATAAAATTCCAAAATTTCGAGCAAATCGGACCAAGGCTTCTGATACCTCCGATACAAAGGTTTAAATAGATCTGAAAAATTCAACGCGCTATAACACCCTATCAGACAGTGCGAATTGTACCAAACTTTACACTATGTAATCGGTTTACTTCCAAGAAAAATGTGCCAAATTTAGAAGAGATCGGAACAACCTATCCGATTTTGTTTAAATACAAAACGTGCAAAGGGTCTCGAATATTAATCGTACCCTATCACCCTATCAGACAGTCTAATTTCTATGAAACTTTTTGAACCTTATTTTTTAAATCGTCAAAAACTCTGGACAAAGTTTGAAAGAAATCGGAGCACGGAGTCTGGTACCTCCCATACAAACCCTGAAATGGGTATCGAAGATTAATCATGCCATAGCACCCTATCAGACAGCCCAATTTCCAAAGTTTTCAGAGCATGATTCTGTTATGCTGGAAAATTCAGAGCTAAATTTTAAAGCAATCGGAGCATGAGTTGTGGTACCTCCCATACAAATCGTGCAAAGGGTCTCGAATATTTATCATACCCTATCACCCTATCAGACAGTCTAGTTTCTATGAAACTTTTTTAACCTTATTTTTTGAATTGTCAAAAACTCTGAACTAAGTTTGAAAGAAATCGGAACACGGATTCTCGTACCTCCCATACAAACCCTGAAATGGGTCTCGAAGATTAATCATGGCCTAACACCCTATTAAACTGTCAAATTTTCGTCAAACTTTTTCAACCATACTTCTTTAATCCCCAAAAACTCCCTCCCAAATTTGAAACAAATCCGCTCAGGGATTCTGGTACCTGTCATACAAAAGTTTTCATGGCTACCGAAATTTATGATTTTTACCAAACTTTCCAGAATATGTTTTTTAATGCTGAAACCTCTGTGCCAAATTTCGACCATGATTTCTGGTACCTTAAATGAAAAGGGTTAACACAATTATCATTTATTGCAACTTCGGAAGAACTTTCTTCTGTTGTAAGACATTGCTCATTTTTATCATCACAACCACTATTTAATACATATTTTGAAATATCACCAATATTTCCCCTTCTACTGGGAAAAGGGTTATGCCTCTTTGAATTGATAAATGGATCTGACATTATTATTAGCCCGGACATTAAATCCTTATTGGTATTTTCACGGGAATTTTTTCTTGTATGGGACAAACGATTGTTTCGTATAATTTTATGGTTGGCTTCAAGTGCTTCCTCAGACAAAGAACCTGTAATGAAAATATCGTTAATATTGTTTTGGGAAATAAGAAACTTAATATTTAAGGTACCTATTGGTAATTCAAAATAATTAATTACTTCACAGCCGTGGATTAGTACTTTGTGGACACTACTCGGCATGTAGTACCATCCGTACAGGATCAAATATTTATTCCTTGTTATTCTAAGGAGTTCCTTAAAAGTATCCTTATTAATTTCCATGCCACAGGATAGGACTCTCAGTATTACCCCAAAGTATTCAATAAGTTCTCTATCGACACCAGTTATATCTGCTGACAATTGGCTATCGGAAAAAAATCGACGAGCAGTATTCTCATCGTTGGTAGTACCACAACCAGACTTAACCATGTCTACTAACAGCCTAGTGTTTGCCCTAAACTGTCTTTGAATTCTGGTTTTGGTGTCAAGATATTCTTCTTCATTGTCTTTCCCAACGCGCCGATATGCAATATGTAAAATGCATTCTAGAAATCGTATCCAACAGTGAAGGGAAGAAAGGCCAAATTTGTACGTATCAACATTTGGAATACATTTCATATTTAAGTTATTCATTTCGGTTGGTTTTGCATTACAAATGAAACACCTACTGCACGAATTCGTATTTGTGAGTACATTAGTGACTGCACCATCTATCATAGTGCAATGCATTTTGAAAAAACTTCAAAAACCATAGAATTTCTTTCAATAACGGCGCACTCGAGTTTTTCAAATTTTTCAGTTACTATTTTGTATTCATCACGGATGAGTTGACGATTTTCTTTCGCACAGCAAAATTTTATAGGTCTGCAATATCTTGTTGATTATGGTGTTGCATTAGACCAAACAACTTCTCGCGATATCATATTTAACAACCTTAAAATACATATATATAGAAAATATTTTAAATATATGTATAATAAATATTGTTTAGTAAACTTACTTGATTGGAACAAAGGCAATAACAAACATGAATTCATCTGAGATTTCAACATTAGAAAATTTTTGTTTGACGCGGCTATGACCAGAACTTCCATCCATTCCCCACTTTCCAATGAGCTGTAGATCGCACTTTACGGTTTTGCACATTATCGTCTTCACATCGACCTAAGAAGGATGCGTTTATGGTCGGTACTAAATTTTGTTTTAACATTCGCAATGTATATAGGGAAGGAAAACTCTCAGAGAGATCTACGTCCAAAAATAGGGCGAGTGCTTTGGATGGCGTTAAGCATTTCTTCTTTTCTTTTCTACATCCTCGCTTTAGTTTTTCAACGGCATATTCCAGCTCTTCTAGAGAATATTTGACAATTAACGCGGAAGCTCTACGATTCATGGTTTTTTTTTTAAGAATTCTCAAAATTTTTCATTGGCCTGCCGCGTTTAGCTATTGGGGTTATTTTTGTAGATGGAGATGTCATGGCAGTATTTTCTGCACAACTATTTGTTGGTTCGACTGAGCCTTCATGAGATAGTTCCTTTGGTTGTGAATTAACCTTACTGGTGCCAGGTTGCTATTGACTTAGTATGAATTTTATATATGAACTCAGCTATAAATGTTATTGTCAACTTACGTGACCCAAATCCAAAAATGTTTCATTCAACCAATTCGAATATTTTTTTTCAAAATAAATTTTATTTCTCTTGCACTCATTCCAGTATTTAGCCATTTTACAATGAAAACATTGTATTTTCTGCAGCAGCTTGGCCTTTTCAGTAGAAAATTTACCCACTTTCTGCTCAATAAATGAGTATAAAATAGATACTTGATTATTTTTTGGTGCTGACATCCAGCACACAATTAAATCGTTATTTTTTATTAACATTTTTACAAAAATTCACTTTCACTCAACTACTTTGTATTTAACTAATAACGTGACGTCAAAATGTAAACACATCTAACCCATAACAACATTTTACAATGATAAACAAAATTTTTTACAACAAATATATTGTTTGCTGTGTAATTTGTTTACAAAATATGTTCATCGTACTGAATGTAATAACAATAAAAGTAACACTAATAAGGATAACAACAATAAGAACATACAATAATATGTACTAATCAAATATATATTTAAAAATTATTATTAATATTAATATTTAATACTTAAATAGGTTTGCTGGGACATGAATATAACATGCAGCATACGATTGAAGAATAGAAAAGAATTTGAAAACAGAAACAATCCTCGTAGTCACACCTACACCTATTAAACCAATGTAACTAAAGCCATGAGACAAAACAGCTACTTTTCGAAACAAAACATAACTCAATAAGGCAGTTGAACAGACCTGTCACTGGATTAGGGGATTAATGTGCTGCTAATAACAAATCACAAATCGTCAACCGATCTAAATTCAAATCTCCTTCTGACTGATATTTTTTTTTACTGATTAAAGATTGTACTGATTGTGTAACTTGTAAGAAATTATTAATTTTTGAAATAAATTAAGAAAGTGATTTTCCAATCAAATCTTACTATTACGACTACCAACTTCAATTAAAAACACAATTTCATACTAAAGCTTTTACCGATTTATCATAACTAATTATATGAAACATATATTTATAAAATCAAACAAAAAAAATGCTACATGTTTTCAATGTATGAGAAATTCATACTACACCAACTTACTAGGTCGGAACATTTACACTTTGCTAATGCTAACAGTTTGACACAAAACCGATGTTTTGGGCTTTTACAAATAATGATTTTTTTCAAGTTTGTACACTTTTTTTTCGTTTGTTTTGTAAAGATAACTGCTTGTAATTTCTTTTTCCGCAATAAAATTTTAGGGAGCTTTTGAAAAAAAATTTTGACGGACGTCTAAACTTTTTGAATTTTCGGTTTAAAAAAAAAAATACTCAATATTACAGCTAACTTTTAAATAGTTATTTTAAATATATTTAAAAATTAAATAATCGGGGGTTTTTGACAGTAATAATAAATATAAAAAACAAAAAATATTCCGAAATTATCTTCAAAAATTAATTTTTAGGAATTTTTTCCCCATTCCACCAAAAAGGTCAAAATGAAAAAATCCATTTTAGACATTTTTAAAAAATGTCCTTGTCCATATTTGTGCAGTTTTTTTTTTGGTTTTTATATTTCTATTTGGTAGCCATAGCTTCATACTTTATTCGCAAAAAATAAAATTTTAGGGAGCTTTAAAAAAAAATTGTTATTTTCCACCAAAATTTGAAAATTTTTATGGTTTTCATTAAAAAATACAAAATTTTTACTAAATTTTTTAAAATAAAATTGCAGAATTTTGTGAAAGTACAAATTTTGTATTTTTTTAAATTTTATTTAATAGATTTCAAAAAAAAATTACTCATTTCGATTTTAGAATGACCTTCCTGCAATCATTTCCGTACTCCTACCAAATGTAAGTTTTTCAATTCGTGTACTTTTGGCAGAAACCCAATAACTTTAACACCCCTAGCGGATACAAAAGGCGGTATAATCGGTCAGTTTTGTTTTATTTCTTTCAGTTGGTTTGTTTGATTAACAAATATACTAAAAAGAGTCAAGAGTTCAAACATTTGGAAAATTTTGATTATTGTCCACCTTCGAAGCAGTGTGCGTTGTCCTGCATAATATTTCAAGCGATTTGTATGGGAGGTACCACGCCCCTTTGTCCAATTGGACCGAATAGTAACTCTAAACCATCCAGGGCGCCACCCAAATGCATACAAAAAAAATTTATTCAAATCGGTCCAGAACTTTAGGAGGAGTTCAGTCACAAACACACGTGCAGTAGAATTATATATATAAAGATATGCTTAGCTGTGCTAACTTACATTTTACTCAATTAGGCTTAAGTTATATTTCTCAAGCAAAGAAATGACGTCATAGAAAATGTTAATCATTGCCAACCACTGTTGCCGTGCACATACAGACATTCAAACTGCAATCAACAGCACCAACAGTAAAAGCACTCGCAACCTGAATGACCCCGAAGTATAGGAAAAAGTACCCCTAATTGCACTTATACGAGTTTATATTCACCAGAGGTATTCATATTGCGTTCTCCACTTCACAATTAACAATAACTGCATCAACGACCTTGCCGCTAGCTCGTATCCTTAGGTCCACAATGATTCATACTGTACTCCTTTGAATACACCTGTGGACAATATAACAATTTGTAGCTTGAAAAATTCCACCACTATAAACACCTAGCACTTGGCTTTGCTAACGGAAACTTTTTCTAGCTCCCTTTGTAGAGTCCTTAGGTTTTCTCATTAACCGCGAGGTTTATTATTACTTGAGGCTGGATGATTGTTTGGATAACTCGACCTTGTTTGCTGGCGGGTATTTTCTTCTCTTTATTGTGCTTTTCACTTTTGTTTTCGTATGACTGTGACTGTTTTCTTATGTTGCGGTTGTTTTCATTTTTCTTTATTAAAACTGTGGGCCTATTATTTACTCAGTTATTATACAGTGGTTTGACGTTGACACTCATATAGTAGTTGTCCGTTGTACATAACTCTAAAGTGACAAAATAATGGTTGTTGGATGCATTTTTGCCATACTGTTGGTAATAAAAAATAAGGTCTAATCCAACAGAAATCAGCTTAACTTGTCATCAACATCGTCGAAGTTCTCTATTACAACATGCACTGAATCTAATATATTTCATGGTAGCATATCACAGCATAAGTCACACTATTCCCCTTGCTCTTTCTCCTACTTAATCTCTGTCTATTGTTACTCAGCCGTCACAGCGTGGTCTTAATATACAACCGCACATGAATGGTTTCAAGAAAAACACTGATGTTGTAGAACCAAGATATTCTGTATTATTCCATCATCACGTCAATACATCGTGGAGTCTTGGGATAGTTTATTGGGTCACAGATTACAGTGCAATTGTAATGACCACACGTTTCGAGAGGGAATTGCACGTTAAGCAAGGAATTTATTTTTTTTTTTTTATGACACCAAGACGCATAAGTAATATTGAATAGGGATCTAGGTGAGTTGTGACGTATGAATAACATTAAATAAGCAAGAGTAAATCAATAAATTCCGAAGCTTTGACAGAATATTCGTAGAAATGTCTATCAATGTGTTGAATTTGACACATTTTACTTACAAAAATATATATTTTCTAGGGAAACTATAATAGCCATAAATAGAGGGCGGGTTCGAAAACTAGCAGACCTAACAAAGAACACACAAAAAACTTGGGAAAAATGTTCTTTATTTTCCAAAATAATCTTTTAGCTCGATAAAATATTTCCAGAGATATTCATTAGCTTCGATAGCCTGTATATAGTCAAAACTGTCAAACTCCTTAAAATAGATACCAACCGCAGACTCCATCTCTTAATTTGTTGGCAAATATTTTACCACTACGCCATTCTCTCGAGTTTGGAAATAGAAAATTCTCCGAGGAAGACATATCTGGCAAATGAAGCAATCGAACTTTAATTCATTCATTTTGGCCATCGCAGACGCCATGACCTTTCCGGCAGATGGAACCGTTTTCTCCTTCTACTAACACGATTCTTCCATTCAAATCCACTGCTTTGACTGTTCCTTTATCTCAGGTATGAAGTGATCGAGCCTTGTCTCATCCAAGGTTATAAATCGACACAAGAATTCGGCTTTATGGCGGTGAAACATCGCCAAACACTCTACTGAAACATCTGCTCTATTGAAAGCAAGCGCGGAACCCGACCATCCAATACCATTTAGTGGATTTTATTAACCGTATCTGGCATGGATACCACAATTGGTGTTCAGCTTAGCAGCTCGTACAGCCTCGTTTAAGCTCTGCTACCTAATACTTTACAGTCATAAACGAAGGATCAGACTCCCCTATAGTAGAATCTAGCTCGGCTTTAATACTGCTTGGAGTGAGACCTTTCAAATGGAAATTTTTGAATTCCATGTTTACAAATTCAGTGAGATCGTTTGCTTTTGATGCTCAAATAAAATTACTAAACAACGTGGCGCCTTGAAACTTAAAACACATGGTTTATAAGGTTGTCAATTTTCACCAAAATATTTTTTTTTTTCAAATTACTTGCACCTTCCATCTATACGTTAGGTCGACTAGTTTTAGGACCACCCTCTACTAGCCGAATGCAACGAATATAATTTTTGATGTCTTGTCCAACATACTTGTGCAATTTTCTTGGATAGTTGCGAGGTGACCAGCCAAATTTTACAAATTGAATTGGCAAATTATGATTATGACATCCAACCTGTGCAGTCGTAACTATTACCCGGTACGATTTTCGGAAGCCAATGTAGACGATCGAAGTGAATATGTTTCAGGTCAGTAGTGAGTTTGTCATTTGTCAAAGTCATCTTGAGTGGCATGCTAATACCGGTGCCTCTAAGGTTATAATGTGACAAGTCCGACGAGCTCTTTGAGCGAACCAGTACAAGACTTTGTCTTAAACATGGTGACATTCTGACTTAACTGTGCACCATTTTTGGCAATCTACACATAAAAACAGCTTAATGAAGATGGTAAATCTAGTCATCCCCGCGGAGCCAATTTTATAAAACGGGAATTATATGTTGATGATGTTTTATCTGGAGGGCACTCTTTACATGAGGCAAAGACTTTACTCAATGAATTAAACAATTTGCTGTCATCTTCCGGGTTTCTTAGAGGCAAAATTACTGGAAAGCACCATAGACTGCTTGAACGTGTGCCCCCGAGTATTAGGTAAAGAATTTATCAAACTGGAGGATACGAGCGATACCAAAACTTTTGGCGTCAGGTGGAGTGCCATGAAAGATAAGTTATTTTATTCTGTTGCCCAAAATTATTTTCCCATAACCCACTGAACTCAACGAATAGTTTTGTAGAATGTAGGAAAACTCAAAACTACACGGTTAAAAATGTTGGTGTAAATTTGAGTAAAATTTGACTTACATATAGAGTTACACCGAAATTGTATTAAATTTGAATACCAGCCAAATATTCAAATGTGATTTGAATAAAAATTGATATTCAAATTGAATACTGAACCCATACTAGTTTCAAAGTCTACTTTGGATTCATTTTCAATCTTGTTTGTATTAATTTTTAATCTTGTTTGTATTAATTTTTAATCTTGTTTGTATTAAATTTTATTTCTTTCGAATTCATTTTTAATAGATTTTCCGACTAATTTTAAATCTAGTTTGTATTCATTTTTATTCTTGTTTGTATTAAATTTTATTCCTTTCGAATTAATTTTTAATAGATTTTCCGACTAATTTTTAATCTAGTTTGTATTAAATTTTATTTAATTCGAATTAATTTTTAGTAGATTTTTGGACTAAGTTTTAATCTAGTTTGTATTCAATTTTATTCGATGCGAATTCATTTTAATAGATTTTTGGATTAGTTTTTAACCTAGTTTGTATTAAATTGCATTCCATCAAAATTTAATACAGAAACTGTATTAATTTTTCTTTACCTGTTACCTTTCTGAATCAAATAAAAAATAAAGAATTTCACAAATTATTGTATATATTTTTTATTTCCAATTCATTCGATAGATATAGTTATACATAAATATACCTTAGACAGTTCTTGTGTATACAAAAAAGATAATTTAAACATATGGGCATTTCCACAGAAAGGTCAACCTTTTGTCACATCACGTCACCCTCGATAATTCCTTATATTTTAGGACCAGTTAGTTTGAGTGTCTTCTTTTCTTTTACTAAATATGCAGTTACTTACATTCTGTATTTAGGAAAAAAATAGAAAACAATCGAACCACATGGTCCTAAAATATGAGCAATTAACGAGGGTGACGTGATGTGACATAGGGTGGCACTTTCTCTGTAAGTGCCCATATATATTGTTGGCTTAATTCCTAACTTTTTTCATTTTATTCTTTTAACTTAAAATTATTTTAGTTTTATTTAGCTTGAAGAAATCAAAATAAGCTAAATTTTTACATCTATCGTATACATTAGAGTGGACTTAAAAAATAAAATTTTTTGGTTATTGTTTTCTTTCTTATTGATTATCACTTATTATTTAATTATTGTATTTCAGTTCTTTTCCCTCAAATTTTGATTGACGATGCAAAAAAATTATTTCCAAAATTTGAGACAGATTGGTCAACGGTAAGGGGTGCCACACTGGAACTCAAATACATCATTTGTTTTTTCCATTTTGAGTGGCCGTGTGGCACCTCTTAACGTTGACCAATCTGTCTCAAGTTTTGGAAATAATTTTTTTGCATCGTCAATTTTTCCTCTGACTTTGGATAGTTGGAGCATTTAATTCTTAAAAGCTTTGCAGCCTCATTTACGACTGTTCGTCTGGAACTATCGCACAATGAATTTTTTTGTTTGTATTCTTCAAGAATATACTGACATTGGTTTTTTTTCAAATGTTCAATGAGATCCTATTAAGAAAGTGCATAAATTAGGTTAGTTGAAATATATTTAATACCGCTAATTTATCGAAATTTTTTAGTTGGGATCTTATTAATAAAATTCGATCTAAGCACTGGACAAAGCATGTTTGGTGAATATAATAAAAGTCATAAATATTAAGAACATAAACCAAACCGATTAAGAATTATGAACAAATCAATTTGCGTTTTGATTATAAGCTTTCTCACCTCTTTAGTAAAAAGTTCTTCAAATTTTGGTTTTTTTTATTACAGGCTGTTCGTCTAATTCAATTTCTAAGACAAATGATGCTGACCAAATATATTGTTGAACGACTTTTACTAAATGTTCTTCCAAAATTTCAGCGCCAAGATTGTTTTTAATGTTTTTTAATGTTACCACGTTCAACATGAAACGCATGCAAAACTAAATAAAAAATTAAATAAAAAACAGTAAGTAAAAAATAAAAAAGTACGACAAGCGTACACATAAACAAGCTACAGTATACAAACAAAGCATTAATAACATAAATTCATAAAATTCAACAAGCGCATAAAAAATGCTTCAGTATGCAAGCAAAAACAAAAAACCAAAAAAAAAAGCGAAAAGAGAATTAACGAGAATGACTTAGCAGGCAAAATATTGATTGATTGAACTCCCGGCAATATTATTTTAATTTTTTTATATTTAATTTTTTAAGTTTAATTTTTCTGTTTTCTATCATTCTGCTCACTACACTACTAAATCTGTTTTCCTTATTCCTTATTATTTTTATTTTTTATAATTCGCTCTTATAAACTTGTTATTTCTTTTCGTCTTCAGGAGTTTTCCCCCAATGACTTGAAAAAAAAATCGCACATATTTTACCAACACTAATTTGACAATTGAAAAGTTTTACAAATTTTATTTATTTATTCACTTACTTGGTGTCATAACAGTTTCAATATTTGATACATTTTCAAAAAATATACATTTTGTTACCGACGCGCTTTTAACGTTTATAAAAAAATTCGCACTTATTGCGTCCATATTAACACTTTTCTCTTTCACGTACATAAAGCAACTGCGACAGATAAACAAACATCTACCATTCTTGCATCGACAGGGTTGTATTAGAATACAAACATTATTCAATTGTAATACACTAAGGCCTCAAAATTAATACGAAATTTACACCAAAAGTATTAAATTTACTCCACAAGTATAAAATGTGTTATTGAATACAAACATTATTCAAATGTAATACAGTAAGGCCTCAAATTTAATACGAAATTTACACCAAAAGTATTAAATTTACTCCAAAAGTATAAAATGTCATTTTAATATTAGAATTTATTAAAATTAAATACAGAATATATTCAAAAAATTTTTAATATATTGGGAAGTGTCAATTTTAATAAAAATTATATTAAAAATCGCTGTAATACATTGCTTGGATTAGAATTTACACCAAGATTTTTAACCGTGTATATAAATCATTATGGCCAGAATACTTCCGCAACAATTGTAGTTAGGTGGGACGAATTGGAATGGGAAATTGGCGCAGAATACTTTGGACTTTTAAAAAATTTAAATACGAATTTCAACGTGGTTTCCCATACTGAACATACGTTGGGCTAGTATGTGTGCCTTTTAATTATAATGGAAAAAAAGTTATGTAGCTATAGATCACAAAAGTAGTCAAAAATAATAATAAATCGCTTCGCTGGAAAATGTGTGGTCGTCAACCGTTAAAATTCTGTTTGCGATTTGTTCAAATTCCAAATAACTGCTAGGTGAACTCCAGGGAATTATAATTTTCTGATAATTTTTAAGTCTCTAACGAGATTCGAATCAATTGTAGACTTCTTGCAGTAATCAAGTGGCGATCCCTCTCGTGTGGTAACCGGCAAACGACCAAACCCGTCTCAGAGAGCCGGCAAATTAGTCGTAGCGTTGGCCAAAGGCGCAAAATCGATTATTTTTCAATTAATTCAATTTATACGGATATACGAGGGCGGTCCCAAATCTAGCCGACCTAACAAGGAAGACACGAAGAAGTTGGGGAAAATTTTTTTTATTTTTCAACATAATCTCCTTTAAGCTCGATACACGTTTTCCAACGATATTAAAAAAACGCTTACATACCCTCTTTATACTTATAGTTAGCAATGTCAGACCCCTTAAAATATCCATCAACCGCAGACTCCACCTATCCATTGTTGGCAAAACTTTAACCTTTGAGCCATTTTAAGTTTTGAAATAGATAATAGTCCAAGGGAGCTAAATCTGGCGAATAAGATGCGCGATGGAGCAATTCGAACTTTAATTCATTAATTTTGTGCATCGCAATAGTGGATGTGTGAACTGGAGCATTATCTTAATGAATCAACACTTTCTTTTTCGCCAAATGCGACCTTTTTCCACAATTTGGGCACGCAACCAAAAAACTCGTTCCTCCCAAACGAAATCTCAGATAAATGAAGTTCGTTTGGGGATTGTAGTTGGGAGGAACAAACTTCTGTTAAGCCATACATGATATTTCGTTTGGGCGAACCGAAAAATGTTTGCAGCAAACGAGTTATGATAAATGTAAGCTGAAAAAAACGTTTACGGGAAACGAAAACCGCTTCCGATAACTGTTGTTTCGGTTACAGCTACCGAGTTGTAGTTCCTCCAAACTAAAAAACGTTCGCGAGAACTGCAAAACGTTTGCAATAAACGAGTTATGAAAAATTAAAGCTGAAAAAACGTTTTGTGAGAAACGAAAAACGGTTCCGCCAACTGTTCTTTCGGTTACAGCAACCGAGTTGTAATTAAAAATTCTACTTATGGCTTCCATAAGCTCTTTTTTGTTGAAATTTCCAACTTTTATGATTTTGATTTTACCCATAAAGTTTGTTTTAAAAAAAGTTTGAATTTTTGTCTCTTTTTCACTATCTACTTTACACATCTGTCTCTCTGTCTCGCCTTGCACTCAAATAACAGCTAAAAGCGCAAGCTACAACGCGTGAATTGTCCATCCAAGAAATGTTGACAAGGTAGAAGCATTAGACTGTGTGATCAGTTTTATGTGTATGCGTGAGTGCGTATGCCAAACGAGTGGATATGACTTGGTATACAGTCGACAGAATGAGAGAAATTTAAGTTCTTCGTAATCTGTGCTCTCATTAGAAAAATTGCTAATTTCAGTTATCGCAAACGTTTTTTAAATTTCAGCAAATGTAATGTTGTACGCGTTTGATGTAAAAGGGAACTCATTTGCAACAACATGATATACATTTGCGATATACGAGCTTATTTGGGAGAACTACATGAACGGTTGCGATTAATAAATTAATACAAATCAATCAAAGTATAGTTGTGGCATCCGAGCAATAAACGTTTTTTTCTGCGTGCAACAAGTTTTCATAATATTCGCCGTTGGTGGCTTTTCATTTCTGAAGATAATCATTAAAAATTATACCATGATATATATCCGTGACCTCGCCTGCAGATGGAACTATCTGCGCCTTCTTTGATCACGATTCTTCCATTCCGGTTCACTGCTTTGACTGTTCCTTTGTCTCAGGCGTGAAGTGGTGCACCCTTGTCTCACCCATGGTAATACACCGACGCAATAATTCGGCTTTATTGACACACACTCTACTGAAACCTCTTCCCGACACTGTGTTTGCTTTATTGAAAACAAGAGCGGCACCCATCCTGCGCACAGTTTTGTTATCCTGAAATCTTCGGTCAATAGACGATGTATTGAACTTTTTGAAATGCCTATCATTTCAGCTATCTCTCACACCTTCAGCGGACTATCCGTTACTAATACCATTTTGTGGATTTTTCTAATCGTGTCTGGCGTGAACACCTCAACTGGTCGACAACTACGGTGTTCGTCTTGGCAGCTGGTACGGCCTCGTTTAAGCTCAATATTTAAGAGTCGCAAACGAAGGAGCAGACTCCCCCAGAGTAGAATTTAGCTCAACTTTTATATTGCTTGGGCTGACAAAAAAATGGTGCATAACGGTGACCAATTTTTTCTATGTTTACAAATTCACTGACATCGTTTGCTTCTAATGGCTCAAATAAAAATACTAAAAATCGTGGCGCCTGGAAACTTAAACATATGTGTTATAAGGTTGCCACTTTTTACCAACATATTTTTTTTAAACTACTGGAACCATCTCCAAACGTAACGGATATTTAGTTTTATAAATTTTTTTTTAATAAACCACTTTCTTATATTACACATAAACCACAAATAACTTACAATGTGTATTCGTATGGATACAAAGGACACAGCGCATGAACACGAGACTTACAACCGATGTTTTCACATGGAGATGAACTTCAACTCAGAATTCATGTCTCCACTTTCTCCTTGATACTCCTCTCTTGCTCTCTTCTAACCGAAGTAGGTAGAACAAACATCGGGTAGAAACGTTTCTCTCCCAGCTGCTAAATATATTTAATTGACTCAAAAACCGTTTAATTGAAAAATTGTAGACTCCAATTTTTTCTTTGCACTATGTGCCTTAATTTGTGTTTTCGTCAGCATAATTTTAAGCAACCCGTGTCACACCATCTATATCAAAAATTATTAGAGATATACAAAATATCAGTACACAGACATAGTCACATATATTTACACAAATTAAAAATTTTAGTACGCTTAGAAATAAAGTAAAATGTTTGCGCTTTATGAATAAATTTGCAATGAAAACTTCTCAATTGCAAACCAATGTAACTAAATATGACTCATGTCATATACTTATATATACTTGATCAAATGTCAAAATATCAATGCAAAATGTACACATATTGATTGCTGACAAAATTTAAAATAAATATCAGGGTATTCCCGATGTACCACAAATCGTTTAATATCAATTTTTAACCAATATTCGAAAACGGCACAAAAAGAATACCCTAAAGTCTTTAAATATAAATACTATATGTATATGTGAAAAATGTTAGAAATTTAAAATAAACTCGTGCTTTAACTCTACTGGGATTGAAAAGGTAAAAGCTCACGATTTCCATAACTTTTCCTGTACATCAGTTCATTCAAGACTTTAAAGTGTTTGGAATTGGTAACAAAAGTATGTTAAATTTGTAGCTGTCTTCTTTTACGATGTTCCTTTTCTGGCATACAGAAACCGTTTTCTACAACAAACCTTAACTAACCTATCCCAGTATTAAATTCCGCAAACAGACGCCTTTGTACAGTGACGAGCAAAATTGTAACCGGTCTCCCTTATTGGAAGTTTAACACCTTTATTTTTAACAGCGTTAAAAACCTTAGAACTAAAACATTTTTTTGAATTGGAACCTTAAACTTTACTCTGATATGGTATCTTTCATAATGAACACTTAAATATATACAAATATACATATACGAGGGCGGATCAATAAGTCCGTGACTTTCTGAATGAAACACAGTTTATATTTTTCAACATAATCTTCTTTTAGCTCAATACACTCAGTCCAACGTTTCTCCAATTCTTGTATCCCTTCCAAAAAATAGAATTTTTCGAGGTCCATACAATAGGCTTTTTTTTTATTAATAATTTCATCGTTGGAGCTAAATCTCTTTCCAGCGAGCCATTTCTTTAGGTTTGGAAATAGGAAATAGTCACTGGGGGCTACATACGCAGAATATGGCGGATGAGGTACCAATTCGTAGCCCAATTCATGGAATTTCGCACACGTGTGCACCCGTGTGTTTATGGTCAATTGACAGCAAACGCGGCACCCATGTTGCAGACAGCTTTCTTAAACCCAACTGATCATTTAAAATCGAAGCCACACTGCCATGTGAAATGCCTATGGCCATATGGCCAACACCATATCGTGGATTTTTTCCACATTTTCGGGTGTATTGAGCTCAATTTGCAGTCCAGAATGTTCAGCGTCATTTGTACTTGTGCGACCACAACAAAAAAAATTAAATCGATGGTGCAGAGTCCCCATAGTATTTATCAAGCTTTTACTTGCTGTGATTGACGGTTTTTTTTCGAAAAAAATAATGTTTAAAGAGCACTCGAAATTAACTTTTTTCTATTTTCAAAAAATGCACGAGGTTGTCTGTTTTGAACAGCTGTTAAACGCAAAGTAAATGACGGAACTTGCTCAAAATTTGACTGTAGTCTACCAAGAGGTGGTACTTGATGGGAGTAGTGTTGCATTTTATATAACTACGAGGGAAGTTCGGAAAGTCACGGACTTATTGATACGCCCTCTATGTCTAAAAGAGGGTAATATGTTAACAAAACCCTAACGCTACAATCACGAGCTCTCTTCAATGTTACAATATTGCACACTCTACAACTCTTCGAAGATCCAGGAATTCAACTGTAACTATCACGAAGCTCATAAATTTATTATTATTTTTTCAATTGCATGTGCTGATCAAAAATCGAAATATTTTAGATTCATTTGAAATCATGGACTTATTAAAAAAATAATAACTCTGTTCGGAATGTTGATAACAGCTAATTTTTTTATTTTATAATTCAAGCTCAATAAAAATCTTCCCTGATGAATTTCAATAACGTGGAGCACAACGAAACTGCATGCAAATGTTTTTGCATGTACAAAATTGTGTTGTCTTTTAGGGAACAACAAAAAACATGTCTAATGGGAAACGATGGTTCTCTGGAGATGGAACGAAGTTTTTGCAAATATTTTCTTGTGTGTTTTGCTTGGGATATTTTTCGAACACTTGCATACTAGTTGGAAATTCTCAATTGAAGTCAATTTTCATTTGCATTTAGTTTCATGAATTTTTCAATAGCATCATTCCAAACAACCGCTGATGCAGATCTGTGGCTAGATCTGAAATAGCTATACGGTTTGCCAGGAATCATAGGAATACATTTGCAAAACTCCTTTTTGAAAACTATATTTCTATTAATAGAGATATAGAATGGCCTCGAGCTTAACTAATAAAATTAAAAAGCTCAAGACTATGCTATCTTCTATCTTCTTAAAGAGTTACGCTGATCGCTGATTCACTGACTCTGTCACACTTTTTGAACACAAAAAAAAAACGAAAAAAAAACGAAAAAAGAAAAAAAAGGAAAAAAACGAAAAAAACTAAAAAAAAAAAACGAAAAAAAAACGAAAAAAAACATGTTTGGACGGGCGCCATAGGCGTGTTCCAATCCACTAGTATTTCTATAAATAGAGATATTGTTTTTTAAAAAAGAAGATGTTTTGCAAATGCATCATAATGATTCCCGGCAAACCGTATAGCAATTTCAGATCTAGCAACAGATCTTCATCAGCGATTGTTTGGCAAAAAAATTTAATGTAAGTCGACGATCCAGAGAATAAAACGGGAGAAAAATATTAAAACTTCAACTGCTTCAAACGTAACATAGAGCACCGCCCACAGGAAGCAACCGTTACATACTACGCTTGTCGGAAAATGTTTCTGGAGGCGATGAGGTCGCCGATCGAAAATGGTGCTATGGATTTATACTAATATAATCAGACCTACACTCTCCTACGAGGCAGTAGTATGGCGGCATATCGCGGGGAAGACGTTCACCATGAAAGTGTTGCATAGAGTACAGAGATAATATTGTATTGCCATAAAAGGGGCAATGAAGACATATCCAGCTGAAACCCTTAATCATATTATCACTCATATTATACCAATTGAACTTCACATAACAGCAAGTGTGGCCTGGAGTGCTACCCGACTTAATGCTCTTGGAATGTGGAAGAGCACCGCATATGGAAATGCGAGAATACTACAGACAATCCCCAAGAGAACTCAATATAGTCACCGATTACTGCAACACCCTCATTGACGTTCGATAACCTATTCGATGTCAGTCGGATAAAGGGGACCCACTGACAGGTTTTGATACGAAAGTGTCTACGGACGAATCCAAAATGGAATGTGGAACCGGCTCCGGGGTCTTCTCCTAAGAGGCAAGCCTCAATTTATCGTTCAAACTCCGTGACAAGTGCAACGTTTTCCAAGCGGAGGTACTGCCTATCAAGGAAGACTGCGCCGAACTTATACTACAACGGAGAACAGAGCACATTGGAATATTTGTAGATAGCCAAGCGGCTCTCCTATCACTTTAATCTAACAACACTGCAACACATGGGGAACATATCAAGGGTAATTGCCGTGCTGACGGGGCACTGGCCAATCGGTAATCATGCACGACGGCTGAATCTTCCACCACTGCTGAACCTTCGAAGACGCAGAAGAGGAGGAGATGGTGGAACATATCCTCTGCAGTTGTCTGGCTCTAATAAATAGACGCCTAAAAACTATAGATCGTCGTTCGAGATAAATCTAGGGGATTTAATGAGGCATCTCTGATTAACAGGTTGGAAATAGACACTGTACATTAGACTGTCCGGAGTGATGTGGTATGCAAAACAGTGTCTCAGGACACTATTTGATGCCATTTATAAATAGTATCTTTAACAACCACGTGAACCAACCAACAGCTCATTGACGGCCCAAAAAGTTTGACGACCGAACTTGTCGTCATTTGGCAACATTAGTGACAAGTGGCAATGCAACTGTCCCAGGTGCACTAGAAACATTAAATATTGACGCCAGTGAGTGGTCTGCTCGTCGAAGTCTCAAAAGATTCGATGTTAAGGCTGCAGAGAAGAAACGGAAACCATTTTGTATCACAAAAGAATACAAAGCTGGGTAAAAGAATATAGAAGCAAAACTGGACTGATACTGACTGGAAGAAGGTGAGGTATTTAATTCGACACGTTTTAAATAATACAAATACGCCTTGTGTTTAAAGTCATATGGTCGGATGAGACTAAAACCAATCGATTTGAATCCAATGGCCATGCTAGGTACTGGACCAAAGGTCTAAATTCTCCTGCCCCTAATGCAGTATCACAATCCATGAAACATGGTGGTAAATCCATAATGATAAGGGGATGTATAACGAAGAATATAGTAGATTTGCTGGTTACAATGGAAGGAATTATGAAAACATTTCAATATCTTTCAAGTCTGCCAAATCATTTACATCCCATGAAGGAATTGGGGAGAGCTTCTCACTACGAGTGAGCTGTGCGCTTTCTAGATTGTATACTCACTGATTTAATACCGCCACTATATGAGGTGACCGCCGACGAAAGAATTTTAAGGTAGTTAGAGCAGGGATCTAACCCAGGCTTTCATGTACACACGCACACTAACCATTGCACCACCGACGTCCACATTTATCAGATGCTATAGAAAACACGGATCTTGCTATTGAAAGAATGATTTCTCAGCATGACAACGACCCAAAACATTTGGCCAAATCGTTAAAAGCTAGTTCAACAGTCAGCAATTTACAATGAAATCAGTCAGCAAATTACAGGGAAATGGCCAGCGGAGTTACGGCACTTAAACCCAATCGAAAACTTTTGTTATTACATAAAATCTCAGCTCGTCAAGGTGCTGCAAAAGGCGTAAACGAATCATGGGAAATTTGGTATACGATTCCAGCGAAAATTAGCTCAAAATATTGCAACAGCGTGCCTCGCCGTGCACAAGCTGAATTGTAACATTTGCATAACTTTACAATATTTACTGTTCACCTTGTATAATAAAAATAAATTAATTTAAATAATTTTAATAAATAAATTTATATGTATAAATATATTTAATTAGTTTTATATTTTTTTTTAATCAAATATATAAAATATACAAACTAATTTCCAAACTGTGTCAACCCTGTTACAATTTTGCTCGTTCCTGTATATCATTTTTGCTTTTCTGTGTAATTTTAAAATATTAATACAGACTTGTGCATTTAGAAATCTATTACAAAATGATTTGACTTCCTGAATATTAATGAATAAAGGTGCAGTTGATACTTTAATGAAATCCTATTTGATTCGAATTAGAATGTGATGGATGCGCCATTTCATTTAACAGTCATAGCTGGAGACTTTTGAATAATCACCTGAAGAACTATATATGCCAGCCCATAAAGTGTACGGTAACCCCTACACGTTCAATGTGGCAATTTCATAGTTAATTGTTGTAACAACCGCTCGCGTGCATGTGTTGGAACAATACGATTTATTATTTTGTAGCAACTGTTTTTCCTCACTGGTACCAAAGTGGTTATGTGTTATTTTGTAGGATGTGTTTGTTTTCCTCTTTTTAATATGTTTCAGGTTAACAAGCTACTACAACTACACTCACAGAAAAATTCGGTTGAGACAGCCGAAATTGAGTTTGTCACAGAAGAATTATAGGTTTGCTACAGCCGAATTAGTGGTTGACACAACCAAATTGGAAGTTGTTACAGCCACATTAGAGGTTTTCACAACCGAATTTAGATGGTGTCACAACTGAATTTTGCTTTGTTTTCTATTAATTTAGTAACAATTTATTTCCCTGTATTGTCACAAGTAATAACAAAACGAAGAAAAAGGCACTTTAAGTGGAGTAATAAATTAACTTTACATGGCACTTCCGCCGATTTTTGAAGTCACGGCTGTAATGGGACACCGCACCATTCCTGACGAGTTGTATCAATTGATTTATGTCCTAAACCGTTCTGTATACAGACGATGGTAGCACATTCCAAACGATTAACCTTGAAAAACTTCAGAACTGCTTCAAGTTAATTTCAGTTGTGGGGAATAACGCAGTAGTGGCAACCTCGATTCGGTGGCATCAGCTAAATTTGCGGTTGCAGCCAACCTCCTTTCAAGCAATTAGTTTTCTGAGTGTACATGTTGCTGAGACATTCACCTCCTTTCCTTTCGACTATATTGTCTGTTATTATTGGCCGTGTTTGTTGCCGTTGCTCTTACTCTTGTAACTACTTATACAGCTTAACTGTGAATATTGTCGGAATATCCGTGACATTTGTCGTCAGTTCGTTGGCTGACTGCTGTTTTTGGTTGGTAAACTTAGTATTGTTGATACGGCTTTGTTACGGAATTTGACACATTGTGCCCTTATAAAATATTGTTTAAGAGGTTTCACGGTAATTACATGCCAACAATATGTTTTTATGGCAAAATGACACGAATTTCTTTAAAAATTGGAAAAATAGTACAAACAGTAAATATAGTACGGATTAATGGTTTGTTAACAAAAAGTGTAACATTTTGTGTTAATTTTTTTCTTAATTGTTATAAAAATCGTACAATTTCCATAATTATGTTTAATTTAAATAAATTTTTTTTTATTTAGATTATAGAGAAATGTAAAACGTTACGAATAATTTTTTTCTTTTTGTTGTTGCAAGATCTGACAACTATCTGGTTTCGAAAATACAAAAAATCAGCTGACAAAAAGGGAAAACAAAAATAGTAAAATTAAAGAACCGAGTGAAAATATTTTAGCAATAAGATACGGTGATTGGTTTTTATAAATCAGAAGTTTTGAAAATATAAATTGTAGTAACTAAATATTTATATAAAAAAAAAATTGTTTCCCATTACATCTCATGAAGGAATTGGGGAGAGGTTCTCAAAACCACTCATCTGTGCGCTTTCTATTTTTGCACTCACTGATTAGGACCCAAAGATTTACACCGATTCCGAACGGTGTTTTGAGAAGCTTTTCATGTTTTGAGAAGCTAGTGTCGGCCTCGAACTCATGTACAAGAAGCGCACACACTAACCATTGCACCATCGACGGTCATATATAAAAAACGAAATCTTATTTGTGTCTCCATTTTCTTTCAATTATTGTGAATTTTTTTTATTAAAAACTTAGATGACCTTTTTTGCTAAAGATTTTGACAGTGATTTAAAATCAATCACTTTTTTCTGAAACAGATTGGCAGAGGATAGATTCAGTGAAATTATTTCGCTTTCACTACAAAGTGGTTTCCCGAACATACATGTATTTTGTGACCTTTCGAGATGCTGTTTTGCTGGTTTGGGCCAATGACACTATGAAATTAATTCAGCAACAGTACACGCAAAGAAAAAAACGTTTATTGCTCGGTTGCCGCAACAATACTTTGATTGATTTGTATTTATTTATTACTCGCAACCGTTCATGTAGTTCTCCAAATAAGCTCGTATATCGCATATGTGTATCATGTTGTTGCAAACGAATTCTCGTTTGCATCAAACGCGTACAAAATTACATTTGCCGCAAATTTAAAAAACGTTTGCGATAACTGAAATTAGACATTTTTCTAATGAGAACACAGATTATGAAGAACGTAAATTTCTCTCATTCTGTCGACTGCATACACAGTCTTTTCCACTTGTTTGACATACACACTCACGCCTACACATAAAAGTGATCACACACTCTAATGCTTCTGCCTTTTCAATATACTCGTATCTTGGATGGACAATTGACAATTGACTGCACGGCGAGGCCGACGTGTAAGTAGACAGTGAAAAAATAGACAACATTTCCAACTTTTTTTAAAACAAAATTTATGGGTAAAACCAAAATCATAAAAGTTGGAAATTTACACAAAAAAGAGCTTATGGAAGCCATAAATAAAAGTTCTAATGTACAAGTAATGTTTTACTGAGTAGCGTAACCTCAACTACAATTGAAACTGTAACCGAAAGAACAGTTGGTGGAGCCGTTTTTTGTTTCTCGCAAGCGTTTGTTCAGGCCTAATTTTTCATAACTCGTTTACTGCAAACCTTTTTCAGTTCTCGCAAACGTAGTTTTTTTTTGAGAAACTAGAACTCGGTTGCTGTAACCGAAACAACAGTTGGCGGAAGCGTTTTTGCTTCTCGCAAACATTTTTCAACTTATATTTTTCATAACTCGTTTGCTGCAAACATTTTTCGGTTCCCCCATTTTTTGGCTTAACAGAATTTCGTTTCTCCTAGCTACAGTCCCCAAACGAACTTCAGTTATCTGAGATTTCGTTTTGGAGGAACGAGTTTTTTCTTTGTGTGTAGCACTATCCGGGACCGTAGATTCGAAAAAAAAAGTGTTTTAGTAGATTTTCTGATTTATGGTCGATGCATAACTTTTTAAAATTGGAACGGTACGCAAATAGACGTTTTGGAGTTAATATTCCTTCTATATTGGTGCTCCGTCGTGTTTGCCACAATACAAGTGTCAATGGTTTAACCACGTCAAGTGTCAATGTTTCGGACAGATGGTTCAAATCCAACTTCGATATTTTTCATTGTTTATAAATATATATTACCGAAATCCCGGTCGAACTGGTTAACCGGTTTCACCGTGGTTAAGCTTCTTTCGGACTTCTTTTTAATACCGCATATTTTGCACAAACCTCTTCAAATTTTATCTGCCTTGATACATTCTATGCACTTGTTTTAAGTGTCCCAAACCTAAAGCATTCCATTCGGTTTTTCGCCCGTTATAATCGTTTCATAAAATCATGGTTCGGGATAACAATAAAGCATTCGTGCCATTAAAATCGATGTATTGAGTATATTTTATATAAATGGTCTTTATTTTATGTACTATGCATTAACTTAAATATTTTCCACAAAATGATCAACAGTATCTACAAAGATCAACAGATAAAAGATATTTAACTTCTTTCGCTTCGGCGTCATCGTAGTCTACATCGTCGCAGATTGTTGGTAACCGTTTCGTGCTGGATCCGATGTCCGAAATCCGTGATTTTTGAACCAAATACAGTTTTTTTTTTTGCAAAAAAAAATTATTTTTCAACATAATCCCCTTTTAGCTCAATACACTTAGTCCAACGATTCTCCAATTTTTGCATCCCTTCCAAAACAGGATTTTTCGATGACTATCAAATATGCAATTGTTTGATCAATAATCTCATCGTTGAAGCTAAATCTCTCTCCTCCGAGCCATTTCTTTAGGTTTGGAAATAGGAAATAATCACTGGGAGCTAAATCCGGAGAATATAGACGGCTGAGGGTCCAATTCGTGCCCAATTAAAAAACTACAAACAATCCTTTCAAGTTGTCACAAGATTATGTGTATGGTCAATTGAGAGCTGATCATTTGACCGAAACCACACTGCCATATGAAATGATCATTTAAAATCGAAACCACACTGCCATATGAAATGCCTATGGTATCAACAATCTCACGCACTTTTACGCTTCGATCGGCGAACACCATTTCTTGGATTTTCTCGACATTTACGGGTGTATTGAGCTCAATTGGCCTTCCAGAACTTCCAGCGTGTTTTGTACTTGTGCGACCACAACGAAAAACGAATGAAATCGTTGGTGCAGAGTCCCCATAGTATTTATCAAACTTTTCCTTGGTTTGATTGACGGTTTTTTTGAAAAGTCGAAATTCACTGTCTTCTATTTTTAAAAAATGCTGTTGACAGCTGTTAAACGCAAAGTGAATGACGGAACTTGCTCACAATTTGAGAGTAGTCTATTAACAGATGGTATTTGATGGGAGGAATGTTGCATTTCTTATGGACTTATTGATCCGCCTCGTAGCAATTAATGGTGTATTAAATCTGGATGTTGAGACATCTTTGAACCCTTGCGAGTATTAAATAATCTGCATTGTTTGACATCTCTTTTTTTGGATTGCTGCTCTTCGTCCGTGAGTTCGCTTAATGGAAATGTACTGTAGGTGCTACGGGTTTCCATATATATAAAGTAGATATTATATTCTGTGCGACCTTAGAATATTCGTCAAATATTCCAACATTAATAGTTTTTTCCCCAAATAATAGCTAATATACTTTGACGCGTCTAATAAAATTTTGTCAAGGCCACTGATTTTGAAGGCCATTTCTGGATCTTCAAAGAAGCATCTTGCAGTGTTGCCGGCGTCGGCATTTCTATATTCATAGAAGGGTTTATCTATAACACTTGTAGTTTTTGACATGAAATTTTGTATGAGCGTTCTAGTACATTGCATCGGTTAAAGACAAGTCAACTGAGTTGATCGATGCCACTGGGATGTCTGTATCACTTCAAATTTTTGAAAAAAATCGATTTTTACCAATTCTCAGATTTTCCTACACTTTTTTTTGAAAAAAAAACATGTTTTCAATTTTTTCAGCAAAACTTCAAGGGCCTTTAAATTGTTCGCTCACAATATTTGGCAAAATGGTAGCAATGGTAAATATGAACAACTTTTGTCAACATATTAACACAATCTGAACGTACCTAGTCACCCTAAATAGATCATAACGACCACTCTGTATCTTAAAAATGGTAATTTGTATGTATATGTCATCATTACTCGAGAAGGACGAGTCCGATTTTGTCCAAATAAGTTTAGAAATGTTTAGAATTACAATACCTTTGATCTACTCCTATACTATTTCTCAATGTGATCAACAGTTTCGCAGTTAGCCAAAAAAGTTTGGTGAAAAAAAATTTTTTTTAGCAAATTCAAATTTTTCATCATTAAAAAAACAAAAAACATAAGAAACGGCAAAAAGTATAAAGTTTTATTAGTTTATCCTAAAGTCATATAACCTGTGATCAAAATGACACATGGGTCATAAAAATCGATGGCCTCGTTTCGCTCTTATTCACAATCTAATGAAGATACATATCTCATTTTGTCAAGAATTGTGATTTTTGTTTGGGTTGCATACGATGAAAATGAGATACCTTCAGTAAATTGAGGATTAGAGCGAAACGCGTCCATCGATTTTTATGATCCATGTCTCATTTTGTTCACAGGTCAAGTGAGCAGAGGATCATCCATTGTCTCATCGATATTATCCACCAGTCTTGGGTAGCATTGCGATCGTCATTAACATATTCAAAGATGATTGGACGGCATAAAAACTTGGATGGTGTTGAATTAATCCATATTTCTTAAAATGAAGATTCAATTAAAGTTATTGGTGAGTCACTATATAAGCGCATCCTTAATGGTATAAGTGACGCAAGAAAAATTTTGAGATATCTGCATCACATCCACTTTGTTGTTTAAATTCTGAAACCTCAGACGATCCATCATAGTACCATTTACACATTAAAGTCAGCTCAGAGTTACGGCATTTATCAATTTCTTCTACAAATAATACTTATATTATCCTTCAAGTACTAGTTTCAAGAAGATGTAACAGATTAATTCAACGTATATATCGGCTGATAGCTTGCAATAATTTCGGGGATGGCAACAGCCCCAACGATCCCTAAGTTAGGAACTAGCGCCAGCGAGCCTACCTCGGTAAAGTCAGTAGTAGATTTTGCAGTTGGTGGCCGTCGATGGTGAAACGGTAGTGTGCGCGGCTTTTGTGCATGAGAACGTGGATTCGATCCCTGCTCTGACCACCTTAAATTTCTTTTAACGGCGGTCATCTCGCTTAGTGACGACGACACTATCGAGTATTTAGCCATGAAAAAGCCTCTCAAAATACCGGTGTAAAACTGTAGGTCCCAATCAGTGAGTGTAAAACTAGAACGCGCACAGCTCACTGGTTTGTGTGAAGCTCTCCCTAATCCCTTCATGGGATGTAACGGGAAACCATTTGTTTATTTTATTTATTAATTTTGGCAGTTTGCCAACCTTCACAAATATGTTTCATCCATAATTTCAGAATCCCCTAATTTTAGCCATTTTTATTTAAGCACTTTGCCTTACTTTTGTACCACTCACTGTGCCCAAAATAAGTGTCTTAAGTGCCAACTAAACTTATACCAGATCAAAGCTTTTTACTAGTGCTTTTCAACTTTACCACCCGCATATTTCCGACGAATTTCAGAACTCCGAATTATTAAATTTAGTTTTGACCAAGCTGTAAACAGTTTGACCAACTGCCCCCAAAATACGGTTTCTCCGCGGACCAATCTGACACCAGATTAAAGTCTTTCATTAGTACTTTCCACGTTTACCGCCTATCTATTTTGGAGGAATTTCTAAGAACACGGAAATATAAAAATCAGTATTGAGCTGTTATATAAAATGTTAGCCCACTGTGCTCAAACTAACGATTCTTCGCAGACCACACCAGTGCCACCTTAAAGTTCTTCAGTACCATCTTAAAGTCCTTCGAAATATACTACCCATATATTTCAGAAATGTGGTATTGACACTTGTCAAGTAGAACATTTGAATATGAAAATGCTAACATTACAAAATTTAAATAGCAATTTCCATTAGGGCACGAGATAAATTTCCTCGCAACCCTCACTAGAGCTGGTGTCAAAAACTCTAAATTGGCAACACTGGTTGTAACATTGAAGATCTTTAACGGATCGTAACTTGGTGTTTGCATGACAAGTATTGAACAATTTTTGCTGGGAAAGAAGAAGTGACCCTATACAAGATTAATAAGAATCTGCACCACGTATTTATGATAGAATCATGTAATTTTAGAAACTATGACAGAATTATAATTTGGGCTCGAAGCTGCTGTTAAATCAAACACCATCAAAAACTTCAATACCAAATACTGATATTTCGTCAAAACCAAAAGGTTGGTCTTAGTAATCAATATTCGGACCAGATCCGTGATGTTAGATTTATGAAATTGGAGAAGTGTTGCCAGATAAAAACAAATTGAAGAATCACTTAAGACTAACGATGTTTTCTTGAAAGCCCTGAGCAATAGAAGCAATTTGTATAGGTATATGACTTTTTAACCACCGATTTTGCTAGTTGTACTCACCTTGTCTCCTTAACTTTACAACAATCAATCTTTGTCGCATGGACCCATTTTTACGGCGATAGAGTCTCGTACAATAGCACCTTGCACACACTTTCAACTTTCGAAGGAATATGTAGTATACCAGAGACAACCAAAAGCCAACAGAGTGTCTGGTTTTGCTTGTTAGCCGTGAGATTCGTGCTACGTTCTCCCGGGTGCCCGTATGATGGCTTGGTTTACCATGTTCGTATGTGCTAGCAGGGACTTTACTGTATTTTTCTGTCTTGTTCTTGTACAGAATATATGTATATGTGTTTTAATGTTGTCATCGTTGTACTTTCATTTACTTGTCATCATAACGTCTACATTTACTATTACTAACTATCTCATTGCACTGTGGATTTACGTTGACGTTGATATACTCAATGTCCGGTGTATAGGTTTAAGGTGAAATAAATTGTTGTGAAATGGAAACAAGTTTATATTATTTGATAAACAAATGAATAACAGTTCTACTAGGGCCAATGTCGTCATCAACATACTCGTAGTCATCTGTTTCAATATGGACAATATATACCGCTTTCTGAGATAGTATATCGTACGACAAATCACATACTTCTTCTCCTTGTTTCCCTTCCTCTTACGCTTTATCCCTCTCTTGCCTAAACATATTGAGTCATCTTGTACAGCAACCTTTCGCTATGAACAACATTACGTATAATTGACATAAAATTATCATCAAACTAAATTTATTAATCATACGCTAGGAAGTGCAGACTTTTTTACAATGTTTACTTAAGGAACGATATTTGCTTATTCGGCCTTTTTATTGAAAATTTATTTATTTTATTTATTCAAGTTCAAGACAATTATGTATCTCAAGTAATTGTATTGGCTGACTGAATTGTCGCTGTTTAGGCGATAAAACCTATTGGAACTATTGGAAACAGATGGTCCTCTGGATATGATAAAGAAGAATGTTATATGTATGTGATTCTCATACAAATTGAGTTTTCGTTTACATTTAGTTTGATGAATTTTATAATTTATCATTCCAAACAAACCGCTGATGGATATCTGTGGCTAAATCTGAAATTGATATACGGTTTTCCAGGAATCATGAGGATGCATATAGCAAACCTTATTTTTTATTTGTGCCATATAACTTATTTTTTATTTCTAACTTTATCTCTATAATTAGAGATATTGAATGGTCGTGAGCTTGAATAAATTAAATAAATATTTCAGAGTTACTACCACTCCACTCATGTGGTCTCCAGATTTCAAGATGATAATGCGCTTGATGGCTCCCAAATGTTGAACTGAAGGAGCTTGCAATTGTTGCAGCTGATCCACATGTGTCTACAACGTGGATCTTTTCTATCGATATGGAAAAGACAACAACTTGTTCTGCTTCCTAAGGATGGAAACCTCTGGATGACCCATCATCTTATCCCCCTCTATGCATGATAGGTACGAGCGGAAGTAGTATAAATCTATCATCTTTGTATGAATCCCAAGATTGTTTCAATAAAGGTAGATCAAAGGTTGCGGCGATAAAGTAGGTAGATGCCTTCGCCAATAATGCGACTGAAGGAAAACAGTGGAAGTGTGGCGTAGTCGTGGATTTAGATGGTAGAAACGCTTTTAATACTGAAAATTGTTAGAATATTTTAGGTGCTCTAAGTCGTTTGAATAAGCCGCTGTACCTAGTTGCTACGATCAGTGACTATACAAGGTGGCGGAAAAGTAAACTTCCGATGTTTTTTGGCTGTAATTTAAAAAAAAAATTAAAAACTTTGATTCTTCTTGGGGATTATTTTTATTTGGCCTTTTAGTTTTTTTTACATCAAGTCGAGAATATGATGTCATGTAAATGGCCGCCGCCACAGTTGATTGCCATTTGAGCCCTTTTTATGGCATTTTGACTCCTCCAGCGAAAACAGCACACCATAAAGTGACTTTGAGCGGGTGTAATGGCTCTTCGTGGGTTACACGCGGATTTTCAGTGCCCCAGAAGCGTAAATTTTGCTTATTTACGTACCCGCTAAGATGGAAATGGGCCTCATCACTCATGATTATTTTTGATGAAAGATCATCTTCCTCTTGGTGGTGATTAAGGATGGCTTGAGCGTATGTTAGACGCGATTGACGGTCAGCAGCTAACAGCTGATGCACAGCCTGGACTTTGTACGGAAATATCTTCAAATCTTGTACCAAAATTCGCTGTAAAGACCGTCGACTGATACCCATTTGCGTGGCACGTCGTCTGGTCGATGTCGACGGCGCATCCATGACATCCTCGGCTACAGCAGCAATATTCTCTGCAGAACGGCTACTCCGGGGTCTGCCACGCCTGGCAGCATCTCGTGTTGTGCCAGTGTCTTCGAGGCGAGCGGGTAAACGTCGCAGTGTTTCACCAGTAGGCGTTGGACGGCCAGGAAATCTGCGACGAAATTCACGTTGTGCCAAAGTCACCGACAGATTATTGGTCAAATAAATAGTCAGCAATATTCCGCGTTCTGGAGCAGTGTAGCGTAACATTGTTTATTAACGTGTATTTCGCATGTGTTTACTACACAAATGTCAAAACAGAACTGACATTTATAGCATTTTCTGATAGGAGGATTACTTTTGCGCCACCTTGTATCCGAAATAGAATCCTTATGTATGAAACCGATGATGGAATGACGGGATACAAGAAAACAGCTGGAGTGCCACAAGGGTCTGCACTGGAGCCATTATTGTAGAATGTTATGTATGATGCTGTATTAAGAATTAATATCACGGATATTGTGAAGAATGTAGGTTTCGCGGATGATATAGCACTGGTTGTAGAGGCAAAGCAAATTTTTGAAACAGAAACTGTTTGTGACAGTAGCATATTTTTGGTTTGATCCAGTGGTATTAGCACTGGCTAAACATACAGCTAAAGCTGTATTAAAAAATGGACGTAAAGCCAGGAAATACATAACGCATAACACTCCGGTAATTGTGCAATACGGATGGGGATTGCCTAAATTATCTTGGTTTTATGATAGATTGTCCACTTGGAATACATAGAAGTAAACGTTGGGGGAACATTTGCTGCATTAAATCGGATTATGCTCAATACTATGGGTTGCAAATATATAAGGATATC
This sequence comes from Phaonia tiefii, assembly GCA_963931995.1. NCBI lineage: Eukaryota > Metazoa > Arthropoda > Insecta > Diptera > Muscidae > Phaonia > Phaonia tiefii. The sequence continues at coordinate 97,008,560 of OZ008370.1, read as the reverse complement.
GTAAAAGCCTTAGGGGGAGTTGTGAAGAGTATTATACTGTATGCAGCTACAATATGGTCAGATTTCACAAAGTTCAAGACCTACAGGAAGAAAATTCCATCTGTTTACAGATTAGCAGCGCTTATAATTTGTTGTGCATTTAAAACCGTGTCATATGAAGTAACACTTGTCATTGCGGGTATGATACCCATTGATCTGTTGGCTAGAGAGTCGCAGTATGTCTCAACCTCCAAAGTCACATCTGATAGTTCAAGTGTTCACGATGCTGCGAGAAGGAGGAGCATGGCTGAATGGCAAGAAAGGTGGTTGGCATCTGAAAAATGCAGATGGAGGCATAAAGTGATGGTCGTTGTAAGCATCTGGGTCGAGAGGAAACATGGTTTTCTAAATTAATATCTGACACAGTTATTGAGCGGACATGGCTGTTTTATGAAATCTGTACCGTTGGGGGCATGATACGTCTTCATTCTGTCCGTAATGTAGCAGTGATGTGGAGGTCGATACGGAACGGGTTATTTTTCGTTTGTCCGCGATTCCGTAGGGAGCTAGCGGAGGTGAAGAATTTTGTTAGATGTCCTATCTGTCCGGAGAGCGTAATTGCAATTATGTAATCTACATCGTTATTTAGGACTGTGTGTGCAACTATGTGAAAATGGTCTTTGAACATCTTTGTAGTCAGATTCGTCAAAGACGCTGAATAATGTGGTAGGGATTTATATATACACTTACGAACAACATGTGAGGACATACTTTTGAGGTAGTTCCACAGGGATCGTTGGGTCACTGTAACGAGGTGGTTTTAGCGTGCTAAAGTCTCGCATTCCTGGCAATGGGTGCCAGAGTCATTTGATGATTTCACGTCGCAAAATAAAAAGGATATAATAAAGTGAACACCACAGCGACGGCTAGCCGTTATGCTGATCGATCAGTTACAGTCGCGTGTACTATGCAATCAATGTTAACAATAATAAAGAAAGGCAGCTTTGGCCGCCCAACCGTCTTGTTGCAGGGTGTGAGTTTACGAATGTAACAGTTTGGCACTTGCAGAAGTGTCAGTGAAATGGGGTTGTAATTTGATATTTCCTTACTTAATGTTTTGCTTTGATTGTCTTGACTTGTTTACCACGGTTACCACGACATAAGTTTATATATTTCAAAACTGCAGTTTTAAATTCCTAAATCAAATATTGCATTAAAACAGCAAAAAATAATTTAAAAATGTTATAGTGGCGGTGACATAAGATAAGTAAAAATGTTGTACTAATTGTTTCTGCATTTAAACCTGCTGTTTACTTTCCAGGTGCCAAAAGTTCAGATTTCGTTTTTTTTAAAGAAAGGTACCGGACCTGAGTCAACAGATACAACTCGTCAGAATTGATGCGGCGAACCTGACAGCATGGACTTCAAAAACGGACACAAGTGGGTGTAAAATTAACTTGTTACCCTAAAGAATACCCCATACAGATTATTTTGTCGCTTAGTAATCATTTATGAGAATACAGGATAATAAATCATCACAAAATTAACAGGAAAATATTTAAAATTCCGACGGTGGTGCAATCGTTAGTGTGAGCGCCTCTTGTACATGAGATCTTGGGTTCGATCCCTGCTCTCACCACATTAAATTTTTTGCGGCGGCGATCACCTTGCATAGTACTTCGCCATGAAAAATCTTCTCCAAATACCGTTCGGAAGCGGTGTAAAACTGTAGGTCCCAATCAGTGAGTGTAAAACTAGAAAGCGAACACCTCCACTGGTGTGAGAATTTCTCCCCAATCCCTTCATGGGATGTAATGGGAAACCATTTTCTTTTTTATATTTTAAATGCAGTTGTGACACTATCTAATTCGATTGTGACGACTTCTAAATCGGTTGTTACAACCTCTAAATCGACAGCCTCTAATTCAGTGGAGACAACGTAGGTTGTTGGTTTTGATGACATCTAGTGTGCTTGTGTCAACCTCTAAATTCGGTAACGACTAATACGGCTGGCCCAAACGAATTTTCTGTGAGCATATGAACCTAGAATAAGAAATTTCATACGAATGCAACAAAACTTAAGAAGGTAAAGCGGTAATTTTTTTTCCATGATATTCTCGTTTGCAATCCAATGCCTAAGATTTCTGTTAACTGCGGTGTCTAAAATTAAAATGTTACTCGCTAGTTTCGCATTCAGAGCAATTCATTACATCGACTTAGACCAGGAAATTTCAGTAAACATTCAAAAACGAACGATTAAAAGCCAGACCTGAAACGAGGTAAGAATAAAAAACCACAAAGTATACTTGATTATTAAATAAAATATAACAAAACTTCCCTAAAACGTTAACTATGCCCAGCTGTACGGACACAACCCATAGCTGATTCCAACTTATGCATTCAATGGGAACATTCTTGCCTGTGGTTGATGGCTGAGACTGGCTTCAACTGCGATATATCTGGGACTTATCTGGAAAGAATAAAGCGATGGTTAATGAAAACTGTCAGTATACCAGTATAGTGAAAAAATGCTAGAAAGTATAAACTTAGAACTATTTCAGAACACAATTAAGAGAAACAGAAAAAAAACAATTAACACTCAAGTCAGACACATAATTTGCCAACTCAATTGAATAATATTTTATACTCAATTGCACAAAATGTAAGTCGTGAATGGAATATATTTCAATTGTGTCTATATTTAGCTTTAGAAAATTATAAGCAATCTATTATAATATTTTTGTGCAACTGTGCGCTTGAGTTGATTCAAAAGTTAAACAATAGTTCATAATTTCTCTCACTTTGCACGCTTTTTATTAAGCTAACTTTGTAAATTCCCGCAAAAAAAATTCCTTAAAATCGGTATCGTCGTTGAGTTTGTTGGATGTTAGAACGTTGAGTGCCATCAAAGCATTCTATCTTGTCACCCTGTGGCACATTGTAAGTTGTAAGAGGGAGTTGCCTTTAGGTGCAAGTTTCTGCAATCACCCCTGACTAGCCCACCAACAAATGATTAGGACATTGTTCAGATCGTCAAGAGTAGTTTAGACTTCTGTTATTTTTAAACTTTGCAGTATGAGACACTATCAGACACTATGAGTAGAATCAGTAAGGCCAAAGTATACCTATCTTCCTGTAAAAATTTCGTTTGGGTCTATCCCAGAGAACAGTTTACTGGATATAACTATGATGGCCAGTACACTCCACTTACTTAAGTCAATTGACAATAGTTCAGTTAATGGCAATGGTGGGTATCATGGGTGCCCTTCACACAGACGCTACCGAAAGTTTGGGGTCATACTTAACCTGACCAACCGTCCCGTTTTTGGTGGGATTGTCCCCCTTTTTTGCCGAATTGTCCCAATTGTGGTATCTCATATCGACTTGGATTTAAATAACACAATTATTATACAAAATGATTGTCTTGTTTTAACTAAATACGTGCATTTTTATTTGTGTCCCGCTTTTTGGGCATAACCAGTTGGTCCGGTTAGTTATACTACACCAGTTAGCAACAGATTTGTCGGAAGGCAAACGGCTACAATGTCGGCAATCCGCCTAAGACAATCCTCTCAATGGCCTTAGCTGGATCTTGAGTAATCTGCAACAATCCAAAATAAAATTTGACTACATGGCTCCCACTTCAACCTTTGAAAGAAACTTCTGCACTCATGTCCCGGACAGACAGGACTATTCTAAACAGTTGTGTCTTAACTTTGCAAAGAGGGTACCAGACCACTGTAGTATCTTTCGGGCAGATGGCATGGCAATCAGCGAAGTTGCCCTTTGGGTGGTATCAGCATCTACTCAGACAGTGAGATTGCAATATAATCTCTGCACTCAGTATTCCTAACTTCAAGAACTGGCCACAACTGCCGCACATCTTTAATGCGAAGCAGTTCGATATTCGTCTTATATGAGTGCCGAGCACAGGAACATTAAAGGGAACCATAGAGCAGATGAGATGGCCAAATTAGGAACTACCCAACCTGAAGCGTATTGGTATACTCCTTTCTACAAGCAATATCATGCTAAAGCTGAAGATTTTAGACATGCGACTGATAGATGGTTTCATTGGACAAAATTGCAGGATCACCAGCAAAGGTATGGCGAAGATATGACCTAAATCATGCGCTGAACCGGATATCCATTCCTAGACAATATATCTCTATGATAGTAACTGTTATAACTGGGTAGTGTTTAATAGGCCGACACGCGTCTAGACTTTGAATCTCAGATCTTGGCTACCTGGGGATTAAAGGAGGGAGAGAGCGTAGAACATCTTGTATGCTACTGCCAGGCCTTTTGTATAAGCAGAAGGAAATATCTAGGCTTTTACTTTATGTTGGATGTAACAGTCAGTGAATGATCTTAGGATATTTATTCAGAGTACTAATTGGCTTCTGGAATATCGGTTACATTACAAGTTCAACAATGGGGACCGAATATGACGTGCCGTGATATCACAACGGTTGTCACTGTACTAAAGGCAAGTTTCACACTCGCTGTTTAAAAGCTCAATTTACAAGCCCACAGAAATGTTCTTGTCAACTGAGATTTAAATGACAAACATCGGACATTTAAATTAAATTCAAATCGAGAATAGCTAACTGTAAACCTGACCACATCTACCATACCTAACCTTGATTGTCGGGATACACTTTCCGAGATGCGAGCAAAGATACAGTTGAGTCTGAGTTGGATCAAGTGGATCGTATTCAGTTTAGTCCGTATTAATCGACATTCGGATTAAATGAATAATTGGTTGATTATACATTTTGATTAATCATATTTACGATTAATCGAGTAATCTTCATTTTGATTAGCCAATATTCACAATCTCAACGAAAATATAAGCGAATGAAGGGAGTCACTAACTTTCATATCAAAAATCAATCCACTACTTTCGACTTGTCGTTTGCATTGCTTTACCATAGAGTTAATATACCAAGAGGTAACATCCGTCTCATCTGACGTTTCATTTCACACTCTTCGTGTTGAGGTCGGTGTGAAAGAGAGACGTAAATTAACTTACAAAAATTTTTCATATCGTTTTTTGTGGATAACTGTGAAATTTAAACAAATTTTGAACTGTGTGTTATCCATTATTGTTCGTATACATTTGTGTTGTAATAATGCAACCTAGCCTTGTGTCGTAAGTTTCGTGAAAGACGTGGTTACTCTATGTATATTTACTATGGGTTTTACTTATATTTATCTGGTTGTTGTTCAACTCATAAACATGAAGTTGACGTTCGCCATTTAATCTCTGAGAGAGAGAGGTAAGTCAGAGCAATCAGTGGTTACCGGTGCAGCAAAGTTGACATTTTAATGCTGAAATGGATATATATTTTTACAAAAAAAAATGATTATAATGTCATTATTTTCTTGTGTCTTCCTTTAAAATATTTTTAACTTGTTTGTGATTGAAACTCTTATCACCTCGGTTAGTGATGGTGATACTATCGACTACATAGCCATTAAAATGTGTCAATCAATGAGTATTGAAACCAGAAAGCACACACCTCACTGGTTATGAGAAGCTTTCTCCAATTCCTGCATGGGATGTAATGAGAACCCATTTTTTTATATAAATATTTCCCTATAGTATGCGTTTTACCAAAAATTATTTCAATATTCTCCACACTTATTCGAATGTCATTAACCAAAATTCAAATTAACTGATTAATAATTGTTATGATTTATAAGAACTTTGATTTATTCGATTAACTGATTTATCACGATATCAACAAATCAAAATTTTAATTAGTCGATTAACCGCACAACCCTAGTTATTATAAAAATAAAATGTATCCTAGTTAGAGGTATTGGTGTTAAAGTTTTGAAGATTTTTTATTTTGATAGAACACAACAATATTTGGAGTTGTTGGTAGGGCTGTACTACATGGTTTCCTTTTTTATACATTTTACTCTATCTCAATAGTAGGTAATACAGCCAAAGTTCTGCTACTGTTCTTGGCATTGCTGTGGATGACTGGATCTGATCTATGTCGCAACTTGTATACACTTATTTTTATTGTCTGAATGTTTTCATACTTATGCAAATTATGCGAGTGAAATAGCAAATTGCAAACTGCGCTCCTTCACTTGAATTGTAATCAAAATTAACTTTATACAGAAAATTTCCATATAATTTTTCCGCCTCAATTCAAATGAACAAAAACAATGTCTGCGTTATTCAGAGGCACATGTACTTACGCATTCGCACACATACCTATGCAATAAAACACACACAAACCGCAATTAAATGCAGGCACTCACATACAGAAATACTAAGGGAGCATAAATGTCTTTTGTTAATAGTTTCGATAGAAATTGTAATGGAATTTATTGGTTTCAGGACATTTGATGTGATTTATTCATAAATTCCTTTCATATTTAATTTGAATTTGAAGGCTATTTGGATTACGAACTTTACTAATTGTTTGAATATTCATATTTTATTGAACTGTTATCAAGAAATCACATAAAAGTCGCAAAATAAATATAATATTCAAATTCAATGGTGCGATGTTGTGTTAAGGAGAGGGAGAAAATGAGGCAGCTGTATATTTACCGTAGAACAAAATATTTTTACAGTCAAATGTAATCGCCTACCTTCCCTTTCCTAATATACGAGTATAAAGTATGCAATGTATATTTATTTAGACAAACAGCAAGTCGGGTGTGCACAGTGTTGTTTGCAAACACGATTCAATGCAACACACAAACGTAACAAAAGTCAACCTGAACAAACTCGTAGGTAAGATATTTCCATAAAACTGGTAGTGTGGAAGGGTTTTTAACTTAATCACTATTGATTATCCTATAATACAAATTTGTGTGTTGTACAGAATATTTCGTACATGTGTCGTATATGATGCTTTGCGGAGATTATGTATATGCAAATTGAAAATACGTCCCATTTTCGGGAAACAACCAGTTAACAGCTTAATAATTTTAAAATATTTATTGACACGACAGGCAAAAAAAATATACACATTAATAATTTTGTTTACCGTAGATTTTTGAAGACATCATTAAAGAAATTTTATACAATGATACCATAGAAAAATAAGCATGGAAGTAAGTAGTATTGGGGGAAGGCTACTCAAAATTGTAGGTTTAAAACAAAATATCAACCAAACAAGTAGAGGTACTAAGGAATCTGGAAAAATTTACATGCGCTAACAGAATTTACATATGACTATCAATCTTTGCCAAAATATTTGTTACATCCTGAAATAAATATTTCTTCAGATATATGTTTCCATTTCTGTGTTGATTACAAAGACACAACATATTATAAAAACTACAAAATATATACGATTTGGTAACCACATGCTGAAAAAGCGACCCCTATAAAATTATACAGGAGCCACGTATATATTTGGAATATCCATATACTTACGTGCATGCAGTTTTTCATGAACTGGAGAGTTGCTACCTTTTTTGTTGCTTCCTTTGTTGCTTGTCACGTTTTTGTTTCCAGCAGTTTTCCACAAACAAAACCATATTTGGGTCACAAAAACATATATAATAACATATTAATCATTATGTCTCCAATATGTTTAGCAAACACATTGTGTTTGGACACAAGAATACTGCATTTCGGACAAGCTACAAACATTTTATATTTGTATCCAAACTATAACAAAAAAAAATGATTTTTCAGCGAGTAACCAAATTTAGCATATTCTACAGAAGAACTAATCAAATATTGTTATCAGTTATAAGTCTGAATCATTCAAATATACACCAGTCATTTAAATATTGGGCACCGAAGCGCATGTTTTTCCCCAATACAGGGTGGCACATAAGTAACGTTATTATTTACTTAGCGAATACATTTTTTATTCACGCATGTTTATTTCGATGTTTTTTAGAATTAACTTTGAAGAACTTGTGAAATTTATGATGGAAAGGCTCAGCAGAGAAAAAAGAGCCAATGTTGTTCAATTTTATTTTGAAAGCCAGCATTCGATTATTCAGACAGAACGATCAAAGCAAAATTTCCCCGGAGGGACAACAAATCGCTGTCTGTGGTATTCCGCATGCTGGAAGAAGTTCAAAATGATGTGGACATTGATCAGATGCAAGTATTGAGTATTGAGGAAACTGGAATGTGCAATCACTCGCATTTCCACTTGGTGAAAATATCTTTATGAAAGGTCATCTGCTTCTTGTAAATTCATTACAAAGTTTTCTATCGCAGGTAATTAAAATTGAAGTGTATATTTTCCTAAACTATTATACACTGATTGGGGATAGGTTTTTGAATTTTTAACGTATTATTGATGCTCAACAAAAAGAGTATTGAAAAAATCATTTGGAAATACAGTCATTATATGACAAACGAAAGGAAAGAAAAAGAAGGTATTAAGATTAGATGAATGCGATAGTGCGAAACAGTAAGAAACATCTCCAGTGTATGGTTTGGACGAAGTTTGGTGACAAGAAAATATAAACCAAATACCAGACAACAACACTGACATGGATATCTGATCATATAAAATTCATATATATTTATATACATATTCGCTCATCACTCCTAACAGCGGCGATCTGGAAAGCTGTTTATCATCTCTGCAAGCAAGTCTCTGTATGTTTTATTTGTCAATATCAGACTATGTTAGCTCAAACATGCATGCAAATCCTCTGTTAACTAGTATTCAGTAGTGGATAAATTAATACCTACCAATGAACGATCTGGAAATTTTTGTTTTGCATGCTATAAATTATTTGACCTAAAATAGGTTGAGTGTAATTTTATACGTGATCAGTTATTAAAATTGTGCTTCGTTGTTCTATACACAATTAAAGTGTTGTAAACTTTTACGAAATCGGAATCTTATAAAGAAAAAAATAGATAAAGCAGTTATGAAACTAATGGTGTATTAGAATGTATTACCATTCTAGGTATTCGCCTAAGACTAGTGTTGACGTGGCTTACTAGTGCAAAGGTGAGAGGAATGCTTGTGCAATAGCAGGGAGAAATACATACTTTTTTTGGTCTAATTCGATCCCGTTCATACAACATATTTTGATACTGATCGAAATAAAAGTTTCCAGACCATTACAAAACCCCTGGACCTTCCACCATGGGACTTTAAGTCTAGGCCGTCTTTGCAAAAAATTGTACATAAGTAAAACCTCTTCCCATATAGCATTCAATTGGTTCACGAGTTAAATCTAAATGATGCACAAGTATGCATTCGACATGTCGCCATTTTCAAGAATTGTGCCTAGAAAGATCGAGTTTATCACAAACTTATAATGAGCGATGAGACCCACTCTCACCTCAATTGTCGCGCGAAAGCTGCAATTAGCCACAGCCTACTCAGGGAAGCTCTCGCAACTTTTGGTACAGATCCCGCCACCTCCAAATGACTATCCTGAAGCACAGTGGAAACGGATTTCCGACTTTATAAAAACTGACGCAACAACCGTAGTTAGTTTTGAAAAACCGTTTAACAGCAAACCATGGTACGATGAAGACTGTCGCTTTGCGAATGATAAAAAGAACGCTGCACGTGCTTCAGGCAGACCATGTTGGGAATATGAAGTTATCATTTCTCCGTGCTACTGGTATCTGAGATATCCAATGACAATTCGGATGACGACGTCGATTGCCCCCCTCCTAACCAAGACGAGGTTAGAACAGCTATTGCCCGGCTTAAGAACAACAAAGCCGCATGAGCCGACGGAATACCGGCGGAGCTGTTTAAGGCTGGCGGCAATGAGCTGATAAGGTGCATGCATCAGCTCATTAGCAAAATTTGGTTAGATCAGTGCATGCCCGGCGATGGGAATCTCAGTGTACTACGTCCCATATTTAAAAAAGGTAACCCGAGTCTTATCCATAGCATATAAGGTCCTATCAAGTATAATGTGCGAAAGACTGAAACCAATTATCGCTGACCTGATTGGACCATACCAGTGTGGCTATAGATTTTCCTGCTACGCCAAATACTGGAGAAGACAAACAAAAAACAAATCGACGCCTATCATCCATCTGTCGATTATAAGGCAACCTTCGATAGCCCGATACGGGAGAAACTTTGCGAAGCAACGTCTAAGCTTGGTATTCCTCAGGCAATGCGACACCCTATCGTGCGATCTCTTTAACATCTTAATGCCGATCGTTATGAGAAAAGCTTCTGTCAAATGAATAAAACCATCAGCAGCAAAAGTCACATGGTATTCGCGTATGCTGATGATATAGATATCATTGAGCGCAGAATGAGAGAAGTCCCTGTGGTGTTTTAGAGAATTGAGAAAGTTTCAGCAAAAGTGGGTCTTCCGGTAAATGAGGGCAAGGGAGAATTAATTATTTCAACGAGCAGGGCCACCATGCGATTAGACCGTGAACCGTCGTAATTTCGGGGTGATGAACGAATTTATATACCTCGGATCTGACGTGAACGGAGATAACAACGTCAGCCTTGAGATCAAGTGGGGAATTGTGCTTACGACTAGATGTTATTTTGGACTAAGAGAGCACGATAGAAATAAAGCCCTATCTTGATTAGCAAAAGTCCAGTAGTGCGATTCACTAACTTTTAGCGAACCGATAATCGCTAAGTTACTTAACGATTTTTGTCGCTTGCAGTAACGATTGTGTGATTCACTAACTCATACTTAACGATAGTAAACAGCTGACTTTTGGTGTTTACTGAAATTGATATTAAGTGGCAGCTATGTCCATGTAAATTTCAAAATATACGAAAAGCATAAAGAGGAATCGAAAAACCAAACAAATTTCTGTTATAAAATTTAATTTGTTAGTTTATTAACGTTCTAAAAATTAAGTATGTATATACATATTTGTTATAAGTGCATAATATATTTTTGACGTGACAACGTCTTAAATTAGGTTGCGGCTGGGAGTCACTTATGAAAAAGTGTAACGCCCGGTAACGTTACGATGAGTCACCGAACGAGAGAGAGGCCCGCCGAATGCCTTGCGTCTCTCTCCCACTCAATAAATAATTCTGTGTGTGCGGATGTGTGTGTTTACTTGTGTGCCAGAAACGATTTGCTTTGCTGGCTTCTAGTGGCTGTTGGTCGGTGGTGTGAGTGTTTTTGTTTTTTGGCACATCATATATATGACGACTGAGCAAGTATGTATGTGCGTATATATGTGCGTGTGTATGAATATTGATTTAGATCAGTCTGCATTGGATAAGGTATTATTTTTTGTTTTTTTTTGTTTTTTGTTTTTTGGCTTTATGATATGTGTAGTGTATGTTTGTGTGTAGAAATTTTCATATGAATTAGGTAGCCAAAACGAAACAGAGAGCTGCGGTCGGCTTTAAAAACGATATGCGAATATGATGAATTGAAATACTTTTTGGTTAGTAAATTATTTTCTTTTGTTTTTAATAAAAGAAATGTTTATTTTTTATAATAAAAGAAATGTTTATATTTTATAATAAAGGATATGTTTATTGTTTATAATGTCACATTTGATAATGTGTTCATAGAAATCGCACAGGTACCTAGATGGTGTTGAAATTACTTCTATTTTCCTAAACCATAAGTTTCAATAAATGTTAAAACATCGCCCGTGAGTTCTAACACTCATTGGTTTTTTTTTTTATTTTACAAATTTTAATTAATTTCAAATTTATTTAGCAAAAATTTGAACCTTCGATCTGAATAAATGTTTTGATTTTCGAATTGATTCTTTAAAATTACAAATATTAAGAAAAAGTGGCAGATATAAGAAAACTTGATTTAAACTGTGTTGAGCAAGAATTTTAACATCTAATCAATATGAAAATCAAATCAATCTAAACAAAATATATTTCTATAGTTAAAATTTGTGCAATTCTTATTTCCTTGTTCCTATTCCTTGTTCCTATTGTGCAATTTAATTATATTCATATCAATAAATATTCTACCGAGAAAAAGACGTTGTCACGTAAAATCTTCGCCCGTAAAACCGACTTTACAGGCAACAATTTTTTTAGAATGATTACAAATCCAAGTGAGGAACGGAGCCGCACCTCGCCCGAGCAAATATTTTCTGTGACAAAACATATCCTAAATATTCGAAAGCCATTTTTAAACGAACAAAAATTAAAAAATTTCAAAAAAACAAACCCAATTGTAAAAGAAGGAAAAATTTGTTTGTTCTGTTAGTAGTCATTAATTTTGCGATAGTCGAATCGCTAACTTCAACAGCTGTTTTAGCTACAGCGAATATCGTTATCAAACTGCCTACACCAAAATCGTTAATTTTATCGTTAAGTGAACTTAACGATTCCATTATCGTTAAAACAGCTTACTGAATCGCACTACAGCTATACCGGACTCTCATACAACCTGTCTTACTTTATAGCGCAGAATCCTGGGGCTTATCGCAATCAGACGAAACATCTCTAGGAGTCTTGGAAGGAAAAATACTCCGGAAAATTTAAGGTTCTATAGTGCACAACGGCGAGTATCGGCGACCATGAGCTGCATGGTCTATATGCCGACATTGATATAGTTATGCGGATCATAATAACGCGATTTCGCTGGCTAGGCCATGTCAGTAGAATGTACGAAGACGATCAATGATGAAGGGTTTACGAAACCTAACTCAAAGGAAGACAACAAATATGAAGACCAAAAATCTCCTGGAGGGATCAGGTTGACAAATCTCTGCCCACTCATGGTATTACCAACTGGAGAAATAAGCTAAAAGATCAAACTGGTTGGCGAAGTCTGTTACCTTCGTTTTGTAAGGTCCATGACCCCCGGGGTTGTTCGAGACCGGTTAAGAAGAAGAAGTTCCAACACGACGTAGCCGCAACCCACACAGCTTGCCCAGCTATGGCTCTTCTGCGCTAAATTTTTGGCGATCGAATAATATCAGGCACCTATCGTAGCTGGTTCGGTCATAAATTTAAACAACAACACTACGTTTTTTACAAATATACTCGTACATATATTCGTCATCTGAGACTTAGAACCACTTAAATTTCTGGTTTTGGTAGACTATATCTTTTTCAACTTTTCGTCAATAGCTCAAATGTTACTACCATCAGAATAACAATTTTCTTACGATTATAAGAATAACAACAACACCATTAAGGTTTAAAGCAACAGTAAAAAACAATAATATTTTTTGAGTCCATATGATTAGAACAATTTAACTAGTTTTAATTAAAAAAATTCATCATTTTATAATTTAATTATACGAACGCCTAATAGTTAGTCTATTCAGAATGTTGTACATTTTCTAATAGTGGGTACTACGTCCGTTGTTTAAAATAACTTCAAATTAACGTAATTTTATTGATTCATAAAGTGCAGTTATATAACACAAATAAATCTCATTCCGGGAGTCTTTAATGGATTGAATTAAAGCCCTCAAAAAGCCAACGCCAAACATTTTCATTTATGTTTAGATCGCGAGAATACGGTGGCCAAATAAGAAGACAAACATTTTGGTTTGAAATGATTTTTCATAACTCTGTCATTATGAATAGGAGCACCATCTTATCTCAGAATCCATGGCAACGGTCAAAAAATATCATTTACTTTAAGGAAAGCTGTTTGTAATAGAGTCTAGTAAGTTTCTCCAGTCATTTTTGCACTTTGAGATTCTAAATCGATTGTGCCGTAATACTTTGTTTCACCACAGAACATAACTCCAGCCTCTCTGCTGTGGTGGCTACTTAAAAATAGCTCATCTTTTCTCGTAGCCATTTGTGCCATCTAAAATATTTATTTGAATGTCCCATATCATATTCTCTCTAGCAAATTGTAACCGATTTTCTTTGCGCAGATTATTCAGAGGCGGGTTTTCTTCACTTTTTTCAATTTCAGCACTTACAGCTTGCAAGGGCTCTTTTTACTGTAGAGATACTTACGAGGATACCAGCTTGAACCTGATTTTTGGTGCTTTGAGGCAACGCTCATAATTTTGCTATTTTCGGTTGCGGCTAAGATATGTGAAGAGAATCCTTCCCTTGTAATTCTTCCCATAAAACACTTGGCTACACTATACACAACTATACCTCAGAGAGAGTCTTGGGCAGCAGGTTTCTTAGCCCTCGCCATCGATCACTCGATTGCTATTCCGACGGAAAAATGATAAATGGGAGGATGTAAATATGACTCTCCGACGAGGATCAAAATATTGAACGGCATTTCAAATATTTCAACGGCATTGGCCGTTGATGGTGCAATGGTTAGTGGGCAGATGAGTACATGAGTACATGAGGTGCTACGACCACCTTACATTTCTATCGACCACGGTCACCTCAGTTAGTGATGGCGACACTACCGAGCACTTAGCCATAAAAAATACACCGGGCAATGCTGAACATCAAATGACTCGCTTTGTTTGACCATATCAACAGCAACGAAACAACCAAACACACAACATCACACATACTTTGTACGAAGTAGCTGACGTATTAGTGTGTCACCATAACGTCGACTGCGCAAGCCCATGGGCTTGCAAATGAAATTTTGCGTGGCTATGCTTTTTACCTCCGTTCAACAACAGCAACAGACACATGTACATACATACATTATTATGTTAATACATACGCTATAGACACAATTTCGTTTGCATCACCCCTGCCACACCACTCTTTCATTGCTCTCTTGATCGATCATTTTTGTTGAACACGTTATTATTCTCTTTCGCAGTCGCAGAAAATCTGGTTTTAGCAGCAGCATAAAATCTGACTTTGATAGATTTAGTCCCTATACGCCGCTATAGATGTTAACACATCAAAAAGATTATCAAAATACCGTTTGGAACCGGTGTAAAAACTGTAGGTCCCAATTAGTGAGTGCAAAACTAGAAACACTCAACTCACTGGCAATTCACTGTTAGTCTATTCATGATGAAATAGCAAGGCGAACTGGACATTTTTGACTTTGACACATGGCACGCGAGAACTGGCAAAAATTTGACACTGAAAAACAAATTTTCAAAATCACCCGTTACATACTCATACATTTTGGAAGAATAAGTAACTTGAGTCGAATTAACTCTTGCATTAAATTGCTGGAATATGTTAAAATATTAAAGAATTGGAATATCATAATATTACTATATTATTTTATTGAAATCTAAGACGCAGAGTTGTTGGGTACTACCAGTTTATGTGTTCAACACTTTCGTTTTATTGGCTTGGCTTACGTATTATTCCTGTAACTGACGAGTTTCTTGTTCATACCAAACATGAGTTGATATTCAAAAATCCCCATGTTTTATTTCAGCAGACAACTTTGATTAAAGCGTGAAACTATTCACAGAAGTAAAACATAAACCTAGATTACGCGATTTCACAGCGACGACCAATGAGTTTTCTTGGTGATTTCCCGGCGCACAACAGCGATATTTGCAATTTATTAAGCTATAACACGATTCTTGATATCGATACAACAATTTAAGTGGTTCTGAGGTTTTAATAGCAAACGGTCTCGGCTATGCGATTTAGTACATGTTTTATGGAATTTCCACAAGCAAATGGACGGACATACACCATCTTATGGTTAAATGCGGAAACGTCATATCGTAAAATTGTTGTGTATGTTTTAACGGAAATTGTAGTCAGGCACATGAATCAAGACAGGCGGTGATGAGAGAGAATATTATGCCACAAAGATTTTTGTTTTGACGTTTGTGGCCTTCTTGGCTGCAATTGGAATGTGTTGTGTAGTGCTGTGTTTTACGCATCCATCTTTAAGTTTGTGTTTAACATTTTGTGGCTTCCAGGGAATAAAACGCATGCATTCATTTAGGCGACCTCAATAATTTACGAGCTGTATATGTGTATATGAGAATCTACAGTGCATAACTAGTGACAAATATATTTGACAAATACTTATATTTATAATTTGGATGCAGCTTATAAATAAAAATAATTAAATGGTTTCCCAGTACATCCCATGAAGGGACAGGGGACAACTTCTCACAATCACTGATCTGTGCGCTTTCCAGTTTTCACTCACTGATTGGGACCTACAGTTTTACGCCGATTCCGAACGGTATTTTGGGAAGCTTTTTCATGGCTATATACTCGATAGTGTCGCTGTCACTATGCGAGGTGACCGCCGCCGAAAGAAATGTTAAGGTGGTCAGAGCTTAAGAGTAAATAATTTTGCCTCAGTTACACACATAGAAAAAACATCGAATTTGCTGACAGGACTATATCATCACATTTAATTGTACGACATATTATTCCAGCAGTAAGGAACAATGATGATTTTCCCAAAGTTTTGTTTGAGTGGTGGATTATCGAGGGAGATTGCAAAATGTGCACAAATATCGAATATCCAAGCAAGTTTGTTAAGGCAGAGGGTTGTTTATTATTTAACTTTAGTAATCCTAACATCATGTTGACAAAGAGCAAAAGTTGAGCAAATCTGAGGTTGTGTTCAGTATAATTTGACTACCAATGTTGCCGATACTTTGAGATTTTCAAGTACTGATAAAGAGTCTACGAAGGTTGGGTTAGGTTAAGTGCATGGCTGGCAGTCGACGAATGGTTCATGTAGACTAGTTAGGCCATTGCTAACTACTAATAGACTAAGCGCTTGTACCACCGGAGAACCATTTCGTGGTAGCAAATTGATATAAAAAAAAATCCTACGTTGATATGCAATAAATCAATAAAAATTGTAGCAAATATTTTTATGTTTTATATAAAATAAACCCGGTATTCCCTATTCTCCAGACAAGGGGATTGAAATATACCTTTCATGTGGACCTAATATTGTCATCAGAAGAAAGCATAAATAGCGGGTGATTGTTTTGCATTTTGGGTTTTGCAAATTGAGAAAAGCACAGAAAATTTGTACAAGTGTATGAAATATTTATTTGGATCGATAAATCTATGCTTGACATTTACGTGTTACAGAGTATTTCATGCAAATCTAGCACACGGTTACGCTTCACGTGGTCCAATATGAATGTCCAATTTTGGCATACTTTTTCCATAATTTCGGCCGGTACCTTACCAATGTGTAATATTGTCTTCTAAAGTAGCAGTCGTAGTTGGCTTGTCCCTATTGACGACAGACTTCACGTACCCCCACAAAGGATAGTCTTGTGATGAGATTAATTACTCACAAAACTCGCCTCTCTATAGGCTCATCGCATCATATGCCGTGCGGCATTTGCCACCGTCCTGTTGAAACCATATGCCAACCAAGTCCAGTATCTCAATTTTGCGGCCATCGTCGTCTTTGACAAAGTACGGCCCAATGATGACGCCGGCCCCTAAACCGTACCAAGCAGCGCAGTTTTTGGCGCATTGGTAGCTCTTGACCAGCATCTGGCTCCTCTTCGGACCAAATGCGGCAATTCTGTTTATTGACGTACCCATTAAGCCAGAAGTGAGCATCGTCGCTGAAGACCATAAAATAGACGTAAATTGCGAATACACATTTTTCACAGAGCACGGATTTTCATAATAAAACTCAATATTTTACGCTCGTTGTTCGTTTCTAACTCTAGACCTAATGAAATTGCAAGGGCAATGGAACATTTTTGATTTTGACACATGCCACGAATCACGCGTGAACTGGCAAAATCTTAACACCGGAAAAAATAGCAAAAAAAATTCAACCAAATAAACAACTCCGAAATTTATACACTCTCGATTGGATGATTAGAACTACTTAAATTTCTGGTTTCAGGAAACCATATCTTTTTTAAATTTATTGTCAACAGCTAAACTGTTACCAATATCGGAAAGGGAATCTTCCTAAGATTACAAAAATAACAACAATCACATTAAAGTTTAATGCAACAGTATTATATAGGTGGCCGTCAGCAGTGCAAGATAGGGTTGGCGGCCCTCGTACAAGTACGTGGGTTCGATACCTGCTCAGAATTTCTTGCAATTCTTTCAACAATGGTCACCTGGTTAAGTTACGGCGACGTCATCGCCTATTTAGCCATGAAAAAGCTTCTCAAAAATACCATTCGGAACCGGTGTTAAACTGTAGGTCGCAATCAGTGACTGTAAAATTAGAACGCCCACGGCTCAGTGGTTGTGAGAAGCTCTCCCCAATCCCATCATGGGATGTAGCGAGAAACCATTTATGTAGTTACTTTTTATAAAGGCCCTTTTCCAAAAAAACACAAAAAATAATATAAAAATTGTCCGATCATATGATTAGAACCATTGAACTAATAATAATTAGAAATGCATTATGTTATCACTCAATAATAGAAACCATTAATATTTAGTTTATTCATAATATTGTTGACTTTGTAAATAGTGGGTGCTACCTCCCTTGTTTAAAATAACTTCGTATATACGCCTTTTTGCTGATTCATACCTGATGTTAAATAAGCCAAAGAAATCTCATTCCAGGAGTCCTTAATGGCTAGAATTAGTGACTTCTTATTATCGAATTGTCGTCTTGCGTCCCAAATTTTGCGGGAATACCAACCCCAAACATTTTCAATTATGTTTCGGTCGGAAGAATATGGTGACGCATTAAGAAGACGATCATTTTGGTTTGAAATTAATTATTTTATAACTCTGGCATTATGTATAAGAGCCATTATCTTGTCACAGAATTCAATATCATTTACTTTTGGGGAACGCTGATGTTTTTTTTTTTTGTTTTGTATAAGTTTATTTATTAAATATTATATAAAGTTTTCCACGATCTTCAATTGAAATTCTTCTTATTCTTTAAACGAGCTTAAGATCTTTTATTTGGTTTGCTTATTTATCTCCAATATTTCGCCTCCACATTTGGCGACTTCTTCAGGGAACAATTATTATGTCTTAATAATTAACAATTCAAAAACAATTCTATATACACAGGTTTTTTTTACACACAGGCCCATAATTGAACTCTCCAGTGTATTTTATAATACATTTAGATTTTTTTTAACCATATTATATTATGATGCACAAAAAATATACAAGTTTATATTTCAGTTGCAATGAAAAAGCAAAGAAAAACATTGCTTATGTGTTTATTATTAAAACAAAATGTGTTTATTATTAAAAAGAAAATTTTAGTTTGAAATCCACCAATATCTGCTCATGTTTTGCTCGCATCTGTCTAATTAAGCAATACTAGCATCATACCTTAATTCATTGTTATTAATAAAGTCAGTATTAAATGATTTATTACTTGCCCTCCTAAACAAGTTGTAGAATATTGGAAATGGGCTAGCCACAAAATTCTGTTTTCCAAAATTCTGTCTTACAAAAATTCTGTTTTTTTTTCCAAAAAAAAAATTCTGTCTGACTAATGCCCAGTTTTTGACTTCGTATTTAAATTAAAATTAGCTAATTTAATTTTAATTTTAAACACCGTTTAATTACGGATTGTGTTTTTCAGTGAAAAGTTAATTTTCAGTTAATTTCAGTGTTAAAATATGGTAACACTATCAAAAGTCAAAATTTATGATTGATATCCCTTGTGTAAACAGCTGAGTTATGAAGAAAAAGAAGAAGATATAAATAAACACCGCGATTAGCAGTATTGTCCGTCGGTTTGCATTTTCATCGATTTTCCGTCCGCTAGTTTATATTTGTCCTCGATACTCCGTCTGTCTGTGTCCGCGATACTCCGTCCGTCTGTTTTAATTTTCTTTTAATCAATATTGCATCTATAATGGACAAAAGAAGCCCAAATTTTACAAGCGCTGAGGTGGAATACTTAGTAAGCGCAGTAAAAAAGTGGAGCCACATTATAGAATGCAAGAAGAGCGACACCACTTCCAGCGAGGAGAAATTGAATGCCTGGAAAGCAATTGAAAGGGAGTTTAATTGCAAATACGAGCACACTTTTCGCTCACATAAAGTGCTTAAAACAAAATACGCTAACCTAAAGGCAACGTCGAAGCAAAATTTTGCAGCAGATAGAAGGGAAACGTATAAAACAGGTGGCGGGTCTGCAACACCGAAAACTGCTACGAAAACGGACCATTCCATATTGGAAATTTGCCAGGTTAGCCAAGTTCTTGGCAACACGTCCAACTTTCCATTTTAGTTTTTATTTTTATAATTTTTCACAAAATTTCATGTAATTTGAGCAGAAACGAACAACAACAAACAACTGTCAAAACCATATGGTCGTTTCATCGTATTTAAATAAAACTTAAATGCCCATGGGAGGTAGTTTAAATGTTATTTAAATGATGACTGAAAAACACAAATTTTGATTTAAGTCGCATTTAAACATAAATAGACTTTGATTGCGAAGTCAAAAACTGGCCCTAAAATTCTGTTTTACAAAATTCTGTTTTACAAAATTCTGTTTTTAATAAAATTCTGTCTATTAAAATTCTGGTTTTTGAAATATGTTATTCCCCTTTCATTATGAGAAAAAAAATAAAATGCCGTTAAATTATTTATTAAGAATTAAAGCCAGTTTATGATGAATAAGAAATGTTACATATAATAACGTATGTGTATGGTTAGATATTTATTCGTTGGAAACAAATTATGAAATATGTAATAAATAATTAAACAGATTAATGGATTTTCAAAATCTATCTAAAAAAATTCATATCATTGGGAAACATATTAGTTTAAAAGAAAAAAAATAACAAACATTAAATAAAAACACAAATTAGTTAAAAATCAATTAAATTAAGACAAAGTTAAAAATAATAAGAAATCAAAGCAATTCAATTTAACTGATAACAATATTTAACTAATTATAAACTAAGTTTTTTGCTATTCGTTTTAAATATTGTAGTTTTCTTAAACGATTAAATTTTTTTACAATACGTGAAATATTTTTTTTTTTTTTACATTTCTTTTATTTTTTTTTAATTTTTCTCCATTCTCAATCTTTGAGACAATATTTTGAGAATAGATTAATTCTCCTTTTAAATGTTCTACAATTTTGTAGAGTCCGCTTTTATTTCGTCCAACTACAACACTCAAACGTCGGTGCCATGACTCGACATTGTTTGTAGTTTTCGGGTATTTTTCAGAATACTCGCAATCAAATATCGTCCAAAATTCAGGTGGGTATTTACGAGCGTTATAGACATAACTGGCCTCGAACCAGGTGGCCCATTTAATAATATCTTCGTCTTCAAATGTTCTTCGGAGCTTCGAATAATATTTGGCTACCTTTTCTGGACGAACATACGCAAGCGCTTTTAAACATCTTACTTGCAGTGAGAAATTTTCGTCATTTCCGTACTTAGTAACCAATCCGAAATGATAATGTTGTACATATTACAAGTTCATTACTATAAATTATAAAAGTTATTAAAAATTCTTACCGGTCTTTTTGAATACGGCGCCACAATATCTGGGAAAAATCTTTTTCCATTTTTCCCAGATATTGTGGCGCCCTCGTATCTGCGAATCTGGAAAGCATTTTCTAGCTGCTGACACGAGACCAACTTCGAAGTCAGATATAATACGATTAGGCTTAAAAAAAAACT
Organism: Phaonia tiefii; assembly: GCA_963931995.1. Classification (NCBI taxonomy): domain Eukaryota; kingdom Metazoa; phylum Arthropoda; class Insecta; order Diptera; family Muscidae; genus Phaonia; species Phaonia tiefii. The sequence continues at coordinate 96,987,187 of OZ008370.1, read as the reverse complement.
CCATATTCCAAAGCAATTTGAATTACGCGTTTAAAAATGCTTCATAGAGTACTGCAGATTTTTTGGACATTAGGCAGAATAGGAGTGGGACGACCTCTCGTTCAATCCTTCCATGAACGGAAAAGAGTTGGCGCATTATTGTGGGCACAACATCAAAAGTGCCGTCAACGAGCCAACAATCGCTTTTTTGTAGAAGTTGAATTGATGATTTTGTGCCGAATATAACCATATATTCATCTCCCACTTTCTCTTCTGCCAATATAAATAATTCGTTATCCAAAACGTATAGATTTAGAGGGTAATCTATTTCATCTATTGCTTGCGGCTCTCTGAAAACTCTCATTTCATTCCGAGTGTATCCTATTTTTCATTTTTGCGCGTACTTCGAGGTAAGGTAATCGCGACATTTTTGGTTTGTAATTACCACCGATTGTTGCACTCTTTGACTTGGATTAAGGGGTTTGTTTATAGCGGCATATTTTACAAAAGTATTTGTTCTGCATATTTCCACTGCACTAGCAATAGGTTCGTGGGTATGCTTTTTTGGATATCTTATTAAAACATGCTCGTTATTTTCCATTGCTGTTATTATTCGAGAGGAACACTTATCTGGAATTCTTCTCGAGCACGTCCAATTAAAGGTTCCTTTTTGTCTTTTCATTTCCAAATAATAAAAATATCCGTTGAGACACAACATTTCTTTATTTTTATTGGTTTTTATTAATTGCACTTTATTCATTTTTAATTTTTTAAACACGACACATTAAACAACACAATTGCGACTAATTTTAAATAAAATGCTGGAACATAATTTTTGACCAAACACACAGTGTATGCGATGCATTTTATTTAAATTTGCAAAGTGTTATTTTAAACAGTATTTTTTTTTTAAATGTAAGGGAAAGTTAGGGCAAAGTGATTTCTTAATTGTTTTATTTTTATGTATGTGTGTTGTATTTGCATTTTCAGTTAAATAAAAAATTATTTGAAATCGCGCGATTTTTTTCAAATAATTTTTTATTTAACTGAAAATGCAATTACAAACAGAATTTTGTGAACCAGAATTTTGTGAAACAGAATTTTGAAAAACAGAATTTTGGAAACCAGAATTTTGAAAAACAGAATTTTGTAAAACAGAATTTTGTAAAGCAGAATTTTCGTCGAACAGAATTTTGTACCCAACCCATTGGAAATCCTTCTTCATTTTATAGGTAACCATATTTATCTAGATAAATAAATGCTTCGGGACGTACATATCCAGATATTAGTGTATTTGATCGTCAGTATAATAAGGGGCAGATATTAAATTGTTAATGGTACATTCCATGCTTTTTAAAATGTGGTTTCTTATGAGTTTAATAATAAAATTATCTATTCTGCTGATGTTTGCAAAGTTATATAGTTTTTTTATTAGAAATAAATTCAGTGTAGTTGCTTTGAGGGGACTTATTAAGTGAAGTAGAAGCTCTTAAACGATTGTAAACGAGTCTTGTAAGTTTCTTCAGCAATTTTTGGACTTTGAAATTCTAAACCGGTTATGCCGTAATATATTATTGGACACCAGACCATAATTCGAACCTCTCTGCCGTGATGACGACTTAAAAATAGCTCATCTTTTCTCGGATCATGAAAATAATAATTAAAGCCATCTGGGCCATCTAAATTGAATTTCTTTTAGTCAGTAAAACCAATCACTAGCATGAGCTCTCAGTTGAGTGACCCATGTCATATGCTCTCTAGCTAATTGTACCCGATGTTCTTTGTGCCCATTATACAGATATTCAGTTTTTCTTCAGTTTTTCGATTTCAGGTACATACTTTCAGCTTGAAACGGCTCTTTTTACTGTCGAGATACTTGAGACCAGATTGTTCTTGCTAAAGGATACGCATTTGACGCAGTTCTCAAATTTTTTTTTTGTCTTCGGTTGGAACCCTTCCTTTGTAATTCTTTCCACAGTTATCAACATATTTTAAGTCTCCCACCACAGTTTTGTGACTTCACCCAATGTACCGCGCAATGGCCTAATGAGAACATCCATTCGAATAATAAAAATCAATTTAGGCTCTTTCCGCTAAGTTCCAAATACTTTTCATTCCCATTTTTCACTAATGTTTATGAGAAAGTAATATTTGTGTTTTACTAATTGCTTGATGTTTCAACAAAAATAAAAAAAAAAATCCGCTTATATGATTAGAACCACTCTGCATTTTTATTTTTTTTGCACGAAGTCACATTTGATTTAAACATAAAAAAAATGGTTTCTCATTACATCCCATGAAAGGACTGGGAGGAGCTTCTCACAACAAGAGAGTTATGCGCTTTCTAGTTTTACACTCACTGATTGGGACCTACAGTTTTACACCGGTTCCGAACGGGATTTTGAGAAACTTTTTAATGGCTAAATACTCGATAGTGTCGCCGTCACTAAGCGAGGTGAACGCCGTCGATAGAAATGTAAGCTGGTCTGAGCAGGGATCGAGCACACATTCTCATGTGCAAGAGCCCCGCACACTAACCATTGCACCACCGACGGCCACTCATATGCATATTGTATTCATATAATATTTCAATGAAATCCGCCTTTTTATACATCATTTCAATTTCCTTAATAATAAACATACAATGTTTGTTCGCATTCAGTGCAAACTATATTCAGTTTGAATGTCTATCAATAGAAATAGAGTGACTCACCTGAGTGAAATGTACAATGCATCGACATAATCGCAGTACTGTATTCAATCTGCAATTCACGCGTAGATGTTATAAAGAACATGATGAAGGATTAAAAATGTCAACCCACCAGCTCAAGAACGAAGAATCTAAATATTTACACTAGCACACAAGCGATTTTATTTCAACTTGAAATAAAATTCATACTTCAATGTTTTTGAAGAAGTCTGTGCTAGGTTGTCCCTTTCAACAACTAAAACGTATTTAAAATAAATTTCCCAACATTGTGGTGCTAATTGTACCGTCAAAATGTATTTAAGTCCAAGCCTTTTGATGTGGATTCTCGCGCGAATTTATTCATCTTCATCGGATTGTACGTAAGAATATGTGATTTATGCATATTCAAAAGGCGTTTGTTTTGCTTTAAGTTAGTGTTGTAATAAAAAAAATTAATGTGAGTCCGATCACAGGGGAGATGTGTAAACATCTAGTAATGAAGTTAGAAGTACTTATGCTTTTAGTATATTTTTTTAATTAATCAATTAAAAGTATCAAAACTTTCAATATTGTAAATACATAGGAATTTGCTGGTTTTTGTTTGTTTTATTTAACTTATTTGGTTAGTAAATGGGCACACTGCAGTATATATGTACTGCATTAAAAATTACAGTAAGCAGTAAATTTACTGATTACTGAAAAAATTCAGTAAATTTTTACTGATAATGAAATTTAATTTGCATTACCAGTCAAATTACCTGATTACTGAAAATGCAATCCACCTCATCGTAATCATGTAGGCACTTTATAAAAATTGCTGAAAAAAATGTTAGTAATCAGTAAAAATTTACTAGTTAAAGAATTATTTTTACTGAAATTTTAGTAGTACTGCAAAGTGCCCATCTATGGTAAATGCCTTAAGTACAAATAGTTAATATTGGCTTATGGTAACTAAAATAAGATACATATTTAAATTGTTGACTCGATTGTATTTAAAAATCTATGGAAAACTGCATCTATAGTAGTGGAATTGTTAGTTGTGGGGGTTTGTGGAGAATTGCTCATATGCAAGTGGAAAACGTCAAATAAAAATTTTGATAAAGCTTGCGACTGTGGGTTTCCACAAATTGTATTAAAATCTCCACCAATAATAATTGGCATGAGATGGAGATTGTTAGCCAATTGTCGTGCACCAGCTTCAGTGTAAGGCAACAGTACGTAATGAAGATATGTTATAATCTTAATTTATATTGGAATCTAATAGAAATTTTATTAAAACTAACATTACCTCCATTCAGCTTTGATACACTTTGTGTTGTTTTATGTTCTGAGTTATATTTTTTTTGGTGTTTTGTAAAATGTTTTATTATTTTGTATTTGTTGCGGTTGACAAGTTATTAATCAGCTGTTTACTGAAATGTAATGTTATTTTACAGCAATGGTTTTCGAAAATTAGTAGCTAATATTGCACACTAGATGGTGCTTATATGCAGCAGTTAAGTATGAATGACAATCTCAAAGATGAAGAAAACTTTTAGTTTTTAGTTTTCCTTATATTTGACAAGTTCAGTTTTTAGTTTTCCTTATTTTGCTTTGTTTTAGTAAATTTTTTATTAAAAGTGCAAAAAATCTTTTTAAAAGTTATTAATATTAAATGTTTTTGTATTCATTTTATTTATTTGTTTTCATTTGCCTACGATAACATAATGTACGACAATTAGTTAAAATTAGTAGCTACTATTGCACGCTAGATGGTGCTGAGTATATTGTATGCAGTGTCTGAGTACACTAATACACTGCTCACACCGATTTGATAACGCTTTACGATTGGTCAACGATTACATCGCACATCTTACTCCAAATTTGTGATTGTATTGTGAAAAAGATTTTTACCCCCAGCGTATAGATGTTTACACATCAAACGGCGTTGTTTATTTCGTGATCATAGCTATCAGGTGTAACTACATATATGACAATTGTTGTACCATTGTAACCTTGGTGCTATTTTGCATCTCAATGTCACGCGATTTGAGCCGATTTCCCACTAATTTCTAATAAAAGATAAGGCGGTACGACCTCAATATGAAGGCCAATAGAATTGATAATGCTACGAGCAATTTCGAAATTACGCTTGCGTCGGTGATGCAAATTAGAGCCTTGTATGCAGTGCCAGAATTTTACATTATATATTAAAAATGGTGGTGGTGCATAAAAGTAGGAAGACAAATGAGGTATTTTGGCAAAACGTTGCATATATGGTAACATTCCACAAAATGGAAATGCGACGACGAAAGTAGCAATTAATAAGAAAACACAGTCAGAAAATATCGAAAAATCGATCAACAACGGTAGCATTATTAAGATGTAATGGTGCTTCTAGCAAACATCAAATGAGTGCTGAGCGTATGGTTTCAGAATAACCTAATGGCTACATTAATACAACACAATGACTATATTAATACTATCCATCGACATAACTGTAATTTCCCGGATTATGCACAAATAAGCTGCCGATGCTGATAATTAATTATGGGAATAAATACAAATTGTCAGCTGCGATAGAGGCCTGGTGTATATGTTCCCAGATATTCTAAATTTGTTGGTCCTTTTATAAATATTTATTTGATAAGCGTCAGTGCTTTCCAAACCATTTCAAAGTGAATTACAGATAATATTGGAAGGACAAACATCATACCCCAGAAATTTTGCATTATATGACAATTATAATTTGTAGTTTAATTTGAAATATATCTGAAATATATGCAAATACAAACAAATGAAACTGCTATATGCAATTGTACTTATTTCTATCGAATTTGTCAAATGAATATACATATATATATCAAGATGTTGCAAGAAGAAAATTATGATCTAGATTGTAAATTCCTGTTAAAAAGCTGACAATATGTTATTTTTACGCTGTACGGCATACATTGCTGAATGTTAAATTAACTTAAAAGTGCGAAAGCCACTATTTCGGAAAACAAATAAATCCGTACTTGATTAATTACTTTTGAAAAGCAAAGGGACTTCCCACAGTATTATAGTAGATAAAAAAAATAAATGGTTTCCCATTACATCCCATGAAGGTACCGGTGAGAACTTCTCACAATCACTGAGCTGTGCGCTTTCCAGTTTTCACTCACTGATTGGGACCTACAGTTTTACACCGATTCCGAACGGTATTTTGAGACGCTTTTTCATGGCTATATACTCGATAGTGTCGCCGTCACTAAGCGAGGTGACCGTCGTCGAAAGAAATTTTAAGGTGGTTGGAGCAGGAATCGAATCCAGGATCTCCTGTACAAGAGGCGCGCACACTACCCATTGCACCACCGACGGTCACGGTGGTGATATTTATTAGTAGATAATAAATCCAAAAGATACTTTCCTATATTAGCAGAATATGCGTTTAATAATGATATTGGTGTTTCTTTTTTGTGTTCCGTTTTGATGGTAAATCAGTACATCTATTTCAGCTTTTCTGAATTCACAAACTTTTTATTCACTATTCGACACTAGGACCATCTACATCAGTTGGACATCTTGAATCAAAAATTTGCGTTTCGCAACTTCCTGGTAAAGGCTGACTCAGTAAGATTGTGCTTTTTAAATTTAGTGGCATTTTTTTGTGCAAGTGGCAACTCTGAATTAATTGTGAAAACTTATTACAAAAATCTGGAAAGTTATGTTGTGACCACCGCATACTTCGAAGACTTTACAGTAGAGAATGTGCACCTAATGTGTCAACCATTCGAAATTTGAAGAAACTGGGACTGTTTGGACAGCAAGACTACTGTGCGTCAACATGCCGGTCGGCCTCTTAGAAACATTACTGCTGTAAATGAGAGTGACGCCGAAACCCCGAAAACATCAATTCGGCATCGATCGCAACAACGAAGCACTAGGCAGCACTGGAAAGCCCCGCAAGTCGTTCAATGGGTACTGAAGCAATTTTTCAAAAACAAGTCATCTTCTCCAAATTAAGCTAACTTCCATCCGAATGCCTTCTTGAATACACATAATTGTGGATCTGAGGGCTTTGGAAATGCTCATGCCATCCATGAGAAACAAATGCACCAACAACGAGCAACTGCCTGGTGTGTTGGTCAGGCGAAGTGAATGGGCCTTACACTTTGGAAGATGAGGACAAAATTGCAGTGACTGTCAACGGCATTCGTTACAGGAACATGATAACGGAGTTCTTGTAGCCTCAACTGGACGGCAAGGATCTGGACGACACGTGGAGTGAATTATGGATTTGCCTGTTGATACTCACAGAAAGATCTCTGTGGTTTGTGGTTTTTTGAGCAAATTCAAACACTGGTTTGAGATAGTTTGATTGCTGGAACACACATTTTTGTTTGTATGCGTAGGTTTGGGGAATACTCGTAGATAAGGAATGGAAGGTAACTGTAATCGAAAACACAAACCAGTGCAACGTCACAAACCTGTACAGTAATCACACAAATTCAAAACAAATTTTTAAATGAATTCCATAACCCAATATTTGCATTACATTTGCTAGCATGACTTAAAATCTAAGGCATATTAAAATCTCCCGACACTGATTGTCCTAAAGAGCAATTTCCGTTACTGCTTTTTTTTTGATCGCTTTGAGACGATATTATTTACTTGTTTGATAAATTCTACGTTTCACTGTTCTTTTTGTGCCTGTAGCTCAGAAAAAGCATAAAAAAAAACCAAGAGTGTTAAAGACATTTATACAGGGTGTCTGGTAGCAGATTTATATTTTCAAACTTAAATAGAAAACCTAATATTTGACACAAAGTTTTATTAAGAGCATTGAACGATAGAATGGAAATGCGGCTTTTTGTTTCTGGATGACATAGATGTCTTCCGTCGAGTTGAAAACACTATTCAAAAAACGGAGCCTTGTGTTCTGCGCTACACGCTGCAGTAAACTTGGTTCAATTGAGCTGATTTCTCGACGAATATTTTCCTTTAAAGCCACAAGAGATTGGGTATAGTCATTATAAACCCTCTCTTTGAGGTAGCCCCATAAAAAAATCCATGAGAGTTAGATCGGGCGACCTCTGTGGCCATGGGATGTCCCCAAAGCGACTGATCAGTTTTTTTGGGAAATTTTACCGAAGCAAATTCATCGAAGCTCTGGATGTATATAGAGTCGCCCATCCTGTTGAAACCACGTGTGTGAAGAGTACGATGGATGAGCTCGCAGGTTTGGCAAAAAGAATTCCGTAATCATGCGTCGATAATTTTCACCGTTGACATTCGTCGCCTGGCCTCGAGAATTTTCGAAAAAGAAAATGGTAAAATTATCTCACGCGTGGATAAGGCACACCAAACAGTTATCCTGGGGCAATGCAATGGTTTTTGATATTTCAATCGAGGGTTGCGGGTTCTTGGAGACCAGTAACGGCACTTTTAATTGTTGACGTGGCCGTTTAAGTGAAAATGAGTCTCGTCGCTCCAATAAATGAGATTTACTGTGCGAAAACGCTCCATCATCGTTTCACAAAAAATTTTTCCGTAAATCAAAGTCACTTTCTTTCAGTTCTTGAACGATTTGAATTTTAAACGATTTTTAAATCTCATGAATAATCGCTATTGGAAGTCCCAGTTCCTTCCGTATTGAAAGCCGCGGATTTTCACGTAAACTGCTTTCAACCAATTCAATGTTTTCGGCAGTCCTTGATGATCGACTGGGCCCTGGCCGTGGGACATTCAAAGCCGAAGCAGTTCCGCGGAATCTCTGCACCTACGAACGAATTAAATTTACACTCGGTCCATCACTTATTCGCCGAATACCGAACTTTGAACAAAATTGTCGACGAGCAATTACGTAAGAATCATTACTCTTAAAAAATGTCGCCACAGCAAATGCATGATGCTCACTCGACCACTGCGACTGACAAATCCGCACAATTGATAATTCAATCAATATTCAATAATCAATCAAAATTCAAAATTCAAAAAATTAATGAACTTCTATGAAAATGCAGATTTAAGCAACACTTATTAATACCATCGGATCCGTCACTATGTTCAATTAAAACGAAATGAAAAAATATAAATAAATGGTTTCCCGGTACATTACACGAGAGAATTAGGGAGATCAGGGAGAGCTTCTCACAACCATTGAGCTGTGCGCGTTCTAGTTTTACACTCACTGATTGGGACCTACAGTTTTATCCCGGTTCCGTACGGTATTTTGAGAAGCTTTTCATGGCTTAATACCCGACAGCGTCGCCATCACTAAACGAGGTGACCGCCGTCGAAAGCAAATTAAGGTGGTCAGAGTAGGGATCGAACCCACGTCCTCATGCACAAGAGCCGCGCACACTACCATTGCACCACCGACGGCCACGAAAAACGAAATGCCTACCAATAATATGCCACGATGTAGACAATGGCGACCCCGAAGCGAAAGAAATTGGTGAAATTGTATCTGTTGATACTTCAGATTATATTGTGGAAAATACTTAAGTTAATATGTACATTTAGACCATTTAGGGCGAGTTTCACAATCGTCATTTAAAAGCTCACAGAAAATTTTCATATTAAATGACATTTAAATGCCAAACAAAGGGCATTTAAAGTACATTTAAGTGGAGAATTTTCAACTGTGATACTAGCCATTAGACAATTACATATATCTACATTAATATTATAAAGAGGAACTGTTTGTGAGTTTGTTAGTTTGTATGTAGGGGGTAATATTCTCAACCACTCAACCGATTTTAAGAATTCTTTCACCAATAGAATAACACGTTATCACTGGGCGATATAGGCTATTTATTTTTCTTTTTCGTACTAAAATGCGGAACGAAGTCAGACGAGTTTGCTAGTATTAAATAAAATAAAAACCATTTATATAAAATGTACTCAATACATCGGTTTTAATGGAATGAATTCTTTATTTTAATCCCGAACCATCATTTTATGAAATGATTATAAGGGATGAAACCCCGAATGGAGTGGTATTGGATTGGGACACTTAAAACAAGTGCACTGAATGTGCCACTGCGGATAGAATTTGAAGAGGACTTCGCCAAAATTAGGCCAGTTCGACGTATTTTATGATTCCAAACCACAGTTTCATAAAATATTGATATCAGGTCAAAATATGAAGTGACTGCAAATGCCATAGTGTAGTTGTCGTACCGAACGATGCAATCGGCAGGGTACAGAAGTGGAAAAATCAAGTCAAAATGTTAGGTTTGCTGGTGATACCTTCACTTGCTGTAATACCGTACACAGACATGTTACATACCGTGGGAAAGGTAAAAACCTCATCTATAAAACTGCGTTCAGAAATATCCGCATTTAAATAATGTCTTTAACACTTTTGAAAAAAACTGAAAATAAATAATTTTAGAAAAATCTTTTAAAAGTTAACTAATTCAGTCAATTAAATTCAGTTAAGTTTTTTTTCAAATAGTAAAAAAACTTACAGATTTTAATCCCAATCAAATCTATGAAAATTACACTTCTTAAATTTTAAGCCCTCCTCAACTGATTTATGCGAAGGATCTTTTTCCTATTTGTCGCGTATTTAGAAATATTTCACTATTAATAAAAATTTAAAAAAATTTATAAAAACCCCTAGCGACATTTTTGCCAAACATCGAAAGTGAAAAATGTAGTCCAAAATTTCACATTTTTGACTCTAGGGTGCATAATTTGTCCATAAAATGTATTTACCAAGCCATGTCGTTCAGAAACATTTTAAAACTTTTATAGGTCTTTTTGCCAAAAAATACTGAAGAAAATACAGAATGAATCATGGTAACTTTTTGGAAAAATATTGTGTTTTTTACAGATTGAAAAAAAATCCAACTTTGGGTCGGAATTTCCAAACGCTTTCAGATAACTTAAAAAATTGTACAGCATATTCTTTATTGAAGTGTTTCCAACTTAGTGATGTTTTCAGAAATATTCGTTTCGCTCAAATGGCCGATAGAGAATATCTTTATAACGATAAAAGATGTTCCGCAACCGTTAGCGTATTTTTTGTTTGTCTTGCATAGTTGATTCTCAAAACTAAAAATCTTTGTAATCGGCCTATAAGTGTGGAAATAGTTGCATAGTTGGCTTTGATAGTTTCAAGTTGTGTGGTCAAGTGGTCAACTTTCACACCCTGTAGCTACAACTGTTGTGTACACAGGGTGCCTCTAAACCCAATAATATAAAAGCCTGGCTCCTCCACTACAAATGTCTGGTACATTCCAAAATGATCAGAACAATAGTTTAAAAGTTGTAATATTATTACCGTGTATTTACCATTCGGCCCCACTGTGCGTCGTCGAATGAATTGTAAGGTGGCCTGAGCAGGGATCGAACCCACGTTCTCATGTATAAGAGCTGCGCACACACTAAACATTGCACATCCGATGGCCACAAAAGGGTTTCAGCTTCTGTAAACTATTTCCACACTTGAGAAAACCGAATATTACCTTATCATTGTAGAAAATTACGATACATAAAGGATATCTTAAATAATGTTACGAAATTGTCGCTCCTTAAAATATAAAACATTTTTGAACTTTAAAGCAGTCTTGTTTGTTGTTGGATAGAAACGTAATGTGTTTGTAGCTTGTCACATAATATAGTATACTTATGTCCAAACACATTGTGTTTGTTATACAATATTACATGTTGGAGACACAATGATGAATACGAATATATCCATCCTAATATGGCGTTATTTGTTGAAAACTCCTGAAAACAAAAATGTGACAGACAACAAAGAAACAAAAAAGCAGTTGATATTACATTCGTGAAAACAATGCTTACACGTAAGTACAAGGATGTTCCAAACATATTTGTGATTCCTGCATAATGTTACAGCGGCCGTTTTTATCAGCAAATGCATGATTCTTACCTGAAAAGTAAAAGAGAACCCGTTAGTAAGCGATGCATTAATATTTCATATAAAAATTAATTTTCCTCAAATTGAGTTTAAGTTTAATTAACGCAACACCAATTTTTGGGGGTCGATGATTCCTTCACCATTAGATTACGTCAGGTGAGTAGAGTGCATTCCCCAATATGCATATTGCTGTATATCTAAACTATTTTCCACGATTAAACGGGATTTTTATTTTTTAAAAATCGAAAACAAATATATTTGAATGAGCTACTATTTGGATTATTATCGTAAAATATTCGAATGACAGTTTTATAATTGCATAGGGTCCTTTCGGCATTTGTGTGGTACATTCTACATGGAACAGCAAAATCTTATGGTGATTTATTGCGCTTTTGACTAGGCGTCTTGAAAGGCGAAAATTCACTCAGGCAGGAAAATTATATAGTCGACAAGTCGTAAAAAAAGTGTTCCACCACAGTGGCCTGCTTTTTGTGTTTGACAGTACCCAATTAGTATAATCATTTGGTGAAGGAGTCCCCCACAACCAAAGCAAACACACCACATTGGATGCATAAAATGGTCCTTTTAATAAAATGCCTGCATTTATAATCACAGACTGTATTATATCACAGAACTTCATCACACACAAAAATTTACCGCTAATTTGTAAACAAGTGTAGTACTAGCAGTTCATAATACTACATATGTACGTGTGTGCCAAATCGTCGATTCCACAACACTGTGCGGCATAAATTTATATTACTATACTTTTCCTAAGTATGAGTGTACACCATTCCCCAGTTTTGATTACTGGTGCTCTTGGTAGCAATTGGCAATATGTGTAAATATTATAAACTAACAATGACGAATCAAACCTAAAAGTATGTTTGGGTCTTTAATCTAAAAGTTCATATTCATGTATTAAATATTTAATCATTCATGCGTACATATGAACATCTGCTCGTACAATCCCAGTGGTGACAATCATGAGCTAGTACGACTGAAGTCAGGAAATCCAATAGGCATTACCGTCTATTTTATATTGTGTGAGATTAGGATGCAAGGTCTTCCATTCTCGCTTAGTGTGAGAGAGAATGCAGGATACATTCCCTCTAAAGGCGATATTGATGGCTTTTTCGAGCAGGCCTTATGTAAGGCCTTATATAGAAGTCGTTATGCACGGCAGCAATAGAAAGGATTATAGAAAGTCTTTTCAAAGAAGGTATTATTTATTTATTTATGTATCTCACAGCTACAATCCTAAATAGGTTTGAGGTAGAACTCATTGTTCTAAGCAAAAAAATTTAAACGCCAATTTTGGTGACGGCCCCTATTTCCGGAGTTATGGGCCTCCAAAGTTCGGATCTAATAAATAAATAAATAAATGGTTTCCCATTACATCCCATGAAGGAATTGGTGAGAGCTTCTCACTACCAGTGAGCTGTGCGCTTTACAGTTTTCTACTCACTGATTGGGGCCTACAGTTTTACACCGGTTCCGAACGGTATTTTGAGAAGCTTTATCATGGCTAAGTACACGAAAGTGTCGCCGTCACTAAGCGAGGTGACCGTCGTCGAAAGAAATTTTAAGGTGGTCGATGCACGCACACTAACCATAGCAGCACCGGCGGCCACAAACTTCGGATATACGGGAAGATATTATGCTGAATGTGGCCTATGTGGCCTCTAATATATTTTTGTAATAAACGAACTTAAAATAAGCAAAAAGAAATTAAATGAAATTTTTTGATAACTTGCTTAGTTATCGAGATATACTATATTAAAATTTTTAAATATTGTTGAATATTTTTTAAATTCTTTTTTTGCGAGTTTGACAAGCTTGCTCTAAAATCATCTAGCATAATTGTAAGGTCTGACGGAGGAGATTAGAGCACCATTTTCAACATTTTCAGTAGCTTTAAAATTCTAAATATGGCCAAATTATCCTAATTAGTCGCAGCTTAGACGGTTTAGATCCGATTTGAAAAGTTAGTACAGATTAACAAAGCTAAAACTACACAGTTTTATAGCCGTTGAACCAAATTACAAAAATATTTTTTAAAATGTTTATAATATTTACCAATTCTTCTTTTTAGTTTAATCTTAGTGATTTTTTTTCATTTTATAATTTGGGTCGTGAAAGCTGACACCACTGCTTATACCACCTGTTATTTACCATTGTTCGATCTTACAATTCTTTTGAAAGCTCAAATAAATGTTTGCTCAAAAAAGAGAAAAATATTTGCTCTTTAGTGGTCACATTGAGCACATTTTTATTTGATGGCAAATCATTTTTTTTGACCAAAATCAGCTGTTTTGTTGTTTGCCACACAAAATATTTTGTGGTCAGACTGGGGCCAAGAAATATTTGACGTCTTTCGTCAAATATTTGCCCAATCTGACCGTACCTTTATAAATACATAACATACAATACTTAAATTAAAATACATTTAACATAAGAAATCGAGTAGAGTAAAATTAAAATAATAAGAAGAAACTTTGTAAAATTTAAAAAAAAATATAAAAATAAAAATATTAACATAAAATAATTAAAATGTCGATGGTGCAATGGGTAGTGTGCGTGCCTCTTGTACTTGAGATCCTGGGTTCGATCCCTGCTCTGACCACCTTAAAATTTCTTTCGACGGCGGTCACGTCGCATAGTGACGGCGACACTATCGAGTATTTAGCCATGAAACTGCTTCTCAAAACTACCGTTCGGAACCGGTCTAAAAGTGTAAGTCCCAATCAGTGAGTATAACACTAGAAAGCGCACAGCTCACTGGTTGTGAGAAGCTCTCCCCGATTCCTTCTAGTGATGTAATGGGAAACCGTTTATTTTATTTTATTAAATTAAAATTATTATAATCAGCTTGAATGTTAATTATAATAATACAAAATATAAAAATAAAAAAATAACTTATAATAAAAACAGTAATATAACATAAGAAGCAGGAACGAACGATAGGGTGAACAATACAGGAGCTGGGAGAGGAACATCTGGAACATGAGGAGCAGGAACAGGAACATTAGCTGGAGTAGAACTAGAGGGGGATGAGCAGGAACAAGAGAAATGGTAAACAGCCTGCACAAATTTGAGTGGAAATATCCACTGGAACTTTAGGATAAACTCATAGGAGATAACATAGGCAGTAACATCTGGAGCAGGAACGTCGCAACAATATGTGTGGAACGATAAACAGGATAATGGGAGATAAACAGGAAGACTAGGAACATCAATATCGGGAACATGAAGAGCAGGAACATGAAGAGCAGTAACATCAAGATGAGGAACATGCATATCAGGATCAGGTTCCGCTAATGATTTATTTATTTATTTAGCGTCAGCTACAATTTATTGTAGAATTCGGGATTTAAAACAAGATTGATTAATAGAAGCAGGACTGGTTTATCGGAGGAAAATGGTTGGCAACACAAGCTGGATAATAGTTCCCGATTAATTACGAATTAAGTGTTGCTTAATTATATTCAAAGAATCTGAGGCGGGTAAGGAATTATAGATCTCATTGTACGCGACGAAAAGGATTGTAGTAATCGTAATTATAACGGACAATCGGTAGGTTTATAGGATAGAAATATCGGGTTTGTCTACAGGGAATATTAAAATTTACTTGACTGACGAGAAAATTTGAATCTATACAGCCCCTAATGAGTTTTACAATAAACATAGGATTTAACATATACCTGCGTTTTTAAAGTGTAGGAAGATAATAAGCATCAGTCGATTATCATAAGGTGGCAAATCGTCGATGTTCCAAGCGAGACCACATAAAGCAATAAATGAAAATTGTCTTTGAAACGATTCGATGCGGTCTATGTAACAGGCATTATACGGACACCACACAGTACAAGCATATTCTAATCCAGGTCTAAGAGACAAAAATACGTTTAGAGCCATAATAATCAGCAAATTCTTTCGCCCATCTTTTTATAAAAGGTAACAGTGATCTGGCTTTGCTTATACAGGAATCAATAACGCAATTTTTGATCAAGAAGTACTCCTAAATCCATGAAGGAGGATACATTTTCCAATATGTCATCAATGTTTTAAATGATCATATCTTTTAGCAGACATTCTTTTGGCCTTCATTTTGGAGATCTGCAAAGAGTGTTCTTAAAAGAAGGAAAGAATAACGTGTTAGCGTACTCTTTACATTCTCTGGCTGACCTCCTAAATGAATAAATTGTGGGAATTTGTGATTGTGAATTGAGCAATTCTATCGCAATGAATTTTTACAGGGAAGATACATGCTGAGGATAGGTAACTCAGCATTAATTTTAGAAGGTTTCTTAAACGACTTCTAAAATAATAAACGACCTACGTATGATTGTGAACTGAAAATACTCGCTGCTTGATATGCATACAATGGGGCTTTTTAATAAAAACGGCCGGAATCATGTTTGTGTTCATTTTGCATTCTCTGTCGAAATTCTCAGTCAGGCCATCTATAATAAAGCAGTGAGAATGTGTATGCAAATACAAAAAAGAAAGCAATGATAATGCTTTCTGGCAGGATTGGCTTTCTGGCAGAAGTGGCTATGGAATATATGTAGCTATTCAAACATCGTGGGTTTCGCATTGCAAGTAAGGATTTGCTTATGCTTTAGATCAGGAAGGCCTCGCAAATTCCGCCGATGGGTAAAAGGCATATTTTAATGCTTAGTACTTTTTTGTTCGCAGCCACATAAATGTAAACGTATGCAATTTGAGTCGCTGGCAAAAAGTGTGTACGATATCATAATTCAGTGTCTGCGCAATGGTGCGAGTGTCTGTTGGGTTTAAATGTTTAATGCGAGTGCATGAATGTAGCAATTGGATTTTTTGAGGTTCACAGTGGCAACCGAAATTTGTCATAAATTAGTGGAATATTACTTTATCAAAATATTCAAAGTTCCTATGACATTTATACGCATGTGTATATACATATATACTCACATTCTTTTACACATCCTGCAAGCACAATAACGAAGTGTAACAATATTGCTTAATACAAAACCAAAAAGACAAAGAACGACCACCAACGGGTAAAAGTTTTCAAGAGAATGGTGATGATGACATATCCCTTTTTTTCACTCATGTCTGACCTTTGGATGGAGGCGATGGGGCATCTCTACTTTTGCCGAAATATGTCAATTAGAATAATATATCAGTCATTTACAATTTAACGTCACTTTTTGTATCCCATCAACTCACGTCAGGTTGTTTTCCTTGTTTTCCTTCTTTCTAATCCTCGGGATTTTACGTTAGCAAATATTTAGCTTGAAAAAAAATGGTTCCCCTTTACACACCACGAAGGGATTGGGGAGAGCTTCTCACAAACAGTGAGCTGTGCGCTGATTGGGACTTACAGTTTTACACCGGTATTTTCGAGAAGCTATTTCATGGCTAAATACTTGATAGTGTCGCCGTCACGTTCTCATGTACAAGAGCCGCGCACACTACCATCGCACCACCGACGGCCACATTTGATTTGTAATGTGGGTGATAATGTTGGCCATATAAAAAAATCCAATGAGTGTTCGAACTCACGGGCGATGTGTTAACACCTTTTTGCTAGACGGTACCTGTTCGAATTCTATGAACACATTCGTAAATGTTACATTGGAAAATAAAAAACAGCGTTCAATCATATGATGACGTTACAGTTAAATAATATTAATACCTAAAATTATTTAAAGACCCAGTGCAAGCACATGTGTCATTATTTTCTTGCTCAATACTTTTTGTTTTATTCCCATAAAAGTCAAAGAATGCAAAGCAACAGACACTTGTATAAACATACATACATTGTTATATTCGTACATACGCTACACAAGTTCACAAAATTGTCGTTGCTCTCTTGCTATCTTATTTTTATATACGTATAATACGTCATTACTCTCTTTGCTCTGAGAGTGCTCCGCACCCACATTTTATTGGACTTACCTTTCACTATAATAAAAAAACAACAACACCAACAACAACAACTACGACTACTACTACTACTGATATGTTGGTGATTTATTTGTGCTTGCTATGTCGTGGAGTGTTTGTGTGGGTGGTGGGTGTAGGGGGGGGGGGGGTACCTAAAATAAAAACTGTTAAGGAAATGCAAAGAGTGGAGAGTGTGAGTGTAAATTGTCATGGTGGAGGGTATATAAGCTTCGGCCCGGCCGAACTTAACACCGTTTCTACTTGTTTTTGTATACACCGGGCAATGTGAACATCAAATGACTCGCTTTGTTTGGCCATAGCAACAACAACGAAGCAACCAAACATACAACATCACACATAGTTTGTCCGAAGTAGCTGACGTATTAGTATGTCACCATAACGTCGACTTCGCAAGCCCATGCACTTGCAAATGAAATTTTGCGTGGCTATGCTTTATATCTCCGTTCAACAACAGCAACAGACAAATGTACATACATAGATTATTATGTTAATACATACGCTATAGACACAATTTCGTTTGCCTCACCCCTGCCACACCACTCTTTCATTGCTCTCTTGCTCGCTCATTTTTGCTTAACACGTCATTGTCCTCTTTCGCAGTCGCAGAAAATCTGGTTTTAGCACCAGCATAAAATCTGGTTTTAGCAGCAGCATAAAATCTGGTTTTAGCA
The DNA here is from genome assembly GCA_963931995.1 of Phaonia tiefii. Taxonomy (NCBI): domain Eukaryota; kingdom Metazoa; phylum Arthropoda; class Insecta; order Diptera; family Muscidae; genus Phaonia; species Phaonia tiefii. Next base: position 96,969,036 of record OZ008370.1, on the reverse strand, counting down.
GATTTTGACTTTGATATATTTAGCCCCTATACGCCGCTATAGAGGCTAACACATCAAACGTATTGTTTGCTATGTTTTGAATCACTTTGCAACGGGCCAATGGTTGCTCCTTTGTAGAGAACAGATTCTCGTAGGGAATTGACCCTCTACGCAACTACATGTTCGTAGAGTCATATATTTTCCAGGATTTCAAACAAGGTTAACTTAAAATATTTAAATACTTCTCAACATAAATGCAATGAGAATGATGTGCACCTCTGAGTTAATTTCTTATTCAGAAATATTTATATAACGTATGTCAGAAAATACACATTGATTAGAAAAACTTAGACTTCAACAAAAACTATATTAATTTTAAACTTCCATACAATATTCAGCTCCCCAGTTACACTAGTGTGTTAAGCAAGTAATACTAGTTTGTTTAGCAGTATTACTACTCAGTAATACTAGTTTGTTTAGCATCCGGTATTAATACCAAAACACAATATTTTTATTTTTTTCCTCACCAAAAAAACGAACATAGAGCAGCATTATTACACGATGAATTTATCCCCGCAAGAAAATTCGTGCATTTTAAGTTCGTTAGGCAAGAGCATAGACCAATACATACGTAGATACTTTTATTCTCTCATCTGACGTTTCATTTCACACTCTTCGTCGTAGGTTTGTGGAAATGAGAGAAATTAAATTTAAAATTAACTTAAACCAGGTGAAGTTACAAAATATGTTCACTTAACTTTTTCACGTCGTTGTGGTGTATAACTGAAAAATTTAAATTTATTTTGCACTTTTTTATTGTATATAACACAACTTGCTTGCCACAAAAACTCGAAATTCGGTTGTTGAACGTTGTTTACTATTGCCTCTATCTGGTATGTATTATTGCATCCATGTTTTCCACCATCCAATATTTACTTTCCACCGTACCTATGACGTTTAATTTATTGAGCGAATAAAAGTATCTATGTATGTATTGGTCTATGGACAAGAGGTGTAGAGAAGTAAGAGAGGAGGAAAAAATGCCATGAAATACCTTGGTATTGTGTATCGGGGGATTTTATTCAATTTATCATTGTGTATTTTCCTTTTTTGTCTTGATTTTGATATTTCATGGTCTCATAATTCAATAATTCCATATTGTGAAATTTCAACGTGTAATAGCTCGATGAATTACGCAGCAACTTCAAAAGAGAACTGAAAAATGTGCCCCCAAGAAATGCCATCGTGTAATAGAGCACATAGAATTTGAAAACCCTATTCAGTTTTCAAATGTTCGCTTTTAATTCAACAAATGTTCAAATAAATATTTAACTTTCGTTGTCAACAAAAAATTGTCAACCAACTAAAAACGTTTTTAGTCAAGATACACTCTGGTTCACTTATTTAAAGGCACTAAAAATTCAATATTCAGCAGCCTGTATCTTTTACAATTTGTAACTGATTGCAGAATTTTAAAATGGAAATGGAAGCTAAACATCTTGAGTTATAAAAAAAAAATCATGACAATAGTGAAGTCAAAATGTTCAAAATGAACATTTTCAAAATATTGAAGATATTAAAAATCAATATGTATGCACACAACAAAAGGATTAATTATAACCTCATTCAAGTAATATTGTGTCATCTGTGCTTTGATTGAGTTTCAGAACTAACAATTTTATCGAGATTTTCTTTTCTTAAGCATATTTTATGTTTGGTCAAAGCAATAGAAAGTACACTGAAGGCTCATTGTCGCGCAAAAACAGCTTGTGCAATTGTGAATCACCAGGCAAGTATGGTAAAGTTATTGCCTGAATATAATGCTAAACTTGATATTCATTTCTCTAGATGAGATGCCTCTATGCGAGTAGCTGTGATCTTTATCTCATGATTATTGCAGAAACTGTGGAGATGAAGGGGAGCAAAAGTGCATCGAATAACACATCGAACACTGCCCGTCCTTTTGTACGAGCAGAGATATAGAATGACGTAGAGCTTGACTAAGCAAATTAAAAAGTACCAATAAAAAGGCCGAATAAATAAAAACCATCCCTGATGAATTGGGAGGAAATATCTAGGATATTATTTCATTTGGATCTAACAGACATTCAGGAAGTTAAGCAGAATGATCTTAGGACCTATCTACGGAGTACTAATTCGTTCGCAAGGGACCAATGTACGTATTTTCGTCAGCAGCTTCCTGGAATGTTGGGAGGAGGAATCGTATCGCTTGAACGCCCATTGTCCATATCGGGTCATTTTACAGGCTCAACGATGGGAATGGAATATGACGTGCCGTGGAATCAAAATGGTCGCCATTGGACTAAGAGTGTCAATTGTGACAGCCTCTTCTTCCTAACCTAACCTAACCTAAGACACATTACATTATTTTCATTTGCGAAACATTCGTGTATTCATTCACGGTAAAATGGTTTTCGCGGTCCATATTGGAAATATACAAAAAAACAATATTTGTATCAGACAACGTGGTTAATACAAATTAAATTTATTTGAAAACGTATTTTTGTACCGTATTTTTCGAATCAAAAGTATTCTTCTTTTCGGCACTTGAAACCGTTTTCATTCAATAAAAAAAACTTTTTTTTCAAACTTGGAAACATTTTTATTCATATAAGTGCAAGTTGTAAACCAAAATAAATTGTACGTTTTTTCAACACTGATGAAATGTAAGTACCTACTTTATTATTTGGAACATGAGCGATAAATTTTAAAACGGACATTGTGCAAAAAGTTATTGAACGTTTGAGTTCAGAATTTATTTTCAACTTGTGTGATAAATATTTTTTTTGTTTTGAAAGCAAATATTTATATTTGTTTACATTATTCGATCTTTTAGTTGATATGTTTTCAATAATTGTCCGGTTCAAGATCAGTAACTATTAAAAAGTACTTTTTCCATGATAAAGTACATTTTAATAGAAATATTAAAAAAAAAGGAAAAATTGTGAAATTGATCATTATGGTGGATGGTTGGGAATATAGCTATTTCAATGCCCTCCCAGGCATATCATCAGCTCCCTTCTCCACAAGTATTTGGGTATATCACCACACATTATAGGGATAAACAAATCTCAAGTAAACGAGAATTGTCTAAACTCGTACTTGTGCGAAAACATCCACAACAATACTTTGCCATAACCATCAATATTCACAACATTTCTTTGAATATTAAAACTGTGTGAGCTAATTCTACAATTCTAATTCGCACCAATAACAATATTGCTAACAAATTATATAAACAACAACACATAAAATATAAAGAGAAACAAAAGCTCTAATGCTCTACGAGCCAAGCACCAAGATTATATGGACTACCGAAAACTCACGAAACCGGTACGGCAATGAGACCGAACGTATCATCAATCAATGTTCATTGCTATGACCTTTCCAAATACATACGTAATATTCTTAAATCAACAATCTCTAGTCAACACAATATTAAGAACCCTTTGGAACTCAAAGATGTAAAATTAGAAGAAGGCGAAAGTTTAGTTTCATACGAAGTCAAAACGCTTTTTACGCACATACCAGTGCATTCTGTCATAAAACTAATTTTTCGAAAATCCACATTTACGCAAAAATTAATGTTTCAAAATTTTCAATGAAATACGAAGTTATTTGGTTTGAGTTTAAAACAACTACTATTTTTTCCCTGTTAATATATTTGAAGTGTTCATACTAAAAGGTTAATTAAACAATGGTTTTTTGTTTGTGGGTTGATTGTTTAGAATAATGAACAATTCAGGAAAGCAGACTCGCTGTGATGACCAGTTTCTAACACCGTGGAAAGTTCGTCATATGATGCCCAACTATTATACCTGAATAGGTAGCATCGGCAGATCAACCATGCAGTACATATATTCTTAATAAACTAATATATAAAATTTTCATATGCGAATTAGTATCAATCGAAGGTTCCCAAGTATCTACTCACACAGAAAGTCAATTATTCCAACAGAGCAGAAGGTCTATTTTATTCTTGCCTGAAAGACAACACAATTCAGACAGGCAATAAAACCCTTCTATATCTCAATTTAAATGAGCTCAAGCAGATCTCTGACTAGCTCTGAAATACCCCATACGGAATCATGAGGATGCATTTTGCAAAACTTCTTTTTATTTAAACTCTATCTCTCTTAATAGAGATATAGAATGGCATTGAGCTTGAATAAATAAAATAAAATATTTCTAATCAAAAGGCCGAATAAATAAATATCAGCCCGATGAATTTGACCATGGAGCATTTGACCATGGAGCACTACAACTGCGCGCACTACAACTGCGCACACAATCATATTGTCTGCTTGAATTGTGTTGTCTTTCAAGCAGAAACAAAATGGTGTCTTATAGGAACCGATGGTTCTCTGAAGATGAAAATAAGTTTTTGCACATGTTTTCTTGTGTGCATAAAGGTGACTTCTCAATTTATATGAGTTTTCTTGCATTTAGTTCGATAAGTTTTTCAATCTCATCACTCCAAACAACCACTGACGAAAATCAGTTGCTAGATGTGAAATAGCAAGGAAACAAGAGGACCCACTTTAACAAACTTAATTTGTAAAAACTATAAGTATATCTGTTTCAAAAGATATGTATAGGGTGTCTCAGTAAGAATGAATTTTTTCATTTTAAAATAAAGACACGTATATTTTGAGATATTTGTGATTTTTTACTGGATTGTAGAGAAGACATGTTCCGATTAAGTATGCAATAACATATCCAACAAATGGCCAACGGCTCTGATGACATGCCATTACTCTTTTCATGAAATATTTGTTCACACAGATGTGGATGTATTTCACCGAGATCGGGTTTGAGCTCAGGAATTGTTTCTGGTTTATTCACATAAACCCCAGATTTCACAAAACCCCAAAGAAAGAAATCGAAAGGCGTTAAATCGCATAATCTTGGTGGCCTGTTGACTCAAGAATTTCTTGAGATAAATTGTTCTGGATTGTTTGATGAGCGGTGTGGAAGGTGGTACCCTCTTGCTGCAACCACATGTCGTCCAAATCCATGACGTTCAGTTGAAGCCACAACAAGTCCGTTATCATGTTCCTGTAACGAATGCCGTCCACAATCACTGAAATTTCGGTAACATCTTCAAAAAAATAAGGCTCTATCATGCCACCTGACCAAAATCAACACCAGACAGTTGCTCGTTGTGGGAGCATTTGTTTTTCATGGACTGCAAGACGATTTTCTGAGCCCCAAATTCGAAAATTTTGCGTATTCACGAATTCATTCAGATGCAAATTTGCTTCATCGGAGAAGATGACTTTTTTGAAATATTGGCATTGACGTCACTTTGCTCAATTACCCTGTGCACGAATTGCCGTTGCTTTCCATGGTCTGCTGGTTTGCGCTCCTGAGTAAGTTGAACTTTGTACGCATGAAGGTGGAGGTCTTTTGTCAAAATTTGCTGCCTAGAGCTTCACGAAATTTGAAATTGTTGAGAACGATGCCGAATTGCTGTTTCGGGCATTCGGCGACACACTCGTTTACAACAGCAACGTTTTCAAGAGACCAACCGGTACGTTGACACACAGGAGTCTTTCTGTCCAGAGCCGACCCAGCTTCTTCAAATTGTTTGACCACTCTCCGAATGGTTGACAAATTAGGTGCACTTTCTCAACTGAAAATTCATTGAAGTTTGCGAGTTCTCAGTTTGTAATAAGTTCTCACAATTATAACGTGTTGTTCTTTCATAAAGCGCCCTGTTTTTAATAATCGGAATAAACATATATGACATCTTCAGAGTTGCCACATGCCCAAAAATATTACTCTAAATGTACAAATTGCAATCTCACTCAGACACCCTTTAGAATGCTCTTGTATTTGAATAAATAAAATAAAATATTATTCTCCACCTATTTTTAGGGCAGTTTCTATAAGCCATATAAAAAAAAATTTGAGGAGCAAATTGGGTTGCTTTTTGAATTTTTCCTGACCGCATTCCGTATGCCACTCTGTAATATCTGTCTATTTAGTTTGAAAAATAAATACCAATGATTAACACAATTTTCATGCTGCTAGCCAAAGCTCAAAAATTTTTACGAAAAACTCTGACCACCAAAATTTTGGTTACGGCCCTGGTTCTACTGTTATTTAATTCATGACTAAGTCATCAACACACGCTTCGAATTTGTATCATATCGGATCCGCATCCGCTTTTGTGCACATTGTGCTCAGCACTTCGCCTAATGCACAGGAGAATAGAGCATATTTGAATTCTCTGACTAACTAAGTCAGTTTTTCAACTTTCCGAGTACAAGCATGTCTGTACTCAAAATTTATTCCCCTATCCCGACCTTACCTCTGCCATCAACAAACCAAGACTTGGGCAAGAGACTTGCGCAAGTAACTTGCCGAGTGTGAATGGGGTCTAAATTGCAGCAGCGTGCGATATAAGATAGAAATAATATCGTCCGCTGCTTAAAACTATAATATGCTTCCAATTTTACTAAATTGACTTTTTGATGACGAATTATTCTAACGAAATTCTTATTCCTCAGAGCAACGGAGGTATAACGGTTGTAATTTTATGTTCTGCAAACGATTATTATGAATACTAGCGCAAAGTAAACCTTCTCCTGTCTACGCATAGGGGTCTATAAGTGCAATGTTTCTTCTCTAAAGGTAGGTTAATTTTGATTAACGGTGTAAGCTTCTGAATGATAGTTATAAGCTAATGAGGCAACGGATTTTGCATGTTTGCACCGGTATAATGTTCGTGCACCTGGTATTGTCTACTCCTCGTAGACTACCGAGCGGTCGAGTACTCGACATTTGAACAGGAGGTATAACTAACCTGAACAACCGAGCCGCTTTTGGCAGGATTATACCACTTGAACAGAAGCAATAACGTCAGCCTGGAAATCCAACGCAGAGATAAGACCCTCTCTCGAGAAACTAACGATCTAACTATATCAGACTCTCATTCAACCTGTGTTGCTATATAACGCAGAATCCTGGGTCATAACGCATGCTGATGAAACATCACTGGAAGTCTTCGGGAGAAAAATGGTCCGAAAAATATTAAACATAAATGTAATAGAAAACGGCGAGTATCGCCGACAGATGACCCACGAGCTGAATAATCTGTATCACGTATTCGACGTAATCGAAGGACATCGACAAATAGGACGACCAAGACTTCGCTGGAAAGACCAGGTGGAGTATTGCCAGCGAGAACTTGGTATTACCAAGTTGAGGATCAAGCCGGTTGTAGAAACATGTTGTCCTCAATTTGGACGGCCCGTGGCCCCTCTGGGTTGTTTGAGGCCTTCTAAATAAGCACGTAAGTATACCTCGTTTTGATATCTGATCCCGACATGAATCTACAATAACAAGGATTATATACCAAATACAACATTGAATTTATTTTTATCTTAAGAAAATGCTTGAATTTTTAATGCATTTTTGATTTGAAACCAAAAAATTCCCCAATTTTACCCAATGTGTCGCGCTGTTTTGTCTATCCCGGACCGGCGTTTCCCCAGTTTCATAGCAAATAACATTACAAAAATTCGGGGAATTGTTTTACTTATGTTGTTCTTTAATACTGCCAACTCGCGAGCCACTTGAGTAAGTATTTTAGAAACGCCGGTCCGGGATAGATGGGAAAAGTGAAAAATGTCATGTAAATGTTTGAAAACGATAGAAATTTCTTCGTTCCCGGACCGGCGTTTGAACAGCGTTCTATCAAATGACATTATTGTTTGGGAGAATATAACGAAGTCTCTGTTTATGATCTCTGCAAAATGTCAAGCCATTCTGTACATCTTTGTTTAACAAACCGAAGAAAAAATAATTTTTTTATTTCCCGGAATCCCGGTACAAACCTAGAGCACTAAAAATCGCACATTCGACAAAATAAAGTCTAATGTCATTATCATCAAATAAACGAATCTGCTCAAGCCAGCAGGAGAATGTTAAACTATGCTCAACAATTTAAGATAGCAGTTGCAAATATAATATTGTGACTTGTGCATCACCCTATAAGTCATACAAAAGGATTCTATTAATTACGGTGCTTTCCCCACTTTTAGTCTTTTTGTAATATCAAACATATGGGCATAATGGGATGTTCATCCTTCTGTTTAGTCCATTTCACTTTCGGCACTTGTAATGTTCTTTTTTTTATTATTTATCATAAAAATAATAGCCAAGAGTAAAGTTAATGATGCTCATACAAAATGGCTCAATTGTAAATATTTGGAAAAACATTCCGATGTTGTTGTTTCCATACTAATTTCATTTAGAAACAGATTTAGCAAATCGAACAACTGATTTGTTTTAATTTCTATTAAATTATTCAACAAAACGACTGAGGGGAAAACTGGCAAATGCAAATTAAAGTTAATCATGTCATTGTAAGTATGAATAATTTTAGAACCATTTGGTTTGTATAGAAAAAATACGTTTGAAAGCTACAGGCTTCCTCCTTTAGTCTCTCCATGTCCTAATTGGATAAAGCGGTAGTGGCAGAAAATATGTCATAACTTATATTTCATTGCTATTGTCAATAGATTTGACAATATAGTATCATTAAATCTTTTGTCATTGCCGTTGTGATAGCAATATGAAACCGATTTTGGCTTAATGTCATTTTCAAGAGTAATTTAGATGAGATTAATCGTTGGACATTGATGGCTATATTGGTAATATTGAGGAGAAAAAGTTCAAACAGTTTGCATTTGATATTATATGACAGTAGTATATTTATTGTATTTCTAGGAAAAACTGTAAATATCAATAATATACAAATACTTAGTGATTGTGCAATTGTTTGCAAGCAATTCAAATATATTTCTGAATACAGCATGTTTGCAATAAAGCCAATCAAAGCATTTCGAAAACTAATGACTGCGGTTTTTATTAGATTTTTGTTTGTTTGTTTGTTAAAGCATTTGGAAATATAATGACTGAGGTTTTTATTAGATTTTTGTTTGTTTGTTTTATATAACTTTTACAATAACGATGACAATAATGAGTGGGGCATAAGGAACTGTATCTGGTTAGGAAAACTGAATTCATATTGCGATTTAATTTCATTTCATGGGCGAATAAACAAAATAAGCAACGGCATCAAATCAATAGAAGATATTTAAACTTGCACGGGTATGTGCAATATAATTAATACTCATCTCACCTTTGAAAATGTAAAGAGTCGTTATACAAGTATCTTATAACTTTATCTTCAAATAAATTGTAATTATGGTTTTAATTTGTTCTAGCATGAACTTTAACTCCGTGGGGAAAAATAACTTAAATATATTTTCAAAATTTTTATAACAACAAAAATCCCTGTCATATTTTTTAAAAGAAAAATTTTTAAAAATTAATTTATACTTTTTCTTAAGATTTATTGTTATTAACAATTGCTATCATCTATCTATTCTATTCCCTTTTAAATAGAATTTTTCAAATTTCGGATAATTTCTCCTGGAATCCGTCACACTTATCCTCAGGAGCAGTGATAAAATCGATAAAAGCCCGGAGATTTTCATTGGGGTTTATGTATGAACATTTTCGGAAAGAATTTCCATCGAATTTAGACTACTTTACAAAAGTCAAAGACCAAAACAGAATTCAGTGAAAAAACACCTAAATAATATGTACACAGTGTAACAATTTGAGATCATTGTCTAGGGGCTGGATGGTTCCTGTACAGAATGAACGCCATACGTGAGTATATTATAATTCCGGATGGACGTACTATTTTTTTATGTCCTGGTGAACTAAACACAGAAAATTTGTGGATCATTTATTTGGATCGTTTATTTGGATCGATAAATCAATGTTTCCCACGCCATAATGGTCTTTGAAGAAGTACGGTCCAATGATGCCGTCGAAGTATAAATCGGGCTGGGACTCCACGAATACGATTCGATGGATTGATGTCCTATAGAGTGAAGCTGGTGAGAAATTTGGTCACTATGGCTTGAATAGTCTGCTCGGTGGGTTTATTATGACGACCGTAAAATGGACATTACTTGCGAACATATTTTCAACAGACCCCAAATTTTGAAAAAAAAAACTAAATGATTTGCAAGGGTCAGGCACGTACAGAGAACATTCTTTCGGAGGGAGGCCAACTCAAAATATTTTTAATGCAAATTTGAATTAACAAGAATTTAATTTGGAGGCTCAAATTTGTTTCATTTTAACCAAATAAAATAGATCCATTTGGAATAAGTGATGATTTATCCGACCTTTCGCATTGTATTCAAAAATTATATTGTTCGAGCGTTTGGTCGTACGAGTATTTTTAATTAATTATTTTCGTTTCTAATTAATAATTGATAATTAAACCTAATTAATAATTGTGTTTATCTTCCTGACGATGCTACCCAAAGGGTAGCAAAATATCGACGAATAAAATTAATTAAAAATACGACCAAACGCTCGAACAATTAAATTTGTGAATTGTCCATTTTATTAAAAAAATTATTAGTTTTGAAGTTCATTACAACACTTATAAACAAGGCAAGGAAATACTGAAGACCGCTGACGCAAAATATCGAATGCAAATATTTCGTGACGACATAGCAAAGAGAATAAAATCATATACGTATGCTTTTTTTAAATGAATGTGATAAACTAACCAATATAAGTATAATACGATATGGATAGTTTCCGGCAATAGTTTAAAATTTGGGAACGCTATTGCTATTGCCCAAAATTATTTTGCACCTTTAAAAAACTACATATCGTCGGTTGTTTATTGGTTTGTCATAAACGCCAGTTGTCTGAAGCGGAGATACCAATATTTGCAACTATACCACTATTACCAACTAGCAATTTTTAGGGATATACAAACAAATTAGAGTGAACATCACAGTAGTGGTAAGATATATAAAAAATCGGACAACAGATTCGGAAAGATAACGCACAAAAACCTGTACAATATCACCTCGAAAAAAACGACAAACAATAATCAACCGACGATATATTGATTGATACTGTTGTCACGATAGGACAGAAATAAAATGCAATTAGTTTTCTCTTTACTTTTTTTACACATTAGTGGGAATTATGAAAGTGTACGAAAACAGTTCGAACTGAGCAGCCGTCAAACACTAGATTGTGCCATTTTTCCACAATGTGTCAATTTGCCAAAATGTGCCATTTCATAACCCAACTGCTGGAGGGCAAAGGGAGACATAGGCTCTTCTTACACTCTAAATAATGTACCTGTAAAACATATTCGTCGCTCGCTCCCTCTCTCTCTCTCTCTCTCTCTCTGTATCAAAATTTAAAACAGTTGCCTGATGGGAGGATTTATCGCCAATTTGAGGATTTTGTTGTAAACACGGGGGGGATACATTTTTGGTTAGGTGATCTGGGGTTCTGATAGGAGTTATGCGTTTCATATTTATTATTAAAAATTTAATTTTGTTCGTATAATTCTCTCATTCTCTGTGTGTGAACTTTATGAACAAGCTAAGTTCTGTTGCAAGAGGTGCGTGGAAGAGTTTTGTTACGCTAAGGGGCAATTTCCTTGGAATTCAATGAATTATGGCACGGTTGTTAGTTAATTTTTAAGCGCGTATGGTGAAATTGGCGCAACATGTCCATAAAAATGCACTTTCTATATTTGCATTTGGACTTCTTCCCAGATAACCTTGGCTAGTTCAGCGATGAACAAGTCGAAAACTTGCAGCAACAAATGGCTACAATTGAAAAACGTTTCGCAGGAAAGAATAAAATAAGGTTGATTGCAGAATCTTGTTGTTCACTTTAAAGACAAACTAATGATGCTGATGTCAAAAGAAAACGCTCAAGTAAACACTTTTAAATGGAGTGACCAAAACCTTGTCTTAGCAAAAAATGAGTTTCAACGAAAACTTTAATATCTCAATCCAGTACCATAGGATTTTTAAAACCTAAGTTGCGTTTTACTCCATAGTAAATGTGTTGTTATAATAAATTTAAAAGTAGTGCGGTTTCCTTAAAAAATAATGTGTAAAAATATCGCCAAATTTGAAAAAATTACGAAAAAAAAGGAAAAAAATATGTTTCTTGGACAAATACAAACAGGGTTCTCAAGGTTTCGTAAATAATTCGTTCGAAAGGTCTAAGTTCCTTCTTTCCAAATCCTTTAAGTAACTAAAACTCAGTTGATTATTACCGAAGCTACAGTGTTGGGGTCAAACACCAACCTTATTTTCCCAGTGAGCCAATGTTGGGGTAACTCAATTGCCACAGAAGTTGGTTTCACTGCCAACGATGTTGGATGAAGTCCAGTTGCACAGGAGCACCAGCAACAACAGATGGGGACAAAATGACACCATTATCGCGAAGCGCACCTATATGTCAGTTCGGACAGTTGATCTTCGGCGTCGTATCGAACCACAAAAAAAAACGGCCAAGAAAAAGAAACACTACACTTTCTTTGTTGGTTCACGGGTTTTCTTTATCTTTAAACAAATCTATTCGAGGTTGCGCGGTTTAACTAAACTTGATGAAGACTAAAAAAAGAAGAAGCAACGTCAGATCGAGTAGTGACGCAATAGGGAAGACTCGAGTAGTCGGTAGTGGGTACGTTTACTTATGTAGGTCAGGGTCAGGGTGGATACCATCAGGGTTGGTACATACTAGCGTAGAATTGTACCAATTACCATACATAAGTAAACATACAGCGTTATAGCCGCAAAGGGAAAGAAAACTCGTTTTTTACCCGTAAGTCCAGCTTTTGTTTGGGAAATTTCATAAACGGATTCTTGTTTTATTCTTCAACACCTACAAGAAAAGTAGTGTCACTTCTCAGATATTTTGGATTGTCGCACACTGTATTTGCATATATAAAATTTGTGGTCAGAACATGAATTGAATCCACACTAATAATTGCGCCACCGCCAGAATTGGTAACACTTCAGAAATTACACCAAGGTTGGCATGGTTTCTTATTTTTCGATTTCGGAGAATGCGCCCTAAACATTTTTAAAATTTTTTCGTTTCAAAAATTATCAGTTTTTTTCAAAAATTTTTTTTTAAATTGAATAATTTGATATTTTTTCTTCGCCTATTTGACCTGGAGCTTATACAGAGTTGGAGTAATCGCACTATAAACTGGTTTGTTAGATAGGTGTAAATTCAATCAGTCTACTTTACAAAACAGGGAATTCTTCCGTATTCCCACACACATCGTTAGAAACCTCTCCCCAAACACTATAATAATCCGAAGTCAAAACATGCAAAAAGAGTTTAGAAGTAAGAAAATATCTTCATTTGGTTTCAGGCACCAATGGCACACTGTGTTTCTACGGTCTCAATAATAATGTCATTCGATAGTGATTAACATAGTCATTGTAAGTTATAAGACTTTCTTATATTTATTGGCCCCAACGGCTCAGAATAATATTTCATTAAACACACAAACTTTCAGTAAGTTAACAGAGTTATGTTAAACCTATAGTTAGATTCGGAATATATCCTAACACACATTACAAGCAGTTCGGATTCGGTCGATCACCTTATAAATATCAGTTTCCTTGGCAACTCAGCGACTAACGAGGTCGATGTAATAAACCATATTTTTCATAGCACAGAAAGTTCCAGGGAAATTTAAATACTTTCAAGAATTAAATAAGCCAACAGTAGCTTCAGATCATTAATGTATCTTTCATCGAAAATAGTATCACAAGCCGAACGTCAGGCTGTAGTTGATCTATTGATTCCCTGGCTGATGAGATAATACATCAGCTACATACCTAATGCATGGGGGACTAAACAAGTGGTGTTTATACTCCAGATGGAGGTGACATCATTCACAGAATTCAAAACATGTAGAAGGAGTTGCAAGTCGCTCTGTGTGTGGCCTTTACCAATTCATATGTATGCACACAGAGAAAGGATTAGCTGGAATTCAATTCAGGCATTGGAAATTCCACGATAAAGTCTACATTTTGATCAGAATTCGTAATTGTCAAACATCAGAATTATTTGTCGATGTTTTTGATAGTTGCTACTACCGAATTTTAGTTGTAAAGGGTTTTTCAACAGAGACGCTACAAAAGTAATTCGATAGGGACAGCAAATGAAGCCATATTTTTTCCCGCTCTTTTGACATTTCTCTTCAGTAAGGTTTGCCATTTCATCATGGAAAGATATACGAGGCAACAACGAGTCGCAATTATTAAAATTTACTACCGAAATTTGGAGTCAGTGGCCTCAACTTTAAGAGCGCTACGATTCGGATTTTCATCGGAAAATCATCTTGAGCGATGAGGCTCATTTCTGGCTGAATGGCTTCGTCAATAAGCAAAATATGCGTTCTAGGTCAGACAGCAATCCACACGTAATCCACGAGTCATCATTGCATCCCGAAAAAATTACAGTTTGGTGCGGTTAAGGGCCGGCGGCGTCATTGGGCCGTACTTCTTCCGTGATGATCAAGACCGGCACATTACTGTGAATGCGAATCGCTACCGTTCAATGATAACCGAATATTTTTGGCCCCAATTGGTTAATATGGACTTGGAGGACATGTGGTTCCAACAGGACGGCGCCACAAGTCACACAGCGAAGATTTTCTTACAAAATTTCCTTTTCTTAAAAGTACCCTTTCTTAGTAATAAAATTATACTCTTTATTTTCTGGAGATAAGTAGCCTTCCTGAAAAAAAGTAAATTTTCTTGAAAAAATAACCTTATTCTAAAAAGAGTACCACTTCTTTAAAAAGTACCTGTTCTTAAAAAAAGTATTTCTTTACATAAAAACATTAGCTTTTAATAAAACAAGTACCTCTCATCAAAGAAAGGGCCTTTTCGGGGAAATATAATACATAATCTTAAAAAAGGGACCTAGAAATTTTTTTTTTTTAAAAAACACATTCAATAAATACAAAATTTCTTAAAAAAAGTACATCATTTTACAAGAGTATATTTTCTTAAAGATCCATTTAAATTACAGTATTTTTCAACAGGCGCGCCTTTGGCGTGGTGGAACTAACTAATATATAATATAGCGAAAGGAACTTCGTTCCAACCGGGTGTCCCCTGACACCTCATGTAATATTTTTTTTATTTTAGCGATTTACTTATTTTGGCGATTTTTAGAAAAAAAAACCATACGAATTGGGCCACTTTATAAAAAACCCTTAGAAAGCCTAAAAAATTAATTATATTTCGATATTATATTTCTGCGAACTATATACATAATGGCGGTTTAGCGATTTTTTATTCGAAAAAATTTAGTTTTAGCGATTTGTTATATTTCGATTGAACGCCTCGTTTGCGAAATATATACATAAGGGCGGTTTAGCGATTTTTTATTCGAAAAAATTTAGATTTAGCAATTTTTTTTGGCCATTGGACGCACCGCTTCCGAGTTATAGCCATTTTTTTATTTTAGCGATTTTCTTATTTTGGCGATTTTTTGAAAAAAAAAATATTATTTTTTCGATTGGACGTTCCGTTTTCCAGATATAGAAATTTTTCATATTTTCGATAAAAAATGTGCACGAAATAGGAACCCTGGTTATAAATAATAATAATTTTGTTTATATTTAAATATAAAATACACAATTTTAATAAAACATAATTTTTTTACTTTTTTCTATAAAATTCATAATGGTTTAAAGCATCACCAAATTTTTGGTTGAGCATACCAATATATTATCTGGTACAACGGAATTAGTTTTAAAATTTTTCGTTGATCCAACTAATACAATATTCACCACTACAGGATAATTTGATTGCTACCACTAAAACTCGATTGGCAGATCACATTTATTTATACATATATGCACAACATTTGGTGATACTGAACACAATTATTGGTAATTACAACAGAATAATGTGATAGTCCAAGGAACCGCCAAATTTTAGTTGGCTGTAAATATAGTTGTGACAACCAATCTCTTTTCTGTGTGTGATTGAAATATCAATTTGTGTTAGGCTATAATGGTTTTAATAACTTTGGAAGTTCCACATTTTTATATTAAGTCTCGCAGAAATTTCTTCCAGTGTAAAATTTATCAAAATGTGTTTCACAAACACTCCCGTGAACTTTGCGTGACTTGAAATCAAAATCAACTAGTGCCTCCTTCACTGCTGTGGCTGTCAATGCAGCCAATTAATTTGTCATTCTTTGTGAAATGTTTCATATTTTGTAATTCAATAACACTTAACGATGACGAAACGATTTCCAAGATGTCTTAGAGAGTCGTTGTTGAGCGTCAATATTAATCATATAAAGTTATGGAGTTTAGTTAGCAACTTTATCGTTTAAGTTTCAGTTTTTTTTTTTTGGAAAGAACTTATAAGGCAACAGGATAAAATATTAAAGTACGGGTTGCGAATTCCGTTCAAAGACGACAGAGTTGCAAAACAATGTACAATGTATCCTTCAGTTTATTTACGGTTATAGAGAGTTATTCAATAAGACTGCATACTTTTTTTTATAAATGAAACAAGATAAAGTTCATGGAAATGATTTTCTTTTATTTTATCATCTTTTCTAGTCTATGGCATTCATGAGTGAATTGCAATGTCAATGAAATGCCCACCTCCAGTCCTCTGGCAACACAGGATGAAAGTATCTAAATTTTATATGACTTTAGTTCGGGCTGTATATCATTTGTAACGCGTATGGTTTAATTCTTCAGCTCTGGAACCTTCTCGGGCTTATTAACATGAACCTAACTTTTGGTGCAATGGTAGTTGTGCGCGGCTCTTGTGCATGAGAACGTGGTTGCGATCTCTGCTTTGACCCCCTTAAATTTCTTTCGACGGCTGTCACCTCGCTTAGTGACGGCGACACTATCGAGTATTTAGAAATGAAAAGTCTTCTGAAAATACCGTTCGGAACCGGTGTAAAACTGTAGGTCCAAATCAGTGAGTGTAAAACTAGAACGCGCACAGCTGACTGGTTTGTGAGAAGCTCTCCCTAGTCCCTTCATGGGATGTAACGGGAAACCATTGTTTTATACTTTTCACGTATCCCCAGAGAAAGAACCCGAATGTTGTGGGATCGCGGTCATTTGATCTCGATTTTTCATGACATAATGGGCCCTGAAAACGTTGTTCATTGTAGCGCCATTTGCCTCACAGCATCCCGTTAACATCACATATTGGCCAAGTCCATGCCATCTAATCAACGCTATACAAAGCTCGTTATCATGTCACGATAACGTTCATCTTTCAGCGTAACAACATTACCAGCGTAATTTTCGAAGAAGTACGGACCGATAACCCCACCAGCCCAAAAACCATACCAAACAGTGACTCGTTGTGGATGCATAGTTTTTTTTTCTAGAATGACATGTGGATATTCAGTACCCTTCATCGCTCACGATAATAGTTTTTGTTTTTCAAAACCGCATCAACTACTTGTTGTTCCCGTATCCAATTGGTAAATATAGGGCTGGAAATGGTCCCTAAGTTTCAGGTCCTGTGTCAATTGCATTTTGTAGGCGCGTAAAAATATGTATTTTGTTAAACCGCCCTGAACGATGACGTAGGAATTGTCGTCCACGACGACGAATGAAGGTGGTCCCGGCCTGGTCCACACTTTGTTCCACGCCTGAATGACCTGTACGAAGGCGCAAGAGTGCTAGCACGTTTTGCAGTGACCCAGTTTCAACGAATTTCTGCCCCAAATGGCTGATTGATGACTCAGATGGTCGGCTGTGCTTCTTATCTTTATTTATATTCTGTGACTGGTAATATGTAGACCAACTAAAAGATTTCTTCATTTATAGTACAATTTTAAAATTTTAAAACATTTTCCAAAGTACGTTGTAATAAACACATCTTCAATTGTTGTTCACTGGTGCTCTTGTGGTGTTTTGCGCCGTAATCTCCTGAGGCGACTCCTCTAGCACAAGCCGAGTTGCAGCTTTATCATGTGCACACATCTTTCCATCGTTTTTGGGCATAACTTTTTATTGTGTCATGTATAGTGAGTATACTTATGTCTCTATGAATATATTCATTCCTTATACAGGGTGTTTTTTTTTAAACTGAGACGATCAAATATCTCGAAAAATAGCCACTCTACAGAAAAAATGTCCATATTCAAAATTTAATCATACCGCGGGGGAAATACATTAGTGCAAAAAAAATAGTCCCCCACCCCCCCCCCCCCCTTTGTAGATGGGGCGGGGGTAACTTTTAAACTAAGATAGGAAGCCATATTTTTTATTGCAGATACTGATTCTACGACTAAAAGTAAGTATGATTTGAATGAAATATTTTGTTCGGTTCATGATAGATGGTGTTGTAATCGATGAAATTCAATTTTTTCAATTTCTCCCCCTTAGAACACACGCATTCGATTCTGCAATATGTTTGAAATAAAAAACATCACGTTATCATTTTGAACACTTATTTTAAGCTAAAATTATTTTATTCACCTACCTTTTACATTAATAAATTGTTTTGATGACGAATTTCGAGTATTTGCAATGATAACGTGATGTTTTTTATTTCAAACATATTGCAGAATCGAATGCGTGTGTTCTAAGGGGGAGAAATTGAAAAAATTGAATTTCATCGATTACAACACCATCTATCATGAACCGAACAAAATATTTCATTCAAATCATACTTACTTTTAGTCGTAGAATCAGTATCTGCAATAAAAAATATGGCTTCCTATCTTAGTTTAAAAGTTACCCCCGCCCCATCTACAAAGGGGGGGGGTGGGGGACTATTTTTTTTGCACTAATGTATTTCCCCCGCGGTATGATTAAATTTTGAATATGGACATTTTTTCTGTAGAGTGGCTATTTTTCGAGATATTTGATCGTCTCAGTTTAAAAAAAACACCCTGTATACTACGAAGCATTTATTATATTCATTAAGAGTTTGTTCTGAAAACCTTGAATTTGTTTTTCATGGCATTTCTTAGCACATCCTCATAATTCGATGCCGTAGCTCCAGATCGTTTTCAATGTCTGTAGGTAAACAAGACGTTTGCAGTTCGATGAGAGTGTAGAAGAGTTCCTTTCTATTGGTCAGCTTAAGGATCTTTATATGACTTTTAGTTCAGATCTTTTTTTTCTCAAGTGTACTCTCCAAGATAAGGGGTTTCATCAGTATCACACAGGGCACGAAATTCACTTTTTGTAGCACGATGAATTTTATAGAATGCTTGGCTCACTGTGATGCGTTGTAAAACTGTTCCATCGCTTTACGAATAACTTAGCCGAAGCCGGAAGTACCACCTGACTGACAAAATAAAAAATTAACATTAAAATATCACAGATAATTCGGCCGTCGGTGGTCAGCGCACTAGTTTTGAGAAGCTCTCCGCTATCCGTTCGTGGGATGTAATGGGAAACCTTTTTTTCATCACAAATAATTGCAACCAAAGATCTGACTTACTATTCACTCAGCCTGTAATTTGTTGAGAAATATTTATATATTTAAATATATTTATTTATATATTTATTTATTCTAATACGGTTTAATGTGTGTACAATATTTTTTTGTTGAGGATAAAAATAATAATACACAAATTTGTATGTACTTATAGAAATACAGATACGAAAAACGTACAACCTAATTGAATATTCCTTATACTTTCGCTTCACAATATCAAAATAATCACCATGTACAGGGTGGACCAACCTCGACTGACTGATTTGAAATGCCTATAACTTTAATATTTATACAGTTTTTTATTTAATTTTTTCCAGGTAATAACCAATTTAATAAAATTTTCTGATGTCATCATACTAAATGCTAGAACGTAAAAATTTTGCAATATGATTATTTTATTATTTTTTGAACAACCTCATTATGAACGATGAAGCAGATTCTCATTTAAATGTATATGTTAATAAAGAGAGCTGCCGAATTTGGGGTACCGAAAATCCTAGGCAGAGCATCAGCGACAATTATCCCCTCTCAGGTGCACAAAATTATGGCTGATACGATTATCGGCCCATATATTTCCCAAAACCAAGCTGGGGAACCAGAAACCGTCTCCGTGTCGGTATATCGAACCATGTTGGAAATTTGTTTACGTCCGGTAGTTCTCAATAATCATGGCAAATGGTTCCAGCAAGATGGAGGTACAGCTAATACCGCGAGAGACACAATGTTATAAGCATTTCAAATCAGTCAGTCGAAGTTGGCCCACCCTGTAGAACGAAATTGTGCAGAAATATACAAAGACAAATAAAGTCGAGACAACATCGTAATAAAGTAAATATAGTAAATATCTTCTTCGACATTTAGCATATTTACCAAGGACATAACCAAAAACACATATAGAATGCAAATTTGTATTTCTGAGCATAATACGAGAAAATGTATTTGACAGTTTTTAAAAGTCCCACTGTAGCCACATTCGCAGTACCGGCCACATCATTACTATCAGCCGTTCAGTTCATACCTGGTCGCGTAGAAAGTTGCCACACATGGTTTCCAAATAAATTTCAAATCTCTTTACGTGTTCTTAAGAATAAAATCGAAATCAACGCACAAGAAAACTACTGCGTAAATATTGAAAATGAAGTGCGTGAAGGTAACACGATACAATACACCAGATTTTTAAAACATTTTAAGTGTAACGAATCCGCAATTCATGAAAACAATGTTTGCAAATATGTACATGTTTCCAGTAATATGTTGCTGGGGCCATTATTTTTCAGCGTGTACATTATCTTTCGCTATATATTATGTACTAGTTAGTTCCAATACGCCTTAGACGCCCGTTGAAAAATACGATAATTTAAATGGATCTTTAAGAAAATATACTTTTTGTAAAATGTCAAACTTTTTTAAGAAATTACTTATTGAATATATTTTTGTAAAAAAAAGTATAGAAGAATATGTATTACATATATCCGCAAAATTTCCTTTCTTTAATGAGAGGTACTTTTTTTATTAAAAGCTAATGTTTTTTAAGAAAAGCTACCATTTTTAATAAGAAGTACTTTCTGTAAGAAAAAGCCTAAGAGTATGAATTTTTTTTACACAGAAGTACTTTTTTTAAGAACAAATACTTTTTAAAGAAGTGCTACTCTTTTTAGGAAAAGGTTATTTTTTTAAGAAAATTTACTTATGTTCAGAAAGACTGCTTATGTCAAGAAAAGAAAATAAAAGGTATTATTTTATTTTTAAGAAAATGTACTTTTAAGAAGGTACAAAAATGTATTTTTTTTAAGAGAAGGTAGTTTTTTTTTTGAAGAAAAGCTTTTTTTTATCAACTAGTGTTTATTTCGTGAATGGTAACACTTAGCTCATGTCTGATTTGACGCATAATTAGTTTTATCCTTCCGCTGAACGAATATGGTTGTGTATACGCTTGAACAATGTTGGGAAATATGGGAAAAATGGGCCTGCGATCGACTTACAGAAGATGCCGACTTTGCCAAAAAAAATCATCTTTTCAGATGAAGCTCATTTTGATCTTGGCGGGTATGGAAACAAGCAAAATTGTCGCATTTGGGGCACAAAAAGGTGAGGATTTTGGTCCTGAGGCATAATTGGGACATTTTTCTTCGAAAATGAGCAAGGAGTGGCCGTTACAGTCAATGGCGATCGTTATCGGGCCATGTTCAACGAATTTTTGTTCACAAAAATTGAAGAGGAGGATATTGGCAGCATTTGGTTTCAACAGGACGGCGATACGTGCCACACAGCCGAAGCTACACTCGATGTTTTGCGCCCTGTTTTTGAAGATCGCATTATCAGCCGCAGAGCTGATGACGTTTGGCCCCCTCGGAGCTGCGATTTGACACCGTTGGACTATTATTTGTGGGGTGCTCTCAAAGATAAGTGTTACGCCGACAAGCCAGAGACAATTGACGCTTTAAAGGACAATATTCGTCAAGCCATAGGTGAAATACAGCTGAACACAATCAATAATGTGCTTAAAAATTGGACCGATCGTGTAGGCTACTGCATGGCCAGCCAAGGCAGCCATTTGAATGAAATTATTTTCCATTATTAACCGGAAGGATTGTACTTTCAAATAAAAAAAGAAATTTGAGAAAATATTCAGTAGTTTTTTTTTATAGCATTTTCAAAAAAAAAAAGTTATTTGGCGGACCCTCTAAAATTTTAAGAGTAGGTACTTATCTCAAGAAAAGTTATTTTGTTTGACAAAAAAGGTACTCTTTAAAGAAAAGGTAGTTTTTTAAGAAACGGCAATTTGTTTGAAGATTATGTACTTCTTTGTAAGGTACTTCTTTAAGACAAGGTATTCTTTAAGAAAAGGTACATTATTTAAAAATATCAATATGAATTTTTTTTGAGGAAATTTACTTTTTTTAAGAAAACGTACTTACTTGAGAACTTCTTTATTTTTTTAAACTTCTTTCACTTTCGATTTCAAAATTTTCTTTTTATTCGGGTCAAAATTACAAAATGTAATAAACAGGCTCCACCTAGAAAATTTCCTAGTAAACAAGAATATGTTAGTCTAGACACAAACCAAACCAAAAGTACGAGTGTAAGAGTAAGTGTGCTGCCAAATTTAATTCCAGTCTCAGGGTTGTATTTCATGGACTTGTCAGTCTTTGGCTTATGTAAATTTACTTTTTATTGAGTTCAAAACTACAATATGTAATACACAGGCTCCACCTAGAAAACTTCCCTTTAATCAAAACCAAACCAAAAGTAGCAATATAATTGATAATAATGGGGTGTAATAAAGTAGTTAAAAGAAAGTTGTTTTGCAATTTTTTCATTTAGCCCCCTTCCCGCAACGTTCAATAAGGACATCGTTCCAAAAATCACGTCCATATCAATCCAATTGTATGAGACAGGTCTATATGGTTTTTCTTATTGTTTGTGTGATTTATTTCATGAATTTCTAAGAAACTATTCATCTTGCGCACAAAATATCGATTGTTTGGTGAGCAGCGTGACATTTTCAGCCTTCCTGCTGAAACCAACGATTATCCAAGTTCATATCTTCTATTTCAGCCCACAAACAGTCCGTAATCAACAATATGAGTAAACAAAAAGGCACGAAAAACATATGAATTTACCGCTCAAATAAGGAAATATCCGAACAAATTTAAGTCAGTTATTCTTGCGCTACTACCTGATATAAATACATCTTGTGTTTTTATTTTTTACATTTTTGTAATTTTTTCTACCAAATTAAATTTTTTTGTAATGATGGACTGAAAATTATAAAATGTTGCATACATGGTAAAATAAGGAAGGTAAACTCGTTAGAACAGATGTTTTCAATTTTTTCATTGTGCTTGACCGTTTCAGTTGCCAAACTGAATGAACCTTGTTTTTGTACTTTTTTGTATTCCTGTTTTGTTGGTAAACTTACGTGTATAGCTTGACAACTTATGCGATTGATACAAAAATAAAATGCTTGTTGTTGCTGTCTACAACAACAACAACGTCTACTGCTACTACTTGGTTATTTTACTATGGTTGCATAGAGTAATATATATATAAAAACTGTGCATGAGTGTCTCAGTTCCAGCATATTCTCGTCGAAAGTCCCTAGGCGAATGACAGTTTTGACATAGTTTGTATTTATGTCAGAACGTGGCTGTAATACAAATAAAAATAAAAGAAAATTGAGGCGTTCGTTCAAATCATATCTCATTTATTGTATATAAACTCATAAGTCAATAAAATCAAATTTAAAATCAGTTTTCTTTATTCGCCTATCGCTCATTTACCTTGACATTCTATCCTCTGACAAATTTGCAACTAGGAGGCCGATCAGCTGATGAATCGAAACCCCCTGGAATGTTGTGGGGTGAAACGAAATGATATAGGAACATTCTGCAAAGATATTGGAATGATGTTGAGTTCGGAAACTGACAAATGTATATGGGAAATACTAACATCTTTGACAAACTGATTGAACCCGTAAGATGTGGCCTTGTTGTGAAAAGGATATTACTGTTTCTATATATAGACAACATTTCTGGTTGTCCCGTTTGTCAACAAAAGACGGGAACATTTTTCTTTGAAAAATAAGATTGCACAATGAGTAAGAGAACGAGCGTCTCATATCAAAGCGAAATTAACAACATTGGAATCATCATAAAACAACCCACATCAAATATTATATTATTATAATATTGATTAATAAAGATTATACACAGTAACATATCTGAGCGTTTAACAACATCCACGTACTCAGATACATTATATTTGCAGTATTGAACCATTTGATCCTCTCGATACATATCAACAATAATGTACATTTCTTTGGAATTTTATTTTACACTATTACACTCCCGTGAGTAATTTCTGTTCATAAATCTATTTGAACATTTGTCACCCCTACCTGCCGGTACATGCAATGCACTGGGTGTATTTTCTTTCTAAGTTTGCTTTCGAAACAATTGCTTTTAATGTTTACTAAAAAGCAAAGCTAAAAATTTCACATTTTTGTCTAAAACTAAATCTTGAATAACTGAAACACAAAACAAAAACGACAGAATAGCAAAAAAATAATGCGTTCAACTTTTTCGGTGCACTACAGGTACAACAAGTCATGTACTTTTAGAGGACAACATGGGACAGGACAGCCCAACCAACCCCATCCGGAGGACGGTACCCAATACTATGGAAGAAAAGCACTACCAACTACTTGCAGAACTATTTTTATTTCTAAGTATGACCAACAAATAGTTTGGGAACTAAGTGAATAGACGCTACAATAAATAGCAACGAAGCTGCAAAAAATACACAAACAAAAAGTTTATTCCAAAATTAACATTGTACTATAAATACGGATGAGTAGCCCCAAAGTACAATTACT
Source organism: Phaonia tiefii (assembly GCA_963931995.1). Lineage (NCBI taxonomy): Eukaryota > Metazoa > Arthropoda > Insecta > Diptera > Muscidae > Phaonia > Phaonia tiefii. The sequence continues at coordinate 96,944,325 of OZ008370.1, read as the reverse complement.
GGTGTTCCACACCGCAACCATCTACATGGGATGAGTTGGCGTTGTATGCATTCTTGCTCGCTATGCCGACGAATAAAAATACATACGAGTTTTTAGCCGTGTTTCTCGTCATTGCTTGGTATTCTTTTTAATTTTATGGGCAAATTCACAAGTTCCAAGTAAATTGTTTAAGTAAACAACAAAAAGTACAGACTACTAGTACTTAGTTGTGGGTGATTGGCAGAAGTTATAATGCCATCCGTAACACACACTATTCTAATTTATGTAAGTGGTGGCGTGTATAGTAGGGCGTATCAAAGCTCTATGGCAAACTATTCAACTGGGAGCATAAAAGCTGCTGCAAAATGTAAAAAAAAATTATAATGTCGTTAAGTTCGTTTTTACTTTTTATTTTGCGGTTATAAAAAACCCTCAACTACCAATACAACTTGGTTACTGTATTCCAGTTTCCAAACTTCAACCTGAATATATATTTTTATTTTTTTATGGTATAAGCAAATAAGAATCCGTGGTTGGTACGAAGCCAAGACATTTAGCAGGCAGATTCATACTATAAGATTTAGTTCAATATTATATATGCAGACTTCGTTCTGAACTTTAGAAGGGGAGGGGAAATAATAGAAAATGTAGCCTACAGCAATCAGTGATAATGTAGCATTCTACCGATGAAAGAATTTTTAAAATCGGATGAGTAGTTTAGAAGATTACTCCCTACATACAAACTAACAAAGTAAAAACCTAACAAATTAGCAAATTAACAAACTAATAAAGATATTATCTAAGTAAACCGAGTCAAAATGTAGGTTCTAATGTCTTAATTTTTTCATTCTTTTTAGATCTCCTCCGCAGTTTCTGGACTGTTGCAAGTGGTTTCGGACGTGGTACAAAAGTGAAACCTAATTTCAGCTGGTTTTAAAATCCTCGTAGGATTTCGGTTGCGAAAGTTCTCTCTCATCATATGGAACGGTTGGGAAAATCTGAAAAAATTTCAGTTGCAAGTGGTTTCGGACGTGGTACAAAAGTGAAACCTAATTTCAGCTGGTTTTAAAATCCTCGTAGGATTTCGGTTGCGAAAGTTCTCTCTCATCATATGGAACGGTTGGGAAAATCTGAAAAAATTTCGAATTACACAAATGTAATATGTATTTTCGAAAAATTTCCATACTTGGACATTGTATGCGAAGAACGAGACACTTTCATCCCCACACACTTCGGTAGACATCATCCAAGGAACAGCATAGAAACTAATAAACTTTGTTTCAATTAATAGATTTTCCATTGTTTTATGTTTAACTCAAATAGGGGGTGTGACCGCCACAGCTTGAGTACGGAAAATGCCGCTCTGAAAAGTAACCGGTATTCTCACATCTTATTTATGAATTATATTTCATTCTATGTTAAGCAGTTATGTCTGCCATTTTACAAGTCATTTACTTTTTTGATCCAAAAGTAGTTGAGCACAACGTGCCTTATATTTTCTATTTATTGAAAAATTGATGGTCTTAAACTTAACAGTAAGTTTATAATGAAAAGAATATTTCTAACTTTGAATTAAATATTATGTATCTAAATTTAGGAATTAAAACATTCGCTTGTTAACAGATAATAAAGGAATCTACCATGTGTTGTTAATCCATATAAGCCGTCGGACTACTGTTGGGAACAGGGGCTTAAAATCTTTAAATTTTTTTTTTTATTATTAATTTATTTATTAAATTTTTTCTAATAACATTATAATATTAACGGCCGCAGCGCCTAAAGGCTTTAAAGAGGCTATCTGGCAACAATTTAAAAAAAATACTAAAATAGTTACATATTCTAAGAAAAATTATTCAAATTTAATGACAAAATTATTAAGAAGCGTTTCTAAGTGGCTTAAAAGATGTTACTTTATATTATTTTTCAACGACGAGATTGATAACATGGTTCTCAACTGTTAAGGCAATTCGATAAAAGCGCTTGGTTCAGCATATCCAATACGTTGCTTAGTCAATTCTAGCCGGCAATTTTGTACTGCAACATTGTCGGTTTGCCTTGTAATTCGTCCCGTACGCGTTATATTTTGGATAAATACTGTTGATCTTAGGCCTATAACTCGTATAGACTTCAACATATACATTAAGAGCTGTTGTTTACAAAGTCATTGAATTGGCAAAATCGTTTTTGCCTCGTTTTTATACAAATCCAGTGAGGGATATCTTAATGGTAAATTGTAAACAACTTCCAAAGCTTTGTTTTGGGCTGATTGTAGAGTTTTTAATGTACCACTTTTCTTCCATGCATATATAATAGGTAGGTAAGTAAGATTTGAGTGCACTAAGGATTGGTAAATCATTAACTTAGTTTCTGTACTGAGCTTGTTCTTAAATTTATGTAAAAGTCCAGTAGCCGATGAAATATTTGCCTTAATTTCATTAACGTGATTATCACACAATATGTTATAGGTATGACCCAACATATTTGACACTCTCACATTACAGCTTTTCCATCAACGTAAACAAATATATTTGCATAATTCCTGCTGACATAACGCTTAAATCTTATAAATTTGGTCTTGTCAGTGTTCAAAGACAACTTATTTAAGCGAGCAAATTCTGATAAAATTGCTGCGTCGTACAGACATCATCAGCAAACATAAATAACTGATCATTGAATTTTATGTTTTCAAATCATTTATATACATTTTAATCAATAGGGGAACCCAACACAGTCCCCTGTGGAACTCCATGTTTCACTGGAAGCGTATTACTCTTCGACTCTCCAATTCAAACATATTGAGACCTATTTCGAAGATAATCTCCAAACAATTCCAGAGATGACTCCGCTATACCAATAGTTTTTAGCTTCTTAATTAATATATCATGTTGCACTAAATCAAAAGCCTTAGAAAAATCAAAAAAGACTCCAGCTACTCCTTTAAAATTTTCGTCAATTCCAGCACATGCATTTTCCACTACCTCAACCTCTAGCCTCTTTTGTACCAGATCCTTTCCTGAACCCATATTGGCATTCACACAAAATGTTATTACCATGTATGTAGATGAATAACTGCTCAAAGATTGGATTTTCGAAAACTTTATCAATTATTGATAATACAGATAATGGCCTGTATTCTGCAAGAATCCTGGTGCCCGGCTTTTACGGTATTGACAAAACTTTATGCAAATGGTATTTCAACAGAGACGCTACAAAAGTAAATCGATAGGGACAGCAAACGACGCCATATTTTTTCCCGCTCTTTTGACATTCCTCTTCAGTAAGGTTTGCCATTTCATCATGGAAAGATATACGAGGCAACAACGAGTCGAAATTATTAAAATTTACTACCGAAATTTGGAGTAAGTGGCCCCAACTTTAAGAGCGCTACGTCCAATTTATGGTCGTCATAATCGTCCTACCAAGATCAACAACTGAGCGTCTAGTGGCAAAATTTGAATCCATAGGCACAGTACAAAATGTTCCCGTGTCAGTGAGACAAAGACGTGCCCGTAGTGTCGAGAATATGCTGCCGCTGAGGTTCCAGTTCAAGAAAGCCCAAATGTGTCTCAGCGTTGGGTATCTCTGTGACGTCGTTGTGGCGAACTTTGCGAAAAGATGTTGGCCTACATCCTTACAAGATCAAATTGACGCAAGAACTGAAGCCGCTTGACCACCATAACCGTCATATGTTCGTGAATTGGGCTGAGCTACAACTTGAAAATGATTCGGATTTTCATCGGAAAATCATCTTCGGCGATGAGGCTCGTTTCTGGCTGAATGGCTTCGTCAATAAGCAGAATATGCGTTATTGGTCAGACAGCAATCCACACGTAATCCATGAGTCATCATTGCATCCCGAAAAAATGTAGGTTTGGTGCGGTTTATGGGCCGGTGGCGTCATTGGGCCGTACTTCTTCCGTGATGATTAAGACCGGCACATTACTGTGAATGCGAATCGCTACCTTTCAATGATAACCGAATATTTTTGGTCCCAATTGGATAATATGGACTTGGAGGACATGTGGTTCCAACAGGACGGCGCCACAAGCCACACAACGAATGCCACAATCAATTTATTGGAAACCAAGTTTGGTGAACGTGTTATCTCAGGAAATGGCCCAGTCGATTGGCCGCCTCGGTCGTGCGATTTGACGCCGTTAGATTATTTCCTATGGGGCTGCGTCAAGTCTATGGTCTATGCCAACTAGCCAGCGACGATTGATGAACTTCGTACGAATATCGAACGTGAAATTGCAGCAGTATCGGCCGATTTATGCTTTAAAACCGTCGAAAATTGGGTTCAGCGTCTGGACTTCTGAAAGCGTGCCCATGGTGGCCATGCAAAAGAAATCGAGTTCCATACATAATGGCATCGAACGTACTTTCACAGGAATAAAGAATTTCATTGGTATCTAAAACCGGTTTTGTTTTATTTCAAAAAACTTTTGTAGCGCTCATCAGGATACTTTTGGTCAGCAATAATTTTGTTAAATATTTTGGCTAGAATGTCAACTACCATCGACTTCTTAGCATTTAGAGTCTTAGGCGTTAAATTGTCATATCCACAACTCTTCTTAATATCGAACATTCAAAACATTTTCTACCTTTACTCTGCTTACCTCTTGCAGGATAAAACCTCAAAACACACGACTGCGTAGAATTGGTCAGTCAAAAGCTTTTTCAATTCTTTATCCGAAATTCTGATTGAAGTATGTATTGTTAGAAGATTGTGGAAGTTGTTGACTTACAAAAACATTTCTAATCTCAAAAAGAATCTATCTATATACAAAAACGTCAATCAAAGGGTTTTGTAAAAAAAATATTAAAAGATGGCTAGATAAATGAGTATTTTCTTCAACATAAGATGGTTAATTTACAAAGCTATAAAAATATTTATAAGATATTAAAAGTAAAATTTACAAAGATATATACATTAATACATAGTTTCTAATTTTTGAACTTATTTCCCGTCTGAGGTTTAACAAAAGGGAAATATATTTATGTTAATCAATCTCAGTAGGTAAAACGTAATAAGTACTTTGACATACAGGGTGATTAAATTGTCCTGCTGATCTCTGACTGCAACTATTTGTGATATGTTAATAATTTTTCTTTTATTTTGTCAGACAGTTGGTACTACAGGATTTGGCGCGATACTCAGTTGAACAACGCGTAAAAGTGATTCAAGTGAATTAGAAAATGACTGCTCTGCAAGAAGTGCATTTCGCTCATTGTATGGTTTTTTCGGTCAAAATAACCGGTCTTCTGATTCACCAATTAGTCAGTGCAAAACTTGACAACAACTGTGCCGCTTCAGGTCCAAATATGTTGCTGCTGTGGAACAAAATATGGAGCACGCCGAGACAGTCTCAATTCGTCGTCGTGCACAACAATTGAACATTTGCTGCAGCACGGTTCAGCTGATTTAAAAAAGCGTATTTTAAACGTCCATTAAATGAAATTGACACAGGAACTAAAACCTAGATAACATTTGCAACGCCATATATTTATCAATTGGTTACTTGGACAATTAGAAGTACATTCCGATTTTTCAAAAAAAAATCATCATGAGCGAGGAGATACAATATTTACCTAAACGTATATGTTAACAAGAAAAACTGTCTCATTTAAGGGTTCTGAAAATCCACATGTCATTCAAGACAAATCTATGAATCCAAAACAAGTCACTGTTTGGTGTGGTTTTTGGGCTGACGGTGTCATCGGGCCGTATTTCTTCGAAAATGATGCTGTTACGGTAAACTGTGAACGTTATCATGACATGATAACATATTTCTATATGACCTGAATTAGCTGATATATACTAGGAAAACAGGGGGTGCCACTTGCGACACAGCGCATGAAACAATGGCGTTATTCCGAACGAAGTTCCAAGGACGAATTATCTCACGAAACAACGAGGTCCAATGGACTCCGAGATCTTGCGCTTTGACACCAATGAACTCCTTTGTTTAGGGCTACGTGAAAAGTATGGTATATGACAATAACCCTGAGACGATTTCAGAGCTTCAGAACGAAATCATACCCAGCTCATTGATTTACAATTCGAACTAAGCTAACAACTCATTGGAAGTTATGATACGCGCATCCTGTGTGGCTGTCGATGGCTGTCGGTGTGCCGATGTGGCTGTCGGTGGTGCAATTACTAGTGTGCACGGCTCTTGTGCATTAGAACGTGGATCCGATTCCTGCTCTGACCACCTTATATTTACTTCGAAGACGGCCACCTGGCTTACTGATGGCGACAATATCGAGTACTTAGCCATAAAAAAGCATCTGAAAAATACCGTTCGGAACTGGTGTAAAACTGTAGGTCCCAACCAGTGAGTAAAAAATTTGAAAGCGCACAGCTCATTGGTTGTGAGAAGCTCTCCCCAATCCCTTCATGGGACCCATTACGTTTTTTTTCATATATATTTCATACAAAAATGGCATAGACTAAAAAATATGATGAAATACAAAAATAATTTTAACACATTTTGGTGTGTTTTATCTTTCAAAGAAAATGTGTAGTCTTATTGAAAAGAGTAGTAAATATAATTCCGAATGGAATAAATCTAAGGAAAATTTAACTTCATATGGACCCAAAAACTTGTGATTTCAAATCAAGTTAATTTTTTTCGTTAGGTTTAGGAAAATATAACGCAAATTTGCAACAATACCGCCATAACTCAGAAAACATAATTTCGAGTAAAACAACTTTGAATGTTTCAAGTTGTAAAGGACAGAATGTTTGCAAAATGCTAATTTAAAAATGTACCCATCAATATTACCCAAATATGCCAGCTAATTTATCTAAATATTCGAGTTAATTTATCTTAACCCTGCTGTTAGATTAGGACCATTTGGTCCAAATTTTTTCTGTTTTCCCTTGTAACTTTGGAACGGTGATATATACTGACTAAATTTTTCTGCTAATGGGGTCTTTTAATAAAACAATGTTATGTGCGAAAATTAAATTTTCTAACTTTATTCAGGACTGAGAAAAATACAAAATGACGAATCTTAGGTTAGAGGACCATTTGGTCAATAGTACATTTTTTCATTACCAAGCGAATGTAAATTCATGTCAAATATTTAGAAGATGTTTTTGATATGTCAAATACTTGCTTTAGAAATTATTGAACCAAAATAGTTACAAAGGATAAGATAAAATTATTATTTTGGATGAAAATTCCAGTATGGACCAAATGGTCCCTCAACCTAAGATTCGTAAATTTTTTCATTACCAAGCGAATGTAAATTCATGTCAAATATTTAGGAGATGTTTTTGATATGTTAGCGGATGTTTTTGATATGTCAAATACTTGCTTTAGAAATTTTTGAACCAAAATAGTTACAAAGAATAAGATAAAATTATTATTTTGGATGAAAATTGCAGTATGGACCAAATGGTCCCTCAATCTAAGATTCGTAAGTTTTTTCTAATCTAACAGCAGGGTTAAAAAGTTCGAATAGAGGAACAGTTTGTAGTTGTAATACAAAAAAAATTTGGATTATGACAATCATTTTCTAAGTAAATAATGTTCATATTTTCTTAAACTTTACAACTCTATCATTTAATTTTCTTTATTTCTCACTTAATTTCGATATTTTCTCCAACATTTTCTTTACGGAAACATTTACGGCCTTATTTATAGAAAGTTATGACAGGTTTGAAAGACGATTTATTATACAAAAAATGTCTCTCAAATATCTCACAACTTTTAATGAATAAAACAGTTCATTTTTTCACATCCCTTTGCGTATTCAGTTCATGTAGTATATTGTTTCATCAAATAAATCATTCACTCTCTCGCACTCTTTTCATTTTAGGGTTTCTAGTTACTGATTTTAAAGGCAATGATGGAACTAAAAGGACGTGTTATCTAAAAAAGAACTTGCTCCCTTACCGCAGTGAACTCAAATGATCAAGATCCCTTAAATGAACTAAAATTCTCAATTTTACAAATAATAACATGTAACAAACGAGAAAAATACATATTTTTCAGATTTAATTCCTGCATTGACCATCTTTAATTTCATTCGGCGACACTATCGAAAACAAAATTTCGTAAAATGTGCATATTGAAGGCGTTTGGATTTTTTTTTAAATGATGTACACAAAAAGTCTTTCAAAGATATAACATTTCGGAATCGCGTGAAAGTTTAGTGGAAAGTTTACGACCAGTACTGTCGTATTTAGACCGCAAATTATCGCGACCAGGTTAGCGATAACCTTGTTCTCTAATTGACATTTCCGGTTGGCATCTCTGTGCTTAGACAAACTCCGCGCCGAGACAAAATGTGGAAGACGGCGGTAGAACAGAAAAATTTAATTGGCGGCTATTGATTTATATACATTTATACATATTTGGGATGTTTTTGAAATAACTGAACCTTTAGAATTGGTTCAGTCGGTCAAATCGGACCAGTCGATAAACTTGGCTCACATTTTCAACCAATAAAAACCAATTATATCGGCGGCGGCTTGAGCTACAAAACATTGTGGGTGGCGGCGACGCGGCGGAAAATTTGCGATCGGCTTCCGTCTGTCAAACAATTGATTTATATACCCTCACCGGTTGCCGACTCGATATCTTCAGTAAACCAAAACAGATCTAAATAAAATTTGATAACAACTTCGCCATGCTATTTGTGTACCTGCCATATAAATATTGGGCGGACAATTGACTGGTAGTCACAAAAATTCTCTTCTAATCAAGTTTGGCATTAATATGGAATATGGTCAAATTTTCGACGCCCATTCGTTCAACGTAATGTTGAATATAGGCGTTTTTTTAAAAGAACTCGAACGAAATAGATGGCTTAGGGTGAGGGAATGTTTAAGTCGGTTGTACTGGTTTATATATACTTTTATTATGAGTGAATTTTTTTTAGTAATTCACAGTGTACCATCAAAATGTGCACCAGTTTAAAATGAGGTTAAAAATTATACTTAAGATTTTATAGATTAAAATTGTATGAGTAATCTTCTGGGTTAACGGAGTTAACCTTCTAAATGCGTTAATATTGGTCGGTGTAAATGTCGTATAAATCTAAAACTAGAAAGCGATCAGCTCACTAATTTTGATAAGTTACTTCCAATCCACTAATGTTCTGTAATGTAGAAATAAGCTGTTTTGAAATTTAATGCTAAAACCAAAACATAAAAATTAATACCTTGTTTCAGATTCCAAATAAAAATCATAGTATTTCCTATAAAATCAAGATATATAGGCTGATCATTCCAGTTGTGTGTTTTCTAATCAAATTTTGTTTTCCAAATAAACGAACGTGTTTATTTGAAAATTAAGTGAAAGAACATTATAAATCAAATTTTGTTGTTAAATTTAATACAATTGTTTATCCAGAACACATAATAAAAAATTGTTTACACAATTCAATTTTAGCACAATTCAATTCAATTGCGTTATTTTCAAATCAGCATAGATAGAAACATTTGCAAAAATTTGCCTAATTTACGTTGTGACAAAACTACATGGTATATCCGCAGAACGCGAGTGGACTGATTTGAAATCAATTTTGTTTCTAGCTACGACTTATGGAATTAAGATGCTTTTAAGCCTTTAACCAACAAAAATTGTAGAAATAATTTTACGAAGTAACTAAGTTAACATATCAGTTGTTACAGTAATAACTAAAGTTACACATTAGCTACATTATACTTTCATATAATTTAAACAGAGACCATAACCACAATGTACATGTACAGAGCGATATTCGACAAAGCCAACTACGTATTGTATCCATTTCGTTGAAAATATGTAGACCACAATTATTTAATTTACGCAAATTTTGGCTCTCGCATTCACACATCCTCCAAGGAAATTGTTGTAGTAAATATGCAAAATTATTAATGCAATAATAAATTTACTTTTCAGTGCGTGGTTTTTCACTTCCGAAAGATGTAAATGAATTTCTCGTATACAATGAAATTTGCATTAATAATTTAATTGATTTTCTACATTCAAATTATTATGCGGTTGGTCACAAAGTGTGAAATATGAAATTTATGAATATGAATGAGGAAACCCCATTAAATTATTACTTTAATACGAAATGTGTGCAAACACTATGGCATTTAAATTTTTAATGGAATAACAAATGTAGACTAAATATTCCTATATTTCTTTGTCCGCCTTATTTGTTAGCGGTAAGTGGAAAAGTTTAGATTAGTGCAAAATATGGTATTCAAAACAAACTGTCAAACAACGCTGGTGTATACAAATAATGCGGTCCTTGGTTGATTTTTGTGCGTCTCATGCTAATAATTGGAAGCCTTGTGGTATTTTCTAATTTGTACCTAGGTTTTACCTTACATGTTATTATACGAGTACAATGCATTCTTAACAAACCTAGATAAAAAGTAGATTTTAATTATTAGAAGACAATTTTATACAACTTTCTAATTTACTCAATATGACTACAAAAATAATTATTTGAATACAAAAAAATTTTAACCCCATTGATATATGGGCTATTTCAAATTTTTTGAGCACCTGCTGAAAGCGTCATAGTATGGCTCTTATTTCGTTAAGTTTTATGAATTGAAAAAAACGTTGTACAGGGTTTGGATGACTATACTTGAAGTATATGACGTGCAAAGTTTTACGTTGAAAAGTCTTCACCTTAAGAATTGGTGGTCATCTAAAATTCGAAAAATTAAAAAATCGACTTGAAACTTGCAAGAGTTTTTCCATCCATTCCGTTTTCTTTGTAATAGTTTTTAGCTTTCAGATCCAAATCAACACAAAATATAGTCACTAGACTTGGAGGATATATCTAGCAATATGTCAAAAAAAGTGGTTTTTCCAATTTAAAGATATATGTACAAAATTATTTGTACTGATTTGGGGATACATTCGGCTATCTGAAATGCTCATTAGGGTGGCCCTCAATTACATGATATGTGAATTATAGGGTGTTCTTGTTGTCATTGATTTTTCAACTGATTACGAATTTTTTCCTGTAATTTTATTAATATCCGAAAAACTGGAATTTTTTAATTTTTTACAATAAACTGGGTTAGTAGCCTTTCATTTAAGATGAATATTTCATTCGTACACTGAGAGAAAAAAAATTATTATAATAATAAGTGGTAAAGGTAGATTTACGACTTTTTCATTTAAAATGGCACAAAAACGGCTAAAGATTTTTGGCCAAAATTTTCTATTTCTCGTTTAGAACCTTAAAATCTTAAATTCTACCAAGGCGCTTCGCAGTACAATGTTTCGTTTGGAAAAAAAATTGAAAAAACTTCAAGAAAAATGGAAAAAATCCAAAATTTTTAGCTTTTTTACCTTCCTCAACTCATAACGTCCAAACTAAGCTTTGTGACGTGAAGCGCCTTGGTGGAATTTTAGATTTTAAGGTTCTAAATGAGAAATAGAAAATTTTGGCCAAAAATCTTTAGCCGTTTTTGTGCCATTTTAAATGAAAAAGTCGTAAATCTACCTTTACCACTTATTATTATAATAATTTTTTTTCTCTCAGTGTACGAATGAAATATTCATCTTAAATGAAAGGCTACTAACCCAGTTTATTGTAAAAAATTAAAAAATTCCAGTTTTTTTTTTTTTTTTTAATTTAATTTTTTAATTTTTAAGCCCACGAAAATGGTTAAACTGTGTTATATTTTGAAATACAACTAATTTTTAAAAAAAAACTCGTGGAATAAATATTGTTCCTGAGTCCCCAAAGATTCATATTCAACAATAAAAGAGTTCTTTTTCGCAAAAAGTCGTTTTTGACATATTGCTAGATATATCCACACAAAAAAAATTTTTGATATCGCTGTTGGGTGAAAAGTTGCATGTGGTTTACAAGTGAATCCAAAATTTTCCGAATTTTGAACTTTTTTAAGATTTTACATAGTGTTTTTGCGCCGTTTAATAAAAATGAGTTTTAAGCGCAGAATTAAAAAAACTGCGTAATTTTACAAAGTTTGAGGATCAAGTTGGTGTCAGCGCACCAATAACGTATCACGGACATCACAAACTTAAAAGAAATTACCGTAAATTTTTTAAAAATGTATCTTCTTTGCGTCTGACAATCTGAATTGTCTTTTAAGTTGGGTAGTCTATTGCGTGATGTGAGTAACTTCGTAAAGGATATCTCCGAGGCGAAAACGCACCTCAAAATTTTTAAACGCAAAAATTTTATGAACTTTTGAAAATTTTTGCAAAAAAAAGATTTTTTTAAGCTTTTTTTTATATCAAAACATGGCATGGGAACATGTTTAGGTATCTAAATAGATTCTTCGCGACGAACTGAACTGACAAAGTGCAAAAAAAAAATAATTTTTTTCAACTCTGGCGCGTGCAGCGGCAGTTTTTTCCAAACACATTTCGCTTTGTGACAACTAAAGCGCTGTATCAATTCCGCTCAAACGTACATCGAATAGAAGACTTTACTGAGCTTGATACTAAAATTGAAAACGCACCAAAAAATTTTAAGGTTTTAAAATTTTATGGAGGAAACAAAATGTTTCTAACCTCAAAAAGCATCCTTGTATGAAATATTTGATTTTGAAAATTTAAAAGAATTATTTTTGAATTCCGGTTAATAAGTAACCCGGTCCAATATTGATATTTGCAAAAAAAACGCGTTTTTTTTGAACCCCTAGAAAGTGAGACTATATTTTTAAACAATATTTACGAGGGCCACCTTAACAAATTTCAACAAAACAATTGAAACATACTACCGCGAAAACCGCCAAATTATCGCCGATACAATGACATCTTAAAGAACTTGCTTTATTATAAAAACTCTATGATCATAGTAGCCTTTGCGACAAGCTTCTTTTTAGTTCTATTGTACATAGTCATGTTTATTTTAGAAAATACAAATCATAATTAAATGGATATTCAAGCTGAACAAACGTCTTATTACTTGGAATAGTCTACGATCCCTATATTTGAGTTTCAATTCAGTTTATTTTATTTATATGCGTGAACAGTTGTGAATAAAAATTAGTAAAATGGTTTCAGATTATACATTAAAAAAAACGAGCAATTCGTAAAAAGAAAACTGAAAAGCGAAATATATTAAACGATAAAAGACGCGAATATCGCCAATCGGAAAAAAAAGCAAAAAAAAAAACAAACAAATCGCAAATTGGTGTAAGAAACTCAGTTAGGTATTCGGGTTTAAATGACAATAATAATAATAATAAGAAAAAAAAAATCCCATAAAAACAAAAAATCTGGGAATTAAAAAAAATAAAAAACGGCTTAGAATCTATCAGTGAAACCCAAGATTTAACTAACGAAACGTCAGTTACAGCTTCTAATTTGCAGAACAATTGTAATTGCAAAGACTGTGGAAAATCTTGTGAATGTTTGAAGGTAACAAACCGGGTTCGAAAAGCACTTAAACGTTCGCTAGGCCGGGAATCTGCATTAAGAAGAAAAACTTAACAGATGGAAAAAACTATTGAGGACAATAAATCTCGCGTAAGGTATTGGAAACAAAAATTTAAAAGAATATCAAAACCAACTGAAACCACTCCCGAAAAAAATTTAAAAAAAGTTATGAAACAAGGATACAGTGCGGTGAAAAAGCGACTAATGTTTTGTGAGGTTTTGGAAAAACAATTGGTTAAAAATAAACAAAATATAGTAACGCATAAAGAAAAATCTATATACTCCAAAATCATTTCTGGAAAAGTGTTAAAGAAATATAAAAGCCGTAAAATTGTATATCACATAGTTAATCGTTGTCAACAAAATAAAAATTCTAAATCTCTTCAAGAAAATAGAGGTTGTAAGGAGAACACTATAAAACATTTAATTGAACAGTTTTTACAAAAAGATCAAATCTCTGGTATATGTCCAGGAAAAAGGGATATTATAAGGAAAACTGGAAAGGAATATCGAAAACGATTTCTTCAAGATACTCTTACTAATCTACACCAAAACTCAAAGTATCCTTAAATACTTTTGCTAAATACAAGCCCTTTTGGATAATTAAATGTAAAATGTCTGCTCGGAATACATGTTTGTGTAAAACACACATTAACTTTGATTTAATGCTGCAAAAGTTGTACCGACTAAAGGTTTTATCTTCATCTAGCTCACATAACTTTATTTCAATGGTAGTATGTAACTTAGATTCAAAATCTTGTATGTATAGGGAATGCAAAGTTTGCAATAAAAATGAAATTCCGGAGGCTGAAAATGGTTTAGAAGAGACTTTTTACTATAAGTGGTGTCAGAAAACAATTGACCGAAAGGGTGCTAAAGGCTTAACATACCACGTAAAAGTCACGTCAAAAGAAGCTATAAAATGCAATGTTAACGAGTTAGTTATGCTATTAAATACCCAAACACCTTTTTATTTAAAGCATGTTCACGATGCAGACCACCAATTGAAATTGGTCCAAAATTTAAAAAACTCTTTAAAGGAAGGTGAAGTTCTTGTAGTCGTCGATTTTTCGGAGAATTACTTGTGTAAATATGCAACCGAAATTCAGAGCGTACACTTCGGAGCGTCAAAAAAACAAGTATCTTTACATAACGGTGCATTTTTTTCCGCGAACCTTTAGAAAACACTATAAAGTGTGTTTCTTTTTATACTATTTCTGAGTGTCTACGCCACGATGCAGCATCCATTTGGGCCCACATGAAACCAGTGCTAAATCTCATTAAAGACCATGTACATCGTGTCAAAATAATTCAATTTCAAAGCGATGCACAGTGTAACATTTGGCCAATCTAGAGGGACAAAAATCGAATTGTGAAGATATTGAGTTCAAATTTTGCATGTACGTTGCTAGCGATGTAGAAAATGTTTTCCCAGAAAATGGGCTGGGTGCAATACCTGCCACCCCCTTTTTTTTTAATAAAAATACAGAATAGAGGGAAAACTCTAATTTTAACGATTTTTTTTATTAAAACATAACGTAAATTATAGGTTCAAGTATTTATGTATATACACTTTTAAATTATATATTTTTTAGTCCGAATCGTAAAATTCTTCAGTGGCATCCAGATTACGTAGTAAAGCAAGAGTTCCTGGCGTTAGTATTCCCCGTATTGTTTTTGGGGAACAACATAGACTACAAATGTATCGGATGACACAAGCAGTCTATGCATTAAATCCCTATTGGTGTCAACTCTACTTGTTTTTCTTGTAAAATCTTCGCGGTATCTCCTTACATCTTTATTTCTTGCTTCTGAGGCTTCCTCTGAAAGCTGTCCAATTGGTAGGATGCAAAATTCTACTATGTCCTTACCATGGAATAATATTTTGTGAACGCTAACAGGTATATGGTACCAGGGATACTCCGAAATATATAAATATAGTGTTTCTTTTGCGACTTGACCAAAAGCTGGTGAATTTATTGGGTAACCACTTGCTAAGCATTCTAATATAACATTAAAATTTTCAATTAGCTTGATGTTTATGCCAGTAATGTCAGCTGTTATTTCGGCGTTTCTAAAAAAATTTTTTGCAGTGTTGCCGTCATTGGAATTGCCGGCATTTGGTTTTGGCATATCTATTAATATGCCTAGTTCATTTTTGAAACGAGATTGTATTTCCAATTTTCTCTCAGCTGCCTTAGTTTTGTTTTCATCGCCTTTAATTTGCCAAGCTTTAAAATCTCTTCTATAGGATATGTGTAGCACGCACTCCATAAATCTTATCCGAGCGTGTAATGGGGAAAGGCTTAAACTTAGCATAGTCGTATCAACAACTTTAGTAGAAAGCGATTCCAAATTATTCATATTTTTCGTCGTTGCGCCACATATGTAGCAAGTTTGAGTCGAAGTGTAATTAGAAAGCGCATTACACACTTTACCGTCAATCATACACAAAACAAGAGTATGATTTATGATGAAACTTAAATTATCAGTCTCAATTACTGTTGGATTAAGATTTTTAACTTGGTCTTGAGTATACTTTACTTCTTCTTGAATTATTTGACGAGTTTCCTTAGTAAACCGGAATCGAATAGGACGACAATACCTTGGGGAAGATGGCGTTGGATTTTGCCAGAAAATATTCTTTTTGCTATTGTCAATATAAAACATTTGAAGTGGTACTAAAGTTGTTGTAAATAAATTTTTATCTGTCAAATTTGGATTCGAAAATGTTTGCTTCTATTCCTTTTGCTCTGCACCATCACATCCCCATTTACTTATCAAAAATGCTTCTTTAACTTTTTCACTAATGTTCTGAAAAACTTCATTTTGAGCAGCACATAATCTTTTAACAGTATGGTCCATTAGCGATTGTAAATCTATATCGGCAAATTCTTCTGTTACTGTTATTTTACCCGGGTAACATAACTGCTTTGTTTTTTTAATGGTATTATAATGTGGTATACCACCTGGAACTAAACTATAAAAATGCTCTCTAACTGATTGGTATTGATGTGATGATTGATCTCCATCTATCATGGCAGCAAGAGCTTTATCAGCTAAAATGCGCTTTGGCTTTTTTACGGATAATATTGCTTTCTTCATACAGGTTCCCCTTGAAGGAGACGCATGCACAAGTTCGTGAACAATTTTTGCAGTATCCCTTTTTCCTTCACTTATAAGCAATAATTCAGTTGCCTTCATCAAATAATTGGAATCAATGTCTTGTGTAAGTTCCCGTACTTTTCGTACTTGTGTTTTATCAGAGCTGTCACTGAAGCGTTTTGATGGTCTGCCACGTTTGTTGTTGCATGTGGTTGGTCTTACATCGATGAAACTCTGAGAAATCTATATTTTGTGATAGCCATTTGGAATGTTTTTGTAAAAATGTCTTTTTCGTTCGATTTTCTTTTGCCCATTTCGATTTGAATTTACAACATTCTCTCCATATAAATTGTTGCAATTTTTTTACATCGACATCTTTCCCAATTACTTCTATTACATACTTTAATAATGATTTTGATTTATCAGCACCTTTGTTACCTAACCACTTTCCAAAAAGATGTAAATCTGTCATATCAAAATTCATTGTAAACGATATGTCTGTAATGGAAAGAAATTTTTTATATGGTAGTGTAAAATTATTTTTATAAAATATACCTTTTAATAACAAATTAATAAAACAGGACCAATAACTCTAAATCGGGTTTTACTTTAATCGCAATTTTTTAATTCTTCACTTTTGATTGTTTATAAACTAATTATTTTTGCTATTGAAAAAAAAAACTTTGACGCGAATAAAATGACAAATCTGTTGTTTTTGCTATTTTCTTTGAATTCTTGTTCTTTTCTTCTACACACTCCATTCAATACAATAACAACAAATTTGCTTTATATTGAAACCAAACAACTAGAACAACAAACGAACCAGTGTTAAGAAACACAGAAAAACTTCAAAGTATATTTTAATAAAATCGGCATCTTTTAAAGTGCAGTGTTTCATAATTTTTAGCAACTTTCGGCAAAAAATTTTCACTATTACTCCTAGAGGAGATACAACTCTAACTCCAGGTTACATAATTTTTGGTGGAGTTTGGTGGAGTCGTAATGTAATGGCCCATACAAAAAACCCAATCAAGGGAAATTTAATAAATTTTTGGTGCATTATTAGAAATAAAAAAAAAATATACAAGGTGGCGCAAAAGTAATCCTCCTATCAGAAAATGCTATAAATTTTGCGATTGGCCCCTAATGTCAGTTCTGTTTTGACATTTGTGTAGTAAACACATGCGAAATACACGTTAATAAACAATGTTACGCTACTTTGCTCCAGTACGCGGAATATTGCTGACTATTTATTTGACCAATAATCGGTCGGTGACTGTGGCACAACGTGAATTTCGTCGCAGATTTCCTGGCCGTCCAACGCCTACTGGTGAAACACTGCGACGTTTAGCCGCTCTCCTCGAAGAGACTGGCACAACACGAGATGCTGCCAGGCGTGGCAGACCCCGGAGTAGCCGTTCTACAGAGAATATAGCTGCTGTAGCCGAGGATGTCATGGAAGCGCCGTCGACATCGACCAGACGACGCGCCACGCTACAGAGCAATGATCAACGAGTTCTTTTTGCCGCGACTTGATGAATTGGGATTGGAAAACATGTGGTTCCAACAGGACGGTGCAACGGCACACACTGCACGTGCCACAACCGATATGCTGAAGGATGCATTTCCCGGGCGCCTAATCTCCCGTTTTGGCGATTTGCAGTGGCCAGCAAGATCGCCTGATTTGACCGCTCCAGACTTCTTTTTGTGGGGCTTTTTGAAGTCGCGGGTTTATGTCAACAAGCCTCAGACTCTTGCAGCTCATAAAGACAATATCCGTCAAGAATGTGAGGACCTATCGCCGGAAGTTTTGGCCAAAGTGATGGAAAATGCCATAAAAAAGGCTCAAATGACAATCAACTGTGGCGGCGGCCATTTACATGACATCATATTCTCGACTTGATGTAAAAAAAATTAAAAGACCTAATAAAAATAATCCACAAGAAGAATCAAAGTTTTTCATTTTTTTTTAAATTACAACCAAAAAACATCGGAAGTTTACTTTTGCGCCACCTTGTATATATATAAAACTTTTTAAGAAATAGTTCGCCGTATAGTGTAAACACCATAAATTACTTTTAAAATAAAAAAAATGGTTAGAAAAGGTGCAGGAATAAACAAGCTACGAGCGTTGAAAGTTCCCCTATATTTAACAAACTATCAGTATGGTATTTTTAAGATTAAAATGCCCAACTTTGAGCTACTATATTGTGAGAAATAACAGTAAACTATCATTTTGATGTTACTTTCTGTTTTAATGGGAATGTTTTTTATTACATACAAAAATATCTCGTCATTCGAACAACTTTAATATTTCGATTTTTGTCCCTCTAGATTGCCCAAATGTCACAGTGTGCGATGGCCCTGCAACCCAATATAAAAATAAATATAATTTGTATCTCTTATTTCATCATTGCACAATCTTAAAACTGCAAAAGGCAACATGGAATTTTTCAACTTCGGGCCACGGTAAGAGTGTTGCAGATGGTATAGGAGGCACCGTAAAAGGATTATGTGATCGAGCTGTATTGCACGGAAGAGATATTATCTCTGCACAAGATATTTTCGACGTAATAACCAAATCGAACATGAATGGCTACTTAGTACACGAAAATGATATAATATACTATGATAAACTTTTAAAAATTGCACAAAGCCTGCACCGAACTCAATGAAGATCCATCAAGTCATTTGGAGTAATAATCAAAGTAATAAATTATTTATTAACTACTTGTCATGCAATATATGTTATAAAGAACCACCTTGTTATCATTACAATCTAAGCCCTGATAATTATAATCCAATTGCCGAAATAAAAATTAAAAGACAACGAAAGAAATAGTTACTATTTGTCACTTAATTAATTAACTTATGTTGTATATTATTTACTTACTAATTAAGTATGTACTTTTATGATCTTTTACCTTTTATGTTGAAATATTTTTAATTCTATAAATATTACTCTTCATATTAAAAACTGCAGTATTTTATAGATCTTGATACTATATCATAATTTGTAACACATTTACTATTTTAAATAAAAATAATTAATAAATAATAATTGAAATAGTCTGTTTTGTGTTTCATTTTGTTCGAAACATTAAAAAAAATAAATGTTATGGAAAATAAGAATAAATATCTCAGTAAGTATTGACAAATATATTATCACTATACTAAACTCAGAATTATATCTTATACTAGCCGTAATTTTGTAAAATTAACTAAATTTTTATATGCATACACGATCAAACAAAAAATTTTGTATTACTTTTTTTCAGTGTATTTTAAAAAGTATTGAAGCCTTTGCAAATATTTTAGTGTGCTAAGAAAGCCCTTAATGGGTATTATCCACACGCGTTATCCTTTTTCAATTTTAACAAAAACTGTAATTTTTATATTTTTTTTAATTATTAACTTTAAACCGCAGTAAAATTTGCGCCGTTTAATAACAATGATTAACGCGAACGGATTTCACATGCACAAATATCGGTTTATACACACGCAAATCGACATTGATGTCAGACAAAAAAAATTCTAAAAAAAATTTTAGGTGCCGTAAATTTTTGAAGTTGCCCATATGTACATTAGGGTGGGTAAAATCCCATACAAAAAAAAAACACTTTTAGGTCACCACCTAAAAATGAAGTTAAGAGTGTTTAATGACTATGTGCAAAATATTTCGATTCTGGGTTCAGCAAATTGTGAGCTATTTTGCTTTAAAAACACCTCTAATTATCAGTTTTTTTGGGTGTAACTTTTAAGATGTTGCAGATATTTGGAAAATTTATTATGGATACGTAGACCTTTAGGAGTTCTTGCATTGCACATATTGTTTTTATTTGTATTTTTGAAGTTAATTGAGTTGTAGAAGTTAAAATGCCGTTTTTTAGTGGATTTTCGTGGAGTCCCAAGAAAAAATCAAAATAACTCCGTCATTTTTACTCGTATATTAACACTAGAGATGTCATTGTGAAGGTTATAAACTCAGCTTCGTAGCTCGGTATGATTCTTTGGAACATAACGTTAAATTATACAGCTTATTTTTATTTTTGTCGTTAGTATTTCAAAATTTTTCAAAAGTTATCATCTAAAACTACATTGATCACAAAAAATGTTGCAAATTTTTACCCGCAGTAAAAAACGCTACTTAATACCTTTGAAATAATATGTAAATTATGTATATCCGAAAAGAAATGGTTGTAATATTTGCATTTTTGTAAAACAACTTTGAAGCTGTCAGGTCTATAAAACAGTTTAATATTGAATGTGAATGCATTAAATGTTTCAATAAATTTTTTTTTTTAAATTTTTGTAAATATTGTGGTTTTTAAAGAAACATACAGCCTAGCTCTGTATGTCGAATACTCACTCACTTTCATCATCTAAGCGAAAATAATTTATATTGTGCTCCGTAAAAACATGAGAATGACAAATGAAAAAAGAAGGAAAACGAAGTGAGCATTTCAGTACAAATCTGAGCTCCATAACTTTTTTTTTATGTCATTTGTATGTATAAACACAGTCACTTGTGTTTTAGCTTTCGCATTGGAGAACGAAAAAATTAAATGGATAAATGGTAAGTATTGAATAGAAAATATCCTTATTTTATCAATATACATATACCTATTTTTAAATTTCAGCAATAAAAAATCAACAATACAACAGCTGCAGACACTGGTCGAATATATGGCGGAACATCCAGATTTCGCCAGGGGTACAGCAGAATTTGGAGGTTCAAAAGTTTTTGTTCAACTAACAAAAAAACAACCCCTAAATGTATATTTATTACAACGTTTCTTTATTGTTGTTTTTTGTTTTGTTTATTTACATTTATGTTGTCAACTTTTTCCAGCTGGAAATTTGAAGTGGCATAGAGTTGTATTTTTTATGCTGCAATCAAGCAATTTTTTTCAAATTTAGCGATTTTCTTCCCAATTCTAACGCTTTTTTTTAGAATTGTTCATCTGGCACCATTTTCATTTGACAATTGTTGAATGACTTTCGCTTCTCTATGTAAGCGAAGAGAACGTGAAGATCGCAAATATGGAGAACCATTTCGACAAAAAAGTGAGTGCTTGAATTCGTTTCGCTTCGCTTCGCTTTCGACATACGGAGCTAGGCTGATAATCAATTAAACTATCAAACCATTGTATTTCTCTTATTTTTCCGATTTTATTGAAACATTTAATGCATTCACATTCAATATTAAACTGTTTTATGGACCTGAAAGCTTCAAAGTTGTTTTACAAAAATGCTAATATTACGACCATTTCTTTTCGGAAATACATAATTTACATATCATTTCAAAGGTATTAAGTAGCGCTATTTACTGCGGGTAAAAATTTGCAACATTTTTTGTGATCAAAGTAGTTATAAATGATAACTTTCGTAAAATTTTTAAATACTACCGACAAAAATAAAAATAGGCTGTATAATTTAACGTTATGTTCCAAAGAATCATACCGAGCTATGAAGTTGAGTTTATAACCTTCACAATGACATCTTCAGTGTTAATATACGAGTAAAAATGACGGAGTTATTTTGATTTTTTCTTAGGACTCCACGAAAATCCACAAAAAATCGGCATTTAAACTTCTACAACTCAATCAACTTCAACAATACAAATAAAAACAATATGTCCAATGCAAGAACTCCTAAAGGTCTACGTATCCATAATAAATTTTCCAAATATCTGCAACATCTTAAAAGTTACAGCTAAAAAACCTGATAATTAGAGGTGTTTTTAAAGTAAAATAGCTCACAATTTCCTGAACCCAGAATCGCAATATTTTACAAATAGTCATTAAACAGTAAAAAATCGACAAAACGTCGCCTGAATCTTGAATTGCCGTTTTGACACCGTTTTGACGATTTTGAGTTAGAGCTAGAAACGGATTTGGAATTTTACGGCACTCTGATCCTCATTCTTCTAACTTC
The DNA here is from genome assembly GCA_963931995.1 of Phaonia tiefii. Lineage (NCBI taxonomy): Eukaryota > Metazoa > Arthropoda > Insecta > Diptera > Muscidae > Phaonia > Phaonia tiefii. Next base: position 96,921,919 of record OZ008370.1, on the reverse strand, counting down.
ATTGGCTTCAGAGATAGAGAGTGTTGTTTTTGCCATATAAGCCCGATGGTTATGACATTTTAAACTTTGATCTGGTGTTTCTCAAAAAGGCAGTTAGGCGTACACGGCAAATCAAAATGCAGGCGATGTGATAACGCATTTTGTTAGCACTAGAGAGAGGCTGCGTGGGTGTCTTTGATTTCATTAAAATTTTAAATTGGTAAACCACAAAACTTTGATTATTTGATGATTTTGTTATGTAGGGTTACCACAATTTTATTTTTTATTAAAATGATAATGAATTCGAAATCTAAACAACAATTTTGCAACACACACTGGCTAATAATGATTGTTAAAAACACAACGAAAGTTGACGAGGTTTCAATATTTCCGTAGAACCTTTCGCACATTTTATAGAAACCCAAATTAAAAGCCGCCCTTCATTCGGAAATGTACGAGAATTATCAATTTGTCCCAAATGACAAGTGCGTGCCCATCTCTGGTACATATATACAGTGGTGTGCGATGAAATTGAGTCACACACTCGTCAAAACTTATATTCTCTGTCAATCAGTTGTCCAAGGTGTTTCATGTCAAGAAATTCTGAACCTGATTGACCGGTCCTCTGCGGAATATAATGCCATCATTTTTAATAAATTTTGTACACTACTGTTCTCCAGGTCAGTGTCAGTGTTGTAAAGGCAATTTAATGACGTGTGTCATAAAATAGAGTCAATTACAAAAAATGTTTTTTTTTTTCTTGAAATTGATAATGGTAGTTTGGATTTGAATTTGAAAACAAAGTTCAGCTTCTAAATATGATTAATGTTTATTAGTAGCATTAATAAATTGTTATTATTGACGTTCCAAAATGGGCCGATCTAAGTATTGCAATCATGAGCGCCAAGAAAGAATTAAAGAGATGAGAAAAGAATTCAGAAGCTACATACAAATTACTGGTTTAGATACTCAAAGAAAAAGTGTTTGAAAAGTTCCATTTCTATCCAAACAGAACGTTCAAAAAATGTTGGATTTTGCCAAGAAGCATGTGAAATAGCCCGTACGCAAATGGCGAAACAGAACGTTCAAAAAATGTTGGATTTTGCCAAGGAGCATGTGAAATAGCCCGTACGCAAATGGCGACATATTTTGAGGACAGCTGAAACAACAGTGAGCTTGGTTAATTACACTGTGTGTAATTTTTTAAGTCATGGCAAAATAACCATATACGGACACCACTACGTGATAAAAGACTAAAAAAAAAAAGACCCGTGTCTCCCAATTTTTCCCAAAGTCATGCACTTTTTTTTTATGGGCCGCCAAAGATTTGGGGCCTCGGTATAATTTTCGTAAAAATGTGATAATTTTCTCAGGCTCATATCTTGCAAACCGTTCAAAATTTACTCTCTGAGGCAAAGTTGTAGCTCTTGTCATAAAGAACAAAAATTGCGAACATATAAAATCAAAAAAACTTCACCTTCCAGATCAAAATCGCAAAAAACTTAAAAAAATTCGATTTTTTTTACCTTTTTTCCCGTGTTCAGGTCCATAGGTAGCAAACCGTTCAAAACTCAAGGAAACAATCAACTACAAAAATTTACCTAAGATCTCAATAAACAAATTTCTAGAACATATAAACTTCCTAGAGATGATTCTTAACACTGTTTAGGTAGCACGCAAAAGTGAAAAATTTGCCGAAAATTTTTTAATTTAATTTTTTTTACCTTTTTCTCCTGTTCAGGTCCATAGGTAGCAAAAAATGAAATATGCCTGGCCAGAACCATGTGCATTCTTCAGTCTATGTTGTTGTATTTGTTCATCCACACTTCCTCTTGGCCTCCACGAGTTACATTGGAATTGATTCAGAGGTGAGCGTGAATCCCAATTACAAAGAAAACAAAAGAATTTTGGGAAGCCGCCCTTATCGATGATCCCTGGCAAAATGTTGATGACCTTCAAATCACAGCAAATCTTCCGTTTATTTTCGTAATATTTGATTTTTTCCATTATATCTTTCAATGTTTCATAGCTTTCTTTCATGTTGATACCCATTGCTAGCGGAATGGAAGGTTTTCGGTTCGACATATGCAATAACACTGCTTTCAAGCTTGAAACAGAACCATCAATAAATAATCTCCACTCACTAGCGATGTAGTTCATTCCCATTTTTACCACCAAAGCTTTTATATCGTTGCAGTAAGCGAACGAATTGTCATCATTTAGAGTGTAGAGCATCTGAAATTCAGCTTGTCGTTTGCGGTACGCCGTAGAGTTAACATTAGCATGTGTGAGTTTTCTTTGCTTTAAAAAAGCTGTCAAAAATATTGCAAGTCGTTGCGATAATCCCAATATGGCCACAATGAAATCCATTTCCATTTGTGTTATTAGTTGTGGTCCATCTCTTCCCTGTTGGGGCTCATAATCGGTATCAAATGGATCTTCATAAGTAACACCACTTGCTGTACTCATTGCTGTAAATTCTGTAGTACGATCTGGAGTTGGCGGCCTTGGTGATGCAAAATTTTCAGGTGCAAGCACTGGTAGTGTGGCTGTTGCAGTTGCTTTATAAATTTTGTTCTTCTCAGAATGTCGATTTAGACGACATGTGTAATTTACGCATGCATAGCAACTGGTTGCATCATGATCACCTGGGCGATTAATCCAGTTTACCGGCTTACAATACTTCATAGTACCTCTGCCTCCACTCAACCATGCCATGAGATTGTTATAACATTGGCGACACACTGTATTAGGTGTGTAATTTTCACCGGTCAAGTCCACTTCGTCGAAAAACAATGTATATGCTCTTTTGAATTCACTAGTTAAAAGATTCTTTTCCTTCTGAAATCTTGTAGATGTTTTTTTTCTGGTTTGATGACCGCAAACGTAGCAAAATAAATCAATATTTTCACACTGCATATTGAAATTGTCAGTTGCCAATGTTGTGTGCGAATTATACTGTAGCACTTTCACTTTTTTTACTTTCACTTTCACTTTATAACTTTCACCGCTGAGCTCTCGCTGACGTCGCGCTGTGTAATGCCTCGATGTGAGCGTCGTGTCGCTTTTATATTGTGTGCTGCGTCCCTTGTTGCGTGTGCTGAGCTTACTGCATTGCCTGTGCTGCTGCTGTCGGGGCATGATCGCGTGATACCTAAGCGCTACCTAAACGGTGTTAACCCTTGGACAAACACATGGTTCTGGCCATGCATATTTCATTTTTTGCTACCTATGGACCTGAACAGGAGAAAAAGGTAAAAAAAATTAAATTAAAAAATTTTCGGCAAATTTTTCACTTTTGCGTGCTACCTAAACAGTGTTAAGAATCATCTCTAGGAAGTTTATATGTTCTAGAAATTTGTTTATTGAGATCTTAGGTAAATTTTTGTAGTTGATTGTTTCCTTGAATTTTGAGCGGTTTGCTACCTATGGACCTGAACACGGGAAAAAAGGTAAAAAAAATCGAATTTTTTTAGGTTTTTTTGCGATTTTGATCTGGAAGGTGAAGTTTTTTTGATTTTATATGTTCGCAATTTTTGTTCTTTATGACAAGAGCTACAACTTCAACCTCAGAGAGTAAATCGAAATTCTGAACGGTTTGCAAGATATGAGCCTGAGAAAATGATCACATTTTACGAAAATGATACCGAGGCCCAAAATCGTTGGCGGCCCATAAAAAAAAAAGTGCATGACTTTGGGAAAAATTGGGAGACACGGGTCTTTTTTTTTAGTCTTTTATCACGTAGTGGTGTCCGTATATGGTTATTTTTTTTCGTGTTGCACTGTATTATGATAGGAGTAATCTTCCTGTACGAAGACCTTCCAACATCGAATTCAGGCCCCACAACACAATCCAAACAGTTAAACATGGTAGCGGAAACAAAATGGTACGGGGTTGTTACTCTTACATTGGGACAGAACCTTTATTCGAAATTGAACAGACAATGGACGCTGCATATTATACCACTATATTAAAAAATATCATGATGCCTTGTGCTGAATGGGAAATGCCGCTTTGATGGGTGTTTCAACATAATATCGACCCCAAACACACATCGAAGCGAGCAAAAGCTTGGTTTGAACATAATAATAGTGTCAGTCACCGGGCTTAAATCCTATTCAAATTTGCGGCGGGACATTAAAGTGTCTATCAAAGGAATAAACCAATTTAATAAAGATGAGCTTAGGGCACTGGTACAATCGGCGTGGAAAACACGACTTGTGGAGACTTGTGGATTCAATGTCAAGGCGTTGCTTAGCTGTGATAAAAAATAATATTTATTTCACAAAGTATTGAGATAATATAAAGGATTAATGAAACATACATTTTATTTGACACAGCTATTTATTCTAGTTCAGATGATGAATCGCGATGACTCTATTTGAATTCACAGGCAAAACGGGACGTTTTGAAATATTTTGATTTATACCTAATGATTTAATTTTAGATTACGACATTAATGTTCTAAATTTTTATATCTAGTTCTTAATTGAACAATAAAAAATAAAATTTATAAACAAAATTTAATTATTCTACATTTGTTTTTGCTTTAAAAATGTTGATTAGTGATCTATTTCAACGCACACAACTGTATATTAGAGTGAAATTTTTTGTAACTTTTGAAATTCATGGAGAGGCAGGCGAGGCGACATTGTATGATACTTCGCTTAAAAATGAATTCATCTTTAGTTCCATGATCCTCATCTTTTTATATATACCCTCGCCCATATGGATGGAGGCTATATATCATTTAATACGAAAAAAATAGAATAGAAGCATAGAATAGCCATATTATACCCTTAGTATCTTTGGTCAAAATTCCATTTAGGACTTACTAAGACGATTAAGCCATGCCGGTCTGTCTGATGAGAAAGTATCATCAATGAGATTGGCGCTTACAAGGAATTGATCAAGGTGAGAGGAACCGCCTGGAAATGACGGATGTAAATTTCACAATCATCTAATTCTTGAATTTATCCGAAGAATTCCCCCACGCTGTGCTCTTCGCAGTCAAGTCTCCACCCATAATCATTACGCCAAAATTTTGGGAATAATTTAGTATTTTATATTGGGAAAATATACTGAGCCCAGAAAAAAATATTTAAATCCTCCTTGATAAGAGACATCTATTTTGAAAAATAGGCTAGGGAAGCCAATTGAAGGCATTTGCATGTTAGTATACATGAGAGATTTTCTTATTGCTATACATATGCACAAAGGGCTTCCAACTTTAAGGATTGTAAAATTGTCAAAGATAATTTGTTTGGTATTGTGCAAATGTAACTCCTGGATAAAAGCAACATCTATTCTCGATGCGTTTAATAAACTATCGAGTTACATTTTTCTACTAGGACCTACAAGAGACCTAACATTATAAGTGACTTAAAAAATATTATGGACCATAGGAGGAGCACTCTGCTTTCTCTTGCTCTTTTGGCATGTTTTTGTAATTTCTAATGAAGTTTGCAATCCTTTCCTCCAGAGATACTGGATCTTGACCACAGAATCAATAATGTTTTGTTTTTTTTTTACATCCTCATATCGCTGGCCGTAAAGGGAACAAAGTTACAATTAATTTTGTTTGTGTTCAGTTTGTTCGAATTGTATGATAGTGTGTCTCAGTAAGAATGCACTTTATCATTTTAAAATAGAAACACGTGTTTTTTGAGATAGTTGTGATTTTTTTTATTGAATTGTAAAGAAGACATGTTCCAATAAAATATCTGTCAAATGGCCCCCACGGCTCTGATGACAGACCATTACTTTTTTCATGTTTATTTGGAATAAACACATGTGGCAACTGCCAAATTTCATAGTTGCCACTTACACACAAAAATCTTCTATAGTCGTGCTGTGCGAATTGGCGTTAACGTTCATGTTTTCATACATACTTACATATGTTTATGTAGTGAAACCTTCCGCTAACAGACATGAGCCTAACAGGCAAACAAAATTATATTTTTTCTATACACATTTCTATATATTGGCTAACGCGGCGGCCAATATGGAGAGCGATATAAGTACAGGAGGGCGTAGTTGAATCAGTGAAAAAGCAGAAGAGTGGACAAAATTTTAAACTACAGAAGGAAGACCAGCGCTCGAAAACAGAGATAGCAAAAAGTTAAACGGCTATGAAACAGACATAGCACAATGCCATGCAAGGCCATTTCAAGCTTTATGTCCGAAAAATTTAAGAAAATTGTTGCATATCTGAACGGATCTTATCAGTCTGGCTTTGGAATAGCAAAATCTACAGATCTTACATTAATACAGATCCTGATACACCTACGTACCTGACGAAGCTACTAGGCATCACTGCTAAGCTAATATATCTGAACAGAGTGTCACCAGTTCGATCCTTGCTCTGACCACCTTACGTTTCTTTCGACGGTGGTCGCCTTGCATAGTGACGGCGATCCTATCGAGTGATTAGCGATGAAAAAGCTTCTCAAAAGACCGTTCGGAACGACTGTAAAACTGAAGGTCCTAACCAGTTAGAGTAATGAAATAAATGGCGCAACTCGCTGGTTGAGGGAAGCTCTGTCTTATCCTTGACTGGGCTCCGATAATTGATTAATGTTCTTTAGTTACACGCCCCATACTTATCTCCCAAAATTCAAATATTAAACAAACTCTCTTAGATAACGACTAATCTCTGCGCCAAATTGCACATGTATAGTCTCTTTTGTCTAGTGAAAAACATCATTAACTTGTACTTAATGCCACGCCCAATTCTCACCTTTCGAATTGTGTGTGTCGAAAAAAACCCCATTAGAGCTCACATTTTCGGTACAATCAACAAACTAAATCAAAACTAAAATCCCTAACTAAAATCGAATGTAGAATATAGGGAGCACCAATTCCACCATCCATCAAACTAAAGTTGATGCTGGAAACTTAATCCAGCATTTTCAGCTTGAAGAACGAAATGAAATTAGTTTGAAAGTATCCTTGAAAACAGCTAAGTAACATAGTCAGCCATTTAATTGTCACAGACAAAGAAATCCACTTTATTCTGTAAATAGTTTGTTTAGCTTCAGGAGGGCTAAACAGAAAGTAATTAACAAAGAAATCACTTATTTTCAGAGAATTTGTAATTCATTCCATGACACATTTCTAGCGCTCTACGTCCCTTCAATGCGCTCTTCGTAGTAGGATACAAACATCCTCAGTCCTCCCTTATCTCTTCGAAACTCGATACTGTAACAGCAGAAAGATGTTTGATTATTAATCCTGCAAAAGCGAGACAAAGATAGAGACATTAAACAACATGATGCAACATTCTATTAAGTTCTTATACTTAAGACTTTTGACAACATTGTCAAACACAGTAGCCAACAAAAATTTAATTTATGGTTAAAATGCAACCGTACCACTTCAAAAATATTTTTATTTTAAAGATTGTGCTTATCATTGTTTAACTATTAAGAGACGAATCTGAACATTGGCAAAAATTATAAATTAACAGATTTCCGATAAAATTATACAATACACTAACTTACAAAATGTTCCCTTATGACCTTGAAAAGGTCTCACAATGCAAAAGAGTGATTGCTAAACAAGGGATGCGACAATTTTAGTCTTAATTATCGCAACTTTTTAAAATATTGTAGTCGTATCAATTTGATGCAACACGGGTACTGATTTCTCCTTGATATATGTACATACAAATACAATTTTTGTTGATTACTGAATTTTGCAAAGCTGTCAAGAAATTTGCAGGCAACAAGAAGAAGAAGTTTACTTACCTGAAATCATCTATCACGGAAAAAAAATAAAATATGTAAAATTTGCTTAAATGCTTCGTCATATGCTAAAGTATTGGAATGCCGCTTCAAAATGCCATATTCGAATGTATTATGAGAGAAAAATTAATGAGCTGCAAGGGTGCAGTGCTAAAAACTGCTTAGCATTTATTGAAATAAAATCGGAATTAGAGCCTTGATGCTCAGAAGACCTCTTCTTTGGAATGTACAAAAAACGCTACAGATCAGTGGCAAAACCAAACAGAGTTTTTCATAATAATTTGATTTAGTTGAGGCCCTAAATCCGCTGTCGCAAAGTGTAATCGATTCGATGTTCTGCTTGCGTTCCCCTATATTCGTTTGCATCGGCCTGTTCAATTGTATATAGATGTATCCGCAGAGTGAACAGCCAGAACACCCATTCACCGGCTCAGTTGTAGTCTCTCCAGCTTCATCAGCCTTCTGGCCTTGTTTTCATTGCGATCGTCTAACCTTACGCTTTACGCGTTTTATAATATCCAGTGGGTTGTACTTGCCATCGACTGAAGCTCGGATTTTATTGCCTGGAAACGCTAAACGGTTTCCATATTCACAATCCTCTGATTAGATCCTGCCCAATCCCATCAGTTACCAAAATTCTGTGGTGGCCCTTAGTCACCATAATGTGGAGGTGTGGAGAATTTTTTTAATTTCCTCCTTGCACTCGAGCACCATACGCATTCTAATATTTTGCGTCGACATCACATTAATCGCCGCCTGCTTTCTTGGTTCCATACCACAAAAAGTTATAAAATCAATCCCCGAATCCAGATACTATCAAATGTTTTTTCGAAGTCAATAAGGCACGATCCTGTATATAGAGACTTATTTAAATTCCAATTAATTCTTGAAACAAGTTGGTGAATTGCGTGATTCGTTGAATGTCTACAAAACCCAAACTGATTATCATTTGGCAATGCTTCAATATGTTTCTATTAATACGAAACTCATATACTTTACTAATTTTCGGTAATAAGTTCCATGCTCAAGGGAAGTATGAATAATTGAGCACACTATTAAAGAGAGTGTGGCCGTCGGTGGTTAGTGTGCGCGGCTCTTGTACATGAGATCCTGGGTTCGAACCCTCCTCTGACCACCTTCAAATTTCTTTCGGCGGCGGTCACCTCGCATAGTGACGGCGACACTATCGAGTATATAGCCATGAAAAAGCTTCTCAAAATACCGTTCGGAATCGGTGTAAAACTGTAGGTCCCAATCAGTGAGTGAAAACTGGAAAGCGCACAGCTCAGTGATTGTGAGAAGTTCTCCCCGGTCCCTTCATGGGATGTAATGGGAAACCATTTATTTATTTATTTTTTTTTATTAAAGAGAGTACAATAAGCAAGAATCATTGGCTCAGGAATCTTCTTTAAAATAATATTGGGAATGTAATCAACCTTCATTGTGATCGCGTTAACCTCTGCCTGAAATAGACTGTTGTGATGAGGAAGGCCGCGATGAAGAATCCTTCCATTCCCAAAAATTCCGTCGGCCGTTAGGTGCTGATTGGTTGATTTGGGATCGTATCGGATCACCACGTACTTAACTTGTACCTCAATGGGGTTTAATGAAATTATTGTCTTCATTGCTTTCACCAATGTGGTTCTTATCGACATGTGTTTGATGAAACCGTCGATGTGGTTCCTTATATGCAGACTGCACATATGCTGAACCTTTTTAATTTTTGCCCTGTATTACTTTCTGTCCATTGTCGTTCACCAGTTCAGTAAACCTTAATTCGTAGATCAATAAGTCAAACTCGGTCTCATTACACTCGTATACAGGCGGTGTCTCATCTTAGGAGTGAGCCCCACTTGAGCAGGTAGATTTCAACTCTGCTCTCCATGTGGTCTTACCGAAATACTTTCCGATGCAGGAGTACTCCCAAGTATATGATTCTTTTAAGCAAATCGCATGTAAATAGCCTGGGTTCCATACGGTTCCGTAGTAGGTGCAAATGCCTAAGAAATGTCGCCGCATATTGTGGTAAAATCCGTAGTATACTATTTATGGTGGTAAACCAGAAAAATGGTGATAGATTACCACTAAGTGGCTTTTTACTGTTCTTTGTTGTCCTTTCTGTTTATTGTCCAGGTGACCATATTTAAAGGCAGTCTCGATGCCTATGCAAATTACACAGATATATATTTTCCCATCAAATGACATTTCTGTCTAACTCGTGTAGTGTGGTTACTACTGCTCTCTCCTTGTCGTAGAATAGGTAAGCTTAAAAAAGAGGATTCTAAACATAGGAACTTTGATTCAAGACCAATTTCCTGCGCCTTGCGATTTTATCCATATGTCGAATTTGTGCTCCATGACTTTAAGTAAAAGCAATGATAGCCTAATCGGTCCATACAACACTGGATTCTAATAATGTGCCATTCCAAGTATAGGGCTAAATACTGACAGCGGCTAAGACTCTATGGGTATATTATACAAGCTGTGTAGATTCGTGTCAAATGGTCAAATGTTATTGGCATTCCATGAAGTATTATGGTTAGAAAAATTCCATTCAAGTATTTCTAAGATTTGGATTTCGATAACACAACTGTTCGAGAATGATCGAATGGCGAATTGAAAAAACTGACTTTAAATTTAAATGTATTCACACTTATGACTTGTAAAACAACTTCATAGGCAATAAATTAAATTTAGTATGAAGACCACAACAATATTCTTAAATTTTTGTTTGTATTTAGAACAAAATTCTGGCAGCAAAAACAGGCATAACAAAACTGTATATGTACATCTTACTCTATGAGGAATCTAGATGAAACAGCTGTTAGACCTCCTAGCTGCAAATTTGGTATTGGATAGAATGAGTGATACAAACTGAAAAATCTATAGCTTTTTGTTGTTTGTATGCAAATATAACCTGTGTTTGGAGCTTGTCGCTAATATAATATATGTGTATCCAAACACATTGTGTTTGCTATTCAATATTACACGTTTAAGAAACAATGATTAATATGTTATAATATATGTGTTTGCGATCCAACTATATATATGTGTTTGTGATACAAATACAGCTGTGTTTTTGCACTGTGATGATCTCTCGCGAATAAGAGAATAAAAGATGGACAACGAGAGAGCCTATCTTGTAAGTGTGTATCTGAATTTGTGCATTATTCTCTCAGTCAGTGATTCATAAATATCCCTGAATATGCGTGTAAATAGCAGATGAAGTGTTTCTTACTTTAGCTTATGTATTGCGTTTTAGTTTCATGTATTCAGCCGTCAATGGTTCATCGGACATAGGATATCAAAAGCGCTTGATCAGTGAAAATAGAATAAACGAAGGTCGGTTAAATGGTTTGTGATGTTGCTTTGCTATGTGCGGTACCAAAGTAAGTAACGATTTTGTGGAAAGAAACCGGAAAGGGCATCAATGTGAAAATTGGAAAGGCGGACCATTTGTGAAATATAATAAAAAACCCAAAGTAATTAATACACGCTTGGCTAGCATGAACTAGATTTGTATATATGTATATTCTTATGTACCAACGCATAGTTGATACTTTCTGAAACAAAAACACGTGAGAGACAATAAAGAAGAGAGAAGCCAAAGAGCATCAGATTCTCATTTCATGAAAACAAACAAGCAAATGCAAATTATGCAAGTAAATGTAAAAAGGGTCGTTTTAAATCCTATAGTTTATGTATTAATTAATTATAATATAAATTAATTATAATAAATAACACATGCATACTGAAATCAAAGACTAGTTCGTTTTTAAATATCAATATGTTTGGGAGGAAATATACATATGTTTCCACGTAAGAATATGGATGTTTGAGATGAAGAACGCATATGTGTCTACGTAAAAGCATACATGTTTGCATACTACTGTTGAATGTAAATACAAGTGAGTTTGGGACTTGCAAACATATGAATGTTTGAAGTGTGTTCCAAACATTTACGTGGTTCCTGCAGAATATGTTTGGGAAAATATGTTACAGGAGTTGTTTTTTTCAGCGTGTAGGCGAATTGAACAAACTGACTATAAATTTGATTTTATTGCCACTCATGACTTTTAAAATAACTAAATATACAATAAATTAGTTTTGAATTTTTGTATTACGTCCAAACTGCGGCATAAATAACAACTGTATCAAAACTGTCATCAGCTTTCGACGAGGAGTTGGTGGAACTGAAACACTCATCATGCACACTCTTTATATATTACGCCATGGTTTTTGTTCTTTGGCAATTACACCAACCATAGTTTGGACTCGTCTTAAACCGAATCAACTTGTTCACAAAATAATTTCAAATAGTTCAGTTTAATTTTCCGTAACACTTTGTTATATTCGCCAAGTATGAAATGACCATAGAGTAATTCTTACAAAGAGAGATAATTTCCCTTATCTGATGTTTCCTTTCACGCTATTCGTGGTGAGGTCGTCGTGATAGGAGCTGGGCGGCTAACACCAGGTGGAGTTACAAGAACTGTTGACTTAAATTTTTCATGGTGGTAAGGTTGAGAACCGTGAAATCTTAATTTATTTGGGACTATTTTGTTATCTTTTATCGTTAGTATACAATTGTGTTGTATTTAACACAATAATATTAACACTCAAAACAAAATACCGAGGTTGTATTCTTGTTGGTTGGTTAGAACCATTGCCGCTATCTGGTATTATTAAAGCAATTCTATAAATGTTCATGTAACACCAGGCCAAAGGTCATAAATTTGGTGAGACAAATGTTAACTCTATATATAAGAATTACTACTTGGATATGAAAGTCATTCCAGAGTTGATAGCCTACTTTCCGTCGTGTGTTTGTATCGAGCATACCCTGATTTTTGTACTGGTATTATTCTTGTCGCATGACTTTCTTGATTTTTTTTCTCGAAGTGGACAGCACTCCTCAAAGGCGTTTTCTAGGGTCTCCGTCGGTCAGTTTGCTTACTTTCCTGTGAATGTAACTTGAAACTGGGCACTGGCAGTCTCGGTTGGGGCTCACGGAATGACCTCGGTCAGTTGATCTTGGAACTGTTTAAGCAATTAATAGGTTCCAACGCTGGTCGTGACATTTTAAACATAATCGGCCTTATTCCCGTTGTCGTCGTCGACATCGTCATCAGATTTTTGCCAACTTTAGAACGTTATAAATGTATTGCCACATCGACAACAATAAAGTTTTTGATGTCCATGATCCAAAAACAACCCTCTTAAAACATTACGCAAAATTTTTTTTGTCCAAATGCCTTCAAGTCGCCAATAAAAATGGTGCCGATATTGTATTGACGTCGACGACGACAATGGGAATAAAGGCGAATATATCATAATGATATACTATTAAAAATAATGTTTAATAGAAAGTAGTTTTTACAAAAAGAAGCGAAATTGTATATTCCTGTGGATGGCGGGAAATATAGGTGTTTCAAAGCCAACCAACGCATATCGCCAGTTCCCTTCTTTACAGTATTTGGTATATCAGCACATATTTTACTGGTATACAAATTCCAAATCATCGAGAATTGTTTCAACACCTACTATTGCCAAAATGAATAAAACCATGCTTTAACGAAAATGTCAATATTCGCAAGATATTGTTGTTACTTGCAAACATATGAATGTCTGCGTACTATTTCCGATTTTCGTTCATTTTCATGATCTGTCATTTTTTTTTCATTGTATTCAGTAATGTTTACAATTTCATCAAGGAGAGATATACGCAAGAACAACGTTTACAAATTATTAAATTTTTTTCAAAATAATCGTTCTCCAATAGCAACTTTTCGTGCGCTTCTGTCATTTTATGGTCGTAATAACCGTTCACCTGTGCTCGCTATTCGTCGAATTGTTGCATATTACCAGCGTACATACATTTCCTTTACATAGTGTCCAAGTGCCAATAAGACAAAGAACCGCTCGAAGTAATGGAAATATTGCTGCCGTTCAGGCAAGTGTTGCTGAATACCACAATTTATCGATTCCAAGACGTTGTCAACAATTGGGACTGTCTCAAACCACAACCTGGCGGAATTTGAGAAAGGATTTGGGCTCGCATCTGTATAAAATTGTTATCACTCAAATAACCCTCATGAACTTGCTAATTTTGTCTTGGAACAACTTGAAAATGATAACGATTTTTTAAGAAAATCATCCTCTCCGATGAGGTTCAGTTTCATCTGAGTGGGTGCGGTAAATATCCACAAATTATTGATGAACAACCACTACATTCACCTAAATTGACAGTTTGGTGTGGTTTTTGGTCTGTTGCAATCATCGGTCCTCACGTATTTCGAAATGAAGCTGGTAACACCGAAGTTGATAACCAACTTTGTATGGCCGAAATTGGAAGTAGTTGATCTTGACAACAGCTGGATCCAACAACACGGATTTACGTGCCACCCAGCATATGCAACAACCGAATTGTTGCGGGAAAAGTTTAGAGATTCGATTATTTCAAGAAATTGTGACATTGAATGGCCTCCAAGAAGTTGTGGTTTAACACCATTAGACTATTTCTAGTGGGGTTATTTGAAGTTATTTGTCTTTAGCAATAAACCAGACTCTCTTCAAGCTTTTCAAATCAATATTGAACGTGCTATTCATGACATACAACTTGATTTAGTGGAAAAAATGCTCGAAAATTGGTTTCATCGAATTCGTCCCTGCAAAAGAAGACGTGGAGGGCATTTATTTGAAAGACGTTGTATTCAGAACTTAATTGTATCGATTGTACTGTTTTTTAAAGAAATCATATCATTCAAATTGGAAACCCCAATATTTTTCAATCATAATTTGGTACAAAATCATTACCTACCTTCAAAAATATTTTGTCACAGAAAATAATGTTAATTGCAATAAAACAATAATTATTGTAGTCCTGTCGACAGATCGTCAACAGATCTTGTTAAAAAAATTTAGAAACTGAACTTCCGGTTTGTTATAAAATTCCACGTTCATTGCAAAATCAAACAAAGATTATATATTATTTCACTACAACTGTAACCACAATGTAGTAAAATTCAGAATATACTGAGGTCATTAGTAAAACTACAGACACTAGCAGACTAACATTTTGCTAAAGTGGAGTTAATCAATTTGGCTTCTGAACACTTCTGACACATTTCGCTACTGCTCGCTTTCATTTGAGTTTTATGTTGAAACCAGTCTTAATTAATTTCGTTGTCGTTTAAAAGCTTTAGCAGAAAAATTATCTTCAATGCGTCAAAAATCAAGGAATTTTAAACACAAGTATACTAATCATGTTTAATGAACTTCGTTGGATTTAAAATTGTCTTAAAATTTTTGGAATATGTTTTTGAGATATAAATGAATCTTTTGGACTACGCCTCAACACAGCTATCTATTCACTTCCTCTAAAGAAATTTATTACAGAGAGTTGCTGGTAAAGGGATTTGAGAGACTCGTCCTTTTGAAAATATTTACAGAATTTATTTTGCTACATCTATTGTGCGTTGCTTATTGAGATACTTATTGAGATTTTTATAAATACCTTCTGCTACCAATTGCACGCAGTAGCAGGAATGTTACAGTACTATATTAATAAAGTCCTATAATTAATTTGTTCCATGAAGTTGACTTAGGTTAAAATTTCCATGAATCAACAAAAGAAAATTTAATGAATTCTTAATGTAAACTGCGCCCACACTAAATGCGCATGTACTTAACTATTAATAACGTCAGTCAAATTTTAATACAAGACATAACTTCGCATTATGACAGATTCATTAAAATCAAATTGTTTACTTTCTTCAAAAAAAAAAAAAAGAAATATGAAGAAAATCTAATCGTTTAATATTAGCCTTAGATTGGGGATTTAAATGTAATCCAATGATTCAATGAAATAAAATCGCCCTTAGTATTGTAACGTCAAATCCACAGCTATTTAATATTAATGAACAAAGAAGGATTCGTTATAAGAATAAAATAACGTTTCCAAGAAAAATAACTTGCAAAGGCAAAGAATAATTATTTGAAAATATAAAAAGTACAAACATACTTGATTTGAGTCAGGTAAATCACACGAGTAGACCAAGACCTCTTCCCCACCACTCCTGCATAAAACGACAATACTTTCTTTGAAATTTGTTTTTAAGACCCTTGAGAGAACTTACAAAATATGGAGGACATCACCTATTTCAAGAAATATTTTTAAAAGTTTTGAGTGTTTCATCGTTGGATGTTTAATCGCAATCTATCTCTCTCTTCTCTTTCGTTACAATCCTCACGAATGTGTATGATGCACGTGTCCACTCCAAAGACGATTTTTTAACGAAATCACTACCCAGGAGCCTTAATAAGAAATAAACTTAATGAATTATAGCTGTCGTAAGTTTTTGGTTTACCCTAAAACTTTAAAAACACATTAATTTCTAATTGCAGTCGATAAGGAGTAGTGCTTTTCAAAATAATGAACTGATTCTCCATATTTCTAGACGGCCTGATCAGTGTGTTGAAATTTAAGCCTGTTAAGGTTAAACTCAATAAAACTCTTTAGTCTATTCACAATCCAGTCGTAAAGTTACGATTGAAAAGCAACAGTAATGTCAATTGAAAAGTCTGGCAACTCTCGAAGTGTGAACAAGAAGTTTTCAAGTGCTCTGACAAAAAATATCTTAAAACAACGAAATTATAATCAAAATAAACTTTTGAACAGTGTGAAACAAACTATTATATAGTTAAATAAAAACCGTTTATGAAAAATATCGCAAATGCCAGTGGCACAGCGTAAAATTTTAAAAATCCTAAAATTACTTGCGCTAATGGAAGAAGCGCAAGTAAGTAATGGAAGAAGAGGAAGACAATATACAGTGCGACAAATGCTCTAAAACGTTTCATTCCATATGTACCGCACTTAATAAACGTCAGTGTGATCGTCTAATGAGCGATGACAAGGAAAACTATGTTTGTCATATGTGTAGCGACCATGGGGGGAATGAGAGAGGCGAACTGACAATAATCAAAACAAAGCTAAATAAATTGGATCAGCTGGATGCTTTACAAACATCTATGACATTTCCCAACATACCATATAGAAATAAACCTGCAATACCACTTGAGAATAATATTACGACAATAGTGGATTCACAACAGTTTCTGCACTGTTCGTATGTATGCACACGAAAACTATATATATGAACAAGTGCCGGTATGATTGGAATGGTTTTTAAATATGAACGTGAAATTTGTCAACAGGTGCCGCTACATTTGTTTACAAATTTGTTGTGTGTTTTGCTTTAAGTGTTTGATTTGGTGAAAACTGGCAACAAGTCACGATTAATTTTATGCCAAATTCGTTTTGTGTTCTGCATTCAGTGTTCAACTTCAAAGAGAGTGGAAGTGTTATAGTGTTGTGTTGAAAAATAAAAGGTATAATAACAGGTAATACGTAATATTTTCAGAAAATAAATTAAAAATGCGTAACCGATATAAAGGAAGTGTTAGAAAAGAAACAAAACAAAAAGAAAAGAAAAGAAAAAAAGCTTACAACAATATTATTTTCGTAAGCTTATACCACAATTGCAAGGACAAGCTTATAGTAAGCTTGTTGATTAAGCTTATGCATAAGGGGTCCGTTTCGATTATTCTACAATTGTTAACAAGCTTTTCACAATAGTTTTCACAACTCATTTACAAGCTTGATGGCTTGTGGTGGTAAGCTTATTATAATATTATTCTCAAGTCATTTGGTATGTTGGGTTATGTCTCAGCAGTTTGATGGGATAATAAAAGGAATAGCTGAGAATAAAAAAAAAATAAATGCAGTACAAAAAGAAAACAAAGTACTTAAAAACGAAATAAACGATCTAAAAAATACGGTCGAATTTTTAAATGATCACCGAGTTAGAAATGATTTTCTAATTAGCGGTGTGGTGATTAATGAGAGTGATACAGCCGTGGACTCTGTAATAAATACATTTAATAAAGTTGGTATGCACGTAATACCAGAAGAATTAGAAGATGTGTACATTATTAGAAAGAATAAAAATTGGAAATAAACAAACCGTTGTAGCAAAATTTAATTCAAAGTTAGCAAAACAAAACGTAAGTCAAAACAAAGTCAATTTATGTGAACGACTTTCTCAGTAAAGAAACGCTAAGCATGTTAAATTATTCAAACACATTAAAGTCAGTTCGTTATCGCAGAGTTTATTCTGCAGGACGAAAAGTTTTTGTAAAGAAAAGTGAATTGCCAAGGCCCAAGCTAATCAGCTGCCCAAGTGAAGTAGATGAAATTTTGTTGCAATCAACAACGAGCAGAGGCCATGGCCGAAGATCTCAGTATTTAGCCAGAAATGATGAGAAGAGTTCTGATGAAACCGATGTCGATGGAAATGCCTTCAAATCACCTATATCAACTATCAATAATTTTTGTATATTTTCAAATCAAGCTTTTGTTATAAGTACATTATCTACTACTTTTTATGAACAAATATTTTAAATCATTACATTCTTTCCAAGCGTATTATAATGAATTATCACATTTGAAGAGCCTTGATATTATTTCTATAAACTTACGAAAGTTTCTAAGTTTAATAAATTTAAAAATTTAATTTCAAATTTTAAGAAATTGCCTGCCATTATATGTGTCCAGGAAACATGGTGTCAATATGAACTTGTGAACTTGTTCAAAATACCTGGGTATAACAATATACACTGCTGTCGAAGTGACGGTTACGGTGGAACATCAATCTATATTCGAGAAGAATTGCGATACATTGTTACACCGTTATTGGATATATCGAATCTTATATAAAAATAAAAAATAAATGGTTTCCCGTTACATCCCACGAGGGGATTAGGGAGAGCTCCTCACAACCAGCGAGCTGTGCGCGTTCTAGTTTTACACTCCCTGATTGGGACCTACAGTTTTACACCGGTCCCGAACGGTGTTTGGGGAAGCTTGGCTAAATACTCGATAGTGTCGCCGTCACTAAGCGAGGTGACCGCCGTCGAAAGAAATTTAAGGTGCTAAGAGTAGGGATTGAACCCACGTCCTCATGCACAAGAGCCGCGAACACTGCCATTGCACCACAGATATTATATCATGCATAAATAATGCCGTTTCCATATCAACAACTGAGCGTAATAGGAAGACACATTTGAAGTACGAATAGACACAAATTTACAGCATTTACGGGATTATAACGACAAACTTTTGAAAAAAAGATGAAAAAAACAGAGTAAAGATGTGGATACTGTCTTAAAAAGAATAAGTAAAGTTATTATGATTGCTTCTAAAGAATGTATGGATAATTACTATCACAAAAAATTTTTGGAAACACAGAATAGACCTTCTAAATTTTGGGAGTTTTAGAAGTCAAAATTCTGAGATAATTTTAAAAGATGACAGGGGAGAATATATAATGACCGCGATGATAATAAGGCTGATTGTTTCAATAAATACTTTATTAATTGTGTAATTGATCTGAGAGAAAATATCGATTTAGAAGTTTCAAATAACTGGAATTCTTTTAGATCCATACGGCGCCATCGAACCTATTTTAGAGTTCAAAATACTAATATTACTGAAGTAAATGAAATTATATATTGTATGGAAATAAATAAATCTCCTGGTTTTGATACAATTACTCCAAAAGTAATTGTAGAATGTGCTAGTGAAATAGCATCTAATTTAGTTAGCATCTTTAGTAATTCTATTTCTTCCTCCACGTATCCAGAGATGCTAAAAATACAAAAGATTATATCAATTCCAAAGGAAGGAAATTCATTTACCGTAGACAAATTTCGACCTATCTCGCTTTTGTCTATTTTTTATAAAATATTTGAGAAAATAATAAACAAGCAACTTGGAACATTTTTGGACAATGAAAGCTTGGAAAATATGGTTTCAAGAAAGGATGTGGCACAGATGAAGCTGTAGTGAATGTAGTCAATTCCATTTGTGAAAGTTTCGACAAATGTTTTACTGGAGTTGGGGGGAATGTTCTATGATTTTACTAAGGCATTTGACCTTGTGGATCATACCATATTGATACAAAAGATGTATTTTTATGGTTTATCGGGACGAGAACTTGGTTTTTCCAAAAGCTATTTAAATAACCGAAGACAATATATGCAAGTCAATTCTAGTAAACGCCCTATGATATATGTGAAATATGGCGTTCCTCAGGGAAGTGTATTAGATGCCCTTTTGTTTAAAATTTATGTGAATGACTTAAATAATATTGGTCTCAGGGGAAAATTGTTTATGTATGCTGATGATTTGTGTGTACTCTACCCATATAATGCGGCAACACCTCTGGAGGATGTTATTGAGAGAGATGCTAAGTTGATTTTACAGTTCGTAAAGAATAATAAGCTAGTCCTTAACTCAAGTAAAACCAATTTCATTAGATTTAGACCTCAGCCACACAGAAATACTGTATGTAAAATAGCAATTAACGGAAATGAAATTAAGAAAAATAACACAGTGTCTAATTTTTTAAGTCATGGCAAAATAACCATATACGGACACCACTACGTAACAAAAGAGCAAAAAAAACTACCCCTGTCTCCCAGTTTTGCCCAAAGTCCTCCAGGTTTTTTTTATGACCCCCCAAAGAAGTGGGGTCTGGGTGTCATTTTTACAAAAAAGTGATCATTTTCTCAAGCTCATATATTGCAAACCGTTTGGAATTTTGATTTACTCTCTGAGGCAAAGTTGTAGCTCTTGTCATAAAGAACACAAATTGTAAACATATAAAATCAAAACAAAAATGCATCTTCAAAGTCAAAATCGCAAAAAACTTTAACAAATTCAATTTTTTTTTGGTTACCTTGTTTCCCCTGTTCTGGTCCATAGGTAGCAAACCGTTCAAAATTCAAGGAAACAATCAACTACAAGAATGATCCTAAGATCTCAATAAACAACTTTCTAGAACATATGAACTTCCTAGGAATGATTCTTAATACCTTTTCGGTAGCCCTTAGATAGCCGCAAAAGTAAAAAATTTCCCGAAAATTTTTTAATTTCATTTGTTTTTTCTTTATTTCAACATTGAGATACTATAAAGCCTTCTCCCGTAAGTGAAAAGGCATGTTGCAGGTTTCATTGTTATACTATTACTGATTTTATTAATCTTAGTCCTTAGGTGGTATGGGTTGACATTTAGAGTAAGGATTGTAACAAAGAGTAGTAGCATGGATATTTAGTAATAATGATTCAGTGTTGTAGGGATTAGTAGTCTCAGCAGGGATGGCACTACAATAATAGCAAAAATTATAAAAGAAATATTCGTATTATGTTTACAATGTTGATGGCCCTGGACTTGCAAATCGCACTCTCTTAAGTTGTGGATCCAAATCGTCGTCCGAATCGTCCGAATCTGACTCTTTGAACAAATTGCCGGCGCTTTCCATAGTCTGCTGGTTTGAGCTCCCGAACAAGCTGAATTTTGTACGTACGAAGGTAGTGCTTAGTGTTCGTGAAATTTGAAGTTGGAGTGAACGATGATGAATTGATATTTTCGGATTTTCGGCGACACTCTCGTTTACAGCAGCAATGCTTTCACGAGACCGACCGGTACGTTGACGCACACAAGTCT
The DNA here is from genome assembly GCA_963931995.1 of Phaonia tiefii. Taxonomy (NCBI): domain Eukaryota; kingdom Metazoa; phylum Arthropoda; class Insecta; order Diptera; family Muscidae; genus Phaonia; species Phaonia tiefii. The sequence continues at coordinate 96,900,623 of OZ008370.1, read as the reverse complement.
CAATATTCACAACCGCCACAGTTTCTTCCAATTCGTTGACCACTCTTCGAATGATTGACACATTAGGTGCACTTTCCCGACTGAAATTTCTTCGAAGTTTGCGAGCGGTCTCAGCATAACTTACCAAATTTTTGTAATAAGTTATCACAATTACAACGCGTTGTTCTTTCGTAAAGCGCTCCCTTTTTTATAACCGGACTAAAGATATGTGACAGCTGCCAAATTTCAGACTAGTCGCTTGTACAAAAAAAGGGAACTAAATTTAAAAAGTGCAATCTTACTGAGACACCCCTTATTTTATTATTATGGTGGGTGGTTGGGAATATAGCGATTTTAATGTGAATCATCAGCTCCCTTCTTCGCAAGAATTTAGGTATATCATAAAACATTATAGGTAAACACTCAATGGTAAACTATTAAAGTTGTCGGATAATTTGGGTGTAATTCTGGACCCGAAACTCAACTGGAACCTTAATATAAAAAACACAGAGTTAACAAGACGCAAGATGCCTCCTACGCTTTGAAGTAAACATTTGGAAGAGCATGGAGTATCGATATGGTGGTCGGCTACGGAGAAAGCTACAAAACTGTCAACATTGCACAGAACAGCATGAATTAGCATGGCAGGGGCCTTACCGACGTGGCCCTCTGCTACTGTGAATATGATAATTAATGTACTTCCGAGTGAATAGGTTGCTAAGATTGTAGCGGCAAGAGTGCATTGCGGCATAGAGAGCTAAAATGTAGGATTCACGAAGATATGGGCGTAATAGGATTCTGTCCAATTTGCATAGTGGGGTCATACCTAAAAGAACAGACCATGCTAGTCCAGAGCTGAACTTCCAGAAAACTTCAGAAAAAGAACCACTCGCCATTGCAGGCTGTTGACATAGATACTTTTACAGATGGATCTAAGACGGATAGTGGAGTGGAAGCTGGGGTTTACTCAACATCACTAGGTATAACACTATCAAATCGGGAGAGAGTAAAATTTTAAAATCTTTGAAAATAAATATGCGGCTCCCGAGCTGAAAATAAAATTCGAGAGTTTAAAGATGTAAAGATGTAAATTAAAAATTTAACTCCCTTGCCGATTTATACTTTTCGAGCGAATCGAAAATGAATGGCTCTCCATACTCTGGTTTTTAGTAGCGCTACAAATATATTTAAAACGTTTTCAATAAATTTAAAATTCTATGTTTTATAAGGGTTTAAATTTTTTGATGGCCAAGGGTACCACTGTGCCGCTCCAGTGGGGTCTATGAAGTTCCAGTTTGTGACCTTATATAGCATACATTTCTAAATGCTGGCCGAAACACCTAGAATCTGTCAAAATTTTGAGAAAATAGATGTTCCTTATCTGTTCATCATGACACGTCGCTTTGTTTGTGGGAAAATACTCTAGAAATCCGAACTTCAGTCGCTGGTATGTGTTGTTTAAGTTAACCCTTCCCCAAAAGGCCTGGCAGTCCTCCCTATATGTTGATATAAATCAATCTGCTGTACAATATGTGAATTCAAATCAAATTTATTTGTCATTTCCTAATCTTCTCTTACTTCGTAGCAAATTGACCTAGATTTTGGATAGTAAAATATATTTATAAATGTTAAGGTGAACCACCCAAACAAGCCATCAATCATTTTAATGGTAATTAAACACCATTTAGTGTTTTGGGATAGAAACGAATTTCCAAGTGTCCCGTCGTAGACTAATCACTGGCTGTAGCGTAGGTAGTGTTGGAGGATTAAAAACTTGCAAAAGGAAATATTTGTGTTTCATTACACGGAGGAATTAAAACATTTTCCAGCGGGAAAAACTTTGGAGTAGCTTACTAGGAAATTTACAACAGGAATAATATGGTGGTTTAAAAAACCGGTGGAAACGAAATGAATTGAAAATAATTCGGTTTTTTTTAAGATTTTTTTTTTCAAATCTTATTATTAAAGATTATCTATGTGCAACTATTAACGCCTATTGTATTGTATATAGCATTCTCTCCCCAATCCCTTCATGGGATGTTATAGGACACCTTTTTTATATATAACATTTGATATAAAACTCATAAAAAGAAAGTCCCGGCATGTGCTTTGATTTCGGTAACATTTTGGCAACAACAGGACAGAAAATAGTCAACTCAATTATTGTAATAAAAATGATATCATTTTACAAATGGCACTTTGCCGCTTTGATGATATTTGTTGTTTGTGTGATATTTTCATTGCAGAATATTTAACTTTACACTCAATATTAAGGGTGTCTCAGTAAGTATGCACTTTTCCATTGTAAAATAAAAACACGTACTTTTTATGACACTTTTGATTTTTTTATTGGATTGTAAGGAAGACATGTTCCGATTAAGTATGGAATAAAATATCCGTCAAATGGCCGCCATGGCTCTAATGACAGGCCATTACTCTTTTCATGAAATTTTCCAATGACTTTCTCACAGAGATGTGGCTGTATCTCACCGATGTCGCGCTGGACCTCGAATTTCAGCTCAGGAATTATTTCTGGTTTATTCGCATAAACCCGAGATGTCACAAAACGCTAAAGATAAAAATCGCACGGCGCTAAATCGCATGATCTTGGTGGTCAGTTGACATCAGAACTTCTTGGCATAAATCGATTGTTTCATTCGCTGTGTGGCAGCTAGCGCTGTATTGCCCGCTCACGCCATCTGACCTAAATCGGCACCAGACAGTTGCTCATTGTGGGTGCATTTGTTTCTCATTGATTGGATGAGGATTTTCTGAGCCCTAAATTCGACAATTTTGTGTATTCGCGAAGCCATTCAGATGCAAATGCGCTTCATCGCAGGCGACTTGTTTGTTGAAAAATTGGTATTGACTTCACTTTGATCCATTACCCATTGAACGAATTGCCCGCGCTTTGCATGGTCTACTGGTTAGAGCTGCTGAGTAAGCTGCATTTTATCATAGAGTAATACTTAAGAGTTTCCATTACTCTCTTCGATGCCTCTTCATGACGACGAGGTTGTAGGCTATTTCCTAGAGTTTTATTTGCTGCTGTAATTTAGCAATTTTGCACTTTCGTTGGACATTAAACGGACAGAAATCAAAGGGAATACGTATTTTCCTTCCATGCAATCAACATAAAAGAGAATTTAGCTGTCATTAGTATCAATACACACTATTTAAAATTAGTTCCTGACTTCTTTGATCGCTCATTCTACATCATTTCCCTAGTACCTTTTTGATCAGCTGTGCCATAGAAACTCCCTGATTTTATACGCATGAAAGTGGAGATCTTTTGTCAAAATTCGCTACGTAGTCCTCCGTGAAATTTGAAGTTGTGGAGAACGATGCCGAATTGATTTTTTCTGGTTTTCGAGGGTTCTCTCGTTTACAGCAGCAATGTTTTCCGACCGTTACGTTGACGCACAGAGTAGTCTTACTGCCCATAACCGACCCAGGTTCACTATCCGACAAATACGCTAAATTTAAAAAGTGCAATCTTAGTGAGACCCCATTTATATCAGAACTATATATATCTGATAAAACACAAATTCCTGAAGTATGTTTGGATTTCGGTAAGATACCGGACAATGAAATTATGAGGTAAAATTTAAATATTAAATTTACTAAAGCGACGTATTAAAATTTGATCAGTTATACAATGGTTTCTTTTCGCTTTCAGTGGTATCGGTTATTTCTATAGTATTTTCACCAGGTGTATTTTTTGCAAATATTTATGTTTTATTAAGAACACTTTAATTAACATAAAATAAATTCATCTCTAAAATACAAAAAAAAAACACAAATCAATTTACTTAACAGAGCTCTGTTATGCAATTAACAGGACTCTGTTAAACAGTTTATAACATGGACACATCTGAAAACTGTTGAGTTTTCAGTGAAAAAATCAATCCGCAAATACATAATACTGAAGATAAGAAATTAATAATTCCATTCCAAATATATTTGTAGCATAGACTAACATATCGCCCCACAAAAGAATAGTGGCGAAATCTCAAACTTAATATTTTGAGAAAAGCCGTTCAGAAATTATCAGATATATCAGTATTTTACTAAAGCTCAGTCAATTTGCTCATGTCGTAATGTCTTTTTTAAACTCTCATTCAACATTTCTATTCTAGTTACAAAGCGCACAAAAATCAATGAAATATGATGTATAATCCCAAAACACTATTGCTGGAACATACGGCACTATTCGTGTGGGGGTGCGATGTAGACAACCAACCCCTACTTCTTGTCTGTTAAAATATCACAGATGTAATATGACTCAGAGTGATGGCCTTGCCAACCGTCAACTTTAGCAATGGCAATGCAAATACGGCAACGAAAAAAATAACAATGAGCTCGCAAATAGCTTAAGGAACAAGATTAACGGATGTGCAGATGGAACGTAGAAAATTTCTATTGACCAGGTGCCGGTTTCCATCAAGTTAGTGTCATCGTAAATTATTAGGAAATGATACGTACAGGACATGACTGTACAAGGAACAATAAGTCTTACATCTACTACAAATGACACGAAAAAACGCATGAACTTATCCAGCAAAACGTACTGATTACTCACAAGCAGGTTCGTAATGCAGAGTTAAGCTAACAATCTCGTACCAACCAAATAAAATTGCACAATTTCTAGCACAGAATGCTCCTCCCGCGACGAGTATGAAGTTCAGTCGTAATCATTTTCACTCCTTACAATCAAATTCAAGAACCGTGACTGGTTACGAAGAACCACCTCAAGAGAAACGATGGTACGAAGAAGAATGTCAACTGATGAGAAGAACGCTGCACGTATGGCTCTGCTTCAGTCAGTTGCGATGCGAGTTGTGACGAAGCGGAGTAATGTGGAAAGTTAACTTTCTATTTAGCGAAAAACGGCCACGGAGAAAGCGAGAGAATAGTAAAAGTTAATAAGGCCCCAAAACTTTATCGAGAAGTTAAAAACCGAACCAAGGGCTGTGTTCTACACCCAGGGAACTAATTGGTTAAAAAGAGGTTGTAGCAACCGTGAATATAACCGTAAATTGGGGTTGCCCCAACCGAATTGAGGTTGTCACGACGGAATTTAGTCCTGACAACCGAAATTCGGTTGAAACAACCTCGTTTCTTATCTGACTCGGTTGTGGCTACTGAATCTTGAATTATATTACTTCTGTCCACCCGATTTTCTAAAATTTCGTTTGGAACAACCGAATTTGTAATTAATTCGGATGCAGCAACCGAAATTGCTTCCAAATTCGGTTAGAGTAACCGAATGTGGCATCAATTTAGGTGGAACAACCGAATTTGGCATTAATTCGGTTGTCACAACCGATTTGGGTATCAATTCGGTTGTAGCTACAGAATTTGGTCTGTAGCTACATAAGTCGGTTGTAATGACCAAATTCGGCGTCAATTCGGTTGCTGTAACCGAATTTCTCATGAATTCTGTAGGTACAACCGAATTTCATTTTGAACTTGACGTTTAAAATTATAAAAACAAATATTATATTAAAAGAAGTTAAACAACGTATAATTGTTCCTGTCGCCGCGATATTAAGATTGTTTTGTGGTTATTATCAAAGGTAAGTGAATATATTGTAATTATGGTTTTTGTATTAAATCGCCTTCGTTTGCAGAAAATCCCCACGAACGTATCAACAGTTTTGTAAATTTTCAAGGTTGGTCGTTGGAGATATGCAGATACAACACTCCCAAATTGGAGCGGTTATCCATGATCGCGGGGACTTCCGAAAAAGGGTAGGGAAATGTGTTATCCTAAAGATTACCCTATTTTTTTAATAAGAATATAGGAAAATAAATCAGTAGTTAATAGTAAATTTGTCACACTATCAACATTCGGTTGTGAGAACTACTATCGAGGTAGTTGTTGTGTCAACCTCTAATGAGGTTGTGTCAACCTGTAATGTGGTTGTGTCAACCTCTAATGAGGTTGTGTCAACCTCCAATGCGGTTGTGGCAACCTCTAAATTCGGTTACGGCTAATTTGGCTGTCTCAACCGAATTTTTCTGTGAGTGTAAGTATTACTTGTCTCAGAAGAAAAAACAGCAGATCATGGAATCAAGCAAATGGAATACGATGGCTTATATTTCCCAGCACCGAATCAGGACGAGGTCAGAACTACAATATCGTGGAATAGAAACAATAAACTTGTGGATATAACTAGATGTCGCTTGAAATACGTGCAGGATGAAATGAATCCCGTCATCGATGTAGTTACATGCATCGAACTAGACCAACTATGGTTTACACCTCAAACAGTAGTAGGGCTAGAAATGAATCAGCGCAAAATTAATCGAAGTAGTACACGAAGGAAATCGTAATATCTGACGTCCATGACTCCCCATCAAACATCAGGTTGATTAATCCATGGGAAAGCTTTTTGTTGCCAACTGTTACATTGTTAAGTCAGAGCCCTCAGACAAACGGGCAAATTAAGTACGATAGTAAAAGTCAATAGACTTGTATTTATAGCTACGTCCAAAGACATATTTAAAAGGATCATGGAATAATTTTAACAGTACAGTGAAATATTTATTTATATATTATTTTCCTCAGTGTAGTGGTAAAGAAATAAACTCACTATAATTTTCTGTTAAATTATGCATTTTACCCCAGAAACCCCTAATAGTGTACACACATTTTCACGCAAGATTTAACTTAGTGCCCTACTGAGCAACAACATTAAATATTTACAAGTTATTTCATTTTATCCACAACGTTGGACAAAACTGATACTAAAGTTGAAATTGCCTGAATATGTAAATTCTGGCTCAACATTTCAACTTGAACACTTTTCTTGCTTAGTAGAAAAATAGAATTTGGCACATTTTGTGTTCCAACACTTCGAACAATCTCACTGCCATCCGTGCGGAAACAGGTGATTTAGTAGAAAAACGTGTTAATTAATACAAAATTCTATCACACGCGTTTTGGAAATGGGATATTAAGATATGCGTGTTCATTACTATTTTGTTGTTTGTGGTTGTGATTATTATATTTGTTTATAGTTTTGTAACTTATTTGACAGTTCAATAAAATGTTTATGTTAATTTGGTGAAGAATACGTAACAGTTACGTACTCGTTACGCTCCAACGGTGAAGTTTGACAAACAATTTATTAAAATCGCATATTTACTTACACTCTATTCTTGATATATTATAATTTATAATGACATAAAAGAAGTAATACAATATCTTTCGTGGTATTCGAACCATTATATATGTCAGGATACAAGAGTTTATATCATAGGATACGCCTTTTTGTGTGACATAAAGGAATCATTTGTAAACAAACTCAAAATAGTACCTTCTATATCAATTCGGTCGTGCAATGGTTACAGCACAAGACCTTTCATTTCTCTCGGCAGCGGTCACTTAACTCAGTTAAGCAGTTTCTCAAAAGCGTATGTTCCAATTAAAGAGTCTAAAATGTGGTAAGCGCACAGCTCACTGATTGTGAGAAACTATTTGCCTTCCCTTCATTGGATGTAATAGCAAAGTAAGTTTTGTTAAAACTCAAATTTTCGTTCACTATCCAGCAACATTGGTGGTGCCTCTTGTACATAAGTTCCTGGGTTCGAACCCTGCTCTGACCACCTTAAAATTTCTTTCGGCGGCGGTCAACTCGCATAGTGACGGCGACACTATCGAGTATATAGCCATGAAAAAGCTTCTTAAAATATCGTTCGAAATCGGTGTAAAACTGTAGGTCCCAATCAGTGAGTGAAAACTAGAAAGCGCACAGCACAGTGATTGTGAGAAGCTCGCTAGTTCTAAACTAGTTCTAAAAATAACTTCATAGAACTATTTCAAGGTTTATTCAAAATATATTAAAAAATTACAGCAGACAGTTATCCGAGGCCTTCGGCCACGGACTGTCCCTGCAGGCTGTGTCAGAGACACGGCCATTAAGTTTAGCGTAGAATACGCCATCCGATAAGACAGAAAACATATATAACAATAAATTCATTTGCTTATATTATTTATCATTTATTGTTATATATGTTTTCTGTCTTATCGGATGGCGTATTCTACGTTAAACTTAATGGCCGTGTCTCTGACACAGCCTGCAGGGACAGTCCGTGGCCGAAGGCCTCGGACAACTGTCTGCTGTAATTTTTATATTTACCAACGGCATTTCATTCAAGTCCGTTAAAAAAAAAATATTATGTTCAATTGTTTTAAACTTAATTTAATTTATGTATTTTAATTAATATTTTTATTGAAATAAGTTCTGCGAATGTTGAGAGGGCCGCCCTAATATTAAAAAAGGTTTACCTTATCGAGTCTTCGCATTAGCATTCGAGCGTTGTGTGAAAGCTTTACGCTTTACAATTCAAAATTAATGTTACAACAGCTTTATTGAAGCTTTCGCAAAAAAGCTTTATTACGTTAGCTTACTGTTTGTTTCACTTTTTACTAGATACATGTTGCCAAGCAACATTAGCTTGCTGTTCGTTTCACTTTTTACTAGATACATGTTCCTAAGCAATGTTGAGCAACCAAAAACACTCAACCAAACACCACACATATGTTTGAGTGTATGTGTTTAAACAATTTTCATTTGAGAAATTAAAATACTAGAAATATATCAACCAATATGAAATGTATATCAAACGAAAGATAACATCTTCATTTACCTACAAAAAAAATTTTAAAAAAATTAATCTAGCCGTTTCCTCAAATTCAATGAAATAAAGATTACAACAATAAAAACTTGACATGACTCCTCATACCGTAAGGTAAGACGTATTCTACGTCAAAAACTGGTTTTACATAAGTTGAGGACATTAATGTAAAATATTATTTTATTTATGAAAAATAAGTGAAACACTGGATGCATTTATATGTGAATTCCGATGTGAACTAGTCTTTTTATAATTTCAATCATTCGTACACCGACAAAAATTCCTTAGTTACGTGGTTAAACAAGTGCGTAGTTGATTTAAAAATAATAGAAATTAATTACGATATTCTTTGGTAACCAATGTGCGTGAAGATAAATTCGAATATAACTAGCAAAGACACAAACCACTTCAGTTAGCTGAGCACTGTTATTGTGTTAACAGAGCTATGTTAACGCGCTTAACATGGGAGAATATATAAAAATAATTACTTTCTAGCCGATTAGAACAATATTTTAAAGTCAAATTTAGAAATTAGAAAGCTTATATATTCGGTATTTATATTGTTAATGTAGTTATTCAGAAACATGTTGCAAAGTACATAATTTTGTATTTCAAAAACTTCAAGCTTTTAAAGTACATAATAAACACTGTGGCCAAATGCGGCTTCAACCACGAACCAAATATATACCCACTGATAGCCCTTGAGGTGCACTTTTTGAATTTACTATCCCCAATTTCCAGCAGTATTTCAGAATCGCGCAATTTAAGATTTTCAGTTTCGGGACCCTTTTTCGAATTTCGCCCACTGTGACCAAATGCGTCGTCAACCATGGACCAAGTGTATACGCTCTTGGTCACAGTGGGCGAAATTCGAAAAAGGGTCCCGAAACTGAAAATCTTAAATTGCGCGATTCTGAAATACTGCTGGAAATTGGGGATAGTAAATTCAAAAAGTGCACCTCAAGGGCTATCAGTGGGTATATAGTTGGTTCGTGGTTGAAGCCGCATTTGGCCACAGTGTTTATTATGTACTTTAAAAACTTGAAGTTTTTGAAATATAAAATTATGTACTTTGCAACATGTTTCTGAATTACTACATTAACAATATAAATTCCGAATATATAAGCTTTCTAATTTCTAAATTTGACTTTAAAATATTGTTCTAATCGGCTAGAAAGTAATTATTTTTATATATTCTCCCATTTTAAGCGCGTTAACATAGCTCTGTTAACACAATAACAGTGCTCAGCTAACTGAAGTGGTTTGTGTCTTTGCTAGTTATATTCGAATTTATCTTCACGCACATTGGTAACCATTGTTTCAGTTGATAGAAATAATTTGATATTTGAACTAAAAATAAGAAATATGGAATTTAATTTATTAAAAAACAATTGCCAGCAATAGTAAAATAAAAACATAAATTTTCAACTCCAAAATCATAGAGGTAATTAGAATAGAGTAGCATATTCTCTCAATATTTGTAACTTCACAGGTATGGTTGCAAGTAAACATTGGATGGGGGAAAGCATGGGTTCAATAACACCAGAAAGAGGCATTAGTACAAAACGTCTAACAAGACAACACCAAACACATTTCGTGTTTGTCTGGTAAAATAGTTGCGTTAAATACAACTATAATTCCAATATTCCAATAATAAAAGTCAACAAAAAATGCAAAAGACATTTAAAGGTCACAGTTCTATACCAAAGGAACATGAAAAATTTAAGTCGGCAGTTGTGGTAACTCTACCTGGTGTAAGATAATTTTCGTCGAGTATCTCTCATATGCACAAATCTACGACAAAGAGTGTGAAATAAAACGTCAGATGAGAGAAATGGATTCTTTATCCTAACTTCCTCTATGCCCAAAATGCGTACGTGTCAAAAGTACAATAAAAATGTCCTTTTAATCTAGACTTACTAAATTATTTAAAACATATATGTATATGGCTTTCAAAGGGGAGATGTTGATAAGAGCTGTTAGACAACATGTCCAGCAAAATTTTGTGAAGAATATAGATTCCGTCGCAATTTGAATTGACATAAAACGAGAAATAGTGGAAGTATTTATTACAATTAAAAATCTAATTTCTAGGCAGAGAATTGTAAATAACTTTATAACAACTTCAGCAAATTCAAATAAAACAGATGCAGATATAAGTGCAAACTGCTATCTAGCTGATTCTAACACGTAGTCCAACTTTAATGATGTGAATGAAAAATGTGTTTCCCAGGCAAATGAAGTAAAGCATTTTCAAAATACATGTGGAGCACAACTGCCACAGTTTGTGGTAATACTTCATGCATATTGTGGTTTGCCAAAATCTAAAATATCTGAAATTGTAAGAGACGTTAATTGTACGCGACGTAACGGGTTTTTCAATAAGAACGCTACAAAAGTTTTTTTAAATAAAACAAAACCGGTTTTCGATACCAACGAAATTCTTTATTCCTGTGAAAGTAATTTCGATGCCATTATGTATGGAACTTGATTTCTTTTGCATGGCCACCACGGGCACGCTTGCAGAAGTCCAGACGCTGAACCCAATTTTCGACGGTTTTCAAGCATAAATCGGACGATACTGCTGCAATTTCACGTTCGATATTCGTACGAAGTTCATCCATCGTCGCTGGCGTGTTGGCATAGACCATAGACTTGACTTAGCCCCACAGGAAATAATCTAACGGCGTCAAATCGCACGACCGAGGCGGCCAATCGACTGGGCCATTTCGTGAGATAACACGTTCACCAAACGTGGTTTCCAATAAATTGATTGTGGCATTCGCTGTGTGGATTATGGCGCCGTCCTGTTGGAACCACATGTCCTCCAAGTCCATATTATCCAATTGGGGCCAAAAATATTTGGTTATCATTGAACGGCAGCGATTCGCATTCACAGTAATGTGCCGGTCTTGATCATCACGGAAGAAGTACGGCCCAATGACGCCGCCGGCCCATAAACCGCACCAAACCGTAATTTTCTCGGGATGCAATGATGACTCATGGATTACGTGTGGTTTGCCGTCTGACCAATAACGCATATTTTGCTTATTGACGAAGCCATTCAGCCAGAAATGAGCCTCATCGCTGAAGATTGTTTTCCGATGAAAATCCGAATCGTAGCGCTCTTAAAGTTGAGGCCACTGACTAAAAATTTCGGTAGTAAATTTTAATAATTTCTACTCGTTGTTGGCTCGTATATCTTTCCATGATGAAAGGGCAAACCTTACTGAAGAGAAATGTCAAAAGAGCGGGGAAAAATATGGCGTCGTTTGCTGTCCCTATCGACTTACTTTTGTAGCGTCTCTGTTGAAAAACCCTGTATATTCTACAAATTATTGATTTCAGAATGTGTTTGATCCTCCTATAAAACGTTCATTCGGCGGAAATTTTTGGAAACTCCTTGAGAACGAAACTAAAATAAAAAAAATTTATACAGTGAATTCAAAATTTCCGAAACTAATGGAAAATATGTGGCTGGGATTATTTTTCCAGTGAAATCTATATCTAATTAAAAATCAAATGATGTTCGTTGATAAGCGCATCCCTTGGGAACGTGTGGACCGATTTGGGTAATTTTTTTTAAATGTTCGTAATAGTCTGAATGAGATTTTTGGAAAAACAAAAATTATCCACCCCCATTTCGATATCCACTTTTCCCCAATATATCTTCTTTCTTTTGTTTTCTTTTATTGGTTATTTTACAAAATGATGAAGTCAGATGCCTTTCACATATTAATTATACAAGTCTTGGTCGTCCTCGTTTCCTGCTTCCATCGTGTATGTTATCGAAAACCGTTCGCACTGGCTTATCTCGGTCCAGTCTGATAATATGGTCTAGACAGCGCAATTGGCCTAATTTGATTAGCCTAGCTATGTCCACGTCGGAATACAAATTATATAGCTCCTGGTGCCAACGACGTCGGTAACCTTCGCAAATTTTGTCCCAGCCTACGCCAACAACATATAGATTTCGTGTGGATGGTCTTGTTTATATTTAATGCAGCATTTTTCTCATTATTATCCCCTTTAAGATGTTGAAGAGATTGCACGAAAGTACATCGCCTTGTCTCAGTCCTCGTTTGGTACAGAATGGTTCGGTGAGGTCTTTCCCCACCTTCTTTGCAGATTTGATAGTGGCAGCGTCATTGTACAGAGGTGGTTCAGTTTTTCCGGAATCACAAGTTCAGACATAGCTTCGTACAATTTTTCCCGTATGGGGCTATCGAAAGCAGCTTTGTAATCGACAAAAAAATGGTATGTATCAATTTGCTTTTGGTGGGCCTTTTCCAGGATTTGGCGTAGCGTGAATATTTGGTCAGTCGTGGCCTTGGATAGTCTACACCCACACTGGTAATGCCCAATCAAGCTTTCAACAATTGGCTTTAGTCTTTCACATAATTCGCTCAACAAGACCTTAGACGCGATGGCTAAACAACTGATACCGCGATAGTTGGAACAGACACACAGATCACCCTTTTTAAATACAGGATATAATACACTGAGACTCCAATCGTCAGGCATAGATTCCTCCAGCGATATACCGCACATAAGTCGATGCATGTGGGCTAGCAGTCCTTCGCCACCTGCCTTAAACAGTTCAGCGGGTAGCCCATCCGCACCAGCGGCTTTATTATTCTTAAGCCGGGAGATTACCCTTCTAATATCGTCTTGGCTGGGGGGTGCAATCTGACTTCCACAATCATTACCTCCTGGTCTTCAGGGGAAGAATCTGAGTGAAGTAACGCTTAACTGTACGATTCATAACCAGCAAAACTCCTTTAATTTCATAACCAGGTACCCGGGTACCCGAAGTAAGTTGTTTTGCGTTTATTGAAATAAAATAATATTTTCCTGTAAATATTTTTGTTGTTGATTATATTTTGCGTTCTCAACTGTACAAATTTGATATTTGGAAAAAACTGGTTTCTGTTCGTATATAAGTCAAAACAAAGCGGCGCCAATTCGCGATATTTGGATAATGCTCAATGCAAATCTTGCCAGATATTATGTGCCATCAGAATATTTGACCATTGATGAACAATTATATCCATACCGTGGTAGAACCAAATTCACACAATATATACCCTCGAAGCCAGCAAAATATGGTATAAAAGTATGGTGGATTTGCGATGCAAAAAAACTCATATCCACTTCATGGCCAAATATATACTGGCAAACAAGAAACTGGTCGTGAAGTTGGTGTTGGCGAAAGAGTGGTGAGAGATTTAGTTGGGCCATACTACGGTAGCGGACGAAATATCACCATGGATAATTTGTTTACGACGCTGCCGTTGGCTAGGCAACTAAAAGTAGAAAAGCTCAGCATTGTGGGTACACTCCGCCGCAACAAAGCTTACATCCCTGCGGAGATGAAAGAAGACAAAAAAAAAGACGTTGGTTCAAGTTTATTTGGCTTCCACGACAACGTAACACTGCTCTCATATAAGCAGCGGAAGTCCAACTCGGTCATCCTTCTTTCTAGTATGCATGATGATGCACAAATTGACGAGAATGGGAAACCAGAAATTATCAATTTTTACAACCAAACAAAAGGTGGGGTGGACGTTATGGACCAAACGCTCCAAGAATACACGACCCAGCGACAAACAAGAAGATGGCCGATGGCATTTTTCTATAACATCATTGATGTGAGCGCATTTGCATCACACATCATATATTATGGAAATAATCCAACTGCACGATACACCACGACGCGCAGGAAGAATTTCCTGCGTCAACTGGCAGAAAACCTGTGCATTCCTGTTATAGAAAATAGAATTTCAAATGTGCAAAGCGTGCGCCAATTTTCAACAAAAAATGCAATTGAAAGCATCATCGGAAGGCCGTTGGAGAGTGTGCTTTGTGCTGCAGGTCCGTCAACATCTCCGTCAGCACGACAAAGGGGCAGAAAAGCACATACGGGCGTGTGCTACATGTGCAACCTTCTTCCAAATAAGCGCAGAAGAAACACTAGAAAAAATTGCAGCATATGTAGCACGCCGATATGCGATGAGCACGCCATAACAATTACTAAATGCTACAATTGCCACAATAACAACGATAGTGATTCGGATGAATTATAATATAATATATATAAAATATGATAAAATAAATAAAAAAGACATTTATTTCCAATAAAATCAACACAAAAAAACGTTTTTTCATTTACATGTCAGGCATTTACATAGGAATTGCATTAGGGTACCCGGGGACCCGGGGTTTTGTGTTTATGGGGGTAAAACATTTAAAATCATTTTTTAAAGAAAATATTGAAAATATTTTGAATTTTTTATTATTTAAATCTTAGTTTAGCCAAAATCTCTGATGATTCGGAGTTTTATGTCCATATCTCAAAACTTATAGGCACAGCAGCACTTTAAAGTCAAAAAAGGTACACGGGTACCCGGTTATGAATCGTAGGGTTAAAAGTGGTATCTCCACATGTTATGCACTAACTGGTTGTCGGTCACCAAATTCCCACTCTAGTCCTTGAAAGGTGGGTAGCCTATTATTCGGCCCGTTATTCGATCTTCCTACACTCTGGAAAAATTTTCGGGATTCGTTGTTCATCCTGCATATTTTCGTCTTTTCACTCTCTCTCTGCTCACACTGCCAATTTTTTCGTCTAAATAGTTGGTTTTCCTCCCTCCTCAGCCTCTTGTACCGCTCACTCGCAGCGCGCGTTGTATCTGTCTGTTTCATTGCCATACGTGCAGCGTCTTTTTCATCAGTTGCAATGCCACATTCTTCGTCGTACCATGGCTTATCCTTCTGTGGTTTCTGATAGCCAAGTGCTCAGTCCTTGCAGTGATTTTCAAAGGATGTGAGATGTACTTCCACTGCGCTTCAAGGTCTATGGGAGGGGGAGTATTCTGCTGTAGCAAGAGAGTGAGCTTTTGTTTTTGTTAATAGGACTTTCATATCTCTGGTATTTGCAGCTTGTCGATATCTACCTTTTCCCTTGTTCGGCTTCGTACGTTTTTCGCCCTGGTCAGTATTGTGCGAACTTTCGTAGCCACCCGGTAATGATCCGTGTAGATATTGGCACCTCGAATCACACGTACATCCATTACACTAGAAGAGTCCCTGCCATCTATTACCAAGTGTTCAATCTGGTCCCCCTTTTCCTGATCAGGAAAGTATGTATGTTCCTATGGTGAAATCGTGTGCTACTGGCCACCATTGTTCTTTGCAGCGGCTTCTTCCATCTTATTCCATACCAGTCCTATTCCATTAACGGAGGTGGTGTCCTTTAGCAGAGGGTTTCGATAAAGCAGTTGGTCGACCTGCTAGCTGCAAATTTGATACAAGATAGCATTTGAAAGGGAATGAGCGATAGGCGAATTGAAGGAACTGATTTAATATTTGTTTTTCTTGGCACTTATGACTTTTAAAATAGATTAATACGCAATAAAATAATTTTGATTTGAAGTACACAACAACATGCTTTAAGTTTAGCCCCTGTAGGTGCGTGCACACAAATTAATGAGATATTGAAATATTTCCCATTCATGCGAATAGTGGCTATGCGTTCACTCACTGGGTTTAACCTTGAAACTAGGTGTCAGAATCTTTTGCCAAATATAAAACCGAACCCGAATTCGTGCTTTCCCTCATGGCAGCAGTAGTAAATATCCCAGTTTTTCTTTCTGGTGCAACCATATCCTGTCCATCACATTTTCTTGATAGCTGTGATGTGTGCTTTATATTTTTCGAGGACATTTGCCAGTTGGAAAGTGGCACCCGCCCTGTATAGTGTTCTTAGAATAAAATTTTCAAACATAGGGATTACTGTAACCATACTATTGTACAATTTTAATAAAATGTTTTAAAAATGCAAGTCAATGTGTTTATCTTTATAAAATAACAAGTTTGGGTTTTTATTAAGCAACCAAACATCCTAACCAAGCGCTTTAGTTCATTTTAACTAATCACATAGTTGTTTTGTGGAGTTGCTATTAAGCACTGCATAATTAAGTTACAATCAACTACGCTTAATATAACTGTTACCTCATACTTGGTTAAATTGTTTATCTGAAAATTAATACGTGAAAATCAATTGTGCGTCGTTGACTGCAACTCGCACTATAGTTAGTGGCTACTTGATTTTTTCATAAACGTAGTTGTGATTAACCAACTTACGCAAACTACGCCACAGTCAGGAGCATTTCACCTACTTTGGATATTTTTTGAGTATACTTTTTCTTCCCAAATTTGTACTTTTTCTTCCCAAAGTGTACTTACAATAAATATGGCATAGATTTCATAACTACAAATAAATATAAATTTGCAATTCGTAGTTTTGAAAATCCATACCATGATACTTGACATTGGTCTTAGTAAGAGTCAGCCATAACATAGTGCTGACAAATCAATAGGACGGTCTTACATAGATTGCCAGCCCATTCACAATTTAAGCCACCTCAGTCAAAACTAATTACATGTCAAGAGAATATCTTATATAGAATGTCTTCACCTACTGACATAGACATGACAATGTCTTTAAAACAACCTTTTCTACCGACTACAAATAAAATATTAACACGGAAGTGCGTTTTCTGTTTATGTTTCATTCCCTCTTTAATTTAGGAGAATGAATTTTGGCACACAACCCACCCCCTCCCGACGACGATCCTGATGCGCAGTGCAAACCCATTTTCGACTCTAAAAAAACTGCCGCAACAACCGTACTTGGTTTCGAAAAACCGCTTCGCAATAAACCATGGTACGATGTATAGTGTCGCTTTGCTAATGATGAAAAGATCGCCGCACGGATAGCAATGCTGCAGTCAATTGCAACCCGAGCTGCGACTGAGCGGCATAGAGAGAAAAGAAAGGCAGTGGAGAAAGCGCATGAGTGAGAAAATTGAGTCATACAGAAGAAAGAACAAAGCCCGAAAATTCTACCAAAAAGTCAAAAATGGAACTAATGGAACAGCGCCCCCTTCTGCAAAGACAAGGACGGAAATCTCATCGCAGATGTGCAGAGCATGTTGGGAATATGGAGAGATCATTTCTCCGCGCTACTGGTACCTGAGATATCCAATGACGATGGGACAATCGATCACAATATGGACGACAATGTCGATTGCCCCCCTGCTAACCAAAACGAGGTCAGAATAGCTATTGCCCGGCTTAAGAACAATAAAGCCGCAGGAGCCGATGGATTACCGGCAGAGCTGTTTAAGGCTGGCGGCGATTAGCTGATAAGGTGCATGTATCAGCTCATTAGCAAAATTTGGCTAGATGAATGCATGCCCGGCGATTGGAGTCTCAGTGTACTATGTCCCATATTTCAAAAAGGTGACCCGAGTCTCTGTGCCAACTACCGTGGAATTAGACTTTTATCCATAGAATATAAGGTCCTGTCAAGTATAATGTGCGAAAGACTAAAACCAAATATCGCTGGCCTGATTGGACCATACCAGTGCGGCTTTAGGCCTGAAAAACCGACAACTGACCAGATTTTCACGCTACGGAAAATCCTGGAGAAGACACACGGAAAACAAATCGTCACCTATCATCTATTTATCGATTATAAGGCGGCCTTCGATAGTCCGATACGAGAGAAACTCGATGAAGCAATGTCTGAGCTTGGCATTCCTGCAAAACTCATACGCCTTTGTAGGATGACCTTGACGAACACCAAATCCGGAGTGAAAGTTGGTAGGGATCTCACCGAACCTTTCGAAACTAAGCGAGGCCTCACGGAAGGCGATAGCCTATCGTGCGATCTCTTTAACATCTTAATGGAGATCATTATGAGAAAAGCTGCAGTCAACATGAATAAAACCATCAGCAGCAAAAGTCACATGCTGCTGGCGTATGCTGATGATATCGACATCATTGGGCGCACAATTAGAGAAGTTACTGCGGTTTTTTCGAGAATTGTGAAGGAGTCAGCAAAAGTGGGTCTGACGGTAAATGATGAGCACAAGACAAAATTAATGGTTTCAACGAACAGGGCCTCCACGCGATTAGACCAAAGCGTGAACGTTGATAACCGTTATAACTTCGAGGTAGTGGACGAATTTATATACCTCGGATCTGCCGTAAACAAAAACAACAACGTCAGCCATGAGATTAAGCGGAGAATTGTGCTTGCGAATATATTTTATTTTGGGCTAAGCAAGCACGAGTAACAAAAGTGCAATTATACCAGAGTCTCGTACAACCTCTCAGAATCCCGGGTATTATCGCAAGCAGGCGAAACATCTCTGTAGGAGTCTTCGAGAGAAAAATACTCCGAAAAATTTATGGCCCTATAGTGCACAACGCCGAGTATCGGCGACGCATGAATCATGAGCTGTATGAGATTTACCCTGACATTGACATAGTTAAGCGGATCAAAATATCGCGATTGCGCTGGCTAGGCCATGTCAGTAGAATGGATGAAGACGAACCACCACGAAGGGTTTTAGAAACCGAACTCGAAGGAAGACGAAAAATAGGAAGACCAAGACTCCGCTGGAGGGGTCAGGTTGACGAATCCCTTCGTACAACTGGAGAAATAAAGCAAAAGATCGAGCTGGTTGGCGAAATATGTTGTCTTCGATTTGTAAGGTCCCTGACCCCCCGGGGTTGTCCGAGACCGGATAAGTAAGTAAGTAAGATTTTGAGATTATTACTAAATTAATTAAAATGTAACCAATAATTACTAACTATTGCTTGCAGAAATATAACTGTCAAAACATTTATATTTTGATGGTATCTAAAATCTCGGAATTGTTCTTTGATTAGATTTTAGAAGAAGTTCCGACAGTAACAATTTCACATAAGTTTCGTGTTCTGAAATGATTCGGTATAACGTATTAGGGCTCTGCAAAAGGTGAATATGATTGTTTTTATAATGTAGCAATTTCGAACACAACCAAATTCAATTCATGCCTTGTGGAACCTGCTGATGAATCGGTACAAATTTTCCTAGGTGGTTTTTAGAAAAATGTTTTGTAGTTGAGAATAAAATGAAAAATGCCTGCCACATTCCACTTAGGTTCATTATTGGATTTTCTCATTCGGCCTTTAATTACAGTGGTTTATTCCTAAACGATATCTATTGTCGCTTCATTTCCATCCTCTTCTGTGCATGAACTTAATGACGTATTTTGATATAAAATGTACAGGCACATGTTCACTTTCATATCTCAGTGCATAAGTCACTTCACATACAACTAATACCTATTGTATTTAGTGACAAGCATATGAAGTCACATTTATTTTTAACCACCGAAATACAGTCTTCAGAATTATTATTCGGTCGACAAAAAATTTACCGAAGAAGTCATCATATTTATAATACTAATTTGATTAGTCTGAATTATGTTTCAATATATGTATATATCTTCAATATTGGGCTTATTTGTATTTGAGATTAAAATTCTAAAAATAGAATATTTTAAACTACTCATTACATATTGGCCACACAGTTGCGCAATTCACGCTAAAGATCTTCCAAACCATTGTTCGCAACTGAAAAACAACTGTATTGTATCAAAGTGAAGATAAATATACGTAACCAAACACTTGTGTGGGCATAAACAATATTTTTTATTAAGTATCGCGCGAATAAAGTTCATAAAAACCGAAAATCTCCATTTGTTGTATATTAGGGTGATGCAAAATTCTAGACGTTATAATTGTCCAGCTCCTCAAGGCTAAATCAACGTGTCTACATTCTAGAAGTGTAATAATTCAAAAATTGCCGAACAAAAGTTTTCATGTTATAGCGAATAATAGTGATTAAGTTTCGACTATAGTGTAAAAAATTTTAATTTTTTAAAAATATAGTTAAATATAATAAATTACATCAAACACGATACTTCAAGTCTATATAATATTTTCTACATTATTACAGATACTAAATAAACATTTTACATAAAATAGCGGTTTCCGCGATCACAAATGAACCGAAATGTTTGTATAATAGAGTTTTTCCAAATTAACAAAATATTCGACTGTTACTTTTTTGAAAATTTCGCTTTTCACTGTCTTTTATTATGGAACTTTTACTGTATGTATTATTCAATCTCATTAAAACCGCTATCTATATGAAGTATTTTTTAAAAAAATGGGTCTAAATTAAAAAATGGTACCATTATTTTAAAAAAATATTAAGGAAAAGGTAAAATAAGTCATATTTTATTAAAAATTCCCAGAATAACGTTATCCTTAATGCAAATGCTGTATGGTGCATTTTTAATTATAGCTTAAGGAAAGAGTATTTAAATTTTTTAGTGAAATATATGTGTTTTCATAAACACTGCTACACAAAAAAATTATTTCCAAAAAAAATTCTCAAAATCATAAAAAACGACAAAACTATATAAACCGTCAAAAATTTCATTTAAGTTTGTTCTACATTCTTTAAGGTTATAAAACTCTAATTTACAATTTGTGCAGAAGTCTTAAGGATATAGATTTAAATCTTATTAGTCTGGGTTTAAACTGTTTTTGAATTTGTATGTAAATTTCCATACAAAGTGTTATAAAATAAAGAATTTTTAGGAACCTTAACACGTCATTCGATTTCGCTGAAATTTTGTACAGATGTTGGTGTGGTCAGCACGCAACGGTCTAGTCTTGAGGATAACATATAGGACTATGTCTAGTTTTTTCATATGATTTTGAATCAGCCTATTGTATATATTATCATTATAAAGTTTAAAGGGGAAAAATCACTCTTGCAACTAGCAAATATTAGTACCAGAGTTGATTTTTTGCGCTACAATTGTGGCATCATACAAATACTGAATTGCTTTTAAAACTCTTAGACGGCAGATTGAAATCAATGGTGAAAATACTATGGTTAACTAGCTACTATGCTAAAACACATGCTAGCAAGCAGCTCGTAGTATGTGATGCATAACCGACACCCAGGGCTGGACTAAGTAACCTGGGCAATTGCCTAGCATCCAGCAGGAGGTCCATTTAGTTGTCGTATGTATTTTCGATCGGACAACTAGTACCTGATGCATAGCGCTCTTAAAAATCGCGAGTAAAATGGGCTAATAAATTTTGAATTCCATCACTTTTAAGTGCTAGAGTCAATCAATATCTTTTGTATAATGTGGGTAGTGGAAATCTGCGCTCACAAGGCTAATGAGCTCATAGGTCGAACTTTTTATTGTTTGGATGCAACTATAACGTGTTTGTAGCTTGTCGCAAATGTAGTATAATTGTGTCCAAACACATTGTTTTGCTATTCACTATAACATGTTTGAGACACAATAATTAAAAGGTTATAATATATATATTTTTGTTCGCCTGACTCCATGTTTGTTCGTAAGTGACAGCACACTCGAAATTGAGAAACCAAAATTTGTTCTGAATAGTTTTATGTTTTCATTCGACTTGAAACGACAAGATTGTGAAACCCAAATCAACTTTCGTTTGTTTGGAACACGAACGAAGCAAATGGCCAATTTGACATTTATGAAGTGGCAGATATTATAAGTTAAAGGTTATAAATTTTATTTACAGTTGAAGAAAATAGGGAAATATTAAAATCTTTCTTCCAACGTTTCACAAATACCCAATCTTGATTTAAATGGAATTTAAATCCAGGATGATTGTCATTTAGTACAAAGATTTTTTGGGTTCGTTTAAATTGAGCTTTTCAATGACGAAGGTAAGAAATCTAAGAAATAAATTCGATAGAAATGTAGTGCCATCAACGTCCTTATTGGACCCTAATCCGATGTGTACGTCAAATTGAAACAACAAAATTAATCATTTGTACTGTGACATATATAAATGAAAACTCTACATTTTTAAGAAAATTGTTCTAACAGGTCAATGTAATAAAAAAAAAATGTAAACTGTGGCTAGTAATAAGCCCAGAATTTAAAAAAATTAGTAATAACGTCGTCATAAACGTCTTCGCCATCAATCTCAACCACTCGGCATTTTACGCACCAGCATGATAATTATTTTGCACAAAGATCTCGGATTATTCGCTTACAAGTAGTGTATTCAAAACCGAAACCAGTTAACCGCACGTCGGTTTTTTAAAAATTGCTATATTCGAAGAACCGCTGTCACCGGTTATTTCAAGTTGATTAACCGGTTTTTTCGGTTTTTACACAACTGATATGACAACGCAGAATTACAACCTAAACCTAAGCAAACCCTAAATAAAGGATGGACCGTGTAAGATTTGGAATTTTAATCCCCTGTTATTTCGAAGAAGATGGCCAATTTGACATTTACGAAGTGACAGATTGTCAGTTAAAGATTAAAATTTTAAGAAAACAATTGGGAAATATTAAAAATTTTTTCGAAGGTGCTGAGGTCTCAACTCAAACTGTAAGAAATCTACGAAATAAATTCGGTAAAAATAGAGTGTCGTCAACGCAGTTTGTGGATCAATTTGTGAAGCGAGGTCGCCAATCAGGCCCTTATTGGACAAAAGAACTCGTGTACGTGCTCGTCCAGTGCATTCAGTTGAATTCATTGTCGCTGTAGCTGAAAATGTGATCGAACAGCCATTAACATCAACTAGCCACCGTTCGCAGCAATTGAACATTTCTCTCCCTGCATTGCGCAGAATTGTGCAGATTTTGAATTTTGCAGAACAAGGGTTTTTATGGCTTGTACTCGGTAGTCGATCATAAACTTCTAAAACATTGAATCAAAAATAAACGATGTTTATAAAAACCATAGTTTTCCATTTTGTCATAAAAATCGAAACTGGTTATTAACCGGTTTCTACATGTCGGTTTAACCTAAAACCGATTCCGGGAAAAACGGAAAATTCGAAGAAACCGAAACCCGACATTTTCGATAAACCGGGTTTTTGAATACACTATTTACAAGGTCTAATTGACTCAACAATTGAAGGCAAATTGCCATCAACTTCGTTACGGCTTCTCAGTTTGGGCCTTACAGAAGCTCCAGTTGGACATCGAATTTGGACGAAACCCGGTCTTTTCTGACGAGGAGCATTTCCATCTCGGTGGCTATGACAACAAACAACATTGCTGCATTTGGGGATCAGAAAACTTGTTCGTCTTTGTCTAGAAGCCAATGCCAATGAGTAACAGTTTGATGCGGATTTTGGAGTGTTGGCATCATTGGCCCTTTTTTTCAAAAATGCTGCTTGAAACGCACTTTACTCAACGGCGACGGCTACCGAGCCATGATTACGGACATGGGATGCAATGAAATACGTGAACTTGGATAACTTTTAGTTGCAGCAAGCTGGCGTACCATGCCACACAGCTCATCAAACTATCGATTATTAGAGCGCACTAGAACCAGAAACATCCTTGAAATTAATCCAGATTTAGCTATGTTTCTAATACATATAAATACGTAATATGTTTGAAAATAAACTGCTCTGGTATTGTGAAAAATGTAGTGACAAGTTGTTTCCAAAACGCATTCAACTCTTGCCATTTCCCCAAAAAACGAAGGATTTCAACCGTTTCTATTTTACTTTGATCACACAATACTTCTTCCAAAAATCATATTGTTTTTTTATTGTACATGATTCGATTTGAAGTTATTTCTTAGAAAAATATTTTTATACTTCTCATGAGCTACCTAGATCACACCCCCTGATCTGGAATTTGAAAAAATGTAAACAGTTGGCACCAGGATTTGAACTCACGTTGGCGGACCATCGTTTCGAAGATTGTGACTCTTCTCATCAGAGCCTTAGCGTTCTAGGACAATGAACGTCTTGTTCACATTGTAACTAATTGCAGTTGCCGTCATCGTATTGTTTTTCATTTAGCCAAGATATTGACAAATAATTGAAAAAAAAAACAAGGTAAAATTTAAAAAAAATATTTTCCAAAATATCTCGAGAACAATAATAGTGCAAATCTAAACCTGACAGCTCGTTTTTGTAGGGTTTTAGTAGCGATACAAAAGCGTAAAAAGTATTTTCAAAAAACATAAAGTTCAAACTGAAGCGGCTCCAGTGGGGTCTGTGACATTCCAATATATAATTTTCTCTAGCATAAAACCTCAGCCCTGCCCATGTAAAACCTTATCTTTATTTAAGAACATGATTTTGATTTGAATCTTGCAGTATTCGTAACGTATTTTGTGTCCATGTTTCTTAATTCCAACAAAATATAAGTACAGTCACTTACTTTGGCTTGTGCGAATATGATTTCTGTATACTGTTTTCGGGTTTCGTTTAACATGTGTCAGCAGTTACGTTTATTAACCAAACTCGTATATTTATTAAACCAATATATTATTGGATTATTTCTAACTTTGCTAGGGAATTTTGCTATTGTTTTCCGCCTTTGGTTTGTTTTGCACTTGAATTTGTTTGTTTTTATGAATTCGTTGTTGATTTACCTTCAGATTTCCATATATATTCGCCGCAATAAACAATGTTCCATTTGTGGCGGAGATTGGTGGATATGTATATTTTTCTTGAATGTGGTCGCTTATTAACTCCCTTTTCTATTTGTATCGCCAGGATAATAAGTTATAAATGATAATTTACAGCCGTAGAAATTATATTCGACATGCAATTGTCAATTTCAAAAGTTCTTTGAAATAAGTTTTTATTTTATTAGTTTTACAGCACTAGATTAATTTTTTGAATTATAATGTTTTGGTTATAAAACTTGGAACATCTCAGATTATTGCCCGGTTTTGGAAAAAACGCCCGAGGCAAAAGTAAACAACTCTTGCGGTTATTTATCACCGAAAGTAAATTGATTTTGGAAAAACAATTGATTTTGTGTTAGTGTGCCATACAAGTCCATATATACAGACGAATGTAAACTTTTTGTACAATCCATCGACTTTGTTGAAAAATGTTTATAAAATATTTTCCCTTTTGAACGTTGAAAAATCTGTTGTTGTGTTTTGGTTACTGATGTTTAATGTCAGAAAACTTCAGAGTATTTTTTTTTAGCAACGAACAGATTGAAGTGGTTTTCAAAATTTTAAAATATGTATATCCCCATTAGGATAAAGCTAACAAGGGATTCAACATAACTTTTGGTTTCAGTTATTTCAATAGAATACTACTGACGCAGTTCATAAAGAGCGAGGAAACGTGGCGCAGAAGAACAAACGATGGCTTTCATGGTGACACTGAGGTTAGTGGACACAGTTGTAACGAAAATTTGTCACACGCGATAGAGGAGTATTACAATTGAATGTGCAATAAGGGAGGGAGTAAAGCTTCGTGAACGTGGTTCTTGCCATAGCCTGTCTGCAAGTATTGTACATCAGTGTTGCCAACTCTGCAGGAACAAAACTAATCGACCAAGTACCCAAAAAGTGGTAAAATGTGTCAAATGACGAAAACGACCAGAAAGATACCAAAAGTGATAAAATGTGCTAAATCAATCAAATAAAGGGTTTCTAATAGACATGGGTAAATGTTGGTATATCAAGGCGGTTATGATGTTTTATCTTTTGTTAATTGGCCTGATTTTATACTTTTTAGACAACAAATACAATCACCATGGCAAGTGCAATTGATAAATTTTTAGAATTAAAAGGGGTGTCCCTTTCTGGCAACATTGAGCGTTGCACCCATTTTGCGACGAGACCTATTTTTGGATGAACAGATACACCAGCAAAATTGCTGCATCTGGGACGATATCACTCCATACGAGTCCCACCAGGTGGTAGTGCATTCACAGAAATTGATTGATGTGGATTGCGGACTGTCCCCATAATCGGTCCGTACTTCTACAAAAATGATTATGTCAATGATATAACCGACCGCGATATCGGTACCCACCGATGATAACCTATTTATTTTGACCAAAATTGATTGATATGGATATGAAAGTTATGTGGTACCAACTTGACCTGTTACGCGCCACAAAGCTGATATCAAAAACGACATATATCTCACGCAAAAGCGACGATAACTCACGCAAAAGCGACGTGAACAGGCCACCGACATCATGCAATTTGACACGGGCATGCCTTTTCTTGTGGGATTTCCTTTAGCCGCAATTGTATTCCAATATGACTCAAACGACTAGTGGCCTCAAAGTCGCTATAGCCCATACAACCTTCAAATTCAGTCTGATCTATAGGCAAGAGTTATCGAAAGAGTTACCTCTCAGATGCGCGCCACTCAACGAAGCCGCGACTGTCATTTAAACGATGTCATATTCCCCTCACATTGTTAGTAAATGGCATCTGTGGTTGTACCAACTACAGGCTGTTGAATGATTCCATTGCTTCCATATTTGAGTACTTCGGTTAGGTTGGTTGGTTTACGTGGCTACTAAGATACTATTTTGCATCAATTAGTGCCTAGCGACACCGTTTTCCATACCACACCACTCCGAACAGTCTAATGTACCGTGCCTATATCCATCCTGTTAATCGGAGATACCTCATTAGATCCCCTAGATCTATCTCGTGTATCTTAGTGACGTTGTGCAGGATGAGAGGGCCTGTAGTCATTAGGCGTCTATTCATTAGAGCAGAGCAGATGTTCCACCATCTCCTCCTCTTCTGCGTCTTCGCAGGCACGGCAGGGGTCATTATATGGAAGATTCAGCCATCTTGCGTGATTAGCGATTGGCCAGTGCCCGGTCAGCACGGCAATTAGCCTTGATATCTTCCCCCGATTTTGGCTAATCAGGGAGATAAACCGGTGAATGTTACGAGTATATTCTGGCCACGTGTTTCTGGATATGCGGTACGTTACCGTCATACCCCATCTTGCCATTTCTCGTTCAAGGTAATACAGGCAAAATATCTCTTTTGACCGACCCCATAGGCGGTGCGACTGACACCATATGAAGTTCGGTGGAAGAGGATCTTGCCCTGGCTAGTTCGTCTGCCCTTTCGTTCCCAAGGAGACCCTTATTTCCAGGTATCCAAGTAAGAACCACATTGGCCAGCCGACCTAGCTCGACAAGTTTTTCCCTACATTCACTAACGAGTTTAGTTGCAGTGTTGTTAGATTTAAGTGATAGGAGAGCCGCTTGTTCTTGTTGTATAAGTTCGACGCAGGCTTTTTTGATGGCCAGTACCTCCGCTTGGAAAACGCTGCACTTGTCTGGGAGTTTGCGCGATAAGTTGAGACTTACCTCTTCAGAGAAGAGACCCGAGCCCGTAAATACCTTGGTGTCAAAACCTGTCATTGGTTCCTGTCTATCACACTCTATTCTTCTGGGAAACCTGACATCGAGTAGGTTATCGAACGTCGATGAGGGGGTTGCAGTAATCGGTGGATATACTGAGTTCTCTTGGGATTATCTATAGTATTCTCGCAGATTCTCGCAGATTATCTGCGTCGCACTTCCAGATTCCAAGAGCATTTATTCGGGTAGCACTCCAGGCCGCACTAGCTATTATGTGAAAGTCAATTGGTATAATATGAATGATAATATGATTAAGGTTTTCAGCTGGACATGTCCTCATTGCCCCTGTTATGCCGATGCAAGCTGATCTCTTTGCTCTATACAACAGTTTCATGGTGGACGTCTTTCCCGGGACAGGCCACCATACTACTGCCCAGTAGGAGAGTATAGGTCTGATTATACTAGTGTACATCCATAGCACCATTTTCGATCGGACACCCCTTCGGCTTTCGAACATTTTCCGACTAGCGTTGTACGCAACGGTTGCTTTATGTTACACTTGAAGCAGAACCGTATGCAGGATTTTATTTCGGGGGGCCCAGATTAACATTTAGGTTAAAAAATAAATTAAATTCAAAAACCACCAATTTAGAGAAATGCGTACATGCCTGGCTTCTAGGATAATAGCGAAAATAGCGGCTTTTGTGCTTTAGAATGGAATTTTATATCTAAGTGTTTTGCAACAATTAAACATTTGCAGTAAATACATTCTGGCTTGGACTCAAGTGTGGTGGGTTTAGTCACTTTTTAAAAAAGGAATCTGCTTCTCCCAAATTGCGGTTTTTTGAGTGTATCTCTCAATAAATCACACAAAAATAGAGCAACATTCCACGTGTGGCCAATGAATACATAAACAGTTTTGAAAATACTTCACCTTTTGTTCGCAGTATAAAGTATAAATATAAATTCACAGTTGTTCAAAACAAAAACTAAACAAAAACTCAAATTCGAGGCATTTTTTCCGCGTTCTGGAAAGAGCCTAGTTGGCATCACTGTTGTACTTGTTAATGTAGATTCTAGTCTCAAATACATATCCTTTTCTCAACTGGCTTTGTGGGGCAATTGGGGGGCAATTAATTTAATTCTATTTATATACTACAAATACAATCAGTCATGAACCGGGGCAAAAGTGAAAGTCACGTTTCGACATTTAAAACTGGCACAAACATTTTATTATAAAAATCCTGAAATTGTTTAAATGGCTGACTAATTGAATCGAGATCATTTAAGTTTATTTCCAACCATATTGGTTTTATAAATAGGATGCAAACACGAACATGTATAAAATGTTATGATTTAAATATCACGTTTTTAGGACAACTACGTGAGGTTCACATTGTTTGTATTTTTATCCTAAAGGAAAATTCTTAGTTTGTATGCACAGATTCGTAAAGCTATAAATAACGACAATGATTGTGATAGGCTTTAATTAAAACTACAGTAATTTTACATCTAGTATACACAGAAGCTCACAGAAGCTCTCCTCGATTCCTTCTAGGGACGTAATGGGAAACCATTTTATACATAGTGGCCATATCTTGATAAGGAAAAGATTTGTTTAAGTATTTTGTGAATTTAAAATTTTTTGTCATAAATTTTAAGAAAAATATAATTCATAAATACTTTAACACCATAACCAACCAATTCCTTGAGATTCCCACCTACTAGGGTTGCGATTCCCTACAAATTTATTATAGGTATACTGAGACACAGATATTCCCAGTCTGTCGCTACGCCCAGCCAGTTGCTACGGATATTGTAATAGAATTTTGTCGGTAGTTGGCCATAAATTTAATTTCTAATAAATACCCACACGTTGTAATATTTCCTGTCATGTACCTACAAATATTTACAAACAGTATTTCATCTTCCGTTTCCTGTCTTTATAATGTCAAGTACTATGTACTTGATAATGTCGGAACATGTATTGTCCTTGGTAGGTCAACAGTTGTTTGGTGGTTATCTTGTTAGACTTAAACTGTATAAAAAAATTGTTATCAAACAAGTATCCTTTGTGAGTATAATTCATTATGTTACGACAGAAAGTTAAAGACCTTATTCCTGTGGCGAGTGATTATGGCAGTAAAGATGAGAAACACATTAAAACGTTGCTTTAAGGTCAACGCATTCGAAATTTATTGCGTAAAAGCATTTAAAGGTAATAAATCAGGGTAGGCCACATCCTCTAATGTGTTTAGGTCTTTTAGGCAATTGTTCGCGAAAGCTGTGAGTGTTAGCTTTTAAAAAAAACCTTGAACATGACAAAGCGAATTGTGGACTAATTGTATCCCGAAACTCCAATAAAAGTGTTAATGACATGTTCTTTGCGAAATCACAACTGGCCCTGAGTTTGTTTGCTATTATTAATATAAGTCTTCGTTTCCTCTTTGTGTAGATAATCTACTATTTGCTCCACTTAATATCTCCACTCCTCATCAAATGACATTCTTCCCAGTGTTACAGAACTAAAGACAATTTAGAAAGGCACGCCTGAATTTGGATTAATCATCTAGCTAGTAGTAATAATGTTTATGGATTGCTCATACAATCACTGCACTTCATGTAATTGATTTTCCGTTTTGCTAACTATTACTTGGAAGGGAAAGAATTATTTCGTTATACCTTCGAAGACAGTCCAATAACTGGAAAATTGGTATTTAAAATTTACCGTTTATCAAAGTCACAATATAGTCGATATATTCCATAGCCTCTTAGCCGCTTCTCTTGAGTTTCCCAAGAATTTTGACGGAATATGATTTAACAAGGTTTTGCAGCCGCCTCTCTGGACCTAATAACCGTTTTCTTGATTAAGATTCGGCAACTGAAAATATTTAGTTTTAAAAAAAATCACTCCTTGTGATTTTCAATTGAGTTTCTAGTAGCTGTTCCAAATTCGCTTCTGCTTCGAAATTAAGTACTTTAAGAAACCCAGAAGCTTCGAAAGAAGCTTCTTTTACACGCCGAAAATGTGAAACTTTTAGGTCATTTGGATGCAAATATAACCTGTGTTTGAGCTTCCCGGAAATATAGTATCGTTCTGTCCAACGGTCGTCGGTGGTGCAATGGTAGTGTGCGCTGTTCTTGTGCATGAGAACTACCTGCTCTGACTACCTTACATTTCCTTCGACGACGGCCACCTCGCTTAGTGATGACGACACTATAAAGAAGAGTATTTAGCCATGAAAAGGATTCTCAAAATACTTTTCGGAATCGGTGTCAAAAACTGTAGGTGCCAATCAATGAGTGTAAAAGTGCACACCTCTGGTTGTGAGATGCTCTCCCTAATTCCTTCATGGGATATAATGGGAAACCATTTATTTGTTTTTTTTTTTTGTATGATTTAACAGGGTTTTGCAAACCGCCTCTCTGGACAGATGTTTTATTGACCCGCATAACTATGCAAATAAAGCAGTAGCACCAATCCCTGTAGTTCTAAAAAAAATGGCATTGACCTAATAACCGTTTTCTCGATTAAGATTCGCCTACTGAAAAATGTACCTTTAAAAAAACACTCCTTGTGATTTACAATTAAGTTTCTAGTAGCTGTTCCAAATTCACTCTGCTTCGGCTTCGAAATTAAGCACTACTTGGAAAGCACTAGCTTTTTACACGTTGGAAACTCATTAATTTGGAATTTGTAATTTGGGTGCAAATTAAGGGTTTTCCAACAAGAGGTGTTATTTTGAATCACCCGGTATTTCGGTAGCTGTCACTTTTGAAGCTTTTATTCTTTGACATTTGACAAGTAGAAACTACGCCATTACTAAAAATTGAACGATACACGCTTCAACAACGCATTGAAATTATTAAAATTCACTACAAAAATTGTGAAAATGTTACAGTCACAGTTTGCAAAACTAAAGCATGTTTGGGTAGTCGTGAAGCACCTTGTCGGATCGCTATACAGAAATTGGTGGAAAAATTGAAGCTGATAGGACGAGTTAGTGATGTGAAGAATAAAATCCGTCCACGTCGCTCAAGAACAACTGAGAATATTAATGCTGTAGCCCAAAGAATTGGAATTTGAGATGATTAATGATTTTTTATGGTCGGAGTTGGATGGTATTGATCTGGACAACGTTTACTTTCAACAAGACGGCGCTACGTGCCACACAAGCAACGAAACCATTGCTCTTTTACGGGAAAAGTTTCCTGACCGTGTTATCTCTCGAAGAGGTGATCACAATTGGCCATCGAGATCTTGTGATTTAACACCTTGCGACTACTTCCTCTGGGGCCACGTGAAAGATAGGGTCTACGCCAACGGCCCAGCGTCGATTCCTCAAAAATAGAATTCGTGAGGCTATCGAGGACATACGGCAGCCACTTTGCGATTTAGTTATCGAAAATTTCATGAAAAGGATATGGTCCTGTAAGCGTGGTCGTGGTGGTCATTTGGCTGATGTTGTTTTTCATTATTAACGGCATACCTTCCTCTTTACTAAGAAATACACATCCGATCATTTATCTCAAAAAATTTAATTTTTCTTTGAATACCAAAATAACACCGCTTATTGTGTGAGCCTGTCGCAAATATAGTATCGTTGTGTCCAAACGCATTGTGTTTGATATTCAATATTACACATTGGAGACACAATTATTAATATGTTAAAATATATGTGTTTGTGATCCAAATATATCTATGTTTGTTTTTCAAATGTAAAAGTAAATTTAACATTTTTATTTGTTTACTTATTGCTTATAAATAATGATTAATATTTTGTAAAATTAATTATAATAAATAACATAAATATAATTTTAAAAAATAATATAAATATAATTATAAAAAATAATATAAATTTCGTAATATAAATCGAAATCTAATTTTCTTTTAAACATTATTAAGATTGGGAGAGAAGACGCTTAAGCTCCACGTAAGTAGCCGCGTGTTTGGAAGAAAATACGCCCATGCTTCCACGTAAGTATACGGAGGCTTGGGAGGAAACACACGAATGCTTCTACGTCAATGCATGGATATTCGGGATGAAACACGCATATTTTTGCAAGTAAACAGGCTAATGTTTGCTATTAAATATAAGTGAGTTTGAGACTTGCAAATATATGAATATTTGGAGAAACAAACGTATACATTCCTGCAGAATGTGTTTGGCAGCTGATGTTATAGAGAACATTTTTTCAGCGCATATCCTCGCAGAGTAAATACGTATGCTTCTACAACACCTCGTTTGCAACTGTTTAGTTTCTCCGTTACACTAGTCAAGTTTCGACCTAGCGACTACATGCCAATTCATATCTCATCATTTCTCGTACAATTTCAGGAGCGAATGATTGGCCTATACGTTAGGAATCGAATTAACCCACAACATCTGAGCAGCATTCAAAACACCTACCTACAGATAAATTAGCCATAATAAAGCAATTCGACAATCCGTTCGGAATCGGAGTAAAACAGCGGACCTTAGGCAGTGGGTGTAAAATTAGAAAACTGGTTGTGAGAAGATCCCCAAGTGCCGTCAAGGGATGTAATGGGTAACAATTTGTTTCTATTATATTAAATACTTCAACTCAAGTAGGTCTAACGAGTGGGTACGAAGCGACTGAATATATACTAACCTCTGGTGAACAGCTGTCGCTTTACTAGCAAGCAGTTATGAAAATCAGGGTTGTATTTAGCTAAAATGGACATATTCATATAAGAGTTAGACAATAGGTAGGAAACTATTATGCATCAGCTCTTGACTAACGTATGACTACGATTTAAACTCATTATGGTAATGTAGTCGTTGTACGCAGTGTTAAACTTTTCGCTAACAGTACGATGGCTGTCTGATATTGAGCCTGCGGAAGAGCTATCAGCTGTAGTTGCGTAGTTAGTTTCAGAGGACTGCTTTAACGTCGAACTGTGGCAGAAGGAAGAGCTATCCTCAGGCAGAATTGTGTATTATTTAAGACCTGACTACTTTGAATGTTTACGCGAAATGCTGTGCAGGCAGAAGGGCACTTCGTCGAAGAGAATTGAGGTTTTACAAAGATGCTCAGATGGGGCATGCCGATATTCTCCTTGAAATGAGTGGATTAAACCCAGGTGGATACGTGGATGACTATACTATGCCAACAGTGGATTTGAAAGAGGGTAGGAGATAATAGTACTAGACTGGTGTATTTAGGCAGATATGATACCCTCCTAACTTGTGGACATATTTATCGTTTTTAATGACTACAAAATGGATATTAGTACAAGAGCGAGATTCATCAGAGACGGCATCCAACTCAACTTCCCTGGAACTGCCTGACAACTGTAGTCTCTTCCAAGAAGAAAACCTTATATTACGGCGGATGCAGAGGAGGAGTTCACCTGTACACAGTGACTTTGTGGTCTGCGTTGATAGTAAAGCGGCAAACAATGCGATCAGGTCAAACTCGTGTAAGTCAAGACTGGCTAAGGAATGTCAGCCACAACACAAACTGAGTCGCCGGCCTTAGTCATATTTTAGGGAACAATTCAGCCGGTTCGCGTGCTAGAAAAGGTTGTAGTACCAAGTAGAATACGTATACCTCTATTAGCCCACCGGTTTCTCTACATGTGTTTTAGGAGTTCAAGGAAAACGCAGCCGATGCTGGATTCGAACGGGATCGAACAGGATAATTCAACTGGTTAAATTGATGAGCGTATTGTGGTTATCACGGGTCACTATGATGTTGAGGAGTTTACCCGTAAATGAGGTACCGGAAGCACCAATAACTGCTGGATTTTTGGAGATGATGACAAAATCTACACCATTAAACCCCTTTCCAGTTCTGCAATGAAAACGGCACCGCTCCATGCATTATTTGATATGAAGCAATCTGCCAATTCTTTTTTTCCATTCTCGGTTTAATTTGTTACTTTCGCTATTAAGTATTCAATTCCCTTAGAGTAAATGCACCTAGAGTAACCACTTCTCTCAGTAAATTTACGATATTAGGGTTGGTTGCGGAAACCAACAAGAAACAACATCGGCATTTCGTTAAAATGTATACTAACAAAAAAATACATCAATAAAGTCCAATAACAGCTTAAATTTCACGGTTCTCAACCAAAACGACATGACAAATTTATAGTTCTTGTAACGCCACCTGGTGTAAGTCAATTTACATCGAATAGCTCTCTATCGCACCGACCTCACCACGAAATGTGTGAAATGAATCGTCAGATGAGACAAATGGCACCTCTAGGTATATAACTACTCTATGTTAATTCGTACATGACAATCTCACTGGGTCAAGCTACTTCCGAGTGTAGAACCAAATATAATTATCCTGGATATATATGCTTGATATGTGTTCTAAACATAACCAAACTAATATTAAAAAATTTAAAATGTATCTTACTCATTTATTATGTAAATATATCTATGAATTTGTCATTAGTGCTGTCAACGAACATTTGTTTTACATTTCAAATTTATAGGTTGTAAGTTCAAATTCGTTTCCAGCTTAAAACATTTGTAGTCACATTTGAACTACACACCCATTCTTTTCAGATATAAAGGTTGGTCCAACTATAACGCACGATGTAAATTGTGAGTCACACCTTAACGTCAAATTGTTGCCCAACTTAATTTGACATTTCTTTGTTACAGTGTTTGACAAATTCAACCATGGAGAGGTACACAATTGCGCAGCGTGTTAAGATTGTTGCATCCTTTTACGAAAATGGGCGTTCAAATCAAAATGCATTTCGTGTACTTCGTGATTTTTTTGGTCAGCATGATAACGGACTTCTTACTTTTACTTTACTTTTATTGAATATTTTACAGCCTCATGAGGTCAGATGTCTTACACATATTAATTAAACAAACAAATTTTCTCGCCAGTTGGTAACACCAATGATAGTGAGGGATTCTTCTGCCTGGTCTTGCCAGCGGAGTCGTGAACCAAGAGAAAGGAAATGGCCAGAAATTGAGGATATTGACCTGGACGATATGTGGTTCCCACGAGATGGTGCCACTTGACACACAGCCAACAAAACAATTCCTCTTTTTCGCGAGAAATTCAATGGCCGTGTTATTTCACTTCGATGGCGATGTTTATTGGCCACTACGATCATGTGATTTGCCACCGTTGGACTTCTTTCTTTGGGGATATTTAAAAGAAAAATTGTACGTCAATAAGCCAAGAACAATTCAATAATAATTCGGCACATTAACGACATTAAACCTCAATTGTCTCAGAGTCATTGAAAATATGGGCAATCGGATAGAGGTATGCCACCGAAGCCGTGGCGAGCATTTGGCCATATTTTGATTCACACATAATTGTCATAGATTCTTCTATCATAATAATAAATATTAACATAATGCCCTGAAAACTTTTTGTTTTATTTACAATTAACATCGTGCGTTTTGGTCGGACCACCCTTTATTCAGTAATAACCTTGTAATGTCAGACAGCAGACGACGAGTACTTGGTACCCGCAATGGCGTTTTTAGAACCATGTTGAGTCGACTCGACTTATTTTTAGTTGACACGCTTTTTCTACACGACTTGCTACGCCTTGATGCAAACAGTTGTGTGTTGATTGATTTGAAAGTTGGTGAAAAGTGAAATATAAAAATAAAAGGGAAAAATATTTAAAATTTCAAATGAAACATAATAAAAGAAGTGGAGAAAACCCCATGCCTTGCGAATATAAAAATCATAAAACTTACTTGATATCTGGTAGGTTAAATATATCTGACCTTTGCCTTATACATTTCCTTTGTATACGAAGACATTTTTTCTGTTCTTCATCACTAGAACTTGAACTTAGGTCAAGAAAATAATACATTAAGGCAAACAAACTGAAGAAAATTTTCTTTACACGATTACACTTTTTGGTAGTAAATTATCGATACACAGGCGTCGCTGGCCGCGACGTCTTACCAGGTACCGATTTTACATTGATGTGACAACGCCGTCGTTAACAGGTGACCACGACTTTGAAACGTCGACGTCTTGGGCGACTACTTACAGGGTAGGGGTGATTAAAAAATGTCCTCTATCACTTGTCGAAACTGATGAAACACTGTTTAATTTCAAAGTCTTTGGCTTTCGTAGGTTATCACATGCGTAATAATGTAATACTCGTAATCAATATATGAGGGAAGATCAATTAATCCTCACAAAATCTAGGAGATCATATCTCTATACTAGTCTTGTAAAAGGATGATACGAAAATCGTGAATTAATCCCAATAGTCGACTATTTTAAGTAACTAGTTTACTACTGGTTTGTATACACAGACTATTTAGAAGAAGTGCCCCTCACGAGCGGAATAAATTGAAAACTAATACACAAATAATGTATATCGACCACGTGATCAGCTCTAGTTAATATCAAGCTGAATATACTTAATTCTATCATATATATTATTATGGTTGCGTCAAACTTTCCGGTATTTAACAGCCAAAAGGATTCAAAAAGCGAAGCCGGAAGCCAACAAAAAATAAACTAATCAATTCTGACACGATACAATTCCAGTTGGCTCACATAGATATTTAGACATTCCCATTTTAAATGGTCAGATGTTAATTATGATAATCATTAACGATTACCTTACGATTATTTATACAGTAGACAATACAAATGGGCACATTTTGTGTTAAGCAACACACAAATGAATCAACTAAAGGCCATCGCATTGATTTTGTTCATGTAACTGACAAGGCCATCAACGCTATAGCTCAGTTATGTAAAGTAAGAATACCCTTAAGCCTTATTAACATTAGTTGGATGTTCTATGACAATATAAGTATAACACTTTACTAATTAACATTTATATTTGTCATAATGATTTGTGATAATATTCACATTCAGAGAAAGAACCACAGTCAAATTCATTATATTTCTCGAACCAAAATAATACGATACGAAATAGCATTTCATTTAATATAAACGACGACATGTAATAGATGTTCATTTCTCTTAAAGTTGTATAAATGCAGACGAGAGAAATATATTATTCGGTGTCAGATTTCCATATTATCACCCAGAAAATTTGGGTGACAAAGTTTGAGTACAACCCATTCTCCAGCTTGATACAAAACTTATTCTCACCTGTAATCAAGTATTCATTAGCAGTAAGAAAATATGATATTCCTGACATTAAAACCGCCATAACTAGTTTAAATACTGAAGTTAGGTCCTTAAACAAAATTTAAATATAAAGTATGAAGCTCCTACATATTTAAAAAGCATTGAGATAGTGTATCGTACATTATATTAGTACATTAAGTACATTACATTAGTACATTAAGTGCATTACATTCATGCACGTGAAGTCAGCATTTTGCGCGGAAAAAATGGTATTAAGGAAATATTTACTACAAAATTCTAAAATTCTTAAACGTAAGTTAAAGCAAAACATAATTTACCTTTGAACATAATTTTTGATAATCCTTCCTTACACCCCGAATAGAAATGGTTCTAAATTTAAATAAAATGCATTCTCCGTTAAGTTTCAAATTCCCAAATGGAGTTCAGTTTCATCCCAAATACAGTTAAAACAAATGAAATCGACGAAAGAATTTCCTTTACCCCCTTCGATTTCGATGAAATTTACTGCAATTGTAGATCTGTATAAGAAAATAAGATGTGCCAATTTCTGGACTTCTGACCGTATTGATTCGCGAACTATGGCGCCTTGAAAAGTGAGAAAAATCGTGAAAATATTCAAATGTGTTTCTGAAGAAATAGTTATAACTCTGAAACTACTTGTAATAAAAATCGTATTATGGTCTTATTTTGTAGGTATTTAAAGGCCCTTTAAAATGTTACACAACTTATATTTTATTCTTGAAAGGTCAAAGGTCATTTCGCATGACCTAAAATTCGGGAATATATATCACAGAAAGCGAAATTTTTAAAATTCTGCAAAAAAATATATGCTGGTTCCTAACCGTTTCCTGTACGCGTATGCAAAATTTCAAGAGGGCGTTTTTTCAAAGTCCAGAGATATTAAAGAAAATGTGATTCTATGTGCAACATTTTTAATTTTTTACTCCTCGAAAAAAAATTACAAAATATCATTTTCGATTTTGATGAAATTTGGCGCGTATGTAGTTCTGTGTAAAAAAAATAAGATATGATATACACCACAAAATGCTTGTGGAGAAATGACAATTGAGAAGCGGAAATGCGAGGTATTACAAAAATAAACCAGCAAAAAGAACTTCTGAGGTAGTCTATATGCACACAACCATACATTCTTCTAGCATTCTAGCAGGCATACATACAGACCTTCTTTACTCCTTCGCTTAGAATGTCGAAAATTTCAACACATTCACTTATTAATGAAGGCCTACAAACTCACATCATTTAAGCGTTTAAAAAGTTCCAAAAGATACGAGTATACAAACTTCATAAAGGAGAACTGTCAGAATGTCTACTGATGAAACACAAACTATTTGCTTCCACACGCAAAAAAAAAAACCTGTTACAGATTGTTTGGCACAAAATTATTTATATTGCCCCAAAAAATGTGACTTGTTACTTAAAGTTGCGCACAAAAGTTGATATGTTCCCCGCATGTAAAAACGTCTATTGCTAAATTTAAAGAAAAACCTTTAAAATTGCGATTAACATAACATATTTCTGTTTAAGCATAATTATGTTCATTTTATTACACTGTGTAACAAAATTAAACTTTTTCGAAAAGTACAAGATTCTCACAACGGATACTGGTACAAAGGAAAGAAATACACATGTATCGGTGTTTTGAAAGTTTACGACTGAATTATTGAAGTAAAACTTCTTTACGCATGCTTGACTTGGGGAGTAATCTGGTGAATGCGTTTCGAAAAGAAGCGAACGAAACTCTATTTTGCTAAGCTTTGTTTTGAATTTATTAATGCTGTTAAACGAACAAGTGTATATAAGTTCACACGGGTGTGTGTGTATGATGGCACTTGCTGCTATAGCAAACGCAAAAAGTAACAGCCCAATGTGCACAAAAACGGATGCGGATCCGTAATAGACTTACAAAAAGGAATCAGTGCAATCACGAATTTACGGATCCGTAAAAAATTTAAAAAAGGAATCAGTGTTATTGCGAATTTTCGGATCTGTTGCGGATCCGTAACAAATTTAACAAAGGAATCAATATATAAAAATACTTTTATTTCTTTTAGTTGCATTCCACAGGAAG
The DNA here is from genome assembly GCA_963931995.1 of Phaonia tiefii. Lineage (NCBI taxonomy): Eukaryota > Metazoa > Arthropoda > Insecta > Diptera > Muscidae > Phaonia > Phaonia tiefii. The sequence goes on along the minus strand of OZ008370.1, from coordinate 96,860,780 downwards.
TTTGGCAACGAACCAATTTCGGTGGCGGAGGAAGTTGCAAAACAAATTTTCCACTACGCTCATGATAGAATTCAAAAACAAAAAAAATAAATTAACATTCTAACCCACGATCTCGAAAGAAAACCTAAGCGAATGAAAGCCAGTAACTCACGTTGTAATTGATTTTGTAAATTCAAAAACAAATGCAAAGTGAGTGACAGGCTCGTTCGCTTATGTTTCCTTTCGAGATCGTGGGTTAGGCTGTTAATTTATTTGTTTTGTAATCAAAATTTTATTTCAATTGATTTTTACTTTTATATTTTAATTTTAAATGAAGTTAATTTTTTTTTTTGCTTTTTACTTTAATTTAGTACGAAATGACTGAATTAATACAATAATAGTACAAAAATTAAAATTAAAAAAAAAATTTAACTACAAATTTATTACAATCCGTTTTATTAAAAAAAACGGGTCCGCAACCGATCCGAATATGAAGTCCGAAACGAATCCCAAAAACGGACAAAAAATCCTTTTTTTGGATCCGTTTTTTTGTGAGGAATTTCTCCCGCTCGCGGATCCGAAACTGATCCGTAACGCCTTCCGCTACAGATATGTTTTATTAAAATACACGGGTCCGCCACGGATCCTAATATGATGTCCATAACGAGTCCGTAACGGATCCGAAAAACTGACATAAAATCCATTTTTGGATCCGTTTTTTTGGGAGGAATTTCTCCCGCTTGCGGATCCGAAACGGATCCGTAACTGATTCCGTTACGGATACAAAGTACGAAGAAGTGGATCCGTTATGGATTCGAAACGGATCCGTTTGGCATACTGGGAAACGTCATTTCACACATACACAAATCCACAAACCAAACGCACAACAAATGGATACCAATCAAAAGCAAAAAGCAACAAAACTGTCTGAATCACACTGTAGAAGCAAGAGAGAGAAGTGCGCGCTCACATTTTCTTGCGAACGATGATTTCTTAATTATTTCGTAATTTCATTTCGTTGTTAAACAATTTTATAAATTAATATTTTGTTCAATACATTAAATATCACAGTGATCATTTTGTCAGGCTCATATCATATCAGGCTCATATCTGTTAGGCCCGTTCGGAATTTCGATTTACTCTCTGAGGGAAAGTTATACCTCTTGTCATAAAGAACATATATAAAGAACATATAATACATATACATATATAAGAAAATATAAAATCAAAAAAACTTCATCTTCAAGGTCAAAAAAAAACTTTAAAAAATTCAATTTTTGTTTTACCTTTTCCCCCTGTTCAGGACCATAGGTAGCAAACCGCTCAAAATGCAACGAAACAATCAACTACAAAAATGTACCTAAGATCTCAATAAACAACTTTCTAGAACATATGAACTTCCTAGGAATGATTCTTAATACCGTTTACTTCAACATTGAGATACTATGCTATTTCCCTGACCGCAGCAGCACAGGAACAGCAGTAAGTTCAGCACACGTGTAGGTGTTATACAATGTGTTTATGTACTTGGTAGTTTTAGTTTTTAATTTGACATAGGACCCAGTCAAACAATTGTTTTGTTCCTAATCAATTTTGTTAAAATAATGTTTATTCTATTTTCAACCTTCAAACAATAAATATTGTTCCTTCCTTTTTTAATTAAAATATTATAAATTTTATTGAGCAATCACTACAACTGGCGATCCTGCCAGGAGCCATTGACGACCAACTAGGTATTACTGGCAATATATACATTTATATAGTGGCAATATATAAATGCAGGACAAGAATTACCGTAAGCAAAGAATCCAGATTTTAAATCCATAACCCCAACATCGATGAACGAAGCTGATTTAGGATAAGGTTACGAAGCTCTATTTTTGCATTCCTCTCCTCTGCAATATTGATTTATTGGAATACATTGGATTTATTGGAATACAAATTTCCAGCTGAAGAGTTCAAATAATTTCTACAAGCCTAAGAATATTCTAAGGGAATCAAGCAGGTCAAACATCTGAGGGAGCCTAATCAAAGTTAACGTTCAAATTGATATCTAAGATCCTGTAAGTTATCATTTACCAATCGGACTTAGAAAATATAACAGATTTAAGTTAGTAATTAAGTAATTTACGTTAAATTTAAATAAGTTTTTAGTGTCAAAGTTATTGTAGGGAGTAGCTGTAAACCCCCCTCCTGCGAATATGGTTATGCGGTCGCCAACACATTCGGCGATACAAGCGAACTTTTCGCAATCAATTACAGAAAATAACACCGAAAACTGTAATATGCAGGCTTCAGGTCAGCAAATTCAACAAGTCTGTAATCCTCCTACCGGTTTTAATGCAAACGAACCACATATAAACGCGGAAATTGCTTCCGTGTCTGTAAAGCTTCCCCAGTTTTGGACTAACTGTCCAGAAGCTTGGTTTGTTCACGTAGAAATGCAATTTGCAACAAAAGGGATCACCCGAGGTACGACAAAGTTTGAACACGTTGTTACATCGCTACCCCAGGAAGTTATCATGACAGTTCTGGATATCGTCCAAAAACCAGTATGTAGTAGCTCATATGAAGATTTAAAGAAGTGTTTAATCGAACGTCACTCCATGAGTGAAAATAGAAGATTAGATAAAGTACTATCGGAAGCAGAGATTGGCGATCGACGACCTTCCGAATTTTATCGATCATTATCATTACTCGCAGGTTCAAATTTTAGCAGAGACGTTTTAATTAAACTGTGGCTTAGAAAGTTGCCAAAGAGTCTAAACGTTGCATTAACTGGCGCGAATGTGTCTGACCATGACGAACAACTTAAGCTGGGTGATAGAATTTGGGATGTATTACACGGAGATGAAATTGCTGAAATTAAGGGAAATTCTTTAGAATCGACACAAACGATTTCATCAAACTTTGGGAAAATAGTCGAAAATCTTGTGCTAGCTACGACGAATATATGCGAAAGTGTAAAGACCCTTTCAATAGAAGTATCTTCTTTAAGACGACGAATTGACGAGGAACCATATACGTCACGAAGAAGATTTGGCCCAAACAGGTCTCGATCCCGAAATAGATCGAACAGCAGAACCTGGCTATGTAGGTTCCACTATAGATTTGGCAATAGGGCCAATAAATGTGAACAGCCATGTTCGTTTACCGAAACTGGTGGACAGTCGACAAACTAAAGAGTACCATTGTAGCAGCGACGGACAATGGGTACATGACTTCTACAACTCGTCGCCTCTTCATATACGACAAGGTCAATAAATTAAAATTTTTAGTTGACAGTGGAGCGGATATTTCTGTATTACCCTCTACAAAGTTTAAGAATTTCAAGACTGAATCTGATGTGGTTTTGACGGCGGCTAACGGTTCTACGATCAAAACTTACGGGCGGAAAATGTTGAATATTAATCTCGGATTACGACGTGATTTTCCTTTTGTGTTTACTATTGCGAACATCTCAAAACCTATTATAGGTGCTGATTTTTTACACAAGTATGGTTTACTTGTGGACATTAAAAACCAGACTTTAGTTGACCCTCTTACTAAATTATCGAGCAACGTACGTTCACAAGTTTGCGACTTGTCTCTTCCGAAAATATTTATAGTTGATAACCAGTTTACGGAATTGCTAAGGCGATATCCAAAACTAACAGCCGAACCAGATTACTCAAAACCCGTTAAACACTCAACCGTGCATAAACTATCAACGAATGGGCCCCTTCCTTTTGTTAAGCCACGACGTTTAGACCCCATTAAATATAAAGCAGCTAAAACAGAGTTTGATTTTTTAGTGAAGTCGGGCATTTGCAGACCTTCGAATTCGTGCGCCTCGTCGGCGCTGCATTTGGTTCCGAAGAAGAATTCTGACGATTGGCGTCCATGTGGCGATTTTAGGCGTTTAAATTGTGTCACTGTTCCGGACAGATATCCGTTACCGCATATTCACGATTCAAACATAAATATGAGAAACAAACGGATATTTTCCAAGTTGGATTTGGTACGCGCGTATCATCAAATACCAATGGCGGAGGAAGATATATTTAAGACAGCGATAACCACACCGTTTGGAATGTTCGAATTTGTTCGAATGCCGTTTGGACTAAGAAACTCGGCCCAAACGTTTCAGAGGTTCATCAACGAAGTTTTTAGTGGTTTGGATTTCACTTTTGTCTACATTCACGATGTACTTGTCGCCAGCGACAATTTAGAAGAACATTTGCACCATTTAGATATTGTTTTTAGACGTTTGGAGGATTATGGGTTAAACATTAAGCCAGGTAAATGCGTGTTCGGAGTTTCAAATGTTGACTTCTTGGGACATAATATATCCGAGCAAGGGATTTGTCCATCGGAGGATAAAGTTGCCGATATTCGGAGGTTCGAGAGACCAACGTCAGTTAAACTTCTCCAGAAGTTTATAGGGATGGTGAACTACTATCACAGATACATACCCAAGTTAGCGGAATTGTCTGCTCCGATTTATGAAATCGTAACACACTCATTAAAAAGTAGGATTAAAACATTAGAATGGAATAACGAAGCGATTTCGGCTTTTGAGCAAATTAAAACTTGTTTTGCTTCAAGAGTGCTATTGAATCATTTTGCCAACGATTGCAAGTTAACATTGACAGTAGATGCCTCGAATGTAGCGGTCGGCGGTGTATTACACCAGGTTCGTGGCAAAATGTCCGAACCTTTAGCCTTCTTTTCAAGGAAACTGTCTAGTGCTGAGCGAAAATACAGTACATTTGACCGGGAGTTACTCGCAATTTTTCTGAATGTGAAACATTTCAGATACATGTTGGAAGGGAGAATATTTACAATATATACGGATCATATGCCATTAGCATTTGCGTTAGACTCGAAAACGGAAAGAAGCCCCAGGCAAACCAGGCACCTGGAGTATATATCACAGTTTACAAGTGACATCCAACATATTAAGGGTGATTCCAATATAGTCGCAGATACGCTTTCACGTTCGTGGGAGGTCGATGCGTTGCAAGGTTCTAATATAAATTTGAAAATACTAAAGGAAAAGCAGGAAAGTGATTCAGAGCTAAGATCCATTTTGCAGAATATTGACGTACATTTAAATCTAAAATTGGTTAAGATGGGGGCATTAGATGGCGAGTTGTGGTGCGAGGTATCGTTGGGAAACCCAAGGCCTTTTGTACCGAAAGATTTACGGAAAGAGGTGTTCAAAAAATTACATTCAATATCACACCCAGGTATCAGAGCCACGCGCCGTCTGATTACCAGAAGATATTATTGGCCAGACATGAACAAAGAATTAAATGATTGGGCGAGAAGTTGTATTAATTGCCAAAAGTCAAAGGTCAGTCGGCACACGAAATCGCCGATCGTAAAAATAGACATTCCACAGGGTAGATTTGAGCATTTACATTTGGATATAGTCGGACCTCTTCCCCCTTCACGTGGCCATCGGTATATCTTAACTGTTATTGACAGATTCACACGTTGGCCAGAGGCATACCCTCTTAGGGACATTACTGCATTGACGATTGCGAAAACGTTCTTTTACAATTATGTCTGTCGTTTTGGTGTGCCGCGCTAACTTTGACAACCGATCGTGGAGCTCAGTTTACATCGAGCATGTTTTCAGAGTTGGCTAAGCTGATGGGTAGCCATAAAATAACGACAACCGCATATCACCCACAGGCCAATGGAATGGTCGAACGTTTCCACAGACAGTTAAAAGCGTCTTTATTGACCCAGGATCAATGCCAGAATTGGCATGAGTTGCTTCCTGTAGTGCTGCTTGGCCTCAGATCAGTGTTCAAGGAGGACTTGCAAGCTACTCCCGCGGAAATGGTTTATGGACAATCTGTGCGGTTACCGGGGGAAATTGTCGTTTCGGGTTCATCGGTTACAAATTATACATTTCTGGATAAATTAAAAGATCACTTTAAGTGTGTTCGTTCATATTTGTCTCATCACGGTAATACAGATAAGGATGTCTACATCCCAAAGGATCTCTTTAGTTGCAAATATGTATTTCTGCGGGTGGGGGAAAAGCGTGCGTTACAACATCCCTATCAGGGGCCATACGAAGTAATCGAAAAATGCGACAAACATTTTAAAATTCACATGGATGGCAGGATAACTACTGTTTCGATTGACAGGCTGAAGCCTGCATATTTTGAGAAAGCTGCTGACAAGGGCTTCGATATTACGCGGAATGCAACCAAACGGGTCACTTTTAATATTCTTGACATCAATGCTCCGGGAGGGGGAGTATTGTAGGTGTTATACAATGTGCTTATGTACTTGGTAGTTTTAGTTTTTAATTTGACATAGAACCCAGTCAAACAATTGTTTTGTTCCTAATCAATTTTGTTAAAATAATGTTTATTCTATTTTCAACCTTCAAACAATAAATATTGTTCCTTCCTTTTTTAATTAAAATATTATAAATTTTATTGAGCAATCACTACACACGCAACAAGAGACGCAGAACACAATATAAAAGCGCCACGACGCTCACAACGAGGCATTACACAGCGCGACGTCAACGAGAACTCAGCGGTGAAAGTTATAGAGAAAGTGCTACAGCATAATTAGCACACAACATTGGCAACTGACAATTTCAATATGCCGTGTGAAAATATTGATTTATTCAGAAAAAAAATGTTACAACATTTCAAAAGGCAAAGTATCTTTTAAGTAATGAATTCAAGAGAGCATATAAGTTGTTTTTCGAAGAAGAAGTCTTGACCCGTGAAAATTACCAATACCTAATACAGTGTGCCGCCAATGTTATAACAATCTCATAGCATGGTTGAGTAGAGGCAAGCATAGTATGAAGTATTGCAAACGGCAAACTGAATTTCAGAGCCTCTACACTCTAAATGATGACAGCTCGTTCGCTTACCGCAACGATGTAAAAGCTTTGGTGGTACAAATGGGAATGAACTACATCGCTAGTGAGTGGAGATTATTTATTGATGGTTCTGGTTCAAGCTTGAAAGCAGTGTTGTTGCATGTGTCGAACCGAAAACCTTTCATTGCGCTAGAAATGGGTATTAACATGAAAGAAAGCTATGAAACATTGAAATATATAATGGAAAAAATCAAATACTACGAAAATTAATGGAAGATTTGCTGTGATTTGAAGGTCATCAACATTTTACAAGGATTCATCGATAAGGGCGGCTTTCCAAAATTCTTTTGGGATTCGCGCTCACCTCTGAATCAATACCAATGTAATTCGTGGTGGCCAAGAGGGAGTGTGGAGGAACAAATGAAACAACAGAAACTGAGGAATGCACCTTTAATAGACAATACTCAAGACATCTTGCTGCCACCGCTCCACATAAAATTGGGAATTGTTAAACTATTCATCGAAGTGGCCCTTGTAAATTGCCCAAACGCATTCGACTATTTGAAAAGCGTTTTCCCAAAGCGTAGCGATGACAAAATTAAAAAAGGTATTGTAGTAAATTTAAAATGAATTTTTGTTCACCTCATTGTACTATTTTCACTTTGTTAATGTTTTCTTTTCTGTCTTTATTTTTTGTCTTCATTTAACAGGCGTACTTAATGGCCCTGACATTAGAAAGCTATTCAAGAGCAACTTTGAATCATCGCTTCATGATTATAATCATTCAATGGCATGGATTTACCTTCAGCGTGTATGCACCAGAGTCTTGGAAGGAGATCGAGACGCGGAACCGGAACCGGAAGCAATAGAATTGGAGAAATGAAATGCTGTATTATTTCGAGAAAATCGGTACATCTATGACAATAAAGCTGCATTTTCTTCATTTTCATTTTGACGATTTTATCAAAGAACTCCCTACCGAATCCGATGAGCAATGAGAACGGTTCCCATGGAAAAGGGTACAAAGGCAAAAAACTCGAATCGTTGCTTGCAGAGGTAATATCATTCCTTTTTTGATTTCTTTTCTAATTCATTTCAGGTATGTTGGTGGAGTCACAGGATCATCATACTGGAGTATAATAATGAAGTATTTGAAGAAGAAAAATCTGATGATGGAGGGCAGTCTGTAAGCACCGTACCTGTGGACGCCATAAGTTCTGAATCAGAGTCAGATTCGGACGACGATTTCGATACACATCTTAAGGATTTGCGATTTGCAAGTCCAGGGCCATCAACATTATAAACAAAATACGAAATAAAAATATAGCAATAGATAGCATAGTATCTCAATGTTGAAGTAAAGAAAAAACAAATGAAATTAAAAAATTTTGGGGAATTTTTCACTTTTGAGGCTACCTAACCTAAGCGGTGTTAAGAATCATTCCTAGGAAGTTCATATGTTCTACCTTACTGAGATCGTACGTACAATTTTGTAGTTAATTGTTTCCTTGAAATTTGAACTGTTTCCTATCTATGGACCTGAACAGGGGAATAAAGGAAAATAAATCTAATTGTTTAAAGGTTTTTCCGATTTTGAACTTGAAGATGAAGTTTTTTTGATTTCATATGTTCACAATTTTTTGTCTTTTAAGACAAGAGCTACAAATTTGCCTCAGACAGTAAAGCAAAATTCTTAACGGTTTGCAAGTTATGAGCCTGACAAAATTATCACTTTTTTGCATAAATGATACCGAGGCCTCAAATCTTTGGGGGCCCATAAAAAGAATGCATGGCTTTGGGCAAAACTGGGAGACACAGGTCTTTTTTTTTTGTGGCTTTTATCACGTAGTGGTGTCCGTATATGATTATATTCCCATGACTTACAAAATTACACACAGTGTATTCTACGTTTGAAGTGAAGAAAATTGTAAATTCAAAAATATTAATTTCTCGTATTTGTAGAAAATTATTATATGTAAATGTATATATTATACAAATATAAACATATATATGTACATACATATAGATGGAGCTAAATAAGTTTTACTTCAGTCGTGTGGTCTAAAGCGAACCACACACTGGTCAATCGTGAGCATGAACAGCAGCTATCGTTTATGTTTGTTGTCGGTTTACCGCCCTTCTTGATACCAAACACGAACGTAATCGAAGTTGTTCACATCACTACCATGTTCACAAAATTTTTGGTAATATTTGTTTTCAAATTCATCAGCCAGATAAAAAGTTATCGACCAAGCTCATGTTCATGAATAACAAGTCTGTGGTTCGCTTTAAGCACACTCCTACTTTTCGTGAAATTGTTCGCTTTTTGCACATTCTTATGATGAATCAGCATAAAAAACCATGTTATCCTTACATTTTAGGTATAGAATGTGTTCAGAAAATTTATGTAAACATTTATGTGAAATACTCTACCTCTCTACCGCCTCGATATGTAGGTCTTTTTTTTGGGCAAAAGGGAAAAACACTCCTAAAACAGGGTTGTAACGGGTTAGAATGTACTACAAAAATATTTCTCATAAAATGCTAGTATAAGTTTCTTAACACACCAAAGTCCAAAACTCAACTTGAATGTGAAAAATAAGTCAAAACTGAAACCCCATTTAAGGGTTAATTTCGTACTTATTTCGACTTGGAGCTAAAGTGTCACACAAAAAAGAATTCTAGGGGATTAGCGTGTATTGGAAAAATATTCAATGTAAAATGTCACTATAAGTAACCGAACAGCAGGAAGTTGTAGATTAATATCTATAAATAACAAAAATTGAAAAATAGTTGTAATTGGCTGTTAATAAGATCCGTAGGCCTGCAACAAAACAGTACGAAGCAGCTAAATAAAAAAATCAGTCAACCGTCAACTGACTCAGTTACCTCTTCGAATTGCACTACATGTGGGGCATTTCACGTGAAGCGGCAAATATACTATTTCTGAAAAAAGAGTTACGTTTTCAACAGAAAAGTAGAAGACAACTAAAAGAGGTATTTCAACTGAACGTTTTCCTGCTGATCCGTGGACGCCCAAACATTGATGTCTTCATCTGACACTCAATTAGAGTAGACGTTGTAATGGATAATCTACTTAATACGCTGTCCGCGAAGTGTTTCAAATCATTAAAATAGCAATTCATTGTGTCATATATGCAGAGCAAAATTTCATCATATACATATGTGCTAAAGTCGATGAGAAATATTGTGAAATGTTCCTCAACAATAGGAACATTGTATTCAATTGTGATGATTGCCGCAACATTTCATCTAACATAATACAACACATCTCTTAATTAACGAATGAAGTAGCAGAGCTACAGTCATTCGTAAAACACAAAGAATATATGAACGTGTTAAAAATATTGACAAAGTTGACAAAAGCAAAATTGCCAAAAAAAAAACCAACAACAATGCAATTGAATATAGTACTGGAACTCAACAAAACAATCGCCTACAATCCGTTACGACTGAGTCTAATGCATTGAATAGTAATAATGCAAAAGGCGAATGATTGGGTTCAAGTGCATAGACGTAGGCGTTGTACTGGGAACAAATACTTGTAATGAACTTGAAATTGTAGTTCAGATGAAATAGGTTCATCTGTCCTCCTTCAAATCAACTGATACATCTGAGCAGATAATAAATTATGTTGAAAAACATACAGAATTTGGAAGACAGCATAGGGATAATGACGTCAATTTGCTGAAAAGAGTTAATTTTAAGCTAGGAGTACCGCCATGTTTTTATGACGAGATCATTAATTCCAAGCTTTGGCCGACGGACATTAGGGTGCGCCCTTTGGTAAATTTTCAAAGGATCTGCGGTAACTTCGAAAAAATCTAGCATTAAGTTGAGTAGGGTGGAGAGCGGTAGTTTGTTTATTTGGGAATGAAATAAAAAAATTATGAACCTTACAAAAATTCATTTTATAACGGGTCCGCCAAATAACTTTTTTTTTTTTGAAAATGCTTTAAAAAAAAAACTACTGAATATTTTCTCAAATTTCTTTTTTTATTTGAAATTACAATCCTTCCGGTTAATAATGGAAAATAATTTCATTCAAATGGCTGGCCATGCAGTAGCCTACACGATCGGTCCAATTTTTAAGCACTTTATCGATTGTGTGCAGCTGTATTTCACCAATGGCAACACGAATATTGTCCTTTAAAGCGTCAATTGTCTCTGGCTTGTCGGCGTAACACTTATCTTTGAGGGCACCCCACAAATAATAGTCCAACGGTGTCAAATCGCAGATCCGAGGTGGCCAAACGACATCAGCTCTGCGGCTGATAATGCGATCTTCAAAAACAGGGCGCAAAACATCGAGTGTAGCTGCGGCTGTGTGGCACGTAGCGCCATCCTGTTGAAAACAAATGTTGCCAATATCCTCCTCTTCAATTTTTGTGAACCAAAATTCGTTCAACATGGCCCGATAACGATCGCCATTGACTGTAACGGCCACTCCTTGCTCATTTTCGAAGAAAAATGGCCCAATTATGCCTCTGGACCAAAATCCGCACCAAACAGTGACTCGTTTTGGGTGCATCGGCTTTTCAATGTATGCGTGCGGGTTTTCTGTGCCCCAAATGCGACAATTTTGCTTGTTTACATACCCGCCAAGATCAAAATGAGCTTCATCTGAAAATATGATTTTTTTTGCCAAAATCGGCATCTTCTGTTAGTCGATCGCAGGCCCATTTTTCCCATATTTCCCAGCGTTGTTCAAGCGTATACACAACCATATTCATTCAGCGGAAGGATAAAACTAATTATCTGTCAAATCAGACATGAGCTAAGTGTTACCATTCACGAAATAAGCACTAGTTGAAAAAAAACAGATGGCGGACCCTTTATTTTAATTATATTGAACAGTAAGCCAATTTTTAAATTACATAGTTTTAAATAGTGTATCTGGCAAATGCCGACCTTCGCTATCCACACACTGCTGTTACGTTTTCTGAAGTTTTCATGAACTCTAACAATCATGTCGACTGCTATTCTGCCCATTGACACATTCCCTGCTGCCAACGTGACACATTCCCTGCTGTTCTCAATGAAGTTACCCAATTTACAATTCATTGCGGTCCAGGAACACTTCCGCGTGGGGGAACAGCGAATCGTAAACGAAAAGCACGCTGCACTACAATGATCGAGTGCGCATTTGAAAAATACGCTTCAACACAAAATTGCCTCTCCTCACGTGTCCAATGCATGATGGCAACTGAAAGGCACACGAATACAAATCTCCCGTCAGCCACTAGAAGCCACGCACACTCCCCACTCTCTTCGACCAACAGCGCCGCCACAGCCTTCAGTGCAAAAAAGCAAATTACCGCGCTCCACCCTGTACTATCAGAATTTATCTGGAATGCTCTCTAAATTCAAACTTGTTTTTGATTTTCAGTCTCGAAGTGACTTTGATGTAATCGTGTATTGCGACTTCTGTGATGGTGAATTTTTCGATGCTAAGCAACAGGGTCGCCAGTTTTTTTTTAGGCGAAATCCCCGAATTGTTATTTTTAATCCCCGAAAATCCCCAAAAAAAAGCTAAAATCCCCGGAAAAATCCCTGTTGTTTTAAAGGTAGTTCGAGAAAGTTTTAAGTTATAAAATTAAAATTTATTTAGAATTCAGTTTAACAAAACGAAAGCTTAAATATTGAAAAATTTAAAAGTAAATAAATTATTATATTATTATTAAATTATTAATTTAAAAATAGTTATAACAAAACGATTATGACATGAGATCTGGCTTTAATTGATGTGCACATTGGTGAAAAGTCATTAAGGCTTAGTATATAGTATATCAAATAATTCAGCCTCATAATCTTCAGATTCATCTACTTAATTATTTGTTTTGTACATAGTTTTAGTATTTCCCGTTATTTATTATCCACTGCTTCTATTCTTTTCAGTAACACCAAATATCAAAAATGTTTTTTTACTTGTTTTATTCTTGTCATCACCTACAGCCTTGCCAGTAAAACAATTTGATATTTTCAGGAACTGACAAGTGTATGCAGTTCTTTTTGCTGACAACATTTAGCAATACCTCAGCAAATTTATGACATTTGGCCTGGCGTGATATTTACATTCGATGTTGAAAAGAACTGCTTTAATAATACCAGATAGAGGCAATGGTTCAAAACAACGAACAAAATAACAACAACGGCATTTCGTTTTGTGTGTTAAAATTATTGTGTTAAATACAACACAAATGAGTTGGCTAACAATAACAGTCGATAAAAAAGTGTAAAAACACATTTAAATTTCACAGTTTTCACCAAAACGACATGAAAAATTAAAGTCAGAGGTTATTGTATTGTAATGTCACTTTTCGTCAAACATCTCTCTATCACACCGACCACATCACGAAGAGTGTGAAAGGAAACGTCAGATGAGTTAAATATTCCCTCTAGTTAGATTTACTCTATGCCAAATATTATTTGTGTGTTTATGCTTGCTTTGATTTAGGTAGTACCAGATCAAAACTTTCAAGGAATGATACAAAAGATGCGCTTTTAATGCAGCTTAAATTTGCATCCCCAAAAAATCCCCAGATCCAAAAACCAAAAAAAAACAATCCCCTGTTTTGAAATAAAATCCCCAATTTGGGGATAAATCCCCTAAACTGGCAACACTGCTAAGCAATACAAAGTCTATCGTGGTGTTTTATTAGCTGTTAAATCTGAATTTATATCGGATTAATTGACAATAAAGAAGGTTTATTGGATCAGCTTATAATTTCTATTTCCGGCTTTGATATCGGCTTAGTTATGTGTGTATCTTATATTCCACCTGAAAGTGCTGACGATCTGTATAATTCCCATGTTTCTAATACATTGGCCGTAGAAGATAAAATGTCGTGGCCGTCGGTGTTGCAATGGTTAGTGTGCGCGGCTGCTGGGTTCGATCCCTGCTCAGACAACCTAAAATTTCTTTTGACGACGGTCACCTCGCATAGTGATGGCGACACTCTCGAGGATTTAGCCATGAAAAAGCTTCTTATAATACCGGTTTAAAACTGCAGGTCCCAATCAGTGACTGTAAAAACTAGAAAGCGCACAGCTTTTAAAGTCATATTTTTCTGGTAGAGTCTGTAGAGTAGCTATTGAAGGGTTTCAATCTACTCCTTATTTGCAAACATCGGGTGTTCCTCAGGGAAGCATCTTATGAAACTTCTGTCATCCTATTTATAAACGACATTTCTTTATGTTTCACGAAATCTAAATTTCTTTTATATGCTGATGATTTAAAAATACTTCTAAAAACGGAAGCACTGCGGATTGCCCAGATCTGCTCTCTCTAATTCCATTTAATGTTCCTCCTAGAAGTCTTAGATATAATGAAATTTTTAATGTGCCTTGCCACCATACTAATTATGGGCTATATAGTTCATTGGCACGAGCTTTAATCTATCTTAATGCTATTAATGTGAATCAACCCCACAAATAGATTTCTGCATATTCAAATACTATTTCAAAAATCGTTTGCTTGAAAATTTAAAATTCATTTTTATAACAATACATTGTATATACATCGATATTGACATTAATGGTTTCAATTGTAAATACAATTTGTTACTAAATCTTTGTATTTTGTTGGACTTTGTATTGCCATTGACTAATAAATGAAATGAAATAATATGTACAAAAACCGGACCTATTCATCGGTGTTTGGAACGGGAACGCTTTGGCGACCACAGGTAAGTATCTTTGCCATAGTGTTTTTGACACATATTATGGTTCAGGTAGGAGATAGAGCAAATATCTCTACGGTTGATTTATAGAAGAGGGTAGGAGAAACAACAGTGTAATAGGCGCCAATTCTCGAACTGATCTGATTTGACCACTATGAACCACCAAATGGGCCAAAAAGTAATATTTCTTCAAACGAATTCAACGGGTCGAAGAAAGGAACGCACGTGGTGAAATGTTAGGCACATTTTGATTTTAAGGTCAAATATCAACGTGCTTACATGGATCGAGCAAATGTTTGCCATATATAATATAAATTTTAGAAAAAAATTTACAAAAAAATGTTTAGTCCCTCGAGAATAATAAAAAATATGAAATCGATTTGGCCGAATATGTATGGCCGTCAAAGGGTTAAAACCGGATTTAAACGGAGTCTTGAAACCGGTTTCTAACACCGCTTATTGTATCCAATCGTCAAACCGAATTTTTTTGAACCAGCTGAAGTATAAAAGTTTCGTTTCTCACTCATACTTTGAATTATTAATGATCAGGTTGCTGTATTAAGTCATCTTGACGCATTTTCCTCGATGTACCCTAATTTGACCCACCATTTTACTATGCAATCATTGATAAAGTGTGACATGTTATGCCTTGTGGGAAGAATAAAAGGACGTTATACATTTTTAGCAACAATTTAAAAACTCGAAATTAGACTTTTTTAAACTCAGATTTGTATTTTTTTAGAGTTGGTGGAATTTTTTAAAACTTTCACTATTGAATAATTTGATTAAGCTTTGTAAATTTCAAGAGAAAAATTGGACGAAAGTGCTGAAATTCCACAATCCATAAACCTCTTTCATGAAGAAAATGTTGCCACCAAACTAATACCTGTTTACCACATACATGCGCAAGTAAAACTGCCGTGTCACCCAGAATACTTTATTATTAAGTTGGAAGTTCATATGAAAACATGGACTGATATCGCCAATCCTCAATAGCGATTGCCAATCACCCATCCAAACCGTATGTGCCAAATTTATTTAAAAAAAAAAACATATTTTAATTTTTGCTTCAAGACGTATTAAATTTTATGCATGTATTTGAAAGTAACCCAAAAAACTTATTCAGTAAAATACGTCTATTGTTGCCTACGAGAATTTGGTGATATCTGTTCCGAAAAGGGAAAGCGACTTATGTGCATTTCCAAGATATTTAGAAGGTAATTTTAGGGAGGTAATATAAAATCCGGCAATTAAGTGTGGTCCAAACATAATGCACGATGTTAATTGTGAGTCACACCTTAACGCCAAGGTTTTTGCCCAACTTAATTTGAGATTTCTTTGTTTCAGTGTTTGACAAAGTCAACCATTGTTGAAGCCTTTTTCTAAAATGGGCGTTCAAATCAAAATGCATTTCGTGATTTCTTTGGTCAGCATGATAACGGACGTCCTGTGGCCAGAAATTGAGGATATGAACCTGGACGATATGTGGTTCCAATAGGAAACAATCCCTCTTTTTCGCGAGAAACGAAACAATCCCTATTTTTCGCGAGAAATTCAATAGCTGTGTTATCTCACGTCGATGTTAATTGGCCGCTATGATCATGTGATTTAATGCCGTGCGATTGACGTATTCTAATAATATCGTTTTTTTATTCAGAATATAAATTTCACAACGATTGCTTACAGATGTTTCTGACTGTGGTTATACTTTTGACTGTGTCTGTAATCTACATTTTGATTTTTGCTAACTGCTCTAGTCAAATGTTACCTATTCTGGTAGTCGGATTATTTTTTTTTGTATTCACTTGTTTACAAATTTATTTGGTTTGTTCTCTCTTCTATGGTGAAGATTTATGTCAAATCAGGTGTACAGTACATTATGCTTTCAGCTGTAGTTAGGAAAGTGAAGACCACAGAATAACAAAATACTTCATTGATGTCTTGGGCAGAAATATTAAACTCCTGGCAAAATTTTTTAATAATTATTGAATTTAATTCGCAAACACCGATTAACGATTTGGGGCAGCGAAAAGAAACATGGGTGAAAATTTTATAAATGTGAGCTGGCAATCTTTTTCGATTACTGCAGATTTGACGTTTTTTCTTGTTTATCCTTTTCGCAAGTTTGACCTTTGAGCTCAGATCAAAGCACGTTTATCCGATATACTTACTTTCCTGATAAGCTTTAGCAGTGAGAACATCATCCGAGAAAAGTTTAAATATTTAATCTGTGACCAGCTTTCAGATCCATTACGAGAATATATATATCTACGTGCAAAGCGATACGGAATATAAATTTGTAGCTGAAGGACTTAGTCGCCAGTGCCATAAATCTTAATATTAATCCTATATTCACTACAAGTTTTAATATATCGTAAATAAAATAAATTTGTTTTTACTAAAGACAATATTTTTTTAAGGTCATTTTATGAAATTCATTGTTCACATGAGCAAAGTTAATATAAGTGTACGTTAATAGTCAAAACTATCGACCATCTGCAATTTATAAAGGTATTACTGAGGCTATAGGCGTTACCTTCGAGGAACAGTCCGTGACCAGAAGTTCAGCTCCGGTAAAGTGTGAGACACCGACATATTTGTACCCACAACGTCTGATTTCAATTACCACACTCTTGGACTCGTTCAACGTACAGGGTATTATTTACCACAGTGTCATTGTATCCAAAATACACCTTTCACGAGGTCGTTCTGATCGCAGGGCAGTATTGGATCTACGTAATTTCCACCAAAATCCCATCTCACGCAGTGTTTATGACATCTGGAAGCTCCATCATCACTCCCGTGATTCCACTACTGGGACTTTATAAGGGGACACCTCTATTATTATAATGGAATGCATGGCTTATACTGCATAAAATAAATCCTAGCACCATCCAGACTATCCCATGGTCCTGGATGATCAACTCTATAACCAGCATCTACTCGTATTGCAAAGTATTCCACGTGTGAAAATACACAAGCTGTATCGCAAATTCTTGGTTTGCCATATTAGTTTTGGTATTCGCTGGCTCCTGTCATCAAGTAGATTCGGAATTTGCTGAACAGTTGCATAATACGATCATTGATTTAATTGCACATATTAAGCGTTAAAAAAAGATTATGCATAATTTTTTTTTTAACTCCAGTTAAAGTTTTATTTACATATAAATTATTTTTTCCCAACATTTAAATCTAAATTTAAAATTAATTTCAATTCTAAGGAACTACATCAACAATTAAAATGTTTAAAATTTCAACATTTATTTAAAACACGCCTAATGTAAGCCACCAAAGCTTGTATGTATGTCAACATGTACCACAAGCAACCTTTTTTTTAAGACAAAAGCCATAGTAACCGATGCCACTACGTAAGATACACACCTATGCTAACATACATATATTCTAAAATTCTGTTAAAAAACAGCTCAACTAACATCAACCAAATGCAGGAGGCCTTCTACATGTCGCAGATTTAAATTTGGTGAGTTTAACCATAGAGAAATACTTAAGACTTCCATTACTCTCTTCGATGCCTCTTCATGACGACGAGGTAGTAGGCCATTTCATAGAGTTTTATTTGCTGCTATACTTTACCAGTTTTACACTTTCGTAGGATATAAAACGGACAGAAATCAAAGGCGATGCGTATTTTCGTTCAATGCAAACAACATAAACCATAATTTAGCTGTTATTAGTATCAACAAACACTATTTAATATTAATTCCCGTCTTCTTTGGTCCCTCATTCTCTATCATTTCCCTAGTACCTTTTCGATCAGCTGTGCCATAGAAACCCCCTGGTTTAACATACGTGTGTACACTATTATCTTCTGTGGTTTACTCTCATTACGTCGTACTTTAACCTAATTACAAAGAGAGATTACATGAGAGCAGCCTTCCTAATGTAAAGCAAATATTTTAACATTCTGTTGGAATTGAGAATCATCACAAATACATCCTATCATTGCCTTCATTTGATCTCTCACTGTTAGGAAAGATCATATGTATGTATTTGTTGTTGGCTGATTTTTGTTTGGATTTCGTTTGTTTATTGGAATTGGTTTTACTTGCATATTCTGTATTCAATGAATATTTAGCATTTTTCTCCTTTCCATTGAGCGTTTGCATAAGTGAGATATTAACCCCTTTAAGACCAGCAAAACTCATATTTCATATTTTTATCATAATATTTGCTGAATTAAGAATCTATATTTTTTTAAACTTAATTTAAACTCAATTTTTCCTAAATATGAATAAAAGTGTAGTAAATCATTCAAAATGAATTGCTAAAAAGAAATTACATTGTGATATTTTCTTACAGAACGGGAGATTGCTAAATATTTAGGGTAAGTTTTATTAGGGGTTCTAGATAATTTTATGGAAGCTACTAGAACGTAGGTAGGAGAGGTTCTTGAGGCTTCAGATCTCATGAACACCTGAGATATATACATTTAACGTGGACAGTCGCCTAATACCTCAACGAAAAAAACAACATATTTTGAATGGTTATCGTAACTTTCAATAGGTCCATGACAAATAAATAGGGAGTCTACATAAATAATTTCTGTAATGCGAACAATGTCTACTAAGGAGAAGGACCCGAACCCCCACCCGACTGTAGCTGGCAGAAATTAAAAGGCTCCCGCAGTCCTACCTTCTTGGTAGAACGTATGATATTTTAGGCATTAGATGAAACCAGATATTGGCTTCCTGGCCATTACAACCGTTGAACTTCTTTCTTTGAAGATATTTAAAAGAAAAAGTGTATGTCAATAAGCCAAGAACAATTCAAGAGCTAAAGGATGACATTGAACCTCAACTATGTCTCAGAGTCGTTGAAATTGTAGACCATCGGATAGAGGTATGCCACCGCAGCCGTGGCGAGCATTTGGCCAATAGTTTGTTTCACACATAATTGTCATAGATCCTTCTATCAGAATAAAGAATATTAAGATAATTCTCTGAAACCTTTTGGCGTAGAATACGTCTTACCTTACGGTATAGGGAGTCATGTCAGATTGTTATTGTTGTAATCTTTATTTCATTGATAATGAGGAAACGGCGAGATAACTTTTTTTTTAAATTTTTTTGTAGGTAAATGAAGATGTTATCTTTCGTTTGATATACATTTCATATTGGTTGATATCTTCCTAATATTTAAATTTCTCAAATGAAAATTTTTTAAACACGTACACTCAAACATATGTGTGGTGTTTGGTGGAGTGTTTGAGTTTGTAGCGTGAACACAAACTATGCTGCTGTTTCAGTGTGGACACAAACCTTCGGCTGTTGTTTTGATTGATGAAATATTGAAATTTCGTATATTTACTTAGTTATGTATTTAAGTGAAACAAAATGTTAAATGTGAATTTGAATTTAACGTGGATATATAATTATAAAAAATATATGAAAAAATTTATTCATACATTTTAGCGTAGAATACGTCTTACCTTACGGTATAGGGAGTCATGTCAGATTGTAATTGTTGTAATCTATATTTCATTGATTATGAGAAAACGGCGAGATAACTTCTTTTTATCCTATTTTTCCTATCATAAGCCCATATTATCAAAAGTAACTTTCAAATAATCAAATTCATTTGCTTATGTTATTTATCATTTATTGTTATATGTATATGTTTTCTGTCTTATCGGATGGCGTATTCTACGTTAAACTTAATGGCCGTGTCTCTGACACAGCCTGTAGGGACAGTTCGTGGCCGAAGGCCTCGGACAACTGTCTGCTGTATTTTTTGTTTTATTTACAGTTAACATCATGCGTTTTCGTTGGACCACCCTTTATAAGTCAAATTAAACAAAACCTAAATCCAACGATAACTGCGACCCCGGTGGCCATTGTAGTACACTTAATCAAGATTTCCCTAAACGTGCTTAAGCTGTTGTTCCTTTTTGGCACAGATAATAAATTTTAAAATTCACATATCCTCCAGTGTGCATAAGAAAACAATAACTTTTTTATTATTAAGCCGGTTCCCAACGGGTAAATAGGGCAGGACGCAATCAAAGCCACTGATTTTGTTTGTAATTTCATATACAGAGACATACGAGTACCTTTTTGCACAAAGATGTTATTTGAATGTAGCACTTTCGTTTGATAAGACCAATCAAGATTTGAGTACTGTGGATGTTGATGACAACATTGAGAGGATGTGGTTTATTGTGTGACTGCAGCTGAGTGCTGGTTCCGTTTGTTCAAAGTACAAAGCTTTCCTGGCAAAAACGTTTTAACTAGTCTATGATAAGACTTACACTTCTTTGTACATTTTTGTAAGTTTTACACTAAAATTTCACTCATCAGTAAATTACATTATTTAAATTCTTGGAAAAATAATGTATGATAATAATTTATAAAATTAAACATGACATTTTGCTATAAACTCACTGGTGGTTGATTAATTGTTGTGAGTTGCAAGTTTGCTTTGCTAGTAAAAATATTAAAATTAACTTGGAAATTGCGTTTAAAAGAAACTTACCAAACTTTCGTTGTATATATTTTGTATTTTATTTGAACTTTGGATACTTTCCGGTCGGTTGAATGACTTCCTTGAAGTAGGGAGATAAAGTAAAACCATCAACTATTTTATATTTATGACGCTAGCGCGGATTGAAGGAAATGAAAATAATACTGTTACTTCTTTTTAACGCGTTCAAATTTAGTTCGGTACCTTTTTGATTGAATTATTCTGCTCGGGTCGAATGATATTTTGCGTAGCTGCTTTTGTTTTACTTCTGAAATCTGTATTTTTTTGTTGTGGTTATTGTTGGTTGGTACTTTTATTTGTTAGTGTGACTATTGTGATATTTACCGAATTTAATCATATGTATTTGTGAACCTTTTTTGCTTGTAAATATTGCACTAAAACGGCTGATTAAACCTGACACTTATTCTTTTATATTCTTACACCTTTTTAATCCTTTTCCCTATCCTTTCTTTATCGCGTATTTGTATTTTTGGGACAGGTCTATTTTACGGCTTTCACGCCGAGCAAACCCATTTTTGGTGAAGAGGTAGAACACGTATTTTATTCAACAAAAAAAAGTAAAAATAACAGTCACCGCAAAGGCATAGTATCAGAGTTATGGGGACCCAAAGTTCGGATATGTGAGAGGGTAATGAGGGTATTTTTGTGGTATAAAGCTTTCTACGTGGTCGGCCTTCTGGCGGGCTTAGGAATTTTTTTTCCTCTGGGGTATGTCCAACGACCAACACAGGGTTTGCGACATCTGCAGTTTTTTTTTGTGCTACAAAGGTTTCTTCATTTGATTGTTTTTGTTGCGAAAAATTTAAATAATTGTTTTTTTTGCGAAAAATTAAAAACCATACATTCGATAACTAAGCGTTGATAGCTCGCTCACAAAAAAGTGATGATATCAATAGACTTATACGGTTCCTTATCCCCCGTTTACACATGCAAGTGCAAGTCATAGAGGAATCTCATACTAGAGACAATATTTGACTCATCTGACGTTTCCATTCACACTCTTCTTGATGCGGTCGGTGTGATAGAGAGATGTTTGACGAAAAGTGACATACACCAGGTGAAATTACAATAACTTCTTGCTTTAATTTTTCATGTCATTTTGGTGAAAAACTGTGAAATTTAAATGTGTTTTAAACTTTTTTGTTGACTGTTATTGTTAGCCAACTCATTTGTGTTATATTACACACAATAATTTTAACACACAAAACGAAATGCCGTTGTTGTTATTTTGAACCATTGCCTCTATCTGATACTAGTAAAGCAATTCTTTGCAACATCAAACGTAAATATCACACCAGGCCAAATGTCACAAATTTGGTGGGAGAACTATTAGATCTACTATAAGTATTAATCTATGGTGCAAGTTCGAAAATCCCAAACTTTTTCACTAATACAATCGCACTATCATCGACTTGTAGCCACTTGCAGCCCAACTGCTTTCAAAATTTGGAAGGCAGTAAATATTTGACACTTGCAGCAAGTGAAATGTCAAAACGATAAACAGTGTTACCTAGTAATAAGATTGTACCAATTTATTGGTATTTGGTGAAATAATAATTGTAATTATAACTAATTTTATATATGTACAAATATTCAAAAAAAATTTAAAAGCACAATGCAAAATCTGCTGATGGTAATTAAAAATATAAATTTCATACGATTTAGTAAGATTTGGAAAGTTTTAGAAGAAAAAACCATTAACACCGCCTTTTTCCCAGATATTGAATACATGGCAATACTTTAGACTATTGACTTCGACGATATTTGTGAAATAAACTTGCACTTGATCGTGCAGAAACTGCTAAAATTTGCTTGATGAGTTTTCGATAATTATCGATGATAATACGAATTCTCAACTTTTTGCAATTTACTTGCATGTGTAAATGGTGGGTTGACCCCATTACCCTCCACTCCAAAAATATGCATAATAATAATAATTTGTTGCAATAATAATAATTTATTGCATTGATTTTTTTTTTTTTTGCTTAAAATAATGTCTTCTACCCTACACAATAAAAGTCGTATTTTTACTATAATTTTTTGAATGATTTTAAAATCAAAATTTAAGTTTTCTTTTAAACTAACTTTACTTTTTTTTCGGTGTACTCCACTCCATTTACTAAACCAACACAAACAATGCGATAATTTGAAAAGTAGAACTGCAGGAAGCACAACAACAACCAGAAAAGCATACGAATTTGTTGTAGTTGTTTTTCTTCCCGCACTAAAGTTCACTCACACTTTATGCACTCACACACACACACCCACGCACGCAACGTAGTAAACAATAGTAAGCGAATGCATAGACTTAGACGAACTGACAAACGACAGCGAACGAACGCGCTAACATATGGAACAACCGACAATTCACTAAAATTATATTCACACTTTTTCATTCGTTTAACTCTCACTACAATTTAAAGCGGCGGCAAGCCTTATTTATTTGTGTTTACATTTTGTTGTTTTCATTTAAATTTACTCTGTACGTGGATTACTTTAGTTGGAAAGTCGTTCATTTTCTTGTTATTAATGTTGGGTAAGTCTATTTTTGAATTTGTATGCGCTCGCTTCCGATTTGTTGATGTTCTCGTTAATGTTGTTTGTGCGATACTGAATTTTGTTGCTCTGCTCAAAGTTCCTTGTGGCTCTACTTTGGCCATTGTTGTCGCAGTCGCAGTCGACGTTGTCGCACACACGAAACCCTTACACATCCAGCCATACATACCTACACATGCATTGCTGTGCGTTTTTCGTCTACCGATTTGTTGCTGTCGGTCTTGCCGCCGCTGTCGTGTTTGCTGTTAGTACTGATGATTGCGTGCTTCGTCCCCGGCAAAAAAAAAAAAAAAACATGACAACAAAACATCCGCTTGGCTGTTCGGTCTTTATAAATGTTCGCTCCTTTGCATTATATAGGGTATGGTTTGTGGGGAGAGAGTGAATGCTTGAATGCGGCATGAGTGCGGGAGAACAGGTTGTATTATGATTTACTTGTGCGCTTGTTGTTAGTGCTCGGGCTGGGTGCTCGTAACAGGGTTGGCAAATTAGATGTGTACCATTAAAGTGGCTATAGGAATTGTACTTTTTATTCATATCGAGGAACAACTAAGGTTCAGGCATTTTGAATATCGAACCGGATGATTCCAATGATTATATAAGATCTTCAACGGAAGCTGATGTCAAATTTTTATCTGATAAAGGTATATTGAAAAGAAAAGGGACTAATATTGTAATTTGCAAGTGAAATTTGTTTGAATGCAATAAATAGATAATGAATTTTATTGTGTACACTTGCGGCTAAAATAGCCTCAAAGAAGGGATACACGTTCACGAAAAATTACAACCGTAGAGAACGGTTAGTAGAGAAATACATATTTCGCATATCACAACAGTTTTAAGCCATTGCCTTCTTAAACCTTGAACACCTATGACAGGTTTACTAGACAATTTTTGTAAGCAAAAGCTTTTTATTAATCGTTTCATATGTTTAACGAATACGGTATTTTTTTTAACGAATATGTATTTTTCCAAAATACATATATGTATCATACTTGCATTAAAAGTATGCGCTTTCTTATTTACAATATTGTTTTCATAAATCTCACCTACCTACCACCCCCAGCATGGTAAAATGAGTAAGGTAAACTCGTTAGAACAGCTGATTTGAACATATTTCTTATGTCAAATTCACATGCATTTTGTTTGTGTACTTTTTTGTTTACTTTGACAGTAGATACACACATGAAGAAAATTTGACAGATTATGGACACCAAACAAAATCAAAATGCCTGTGTTTGTTGTAGCAATTCCTAGTGCGTTTACCTTACTTATTTTACCATGACCCTCAGTGTTCTTATCAAACACCTTGTTTTTGTGTATCACAATTCGGGGTTCTCTTTTGTGCATCCCACTAGAATTTATTATACATACACATATATTCCATATACATCCATATTCACGTAAACAGTTTGTAAAAACCAGTTTGTCTCTATTCCTGTTGGACTCTCTGACTGAGTGTTTTGTATGTGTGAGTAAATGTGGATCATATTTTACTCACTCAGTTTCACCACATTAGCCGGCGAATTACTGACATGTCGTCAGTGAAAAAGAGACCGGCATTACTTTCTCTTCGTGTTTTTTTTTTATTTTTGTTACTACGATTTTGCTCGTGTAACGTTTTCTAAAACCACAGAGTTGCCAATCATTGTTTTATTACCACATATTAATGGGAAGGCAATTTACGAGAATATGAGGTATACCCGCACAGTATGTTTACATGAACTGGTAGGATACATACAAAAATCGTTGGATGGTAAGGAGCACACGTTGGTGGCATTTCTTGACGTTGAGGGTACTTTCAGTAATATGACTCCAAATGCGATCAGATTGGCGTTATCGGAACTTAAAGTGAACGTGAATCGTATGGGGTTTGTATACCAAATGCTCAACATGAGACATGTCACAGCCGAATTGGGTACCTCGACCTCAACGGGGTATGTTCGCAGAGGCACACCTCAAGCAGGGTCTTTCTCTCCGCTTCTATGGCACCTTGAGCTGAATAGAACTCTGGACACTATCGAAAATGCAGGTACGAAAATTGTTGTTTATGCGGACGATGTGGCGATAGCTATACGGGGCAAGTATTCCAGTGCACGAGGGTATATTCTCGAAGGTAGCTAAAGGATTTTGGGCAGTTGTGTATGTGTAATCCCTGCCAAAACCGAACTGGTCCTTTTTCACTTTCAATAGTTCGGAAATTAAGCTTGCAGAATGTGTCACATACCTGGGTGTTATTTTGGATAGCAAGCATAGTTTCACACCCAACTTAGGGTCTAACTGGTATATAGGAAAGCTTAATGCAGCTCGTATAACGCTTTTACAATGCCTTTGCAGCAATATCTCTACGAACTTCTCTTTGAAGATCTTAGCTCTTTCTTATATTCTTTCAGTCTAATTTGGTATACATTCCAGTCTTGTTCCGTCCTGGTGTACTTTGCCCCATTACAAATTTTTTTGCAAGACTTTCTCAGGATTTATAGGTCCTTGTTCCACTGCAGGTGTTTCTTCTTACCTCAGTAGGAACCGGTGGTGAAAGCGTAATTAAGTTATATATTAAGAGCTAAGGTAAGAGCATCGCTAAGATCGTCATCCTCAGCGGTATTAGATGGTTCGAGAAGACTTTATTTGTACTACGTATGTTTCTTGGAACTAACAAAGTGACAATGTTCTGCGAGAGAGAATACTCAATGTAACAATGGTCAGACAGGGAATCGTCCTTCGACACTTCCATCATTTGACCAACTCAAAGGTATCCTGTGATTCAGAGGTGACATTAAAGGCCGAACTTTAGTCATAAAAGTAGGTTTATTGCGCTTGTTACAATCATAACGGTTAGTGGGCAGTCGTATTCTAGAAGTGTCTCATCTCTATCATTTATCCCCTAAGTTGTATGATGGGCATTGACGCCCGCACAAAACCAAGACTCTGTTACTCCTTATAGGCTGACGCTAGTTAGATGTTGCCATTGTCCGTCACCAGACTGGCAGTGGTAAAGTCTATATCGCAATAGTGAAATAAAAGACATATACTCAAATGTTTGCTGGCAAGAATCTCGCCGTGGCTGTGGCTTTGAAAATGAAAAGTTTGTAATTAGGGGTCTTCAATCCGAAAATCTTGCCATGACTTGTCCAGAATTCTTGGATGATATATGTATATATTTGTATAAGGTGCAGGAGGCTGCAGAAACAGCTTTTGAGTGATGGAGGATTATCACAGCAACATGAGCAGCTACGTCCCTCACCGCCACCGTATTGTTGGCCTCACAGTCGGTGTCTTCCAGTAGCCTATCTGACATCTCATCAGTGTGCTTTCATCCTCATGCTACATTTCTTCCAGTAGGCTACATGCGGGCTTGCCTAAGATCATGGTTCGGACAAGGAGGTACCTTCCCCCGCAGTATTTTCCGGTTTTATCTCATCCAGGTTTCTGTCTTCCATTCCGCCCTTCGGTAGGGATGGTATCAGGTGTGGCTTCCTTGTCGCGTTTATACACCTTAAGATGAATCTGGGAGAAGCTGTAAGAAATTACGCCTCCAGTCTTTCTGAGAAACGGAATTGATTCGGTGTCAATGAGAGGCATGACTTGTCGCCGAAGTACTTCAGCGTCCCCCAAATTGCCAACCTTCCAATTGGCAGATGAAAGGTCGCGGTTATTTACCCTTATTAGGCGTATGGCAGACTCTTCACTGCCTGTCATGGACGCGGGTAGCCACGCGTGACCTCTGGTGGGACGGGATATCTTTTTTTTCAACGACATGATATTTGGCCCCGGGCCAGACTTCTTCCACTGTAGCAATGGGCTTCTTTGTTCAGCTCAAGAGATTGCTTATTTTGAAGTGCAATGAGCTTAAATAGGCTTCATAGTGAGGGTCTCCTTCAGCACCTCACTAAACGCCTTCGGTCTGCGGATTCCGGTTACCTTAGCTCGTTTAGACTTTCGCTGATCATCTGGGAGGATTGTAAACATTTGCTTGACTTCAGTGAGCCGGAGTCATTGTCGTTACTTGGGCCGGTCAAATTCATTGCCCAGTAAATTGACGCCTTTTACTACTCTGTGAGTTCTGCCGGATCGATATTGTCCAACCTCTCTAGAACTCTGGCGACTGTTTGACAATCAATTCACCTTCCGCGCGACGGCTTTCTTCGGACAGAGCAGTAATTCCGCCCCTGTACTTGTCTGTTCGGTTTTATTGATTTTGCTCCCATTGTCTGTTAGAATACAATTGACGTTATCATTTGATACGTCGCTGTTTTTGTTATTGTTAGTAGAATACATTTTCGGTCCCACAAGTTCAGGGAAGTTGAGGTCAACTGCACCATAGCCCTTAGTATTGTGGTAAGAACTTGGCCGACGCCCTGTTACTCATTAAGGCGCCCAAGTATTAGAAGCCACAGTAACAAGAAATAAATGTGATCTACCAATCAAATTATCCTGTAGTGGTGAATATTCTATTAGTTGAATCAACGAAAAATTTAAAAACTAATTCGGTTGAACCTTATAATATATCGGTATTCTCAACTAATTACATGAATTTGATGGCTGCCACAACCATTTGGAGATGCTTTAACCCATTATGAATTTTATCGAAACAAACTTAAAAAAAGTATTTTTTTTTAAAATTGTGTATTTTGTAAGTATATTTAAGTATAAACAAAATTAAACAAGTGATAATTTATCCGACCTGTCGTATTATACTCAAAAATTAAACTGTTGGAACGTTTGGTCGTATTTTGAATTAATTTCATTCTTCGATATTTCGCTACCCTTTGGGTAACATCGTCAGGAAGTTAAACACAATTATTGATTAGAAACGAAAAGAATTGATAACCAAAATTTTTTCTTAACGGTAAATTCAACAAGTTACATCCTGATATATTAAAAATGTTACCTAGTGACAAATTCAATGATAATTAAATTAAATTAATTTTTTAATTTTTTGTTATTGTTGTTTTTTCAAATGTCAAGGAAGGAAAACAATTTTGTCTATCAATTCTTCACATTTAATTAATAATTGTGTTTACCTTCCTGAAAATTGAATGCATTTTTCAATGGTTTTCATTTCTAATTAATAATTGTGTTTATCTTCCTGACGTTGCTATCCAAATGGTAGCGAAATATCGAAGAATAAAATTAATTAAAAACACGACCAAACGCTCGAATAATTTAATTTTTGAATAGAAAGAAATATCTATAACTAGGAAACGGTGCGTCTAGCCGCAAAAATAATATATTTGTTATCTCCGCAGGAGGCTTTAATCAATAGACATCACATTAAACGGCATCACTTAAAATCCGTAAACCAACATTTTTCAAATAAAAAATCGCTAAAACATACATATGTATGTGTTGGGGATTTTTTTTAAATAACTGATGTCGTATTACAGACATCCATTGGTTAAAGCCAATTAAGTGGTAACAAAGTTATTATTTTTGCGATTGGACGCACCGTTTCCGAGTTATAGTAATTTTTTATTTTTGAAAATTTTTTGAACAAAATTTCTTTCATACGATTGGAACATTTTATGAAACTCGTAAAAAATAGTTTTTATTTCGATTGGACGCTCCGATTCCAAGATATTGGCGTAGTGGCGTTTTAGCGATTTTTGATTGCAGAAATTTTAGTTTTTACGATTTTTTAAAAATAAAAGTGATGCCGTATTGAAGACATCCATAGGTGAAAACCTAGTATGGAGGTAAAAAATTTACTATTTTTGATATAACCATTTTTTTGTTTTAGTGATATCCTTATTTTGTCGATTTTATTTTATTATTTCATCCGAATTGGAAGACTTTGTGAGATACCCTTAGAAACCCGTAAAAATGTGATATTTTTTCGATTGGGCGCTACGTTTTCGAGATATAGAAATTTTTTCCAAATATTTCATATTTTCGATCAAAAATTTGGATGGATTACGCTGGGTATCATATGTATGTATGTTTAAGTTAATTTGTGTCATCCACAATAATAGTTCTTCCACCCAAGTGTCCACAATTGTTTGCATGTTTTTGTGATACAACAATTGTGTTTAAAAGTGTCACTTCACCTCAATTTATGGTAATACTAGTAAAATAAAACAATACATGCATTTCAGATATTAGTGTGGTGAGATATATCAACTGGATATATTCGTCTTGTCTAATACATGGACTTTTTAATGACTGTTTCATTTCGTATAGAAAAATATATGTCAACCTTTGTTTTTGTCCAAAGCATACCAAATTCTGGGTCTATGCGACGTAACATGTGAATATGTATACTTACCATATTCTTCGGTGGATAATATCATACACTTTATTGTGTTTTCATAACTTTGTTTAACACTTTCTATTTAAAATAATAGTTTTTCTGTAAAGTCCTCGTGTAACATTCAAATATATACATAACTTTGAATACATAACTTTGTAACAAGTGTTTTTGTAACAGAAACTAAATTACGATTACTCTGATTAATATTTGAACACAAATTCTAATAGTTTACTTTTCAGGAGTCGTGTCTTCCATTTCAGATGAATGAGGCTTTAGAAATACTAAAATTGGTTAATACAACTTAATTTTTGTAGTAGCACGTTGCATGTAGTAAGACCTATTTGTACGAGTAATCTATCAATAATATTGACAAATATTTCTGATGTTTGACAATTACGAATTCTGATCAAAATATAGACTTTATCATGGATTTTCCAATGCCTAAATTGATTTCCAACTAATCTTTTCACTGCGTGTATAGGGGAGTTAAATTCCATCTTTGCCCTAATGTAGGTGGTGTAGATATTAAGAGAATCAGATGGATTGAAATAGTTCCTGCACCACTTTAAAAGACCTAGACACATTAATGCATCGTTCGACACTTCAAATACATGTTTTGCCCTACAGACGTCGCATTATATCTGCATGCCCAGAACATCAACATCGTCTGATTCATTAATATCCACACCGTCCCTAGACGGTGGGTCAGCAATCCGTTTATGCGACAACAAACAACACTGCGTCTTAACTGCATTAAAATCTACGCTATTCATTCGAACCCATTCAACAATGGACACCAGATCCCGGTCGAGTGTTTCATTCATCACCCCAGCGTTTGACTTCAATCTCTTGAAGACTTGGCATATGGTCGAATGAATCAGAATAGTAGAGATTACTGTCATCCGCAAAAGAGTAGATTGGATGCACAGTCTGACCCAGGAGATCGTCAGTGAAAATAAGAAAAAGAGAAGAAGAAAGAACAGAGCCCTTTGGTACACCTACTGTCAATTTCTGCTCGTCGGATGAAACCCCATCTACAACAACTCGAATAGTGCGATCTCCGAGAATACTCGATATAAATCGAGTGAAGTTATCACCGACACCAAAAGCAGTGTGCTTTGACAACAGTGCATCGTGCCATAGTCTGTTAAAGGCCTTGGAAATATCAAGAGCCACTACCATATTCTCACCATGCCGGCGCATGGATCGACTCCACTGTTCCGAAAGGAACGCGTAGCCAGTAGATCTCATTCTACGGAAGTCATACTGTCGATCATTAAGAATAAGTATTACACATTGATAAAATAAACTTGTATTTATCAGCAGTATATCGTTACGATATATTTTAATCGAACATTGAGGTAATGTGCCTTGACGTCAGTGACATGATTTTTAATATTCTTTTCAACATATTTCAACTAGAGCCTGCTTTGGAATCTGCAATAAACATTTACATATATTAGGCTGACATCAATTTCTCTTCCGACAGTTTACATTATTCTTCTCACATATAAGTACATATTTATATGCACGTGTATTACATGTTGTTAACTATTAAGAGAATATATCGTATGTACAAATATCTCAATGCACGGAGGTCAAAAGCATTGAACTAATAAACAAAAACAAACAATCGTAACCCGGTGTAAAAGTAAATGTCAAAACAAATCCACCTTCGAATTGCATTAAAAAGTATATTCACATTCACAAATCTGAAGAACGTGACATGTGTGGATGGTGTAGCCAATGCGCACGTTCGTTGCATTAGATTGTTTATTAAAGAGAATGTTCATTGAGAATAATTTATGAGTACAACGGTAACGCTCTCTATCAGTCTGAATTAATTTCTCAGTGCTGAGTTTATAACCACGAGAAATGGATTGAATCACATATCGATATGTCATGTCATGTTGTATTTATCATTTTTGTCTAGTGGTACTTATTACCAGCTGCAGGCTATATGCAGCATGATACCGTCACATCCTCACAGTGGTTATAGGGAACCTAAATTGTAGTTGGCCACGGATTCCGAAAGAGTATTTAGATAACGCCAGTGAAAAACTGAATATGGACAATCTTCATAAAGTGCTATAAAGGGTTTTTCAATAAGAGCGCTACAAAAGTTTTTTTAAATAAAACAAAACCGGTTTTAGATACCAATGAAATTCTTTATTCCTGTGAAAGTACGTTCGATGCCATTATGTATGGAACTCGATTTCTTTTACCACGGGCACGCTTGCAGAAGTCCAGACGCTGAACCCAATTTTCGACGGTTTTCAAGCATGAATCGGCCGATACTGCTGCAATTTCACGTTCGATATTCGTACGAAGTTCATCAATCGTCGCTGGCTTGTTGGCATAGACCATAGACTTGACGTAGCCCCACAGGAAATAATCTAACAGCATCAAATCGCACGACCGAGGCGGCCAATCGACTGGGCCATTTCGTAAGATAACACGTTCACCAAACCTGGTTTCCAATAAATTGATTGTGGCATTCGCTGTGTGGCTTTTGGCATGTCCTCCAAGTCCATATTATCCAATTGGGGCCAGAGATATGCGGTTATCATTGAACGGTAGCGATTCGCATTCACAGTAATGTGCCGGTCTTGATCATCACGGAAGAAGTACGGCCCAATGACGCCGCCGGCCCATAAACCGCACCAAACCGTAATTTTTTTGGGGTGCAATGATGACTCATGGATTACGTGTGGATTGCTCTCTGACCAATAACGCACATTTTGCTTATTGACGAAGCCATTCAGCCAGAAATGAGCCTCATCGCTAAAGAGGATTTTCCGATGAAAATCCGAATCATTTTCAAGTTGTTGCTCAGCCCAATTCACGAACATGCGACGCTTATGGTGGTCAAGCGGCTTCAGTTCTAGTGTCAATTTGATCTTGTAAGAATGTAGGCCAAGATCTTTTCGCAAAATTCGCCATAACGACGTCACAGAGATGCACAGTGCTTGAGAACGACGTGTGAGAGACACATTTTGGCTTTTTTGAACTGAAGCCTCAGCGGCAGCAATATCCTCGACACTACGGGCACTTCTTTGTCTCACTGGCACGGAAACATTTTGTACTTGCCTGTGGATTCAAATTTTTCCAGTAGACGCTCAATTGTTGATCTGCTAGGACGATTATGACGACCATAAATTGGACGTAGCGCTCTTAAAGTTGAGGCCACTGACTCCAAATTTCGGTAGCAAATTTTAATAATTTCGACTCGTTGTTGGCTCGTATATCTTTCCAGGATGAAATGGCAAACCTTACTGAAAAAAATATGGCGTCGTTTGCTGTCCCTATCGATTTACTTTTTTAGCGTCTCTGTTGAAAACCCCCGTTATGTATTTCTACTTAATACAATTCTGTTTACACAGTAAAAAATTTCCTTGTTGTTTTACGCTGAGCGAGAGTGGATTTCAGGGCTCAACAAAACCAACGAATTATGAAAGTACATGGATGTGGTATAACTAAACCCTGCTCAGTTCTGTCAATGAATACCACTATTTGTTCCCACAGGAAAAAGAGGATTTCGACTTTAATAAATTTGACTTTAATAAATCCCTCTCCTCAATCCCTTCATGGGATGTTATGGGACACCATTTATTTACTTAAATCCCAACCAGTTTAAAATTTTGCGTCGCAACCTTCGCCAGTATTGCACGAGGTTCCTCTTTATATCTCGAGAAAAGCAAATAATAACCAAAATTTTGAAATAAAGCTGGCTTTACTGTTTTTCCCCCTTGATGAACAATACACTTTTGCATTCCTTCAAACCATTTGTCATGGCAATTTTTCCATTCCTCTTGAGACACTTCCAAAACAAGGTTTTTGAAGGATTCAACTGCTTCTTCGGCGTTTGTAAATCGTTGACCACGCAGTTTCCTTTGATATTCAGGAACAAGAAGAAGCCATTGGATGCCAAATCAGGATTTTACGGAGGATGAGTCATTAATTCGATGTTTTCGAAAATTCACCTGTTTGACGAGATGTCTGAGAGCTCAGATTGTCATGATGGAGAATGATTGATCTTTGGCGGTTGGTTTTACGAATTCCTCCGAACACTTCCCGCAAAGATATGGTCGTGTACCACTCAGAATTGACCGTCATACGTTGCTCAAGTAGAACAGTGGCCACATTACTCATTCGGCCGAAGAAACAGGCGGCCAATTGCTCAGTTTCCTCCACGAACAACTTTTGTTGGATTTAGCTCATCTCGAATTGCATCTTGTCGATTGCTATTTTGTTTCCACCTCATACGCATATATCCATGATTCGTCATCTGTCACGATTTTCCACGGTCGAAGTTTTTAATCATTTCCTTACACCGATTTACACGAGCCTATTTTATCTCACGATTTGTCACATGACGAATTATCAGTTCATGCAATGCATCCATTTTTTGTGGCACAACAACCGACTTTGGACGACTTTCACGAAATTCATCCTGTAGCGAACGGCGTCCGAGACTGAACTCTTGGTACCAGCGATTTACAGAGGTTTTTAATGGGCCTTCATCAACAAAAGTCAAATCAAGTTGATTGAGACACTCTTGTCTCGATAATACACTCCGAAAATCTTAAAAAATCATCGCACGAAAATTTTCACGGGTTAATTCCATTTTTTGACCGAGATGAATTTTTCAACTCACTATAAATAGAACAAATAGTGCTCGTAGGTGAAAACGTTCTATGTATGTTTATGCTAAAAAAAATGTCAAACTTTCCAGTGGAAGTTCCAGTTTGCATCTGGGAACACTAGTATTGCCACTTCCCGAAATATAAATAAAAACCTCGTAGCTCTTTACTCATTATATAATATAAATACGTATATATATATTTGCTAGTATAAAATTCAGATCAATCACAGAAATAAATAAAATCATAAAATACTCTCTCGCAGAAGGAATTGTAACCTAAAAAATTTCTTCAAAGTAGAAAGTAGATTATACACGCAGAAAAATCGGCCTTTTTTGTTGTTTGGAATCAAGTGTAACGTGTGTTTGGAGCTCGGACCAAGTATAGTACACTTGTGTCCAAACACAACGTGATTGCTGTTCAATATTACATGTTGGATACACAATGATTAATATGTTATAATATATGTGTTTGTGACCCAAGTATAGCTGTGTTTGGGACACAAATACAGCTGTTTGTGTTGCTCTACTTACTACCTATTAAGAGTAAGATAATAAAGAGGTACAAGGAGATACTAGTCACAGTCAATGTTGTATGTGTGTAGTTGTATTTTTGCATTACTTTTCCGTCATAAATGCGTGTGTAAGTTGAAGATGGAGTGAGTATTTCTTACATCTGTTGCCTTGTAGTTTCATGTATTCAGTCGTCAATCGGACAGACGATAGCAAAATTCAATCTTTATTGTCCAGTAATTTTCTTATACATTTTCAGGGACTTATTATATAACTACATATGTATATACATACATTTGTTTTTTCCCTAGGGTCTGATGACTTTTCTAGGTTGATTAAGTACGTATGCTGAGGTAAAAATTTACGATATATTACACTCTAAAAAGTCTTTTTTCTTATTTGGTTTTTGTGTTTTGGTGTTTGCTAATAAATATAACATGTTGGAGACACAATGTTTAAAATGCAATAATATATGTGTTTATGATCCAAATATATCTGTGTTTATGACACAAGCACAGCTGTGTTTGTTTTTTCTGTTCATTTTCTCTCGATAACAAGAGAAACAAAGTGAAATTATTCACAGTCTTACCATGGGTATATGTGTGTAACTGTGTTTTTCTATAATTCTTTCAGTCAGTGATTCATAAATATTTGTGACTGTGTGTTTAAATTGTTTTAGTTTTTTGCATTTAGTTGTCCATGGTTCAATGGAAAGAGGATATCAATTGCACTTGGCCGGCGTTTAGTAGAAAATAACTTCAATCTGTAAAAAAGAAGAAATAAATGGTTTGTGATGTTGCTTTGGTCTTTTATATGGCTTTCGTAAATATTTATTTTTGCTACCAAAGCGATAAATGATCTTGAGGAAAGAAACTGAAAAGAGCAACAACGTAAAGCCTTTTATTGTATGTCCGAGCCTTTACTGTGAAAATCGGAGAATCGCACACTGCTCCGTTTCATGGACAAAAATCAGAAATCTAACTTGGTTGGGATTGAATTTTTTTGGTATCGTTTTAAAGGTAATAGCGTAGCTAAAAAAATCAGCAAAGAGTTTTTCATAGAAATAGAGTTGTTGTCCTCCAGAGCAATTCAAAGTGAGCGATTTATATGCTAAATAATTTGATTTTTGAACATCGTTCGTTAGTAAAGGGTTTCTCAACAGAGACGCTACAAAAGTAAAACGATAGGGACAGCAAACGACGCCATATTTTTTCCCACTCTTTTGACATTTCTCTTCAGTAAGGTTTGCCATTTCATCATGGAAAGATATACGAAAGATATATTATTAAAATTTACTACCGAAATTTGGAGTCAGTGGCCTCAACTTTAAGAGGCCAACTTTAAGAGGCCTCAACAATCAGCCATGACGCTCATTTCTGGCTGAATGGCTTCGTCAATAAGCAAAATATGCGTTATTGGTCAGTCAGCAATCCACACGTAATCCATGAGTCATCATTGCATCCCGAAAAAATTACGGTTTGGTGCGGTTTATGGGCCGACGGCGTCATTGGGCCGTACTTCTTCCATGATGATCAAGACCGGCACATTACTGTGAATGCGAATCGCTACCGTTCAATGAAACCGAACCGAATATCTTTCGCCCCAATAGGATAATATGGACTTGGAGGACATGTGGTTCCAACAGGACGGCGCCACAAGCCACAAAACGAATGCCACGATCAATTTATTGGAAACCAAGTTTGGTCAACGTGTTATCTCACGAAATGGCCCAGTCGATTGGCCGCCTCGGTCGTGCGATTTGATGCCGTTAGATTATTTCCTGTGGGGCTACGTCAAGTCTATGGTCTATGCCAACAAGCCAGCGACGATTGATGAACTTCGTACGAATATCGAACGTGAAATAGCAGCAGTATCGGCCTATTTATGCTTGAAAACCATCGAAAATTGGGTTCAGCGTCTGGACTTCTGCAAGCGTGCCCGTGGTGGCCATGCAAAAGAAGTCGAGTTCCATACATAATGACATCGAACATTCACAGGAATAAAGAATTTCATTCGTATCTAAAACCGCTTTTGTTTTATTTAAAAAAAAGTTTTGTAGCGCTCTTATTGAAAAACCCGTTACCTAAATATGTATATCATACGGTATTTTATTGTTTCTGGCTTTGGCACTTGTCTATCCATAAGTATTGCCGTTCACACCTATATTATGCTCTCACAAATGGAGAGTCTTATATTTATTTCTCAGTAAAGGCGCTCGCACAATATCTAATATATTCACTCTTGGGTTTCAAATAGAAAACCGGTTCAAGTAGTTTTGTCACACTCATTGTAATTTTTGTTAGTGTAACTTTCTTTTTTCAATCGGTTCTAAACAACTTTAATATTTTCATGATCTCTATATAATCTCTGTAATTTATGTAAAATGTTCTCCATTCTGATGTCAAGCGTGAATAAAATAAGTTCGAAACTGAGCCCAAGTATTTTTATTTTCGAAAGACATTCCTTAAAAAGAATCAAATATTTAGGCAGTTGTTAAATTGAGCACGAAGACCGAAAGGACTACTGCGAATCTTAATAAACTGTCGTAGTAAATTAAATATTATCAGTAGGATCGCAGGAAGACCGTGAGTACTACTGTGACCACTGATTCATCAAATCAATTAAATAAAAACTATTAGGAAATACCATTTCCTTCAACTTTATTATTTCAATATGATCCTGTGATTAACTTAAGTAACACAGTCATGGTATCGACACAGTCAATTTAGTACGTTGGACTAAATGTGCCCAGTCAGCAAATTGTTCAACATATTACTTCATTGATGTACAAAACAAAAGCAACGGAAACGATTTGCGTTGGATGGCTAAATTGTCATTCCATATTTCGATGGCTGAATATAGAAAAGACGAATCTCAATTTCTTGTTACTTTACAGCACCCTGAAAAAAAACGGGCTCTGTAATATATTCTCCCAAACATATTCTGCAAGACACAAGTATATGCTTGGAACACACTTCAAATATTCATATGTTTGCAAGTCCCAAACTCACTCGTATTTAAATGCAAACAGTATCATGTTTACTAACAAACATGTAAGCTTTTACGTGGAATCATATGCGTTCTTCATTTCAAACATACATATACTTACGTGGAAACATTTGCGACTTTCCTCGCAAACACATTTATATTTAGAAACGAAATATTCTTTGATTTCAATATACAGGGTGGCTGATGAATATTGCTACATTAAGAAACTCAATGTATGGAATTCATTTTTCTTTTATTCATGTTCAAGCTCATTCAATTTTACTAAATATAGCTTAATTAGTTATATAAATAATGGAATTTAAATGCCCGCCATGCTCGTTGAAGCTTGTGCTGCATCTAACCATAAAGTTGTTCATTACTGCTTGGAGAGTTGAGACAGGAAAAGTCGCAATTGCTTCTCGTCTGGATTGCTTTTGTTCATTCAAATTTTGTTGATTTTGCTTTGTACAATTCCTGTTTGCAATAACCCCACAAGAGAAAGTCAGGTGCAGTAAGGTCAGGCGATCTGGGGGGGGCCAACGGAATGTGGATTTTCTGGATATCAGCTTATTGGGAAATTTTCGTCGCAATTCCGTCATAATAGGCCGGGGTATGTGAGGAGTTGCACCATCTTGCTAAAACCACACAGAGTTGAAAGAAATTCTCATTCGGCGTAATTCTGGAAAGAAAAACTATCTCAACGGTCTCCAGTAACCGTAACGGTGTGACCGTTTTCTTCGATGAAGTAGGGCTCGACAATGCAGCGTGATGGAACGGCACACCACACTGTGACACTCAGTGTATGCAATTTCGTCTCATAGAGTATCTGTTGGTTGGAAGCACTCCATATTAACACTCCATTTAAATCGAAATGGTCCTCGTCAGATACGAAAAGACAGTTCAACTTGTTTCCGTCCTCATCCACCATTTGACGCGTCTTCTGCAAAAATTCCAAGCGAATCGGGAAGTCAGCTGCGTTCAGTTTGTTGGCCATTTGAATTTTATATATAGGAATAAGTCCAAATCTTTGGGCATAATTAACTGTAATGACTGTCTGCTTATACCAGATAAGTTTGTTGTCGAAACTCTTGGATTGTTTTGTATGGCAGCAGCTACTGCAGCGATTGTTTCCTCCGTCCGAATTGAAGGGCTTCGATGGTAAGGTCTTCTGTTGACTGTCCCATGCTCGGCAAAATTGTTAACAAGTCGCATTATGGTCCATCTGCTCGGAGGATTGCCGCCAAACGTTCGCCTATACTCTCTTTGGACCGAAACTACGGACTCCAGTGCGTGATAGCGGCGGACAATCCAAATTCTTGCTTCAGTGCCCAGTCATCCATTTTTGTTAAATCTAGAAATCAGTCTGCAAAATAAAAAAAATTAACCAGATCCATCAAATAGAAAATAAGTTATTACATTTTTTTTTGGGTAGCGGCTTTCATCAGCCACCCTGTATATTAATTATTTATTATATTAAATTCTATCTATATAAATCCAACTAGATAAATAATTAACACAAAACAATAAAAATGTAAAACGGCCCATTTTACATGAAAATTGAATCTGCTTTTTTTTGCTTCTCCCTTCTTTGTTGTCTCTCACGTTTTGTTGTCAGAAGGTTTCAACTATGCGTTGATTATCACTACGCATTGGTACACAAGGAATATACTTATATATAAATCTAGTTCATGCACGCCAAGCGCGAATTAATTACTTTTCTTTTTGATTATATTTCACAAATGGTCCGCCGTCCGATTTTCTTAGTGAAGGATCCGAGAGACATGTTGTTGCCCTTTCCAGTTTCTTTCCTCAAATGTTATAACATATTAATCGTTGTGCCTCAAACATGCAATAGTGAATAGCAAACACAATGTGTTTGGGCACAAGTATATTATATTTGCTACAAGCTCCAAAAACATGTTATATTTGCATCCAAACTATAAAAAACTACCGATTTTTCAGTGCGAGGAGAAGGAAAAAACTAAATATAATATGCGCGATTTGGCACATTATTTGTTTTTAAGCCCGGTTTTTCAATTAAATAAATTTTAAATAAACTTTGAATATGACGAGAATCTAAAAACAACTAAATTTTTTATTTGTTAACATTAATGAAATAATTTTTGTACGAAAGGTGTCTCCTACCAGAATATGCAAAAATCGCGATTTCGAAAAGTTGAAACCTTTCATTTTTAGCCACAGACATTGTTTATTACCATTTCGTCAATATTTCCAGTGACATAGGGGCCAGTGGGATACGAATAATTACCTTGCGCGACCCTTGCGCCCGTTTTAAGTTCGCCTCTGCGTGAAGGTAATATTTTTAAAACTGTCATGGCATATTTCATATATGCAGTAGTACCTTATAATAATGGGATAGATAGAATGATTTATTATTTATTTCTTACTAGAATAATGCACTCACCATGGGTCAAGTGGGGCCATGATTTACTTGCTTACTTTAATGCTCGAAATATGGCTTCAGTAACATGGCGCTGTATGGCAATCAGCACCTATTAAGCGACGAGTTCGGTGGCCAGTAAGTTTGCCATCTAGACAATTTTTTGCGGGGTTACGTGAAGTCGCTCGCCTGTGATAATAATCAAGCACCAATGACATATTCAAAAACGATATCGCATTGCATAATTGCATATTCATTACGATATTACTAAATCGCAAATCGAATCGACATTTTTATCGAACATGAGTGAAGTTTTGTGTCAATTGGAGACAAATTCTACTCATAGGTAAGTAATATAGCGACATCTTCTGTAACGCTAAATTAAACTCTGAATTAATTCAAAATTTTTATAGATCACACACCCCACCTTTGCTCAAATGGGTCACATTGGCCCAGTTTTTCATATCTAGATCAGGCCTTCTCAACCGGGGAGCCGCGGCTCCCTGGGGGCCGTAACGAGCTTTCAGGGGGGGGGGGGCGCGAGGAGTTTCAAGGCTTCGTCTGAAACACGACAAATTTAGTGCAAAAAAAATAACAGTGTACGTATGGAATCTAAAAGAAATTTTGCTGAATGTATGCAAAATTAATACATTCATAATAATTGTTGACAGACTTCGTACGTCGTTATTTAAGTTCGACTCTAATTTTATCTCTGCTCTCTCATCTCTGTTTCGGTTTACCCTCTCCAGCATGGATCAGCTGTTTCTTCTGTTAGTTTATTTATGTGTTGTTCAAGTCGAAAAGTAAATTTTGTATTCTATTTTCATAAAAATGACAACTAAAAACAAAATACGGCAATATAAAGAAGAATATATACAATTTAGGTTCATACATATAAGAAAAGATACAGAAGACTTGCCGCAGTGTGTTATTTGCCACAAAATACTTTGCAATGACTCCATGAGACCCATAAGATTGAAGAGGCATTTATCAACGGTGCATCCAGAATACGAAAATAAATGTCCAGAAATTTTCCAAACTAAATTAGTTAACTTAATAAGGATGAAGTTGGATTCTACTTCTGTATTTAACGTCGAAGCAGAGAGGGCATTGGAGGCATCAAATACTTCTGTATTTAACGTAGAAGCAGAGAGGGCATTGGAGGCATCATACGAAATTGCCATAATTATTGCCAAAAACAAAAAACCCCACATACTTGGAGAAACCGTGATCAAACCATGTCTCGTTGCAGCTGCAAGCAAAATGCTGGACCAAAATGCAGTTCAGCAGATATCAAAAATTCCAATTAATTAAAAATTCAGTTAAACGGCGTATTGATGAAATGGCGTACGACATTAAGCAACAACTACTTGAAAAAATTAAGAATTCTCCATTCATTGCTTTGCATTGCAACGACGGATGTGTCATGCGCCTCCCAATTATTATTTTACTGCAGATACATAACGGAAAATAAAATCTGTGAAGAGCTTTTATTTTCAGAATCTCTTGCAACTACTTCAAAAGGAGTAAACATTTTTAAAGCTTTGTCACATTTTTGGACAAAAATGAAATTCCCTGGGATAAGATTGTCGGCATATGTACAGATGGGGCCCCATCAATGGTCGGCTACCGAAATGGATTTATACAAATGGCAAAGCAGAAGAATGGACAAATAATTTTTACACATTGTGTTATACACAGACAAGCGCTGGCAGCTAGGACTTTACTTGATGATATTAAAAAAGCTTTGAAGTGTGCCATAGATGTCGTTAACTTTATCAAAGGCAGTGCCTTGCGAACTCGTCTCTTTCAAACTTTATGTGTGGATCTCAATGCTGATCACAAAAATTTGTTGTTCCACACTGAAGTATGTTGGCTTTCGAAGGGAAATATGCTAAGTCGATTATATGATCTGAAGACTGATGTGGAAATATTTTTAAGTACAGATGATAACCTTTATAAAAGATTCTCTAGTCCTAATTTTATCTTTTATCTGGCATATTTATCAGATTTTTTCCAATTATTAAATCATTTAAATTTAAAACTCTAAGGTGAAAATACTAACATTTTAACAGCCCTTGATACAGTAACAGCTTTTTTAAATAAAATGATATTGTGGAAACAGTGCATTCTATCAAAAAATCCAAACTGCTCATCATTTCCGCGGTTCCGATCGGTTTTGGATTCCGAAAACGTACCTGGTATAAATTTTCAAGAAGTAATTGTAAAACACACGTAGATGCCTTAATTGATGAATTTAATAAGTATTTTCCAGATATAAAAACGGATTCTTGGCAAAGTAAATTACTCCGTGATCCATTTGTTGTGGATATTATGATACTGCCAGAGCAAAACACGACTTTAAAATATGTGAACTTCAAAAATTTTGGTTAAAATATCAACAAGTATACCCATTGGTCTCAGCATATGCTATTAAGCTCTTTGTTGCGGAAATTAAATAATTGGCATTAGAAATGACTTTGAAGTCATTTATTTATTATTAACTTTTATGTTCTGGTATTGAAATGTATTTAAATCAATCAGACATGTCTGTACAACCGAATGATATGAAGTACTGCGAACATTCATGAAGTCTCATGATGTGAACTCCCCTTAAGAAATTAACATATAAATATCGATATTTTTGTTGGTTGTTATCGATCTAAAAAGAAAACAGGGATTCGACAAGTGTCATCTCTTTTATTTACAAATAATTATTCGTATTTTGATTTGGCTACGGACAGACGTCCCAACGTAAACCTTGTTTTTTTTGAAATAAAGTTAAAATTAAATAAATTAAATTATTTACTTTTTTATTGGCAAAAACGCTTGCCTGTTCATTTTGGCGCCCAACGTGGGGCAATTTGGAATAGTTTCACGAAAGATTCCGTGTGGCTGGGGTAATTGCTGAGTTGCTGTGGAGACGAGTTGCTGCGTATTATCGAGCTGTCTTGGAGCAGAGGTTGAATCTGCTCATTTCCGGAGTTGCAGTGGGTCTTGATTGGGTTTGTGGAAAACTTCTTGGGCTGGCCACCAACTGTTGCGGCTATTGAAGTCATTATAAGGATTGTGAAGTAACGGGAGATACAGGTTGTACAAATGAAATAATTATATAGAGATATTAACAAATAGAATAACACAAATTGCAAATGGAGTAACGACAATTACAATATTCTCCATTTGCATCACACACACAAGTGACATATACACAATAACAATTCACGTTATCCCATATATACGATTCACATAAACATTAATCACATCCCAACACACACAATTAACATTTATCGCATTTAACTACACAATTTACATTGTAATTTTTCGATACACTGAAAAAATTCCCTCAGTAATTTTAATCTAATTAACACAGAAAATTAACATATCCCATCCACACATACTTACATGAGTAACTAATTACCTCACATATAAAACTTTCTCATAATTGCACATACTCCATTTTCATAAAAAACACGATTAACATCACTTAACAAATTCACAACATAATACTTTGTACATGCACATTCGATTTACACATCAATAACATATATTCAGTTATAATAGAGTGTTTACACTGGATAAATTGTATGTGAAGTTATTAAATTTTCGCTGTCTAGTTGTTTATTTTAGACATCTTGGTG
The DNA here is from genome assembly GCA_963931995.1 of Phaonia tiefii. Classification (NCBI taxonomy): domain Eukaryota; kingdom Metazoa; phylum Arthropoda; class Insecta; order Diptera; family Muscidae; genus Phaonia; species Phaonia tiefii. Next base: position 96,816,765 of record OZ008370.1, on the reverse strand, counting down.
CTGTGAATCTACGGTGGATACGGATATTGAATTTTTGCAATTGAATTTAATTTGTTCTGGAGATTATTTAAATAAAGAATCTTGGGATTTGAAAGTATTTGTGATAGTTAGTGTTTTTTGTCTGTTGAGTCAAGAGTAGTTGTTGCTTTTTTTAATACGGCGTCCGTTAGTGAAATAAGCGGATATTTTAACGAAAATGGCTACTAACGACGATATTACGTCTCAACTTCTGTCCTTGCAAAAGCAAAGGGCATCGGCCAAGGGTAATATCACCCGCATTAAAAAGCTTTTGGAGGATAAAGCAGGCTCACTCAATCCCATTGACTTAGAATGTAGGTTGGAGATTTTAAACTCCTATGTAAAACAGTTGATGGCATATCAAACTGAAATAGAGAGATTGTCGCCTGACGATAACAAACGAGGTGAGCTTGAGGAAGTTTGTATAAGTACAAAATCCTTGATTCTGTCACAACTAGGAAGAAGTCGACGGACTAGTATACAACATGATTGTACAATGGGAATACAACTTCCTCCCGCGAATCGTCTTCCTCATTTGAAACTTCCAAAATTCGGTGGAAAGTATTCCGAATATAGAAACTTCATCACCTGTTTTAACAATTTGGTTCATGATGAACCAACATTAACAAAAATTGAGAAATTTAATCATTTATTAGCAAGTCTGCAAGATGATGCTTTACGCACAATAAAAGCCTTTCAGGTGAATGAAGAAAATTATGACAATGCATTGAAAAGGCTTGAAGAAAGGTATGACAATAAATGTTTGATCTTTCAAGATCACATTACGTCGCTTTTCAATTTAAAGAAAATGAATAAGCCTAATGCCTCAGAGCTGCGAGAGATAATAGATACGGTTTCAGCTGTTTTGGATTCGCTTTCTCATTTGGGAACAGATAAAGATATTACGCATGCGATAATAATTTATTTAGTATTATCAAAAGTAGACTCAACGTCTAAAGCTAAGTGGGATGAGCAATTATCTTACACACAATTGCCACAATGGAGTGATTGTGTTTCGGTATTGGTAAGGCGTTGTCAATTTTTAGAAGTTAATGAAGATAAGTCTTCTAGGCCAGAGCCACCTTCATATAAAGACAACAAGCCAAAACCAAACAATGATAAAAAATATTCAAAATTTTCGTTTTCTTGTACGCAAGAACAAGTAGAAGAATGCAGTTTTTGTGCTGGCAAGAATCATTTCATTGCGACTTGCCCAATGTTTTCGACTTTAAATATAAGTCAAAGGTTTGAATACACAAAGAGGAAAGGCTTGTGTATAAACTGCTTGCGACTCGGACATTCGGTTAAAAGGTGTCGCGCTTCACGCTGTAGTCAGTGTCAACGGCCACATCACTCATTATTACACAATGAAGATTTAATAAATCGTAATTTCGCTGCTATTAATGCAAATAGTTCAGCACAATGGACCCAATCAAACGCTCCTACTACAAGTAGTGCAGCACAACGTTATCAAACGACTACTACAGACAATCGTAGTTTAGTCCAAAGTTCAAATGTACAAGTGAGTGGTAATAATGCACATAATGCGACTACAATGTATGTTCGAGAAAATGAACAGCAAATTCTTTTAGCGACTGCAATAGTGCAAGTGAAAGATAAGCGAGGAAATTACCAATTCGCAAGAGCTCTTCTTGATTCTGGTTCACAGGTGAATTTAATCACAGAAGAAGTAGCTCAAAGACTTTCCTTAAAACGTACTGACACTTGCTTAAATATTATTGGCATTGGCGACAGTAATAGAAATGTACGTCAGAGATTGTCTACAGCAGTAAAATCCTGTAGGAATAATTTTGAGTTTGAGGCTGAGTTCTACATACTAAAGACTATCTCGAGTCCTCAGCCAAATGAGCAACTGGAGATAACCAGCTTTGGTATCCCAGCGAACATTGTTTTAGCTGACCCTCAATTTAACAAACCGCAAAAAATTGATTTGTTAATTGGGGCAGAATCATTTTTCGATCTCTTGTCAGTGGGACAAATTAAATTGGGTCCACTGTTGCCTACACTGCAAAAAACTTTATTAGGTTGGGTAGTGTCTGGCAAATATAAAAATCGAGTTGATATGAATTCTCAAAATTGTCACGTCACACTTATTGGTGATAGTGAAAACTTGTCAATGTTGAACGAATTAGTTCAAAAATTTTGGGAAATTGAACAAGTGCCAAATTGTAATAGATTTACTGAAGAGCAGTTAATGTGCGAAAATATGTTTAACGTTGAAACAAAACGAACATATGATGGAAGATTTGAAGTGCGACTTCCTTTTAAGACGGATCCAATAAACTTAGGACAGTCTTTTGAAATTGCTAAGCGCAGATTTCTTTCTCTAGAACGACGACGTTCAAGAGATCCGGAATTAAACAAACTATACAATGAATTTATGAAAGAGTATATATCTCTCGGCCACATGTCACTTATGGACAATGCTATTCCAAGTGGGCCTCACTACTTCATCCCGCATCAATGCGTGATCAGAGATCATAGCACTACAACTAAATTAAGAGTTGTTTTCGACGCTTCTAGTAAAACGTCAACTAATTTATCGCTGAACGATATTTTAATGGTAGGCCCGACCATTCAAAATGACTTGTTCTCAACTTTGTTGAGATTTCGAACCCATAAATACGCCATTACGGCTGATATCACGAAAATGTATAGACAAGTCAATGTACACAAAGATGATCGCAAGTTTCAGTTGATTTTATGGCGTGAAAATCCGACTTTGCCTATTCAAGTGTATGAGTTGAATACTGTTACATACGGTACAGATCCAGCTCCATTTCTTGCGATCCGGTGCCTGGAAGAAATTAGTAAGATTTTCAGGGATGTATATCCTGTTGGGTCAGATATTATCGCTAATGATTTTTATGTCGATGACTTACTAACAGGCGCTGATGATGTTAAAAGTTTGATCAAAATTCATGATGAAGTCATTAAAATTTTAAGTTCATGTGGCTTCGTTTTAGCTAAATGGCATTCAAACTGCAGCGAATACAATAGTGATCAGCTTGTGACGCCCTTGGAGTTTTATGACTCCGAGTCAATTAGAACGCTTGGAATAGAATGGAATCCGCGGAAAGATAATTTATGTTTTCAACTAGAGAACAATTTTGAAAATTTGCCATCTACCAAGAGGAATATTTTATCGATTTCGTCACGCCTATTTGATCCCTTGGGATTATTGGCGCCCATAATAATTCGGGCTAAAATTATTCTTCAGGAATTATGGGAAAGTGATATTGATTGGGACGAATCGATTCCTCAGAATTTGGAGACCGCGTGGAAAATGTTTAAAGAAGAATTGTCCAAAATAAATACAGTTGTTATCCCTCGATTTGTTGGTACAACGCTTAACGCGTCTGTGCAAATTCATGGCTTCGCCGATGCTTCAATGCGAGCATATGGCTGCTGCCTATATGTTGTTTCTAAAGGCACAAATGGGATAGATACTCGATTGCTAGTGGCAAAGTCAAAAGTAGCGCCAGCAAGGAAAGTTCAAACGTTGCCACGTTTAGAATTGTGCGCTGCACACCTGCTTGCAAAATTATGGTCAACAATAAAGAAAAATCTTTTACCATTCAAGGTAAACAAAATAACTTTTTGGAGCGATTCTGAAATCGTGTTGCACTGGATTAAGACCCATCCATCGGCATTGACTACATTCGTTAGCAATCGAGTGGCACAAATACAAGACATGGCTGATGACGCAAACTGGCGTTATGTGCCTACAGCTGATAATCCAGCCGATATAGTATCAAGAGGCTGTGATATTTTAGAATTAAAACATTCATTGTGGTTCTCAGGGCCAAGATTTTTGACTCTGAGTTCAGAAATGTGGCCAGACAATTCTCATTGTAGTTTGTCACCGGACGCGCTAGCCTTAGAGAAGAAGAAGACGAGAGTCGCACTCATCAATACGGAAGTACGATTTGAGAATATTTTTATAAAATTAATAGAAAAATTTTCTTCGTATAAAAAGATATTGCGAATAATGGCGTATGTCATTAGGTTCGCACGATGCACTAAAAACAAATGTAAAATCAATAATGTAGCATTGGAAGCAAAAGAGTTAAATTTTGCATTTTTGAAAATTGTTGAAATTATTCAAAATATTGAATTTAAGGAGGATATTGACAATTTGGCTAAGTTATCTATTTCAAAACAGCGTCATATCCAAAAATTAAGTCCATTTATACAGCAATATGGTATGGATGGATTGAATGTTTCGCTTTTACGCGTTGGAGGACGTTTGAGCAATGCTCCAATGAATTATGATGAAAAATATCCTCTATTGTTGTCAAAAGATTCTCATTTTATTAAACTATATTTCGCAGACTTGCATAGGTCAAATTGTCATGTAGGAGCCAAAGCATTAATTTCACTGTCTAGGGAAAAAGTCTGGATAGTAAATGCTCGAAAATTGGCTAAAAAGATAATTAATAGTTGCACAATATGTTTTCGGTTCAAACCTAAATTGAGCTCACAAATAATGGGCGATTTACCTCGTGATAGGTTGACAAGTTGTCGTCCATTTTTAGTGTGTGGTGTAGATTTATGTGGGCCTATAATGACGACTTTGAAAATAAGAGGAAGGCCACCTGTGAAAACTTATGTGGCAGTATTTGTCTGTTTTGCATCTAAAGCAGTACATTTAGAAGCTTTGGCCGACTTGCAAACTGATACTTTTTTGTCTACCCTAAATAGGTTTGTCGGCAGACGGGGTCTTCCTAAGACAATATGGTGCGACAACGGAACAAATTTTGTCGGGACCGCAAAACTGTGGAGCGAGAGAGGGAGAGCGAAGGTGCAGCAAATGAGCGCAGAACGCGGGATAGAGTTCCGGTTCATCCCTCCACGAGCACCGCACTTCGGAGGTCTCTGGGAAGCAGCGGTGAAGTCAGCCAAGTTCCTGTTGCTGCGAACGATGGGTCGAGTTCTTCTTACGTTCGAAGAGTTGACAACAGTCCTGGTCGACGTCGAGGCCATTCTAAATTCCAGGCCAATCGTCGCCATGACAGAAGACCCCAACGATGGAGTGGCCCTAACGCCAGGACACTTGTTAATCGGGTGCTCGCTCAAAGCGCTGCCAGGCGTAGGCGAATCAGGCAGCAAGGCGACTTCCTTGAAGCGGTTTCGGCAACTGTCATCGCTCAAGGAACACTTCTGGGATGCGTGGCGGCAGGACTACGTGAGAGGCCTACAAGCACGCGACAAATGGACACGCCCAGGCGACAACATAACAGTGGGAGAGGTCGTAATCGTCCACGAGGACAATCTTCCACCGCAGAAGTGGGTCGTTGGCAGAGTCATCGAGGTCGAGGCCAGCAGCGACGGCAAAATACGCGTCGCCAACGTAAAAACCGCCAACGGCACATATAGGCGGCCTATACATAAATTGGCCGTACTACCGCACGAGGACTTGCAAGAAAAATGAATTCCCTAATAGTCTTGCAACGGGGCCGGTGTTGCGGAAATTAAATAATTGGCATTAGAAATGACTTTGAAGTCATTTATTTATTATTAACTTTTATGTTCTGGTATTGAAATGTATTTAAATCAATCAGACATGTCTGTACAACCGAATGATATGAAGTACTGCGAACATTCATGAAGTCTCATGATGTGAACTCCCCTTAAGAAATTAACATATAAATATCGATATTTTTGTTGGTTGTTATCGATCTAAAAAGAAAACAGGGATTCGACAAGTGTCATCTCTTTTATTTACAAATAATTATTCGTATTTTGATTTGGCTACGGACAGACGTCCCAACGTAAACCTTGTTTTTTTTGAAATAAAGTTAAAATTAAATAAATTAAATTATTTACTTTTTTATTGGCAAAAACGCTTGCCTGTTCACTCTTAATACAATTCTCACCGACTTACCTATGCGAAAAGAGTTTTTCATCGCTTTTAAATATAAAATCCAAGTATCGGTCATGTTTAAATGTCGATAATGATCTTAGATGTGCGTTATCTGAAATATCATCTAACATTCAAAAACTTGTCAGTCAACAAACAAATTTAATTAACCATTAATTAACTAATTAATTGGTGCCTGATATACTTACTAAGGAATCATTGCCTATTTTTATTACTAAAAGACTTATATTGTTAAATAATTAAATAAAATTTACTTTAATTTTAACACATGTGATCTCAACAATGAACTGAATTAATCCAATTCACATAATTTATTTAATTTCTAATTACACTGAATGTATCATTATAATAATAAAATTATATGTATATTTTTATACATCTGATTTTTGGCACTTTGGGAGGGAGGCACGGAGGAAACGGTTGGGAAGCCCTGATCGAGATGATTGTATTGTATTTATTTTTTTAGTTAAATGTGTGGAATACTTTCTCGACCGAGAGCTGTCGATCGTGTTCTAGTCGAAAGAAAGTTGATTTGGATTCGACAATCTGAGCATTTCAAGTCGAATAAATGCATACAATTTTTCGAAATTTTTCAGTACAAGTATTTGAATTTTTGACTCAGAGGAACATAAGTTGAGTTGAATGCGAGGAACTAACTTTCGTTCAAGATTGGGAATTGGGGAGATTCTATTTGAATCTTATCAATATTATAAGTAAATTCAAACACATTCCAAAACTTATTCCAAGTATTCCGTAGCAATAATAGTATAGCCACCATATAATTGGTTTGGCCGAACAATCTGACGCTTTTTTCTAATAATATTTCAAAAAAGTACATCAACCTTATCAACAAAAATACTAAATCAACACACCACCAACTGCATTCGTTTCCTAATATCACATTGAGAGTAACCTTGGAAGCATTCCCATACATATACAATTACTTGACTACCATATGGAATTCCACACACAGCATATGTCTGAACTGTGCATGCACTTAATATGTGACAATATTACTGACAATATCCTACTTAGTTTTAAGGACAAAGAAGCTATTCCCTTCATTGTAGAATTTAAGAGAAATATGCATTTGTCTGCGACGCATTTCCAAGATATGACATGCACTCCAACTATTAGATAGAGAAAGTGATATATATTTATAAGTATAGATAATACAGACAAAGGATTACGTAACATTCTCAAACTACACTGACCGGAAAAGCTTCGTCACACGGATGAAAATGTTCATCGCCCCAACAGCGTTTTTCATCGACAGGTAGCTAACGTAGAGTTTCATCCCCGTTAAGAAAATATGTTCATTAACTGCAAATTTTTCGGCAATGTGATGAAAGTATGGTTGTTGCTGCAATGCATTTGTTTCATTAACGAATTTGTTTCGTTGCTGTAGTGAATCTGTTTCATTGCTGCAACGAATTTGTTACATTGCTGTAATAAATTTGTTTAAATTTTTTTTATTGTTACTTGTACATTTAGTAACTTGTACTTGTACTGTTAGTATTATATTGCTGGTATTTTTGTCTAATTTCATAAAATATTTTGGATTTTTTGTTCCGAAAATTCTAGTAATTTTCTTTGATTTCTCAAAAAACAATACAAAATCAACACATACAACGATGTTTTTAAATTCACCACCGCAAAAACTAACAATTTGTACATCCTTTCACTAACACCAGCACGATCTCATGAATGTTTATGTCAAAAAAAATAAAATAACTGAAAGCAACAATAATGACGCAGAAAGAAGGAATTGAAGGCGGCATTTAATTTCGTAAACCCGTCAAATAAATAGTGAACGACTTTAAGGAGTACTTGGGAAGGAGTATGAACTTGGATACTTAGCCCTACGCCAATGATTTTCAGAATCCATTGCCACCCTAGCCAGTGCTAGAATTTGATTTCCATTTCTCCAGAACGAGGAGTTTCTTGACATATAGAAGTGCAATCTATGTGCCGGAGACAATGTTCCCACCCACGAAATGGAGTTTAAAAGACTGCAGCGAACAATGTAAGCCCAAATATTAGTATGACTTTACGCAACGCCTCCAATATCATCTTTAGCAATGAACTTCTGGATCGGTGGATTGATCGTGATGTTTTTCAAATATAATCCCACATCAATATAATTAGTGTACCAAAGGGAGCTCATGATTTGGATTTGAGGTCGAATAAGGACCAGAGAAAGGTATTTCTGATTTCTTTTCCAAATGGATATCAGAACATCATTTGTAGAAATAATCAATAACAGAGAATAAACAATAGAATTAAACAATGTATTTTATTTACAAACTGTAAAACAAATTTATAAAAAAAACTACAACAGATAATTTGTATAATTCACGAGGTTTCACTTCATTCGCGCTTCGGAATAGTATCCATCCATCTACGAAACAACTAACTTTTTATTCGGTGTCTTTAGAAGTACGGTGGTAATAAAATAACGTCCAAAGTCGAACTGAGATTTTTGCAAATTTTTGTTATGGGTACGTAACTCAGATCGTAGGCAGTCCTTTTCCGCTTGCGCTGCCTTTGTCATCTTCGTGATCACCATGAAAAGAAAACGAAAGCGTCTTAATTTATTATTTTATGTCTTTTCTTGCCTCAATGGCCTCCAGATGTGTGGCATGTTATAACGTCCAGGACACCACAAAAAGTTACTTAAGGTCAGTGGACATTACGACACTTTCAAAAGTGTCACAATGTCCATAAAATCAGAGCCACTGCGTCCATGGACGTTGACACTTTTGAGTCCATGAACCTTATGCTACTATTTATGGTGTCATAATGTCCAGGGGTATAATGTCCTCCAGATGTATTTGCACTTGCTCCAATTGTGCTTCTCCTCGAAAGAGTTGTCTCGTGTTCCCTGACGATATCCTCTCATCCAGTGTGACCAAGCCAGTGGGAGAGGTTTTGAGTTGCGGTTCCCTGACATCGTAGCGTGTGGCAAACTCATTCTCGAAATTCGATCCCTTCTGGTATTGTACATTTCTTTAAATGGGTCAGGTTGAGGAATTAAGAATTGGTTATTCAATTGGTGTTCTTTATTTGCTTTTGTTCCTCTTTATTGGCTAAATCCTAAACCAAAACGAAAACGATTTAAAGCCATCAAAATCAGCAAACGAAAAGAATACCACAAACAAATGTTTTTTTTTTTGTTTTGTTATTTTCATTATCAAAATTATCTAGCTAAACAAATTCAGACTTCAAAATTATTTGAAATCTATTCAAACAAAATTGTTTCGTTAACTATTCTTGCCAAACCACTACAATAAATAAATAATAAAAATAAACTATAAAGAGTAAGAGATAAACCAAATTATATTAGTTGAAATCTCATGCACTTATTTTTTTTTTAATTTTAAACCGATTTTTCTATAAAATTCAAATTAAATAAAATTATTGCAGGAATCAAAAATAAATTGATGCAACAACGAAATGAAAAATAGTCAAAGAAATAGTAAATGAAATTTTTCGTTGCACCGATAACGAAATTGTCTGATATACGAGACTTTTCATTGCAGCAACGTAAAATCATTAACGAAAATGTTTCAACCATGCGACGAAGCGTTTTTCTTTCAGTGTACCCCAGCAGAGAAACGAACACATCAGATGTTGAAAGAGAGACTAAATTTACATTTCTGATAAATATTGAAGTGAAGAGCAATTAGCTTATCCAAAAAATTGGATGTGTGCAAACAATTGCATTGACTCATGTTCATAATCATTCATGCAAGTTAGTAATACACCCTACCCCAATAATTATGCTCGTATCGCACGAATCACATCATGGGTGACTCAAGTAGCATCCCGAAATAACTTTATCACCAGGTGTTTGAATCCACTGTCATGTATTGAATTACCATAGAATAACACATACTATAGAAGTTTTTATTCGCTCAATAAATTAAACGTCATAGGTACGATGGAAATTGCACAGTGGAGGGTGGAAAATATGGGTTCAATAATACCAGATGGTGGCAATAGTATACAGCGATCCACAAAGGAACTACACCCGAATTTCGTGTTTTTGTGGCAAACTAGTTGTGTTAAATACAATACAAATGTATACCAACGATAAAAATCAACAAAAAAGTGCAAACTACTTTTAAATTTTTCAGTTCTATACCAAAACGACAGGAAATAGTTAAGTGAACATATTTTGTAACTCCACCTGGTGTATGTAAATTTTAAATTTAATTTGCTCTCATTTCCACAAACCTACGATGAGAGTGTGAAATGAAACGTCAGATGAGCGAATAAAACCTTCTACGTATGTGTTATTCTATGTGAATTACAAATAATTGTCAGATATTCTAGAAATTGAATATAATATATTTATATGTCCTTTATTTATTTAAACAGAATATAAAAATATAAAACAAAATGACATTGAATCGGTTTCTGTCTTTGGCAAGTGATTTAATTTGGCTCCATAATAGACGAGATTGTTTGCATTCCTTTTCAAATCACAGCTTTCATGGATTTGGTGATCTTCACGGCCTTCGACACCCCTGCGGGTTACATTCAAGTGCATCTCTAGCAATATCTGTTGTTGGGCGCCCAAGTAAGTATGTGGCCGATACAAGTGAATTTTGTTCTACGAAGTCTTCCAATTCGATAGGACTGTAGTGCAACAGCTCCAAGTAGTGCAACCGCAAGACAGCACAGACTTCACACTGCAATTGATTATTCGTTATTTAGTCTTTCCCGATATTCTTTTATTGCGCCAAATTTTGTACAGATTTAGGAATGCGACACGAGCCTATATCCGCTGCGGAGTCGCAATCCTTGGAAATCTTGCATCCTAAATTGTTGGCTGAATCCACGTCTTCAATTAACGAACCATCAAGTGTTAGTGGAGTATTCCGTTCTGTTCAAATACGCATTAGCTTTGCCTTCTTTATATATTCTCAATCCTATTTTTACCGCATTTTGGGAGAGTCTTTTCAACTTGCCCTCGATGTATCGTGTAGATGTTCATACATACTCCACTGAATGCCGAACGATGCTTCTGAACTAAATGCCTCCATTAAGAAACATCCTTGCCGAACTCCTCCAGATGTGGTGTAAGGTTGGCTTTCCTTCCCATTAAAACGAACTTTATACGCTGTATCTGAGTACAGTTCTCGGATCATGGACACTATCGTATTCGGTATCCCCTTTTTGGTCAAGGCAGATCACATTGAGTTGTGGTGTACACAATGAAACGCTTGTTCGAAGTCTACGAAAAGTAGATACAGAGGCGAATGTGGTTCACCTGATTGTTCTATGCTTATACGGAGTGTGTACACGTGGTCGGCACACGAACGACCAGAACTGAGATCCGCCTGCTCCTTCCGCACAATTTGCTCCACCACAGGCGAGATCCGCTAAAGTATAGGGGTCGTCATTACTTTGGCTGTTGCACTAAGCAATGTTCTACCACGTCAATTCCTGTTAGATCACACTTTGTTTGGGATAGTGAAAACCAACCCCACACTCGACTCCGTAGGTATTTTGTTGTCTATCCACACACTTCTCATGACCGGCGAAATGACATTTGCTATCGCTGATGCATCATATTTCAACAGTTCCGCTGGAATATTATCAGGACCACAAGATTTGCGATCCTTCATTTTACACAGTGCTGAATCGATCTCTGCCTGCGACGGAGAAGGAGGAGGTTCTCGGATTGCGGCGTTAGTATACTGCCCAAGGTGTACACTGACCTTCATCATCCGGAAGTCTAAAGTAGATTGTGTCGCAAAGAATTCATCCCATCGTTGCATTTGCTTTTTAGCTTTTAACGATGCAGTACTCCTGATGTTGCTGCCGCTCTGCGTTTATTTATTTACGAGTACGCAATACGGAATTTGCAGCTTTGTCTTTTTCCTCTGCTCTGTTGTTCAGATATATATCTCAATCTGACCGGACCATGTAACCGACTCACATTGTGATTGCCGATAGTCTGATTTTAACTGCGATCATATATGAATATTGTGTGGGGATTCACGATTCCGAGTTCTAGGATTCTGCACTAATCTAAGGTTTATTCACATTTATTTTCTCCCATGGATATCCGTATCTGTTTCCGTCTGAGTTCGAACTATCTCTGACGACCTATTTTCACTGTGCTGTGCCAAGCAGCAGACGGTCTGTATTGTATTTCACGATTTTGCCTCTATACCGGTGAAAGCCGCTGGACGGAACCCAGAATCATCTTGCTGACTATAATAGCGTCAATTTGGTTGAAGATTTGAACATCAGGCGATTCCCATGTATACTTGTGAATATTTCTATGGGTGAATTTAGTTCTGCTGGGAAACAGTTGATGCTAAATACAGAAATCTAAGTGCATATCACTATTGTCATTCCTCAAAGTACCTAGGACATGTATCCCATCACTTCCTGTAGGATTATTTTTGTCGTTGCTCCATATGGCACTGAGACCTCCCAGAAGTGTTTTAATGTCACCAACTAAAAGTGATCATGGGACTGTCCTTGGAGGTGGAAAGTTTCTGATAGCCATAGGCTAGAAATGATTCCTTCCTTGGGCAGTCCAAGTAGCTCACTACATCCACGCTGTATGTCCTGGGCAATGGCTTATCGGAAACCACCGTTAGCTAGCTAAAGTGAGAAGGCGAAACGAATGAGCAACCTGAGTGGTAATGCGATCACTGATACGTCTCAGGATTATTAGGTGACCCTGTCACTGAAGCTCTTCGAAGTAATGGACATATTCTTCTGTCCTTTGAAGGCGGATGAGCCAACACCCCTGGCCAACGGCGGGTCCAAATTGAATAAACCAAAATCCAGTTTCGACACACTGCATTCTGGTCAGAGTTTGATCCATAATGGGCGGCTGAAACATAATCATCCTGGCAGTAGGTAAAATGCAAACCACGGTGGACTGGGTTTGCCTCCCGCCACCGTTATATTGGCAATGAAAATATACGTAGAAAACGCTATAAGAACCATGATTTAAGGATATGTACCTGGAATGTGCGAACGCTATACAAGACTGGTGCCACTTTTCAACTGACGGATGTCCTCGCAAAATATAAAGCTAACATCACAGCGATCCAGGAAATGCGATGGACAGGATATGGTTGCACCAGAAAGAAAAACGTCGATATTTACTACAGCTACCATGAGCGAAAACACCGACAGCGGATAAAGATGATGAGGTCTAGGAAACATTTTATGAGCGTCTGGAGGAAGTATATGAACGCTGCCCTGACCACGACATTAAGATTATTCTAGGCGATTTTAATGCCAAATTGGGAAAGGAAAGTGTCTTTCGATCAACCATCGGTAATCACAGTCTACATGATACCACCTCCGATAATGGAATAAGACTGATCGACTTCGCCGCTGCAATGAACATGGTAGTTAGTAGCACACGAATCCAACATAAGGACATTCATAAGGCGACCTGGATATCTCCTGATCAGCGGACGAAGAACCAGATTGATCGCTTGGTTATAGATGGCAGGCACTCTTCTATTGCAATGGATGTACGTGTGATTCGAGCTGCCAATATCGACTCGGATCATTACCTGGTGGCTGCGAAAGTTCGCACGAGATTCAGCTGGGCGAAAAACGTACGAAGCCGAACACAGGAAGAGCTGGATATTGACAAGCTGCAAATACCGGAGATATCAATGTCCTATCGACAGACACTCACTCTCCTGCTAGAGCAGCATACCCCCCTCCCGAAGACCCAGATGCGCAGTGGAAGCACATTACCCATTCTTTGGAAACCGCTGCACGAACTCAACTTGGCTATCAAAACCCGCAGAAGGATAAGCCATGGTACGACGAAGACTGTCGCATTTTAACTGATGCAAAATACGCTGCACGTATGGCAACGAGACAGTCATTTACAACGCTTGCAGCGAGTGAGCGGTACAAGAAGCTGAGAAGGGAAGAAAACCAACTATTTAGGCGGAAAAAATTGCAGTGGGAGCAGAGAGAGAGTGAGAAAACGGAAATGTGCAGGATGAATGGTGAATCCCGAAAGATTTTCCAGAGGGTAAGAAGATCGAATAATGAGCCTAATAATGGGCTGCCCTCCTGCAAGGACGAGACTGGGAATCTGATGACTGAGAAGCAGTGTGTGCTCAAAATGTGGAGAGACCACTTTTCAGCGTTACTCCACTCGGATTCTTCCACTGAAGATCAGAAGGTAATGATAGTGTAGATTGTAGAATGAATGAAGATGAGCCAGTGCGAAAGGTTTTCGATAACGTACCCGATGGAAGCAGAAAACGAGGACGACCAAGACTCCGCTGGAAAGACCAGGCAGAAGAATCCCTCCGTATCCTTGGTGTTACCCACTGGCGAGAAAAGGCGAAGGATAGAGCCAGTTGGAGGAATATGTTGAAATTTGTTTAATTTGTTTATGTTTGTTATGTTTGTTTAATTAATATGTGTAAGACGTCTGACCTCATGAGGTTGTAAAATAGTCAATAAAAAAGTAACTAAAAGGGATCTTACAGTAAAATCCAGTTAGCTACAGAACTCGTCTTTAACACTATCCTCATCTCTCTCAGTAGGTTCATACACCTTAGACTGGTCCTTATTTTGAAAGTCGTCGGAACCTGCGGGCCATGGGCTCATTTTGTTTATATTTATGTCAAATATCACCGTGCAAATTTTGAGCGCGATCGATAAACCTTTACCACTCTCTCAAGAGCCTTAAAGTTACAAAAATAGTCTATTTTTGAAAAATTTTCCAATTTGGACCACCCAAACGGAAAAAGGATGCACCCTAATTTCCAGACTATATTTTTCCTGATGCAGGAATTCATTACGAACAAAATGACACCTCACAAGCTAAAATCGGAGTAAGACTCACGAAGTTATAAATGATTAAAAAAGGTCAATTTAATAAAATGGAGGAAATTTTCTCTTAACCCTTATTAAAATGGGGTAAAAATCGATTTAAAGGTTTTCAGTCAAACAAACAGACCTTAATAAGGGTTAAGAGAAAATTTCCTCCATTTTATTAAATTGACCTTTTTTAATCATTTATAACTTCGTGAGTCTTACTCCGATTTTAGCTTGTGAGGTGTCATTTTGTTCGTAATGAATTCCTGCATCAGGAAAAATATAGTCTGGAAATTAGGGTGCATCCTTTTTCCGTTTGGGTGGTCCAAATTGGAAAATTTTTCAAAAATAGACTATTTTTGTAACTTTAAGGCTCTTGAGAGAGTGGTAAAGGTTTATCGATCGCGCTCAAAATTTGCACGGTGATATTTGATATAAATATAAACAAAATGAGCCCATGGCCCGCAGGTTTCGACAAACTTTAATTTTCTCCATACAACATAGGTCCAGTCTAATACACCTGTACCACAACAATACTGCCGAATTTCATAATAAAAGTCGCAATGACGCAGCCTTGTATGATATTAGAGCATTTCTAGGCCTAGGTGAAAGAGAATACCGACTGCGTTAATACGCTGCGTGTCATAGCCGGAGTATATAAACTGTGACCAGATAGTAATTCAAATTTGTCATTATTAAGCCAACTTACTTCGCTTAAACCTAAGATGTCCATATTGTAGGATTCCAAAGCTCGTCTAACCTGTTCGACTCTCGATTTTTCGAAGAGAGTTTTTATAACAATCAAAAACCAATCATAAATCTAAATGTCGTTATCTGTTGGGATGTTTTTCTTGGCATTTTTGACGTTTCTATTATAATTGACATTTAAGACGAGTGATTCATTAGACCACCGCATCCGATCCTATCATATAAAAGGCTACATATGTACTTGTCATTATATATTAGCATTTAGATGATTGTTTCCGTTATTATATTTTTGTTAATAAATGCGTCATTTTGATTATTTCTAGCGCGTATGATTTATATTAATTTTTCACTTGGATATTAATCATACGCAACCAGACCTCATTTTTGACCTGTAACAAAGCAACAGTATTTTAACTAGATCATTCCTCAAGTTTTTAAAACAGGTTTCACTTGATCTTTTGTATGAAAATTAATAGGAGAATGACGTGTTGCTATAACGACTAGGAAGAATATCTCCCATTACTTATTGAGATATAGGTATCAAGATCTTTTGATTCCGAAAATGTGAATATATATCCTTGTTTATTTCCATGCGACAGGGTTGTCGCTGATACTAGTAGAAAGACATTTTGCCTCAAATATTCACAAACTCAGCAAGTGGGAGAGATATATTCAACAGTCGGCATAAATCGTGGAGTTGCACAAGATCAAACTGTTGGGCAACTATCACATAAGAAAAACAATAACTATTCCTACAACATTTATCCAAGTGGGAGTACATATAGCGTGTCTCAGTAAGATTGCACTTTTTAAATTTGGTGTAATTTTTTTTTGTACAGGTGGTAACTCTGAAATTTGGCAGCTGTCACATATGTTTACTCCAATTATTATAAATGCAGCGCTTTACAAAAGAACAACGTGGTATACAAGTAATTGTTTTATTACAAAAATTTGGAAAGTTATGCTGAGACCAATCGCAAACTTTGAAAAATTTGCAGTCGAGAAAGCGCTCCTAAGTGCAACAAGCGGTTATGTATAGTTAGGCTCCTGTCCGACAACATACCGGTCGGTCTCTTGAAAACATTGCTGCTGTAAACAAGGTGGTCGCCGAAAAACATCAATCCGGCATCGTTCTCAACAACTTCGATATTCACGCACCACTCACTACGCAGCGAATTTTGACAAAAGCCCTCCACCTTAATGCGTATAAAATGCAGCTTACTCAAGAGCTCCAACCAGCAGACCATGGAAAGCGCCGGCAATTCGCTCAACGGGTAAAAGAGCAAAGTGAAGTCAATGAAAATTTTTCAAAAAAAAAACGTCATCTTCTCTGCTGAAGCCCATCTGCATCTGCATGGATTCGCGAATACATAAAATTGTAAAAATTGGGACACAGAAAACCATCATGCAATCTATAAGAACCAAATGCACCCACAACGAGCAATCTGGTGCGGAGTTTTGTCAGGCGGCGTGAATGGTCTTTTTTTTTGATGTGTTAACATCTATAGCGGCGTATATGGACTAAATCTACCAAAGTCAAGATTTTATGCTGCTGCTAAAACCAGATTTTCTGCGACTGCGAAAGAGAATAATGACGTGTTAAACAAAAATGAGCGAGCAAGAGAGCAATGAAAGAGTGGTGTGACAGGGGTGAGACAAACGAAATTGTGTCTATAGCGTATGTATTAACATAATAATGTATGTATGTACATGTGTCTGTTGCTGTTGTTGAACGGAGATATAAAGCATAGCCACGCAAAATTTCATTTGCAAGCCCATGGGCTTGCGCAGTCGACGTTATGGTGACACACTAATACGTTAGCTACTTCGTACACAGCATGAGTGATGTTGTGTGTTTGGTTGTTTCGTTGTTGTTGCTATGGCCAAACAAAGCGATTCATTTGATGTTCAGCATTGCCCGGTGTATACAAAAACATGTAGAAACGGTGTTAAGTTCGGCTGTAATTGTCCGCCATGACAATTTACACTCACACTCTCCACTCTTTGCATTCCCTTAACAGTTTTTCTTTTAGAAATCGTACAGGTACCGTGTAACAAAAAGTTGTTAACACACCGCCCGTGAATTCGAACACTCATTGGATTTTTTTTGAAGATGAGGCCGACATTTCGGTAACTGTGAACGGCTTTCGGTATGGGAACATAAAAACGGAGTTATTGTGGCCTCAACTGGACGGAATGGGGCTGGACGACATGTGGTGTCAGTAAGGCGACATCACCTGCCACACCGCGCGCATGAAACAATCGATTTATGGCAGCAACGATTTCCAGAACAAATTATCTCAAGAAATTCTGATGTCAACTGGCCACCAAGATCATGCGATTTAACCCCGTGCGAATTTCTTGCTTTGGGGGGTTTGTGAAATCATGAGTTTATGCAAATAAACCAGAAAAAATCCTGGAAATGAGATCCAACGCCTCATCGGGGAGATACAGCCACATATCTGTGAAAAAGTCACTGAAAATTTCATGAAAAGAGTAATGGGGTCTGTCATCAGAGCCATGGAGGCCATTTGACGAATGTTTGCATAATTAAATTTATTTTTCACTTGGATATTAATCATACTCGACCCGACGTTGTTGTTGTGTATTTTCCAGGCGGCAGGGTTGTCACTGGTAGTAGTAGAAAGTCATTTTGCCTTAGATATTCACACACTCATCAGGTGGGAGAGATATATACTTGGTGGAGAAATCAACAGTCGGCATAAATCGTGGAGTGGCACAAGATCAAAATGTTGGAGAACTATCGTACTATAAGCCGAAACCTTCGTCTCCCATTGAGAATGCATTTTCATGCAGACAGTTTATAGACTCGGCACTTCAACATTTTACTACTAGCCTATATGAGGCCGTGGCATTCACGGTACCATTAAAACTTAGGTGAAATTCCAATAAACGGTTGCCTCGAAAAATAAAATCGCTGATTCGGAAGCGCAATCATGACCTCAGAAAGTGGCTACGCTATAGAGGTCTTAGCGATTATTATGAACACCAACTTTTAAATTCTGTCATAGAATGTATAATATAAAATATATATTATTATATATCTTATCGTTTATATCATTTATTTATTTAAAAGAAACTTCGATATAGATCATGGAATCATTTACTCCCTGCATTAGATAAAGGATCTTCTCCTTTTGGAATCTGACAAAAATCTGTAGAAAGAAGTCTAAGAACATTCCAATACTGAAACACAACAATACACTCTTCTCTACAACGGCAGAGAAGTGTGCGATATTTGCTCGGACATTATGAAAACCGCTCATATTTGGAAATATTGGTGAACCAAGTAAAGGACTGCGTTCAATTCTAACCCAGGTACGGCCGATCAAATTTCCTTAACTTTTGCAAACATTGCTCTTTAGTAAAGTGTATGAAATCTCGGATGTCACCTGGTACTGACGGCGTAACTAACTAAGGGTATTAAATGTGTGACAATTTTCATACACATACTATAACAAATGTCTCAAGTTGGACGAATTCCCCGAAAATTGCAAAGAGACGAAAGTTATTGCCATTAAAAACCCCAATAACGCCTCTGATTTTCCTTCTTCTTACCGACCCATCATCTATCAATAAGGACAACGTTTTAGATGTGAATAATATGATACCGCCACCAACAGTTTGCATTTCGTAGGGGGAACACAATACCACACATCCTAAAGTCCGAATAAGAAATATCGTCAAGTATCGACATGGTATTACTGGACATAAAAATTGCATTTCATTCGGTATGGCATGACGGACTGTTAAGAGTTCATATCGGTTCCAAATAGTGTATTCAAAAAACCGGGTTTTCAAAAATGTCGGATTTCGATTTCTTCGTATATTCCGAATTTAGCGAAACCGGTTTTCGGTTAAACCGAGGTGTATAAACCGGTTAATAACCGGTTTCGGTTTTTATGACAAAATGGACAACTATGCGTTTATTTTCAATTCGTCTCCCTGAATTTTGAGATCGACTATTGAGTAAATTGCCATGAAAATGCTTGTCAACATACCGTTCGGAACCGGTGGTCCCAATCAGAGTATGTGAGCCTATGCATTCATGGGATGTAATGCAAAACTAAAGAGTAGGCCATGTAAAATTCGGAATTTCATTTCGCTTTAAAAATCATTTTTCAAAATGATGATTTTATTGGTCCATTGTTGATATAAAGGGTTTTTCAACAGAGACGCTGCAAAAGTTAATCGATAGGGACAGCAAACGACGCCATATATTTTCCCGCTCTTTTGACATTTCTCTTCAGTAAGGTTTGCGATTTCATCATGGAAAGATATACGAGCCAACAACGAGTCGAAATTATTAAAATTTACTACCGAAATTTGGAGTCAGTGGCCTCAACTTTAAGAGGCCAACAGTAAGAGGATTCAACAATCAGCAATGAGGCTCATTTCTGCCTGAATGGCTTCGTCAATAAGCAAAATATGCGTTATTGGTCAGACAGCAATCCACACGTAATCCATGAGTCATCATTGCATCCCGACAAAATTACGGTTTGGTGCCGTACTTCTTCCGTGATGATCAAGACCGGCACATACTGTGAATGCGAATCGCTACCGTTCAATGATAACCGAATATTTTTGGCCCATTGGATAATATGGACTTGGAGGACATATGGCCACAATCAGTTTATTGGAAACCAAGTTTGGTGAACATGTTATCTCACGAAATGGCCCAGTCGATTGGCCGCCTCGGTCGTGCGATTTGACGCCGTTAGATTATTTCCTGTGGGGCTACGTCAAGTTTATGGTCAATGCCAACAAGCCAGCGACGATTGATGAACTTCGTACGAATATCGAACGTGAAATTGCAGCAGTATCGGCCGATTTATGCTTGAAAACCGTCGAAAATTGGGTTCAGTGTCTGGACTTCTGCAAGCGTGCCCGTGGTGGCCATGCAAAAGAAATCGAGTTCCATACATAATGTCATCGAACGTACTTTCACAGGAATAAATGATTTCATTGGTAGCTAAAACTAAAAACTTTTGTAGCGCTCTTATTGAAAACCCCGTTATTTATGAATAAATACCTCTCTACAGCACCTCATTCTATTTACTCAATTTTACAGTACATTTTCGACTGGACTCGGGACTTGTCTAAGGACTAGGGATTGTTGCGTAGCACTTATGTTTTACAGCACTCCGGAGATGATGTCTAACGGGTTTATATCGCATCTGCGAGGCGGCCAATGGACTTCAGAGATTCAGCTGATTATGCGGTCCGTAAAAGATCGATTCCGACGTTGGCAGTGTGGGTCGTAACACCGTCCTGTCTTCAATTTTTGGGAACAAAACATCGCTGAGCATGGCACGATAACGCTCGCCGTTGACGGTTTCGACGGCCCCTTGCCCATTTTCGAAGAAAAATAAGCCTAGATGCCGCCATGCCAAAAACAGCACCAACATTCACTCGTTGTGGATGCACTGGCTTCTCTTCGACGACATGTGGACGTAACTCCGTAATCATCTGCTTCGAAATTAAGGGGGGTTCAGATTCCAAATTTTGACACGGCCCACCCACTATTTATTTATCAAACATATTCGACTTACCCAATTAGGTAAAATTATCGTTGAGTAAATATTTCTTTCGACGTTTTGTACTTCTTTTTGGAGTGTGAATTCTGATTTCTATTCATCTGTGCTAACATATATTAGTTCCGGAACTTACATCTAAATCGGATTTCTATTGCCATTGGACAACTAATTTCAGCAAATTATAGCCGACATATTTAGTTGGCAAAGTCTTTTGTGTCTGTCTGATGCGGTCAGTAATCATACTGACATATGAAAAAGGCTTTAGTTGTGTAATTCTGCGGCGTTATATCAGTTGTTTAAAAACCGAAAACCCGGTCAGTCGATTTGAAATAACCGGTAAAACCGGTTCTTCGAAAATAGCAATTTTTAGAAAACCGACATACGGTTAACCGACCGAAATTCGGTTAACTGGTTTCGGTTTTGAATACACTAGTTCCAAACCACCTGGCATATTTCGATTATAAACTACTGCATTATGCCAATATTGGCTGATGACACAGCCATTTTGCGTTCAGCTATATTTTCTTTACCTATACTGTCAACTCTACTGATAGTTCTGGGCAAAATTATTTGAATATTTCACAAAGTGGTAAATAGCTATAAATATTGATAAAAGTCAGGCGATCTATTTTACCAAAAAAAGAAAACAATGTTTCATTCCTCAGTGTAACATAATTTTTACAATGAACGGATCAAAATGAAAAATAATCTTAAATATTTCGGAGTAGTTCTTGACACAAAATGTGCATATGTATAAGGATCATATATCGTATGTTGTGAATGAATGTAGCATATAGATGATAATACTATACCCTTTTAACACCAGAGCATCGTCGATAAACGTCGGCAATATAATGCTAGTATTTGAATTAATATTTCAGCTTGTCATATTTTATGCAGCGCAGATCTGTGCTAAAAGTTCCAATGGTCACTTGTAAAAGCCAGATTCTTCAAAATAAGCGATAGCTGGACGGATTATTTACGACTTGAACAATGAAATCAACGGAAGAAAGGTGAAAGCGCCTGGCGCAAATGCGTCTGCCGGCAAGACCCTACTGTCTCTAGCTGGGAAGAAGGTATAAGCTACACTGGCGATCCTGGGATGGATGTTTATGTGAGTAAAATGTTGGAGGTTTACGCTGAGAGGGAAACTTTTGACACCAGTTCTGCAGGCAAAAAGAAAAGGGAGAACATGGGGTCTCCTGTTACCAAACCCAAGTTATTGCCCGTCATGGTGGCTAGTGCTGCTGCTTCGGTTACTGCAACGCCAACTGCGGGTGCCGCTACCCCTAGTAGAAAGAAGAAGGTTAAAGAATTGCCCCTTGAAGAACTGGTAGACAGTCTTCAGCAGACGATTCACGAACTGACATTCGAAAATGAAAACCTAAAAAAGAATGTGGAATTCAGGTTGGCAGCCTTGGAGGGCATGGAGGTCAGGCTGTGTGATAACGAAAAACTTTTGAACGAGAGGGAGCAAATGCTTAATGGTGCGTTATCCGGCACTAATGACGATGAAGAAATTAATGATGTCGATATGGCCAGCCTAGTGCCATATCCAACGTTGGATGCCTCAATGGGGAAGGTTGCTCAAGGACAGCCGCCCTCGATAGCTAATAAGGTGGCGCCAGTGTCGTCAACAAATTCTAAAGTGGTCAAATCAACATTGCCAAAGTCAAATTCTAGGAAGTCCAGCAAGGTGGTGCCAGCCATAACGACATTTGATGTGAATCTAAAGACGATGCTAAAGAGTGCTGCTGAGACATTAGGCCATCAAAATGTTACGGTGTGTGCGTTGAGTAAAAGAGTAGTCAATTTTTTCGCGGGTACCCTTTAGTACCACGCTAAATTAAAGGAACTATTTTTAAAATTTAAAGTTAATTTCTTCACCCATACCCCTAAGGGTTCGAAACCGTATGTGATGGTGATTAGTCGCCTGTCCGACTCATTTGACATTGACGATGTCAAAGGGTATTTGACTGGTTTGGGCCTCAGGCTCTTAATTTTGGGTCTGACGAAGATGGGAGGAGGCAGGTGGTTGCTAAAACTATCTAGGGACTCCGATCTCATCAGCTTCCATCAAATTTAATTTATCCTCTATTGCTCGGTGCGTTGTCAGCTTTTTCGAAAGAGTGGTCCAACCCAGTGTTTCAACTGCCAACCCCCAGGTGCGTCAAATGCCCAGAAGCCCATGTTTCGGGCGATTGTGGCATTCCTGCCAGAGATAAGAACACTGAGGAGATTGTTCTGGCTAACCAGGTCACAGGTGTTACCACCAATCAAATTGGGCGCACTGTTAAGTGCGCGAATTGCAAAGCTGAGGGCCACACGCCGGCGCTAAAGATTGTCCCCGGAAACTGGCAATTGTCAGGAAGATGCGGGAGAAGCTGGAGGCAGGCGCTAAAGATTGTCCCCGGAAACTGGCAATTGTAAGGAAAATGCGGGAGAAGCGAAAGGTGAATAGGGTCGATGGCCCACAAAATGGACTGTACAGCTCTCTTATAATAGCTGGTATTTTCTACGCTAGTGTGGCAGAACGTGGTCCTGCTGGAAATAATTATTCGGGCCCAAATCCGGCTCTAAGCAAGGAGGGGTTTGGGTCCAATTTTGTTGATGTGGAGGCAGAATGCCACCGCTTTTTTGGGCAAGGATTTATTGCTCTCTTGGAAAAAGCTGCCGCATTTAATGATGCCTATAGGCGGTTACGAAATGATGGCGAGAAGAAACGGGCCACTGCCCTTAACTGCATTTACTTTGTAAACTTTGTAAATTTCACAACCAAAATCCAAAGTCCCTCTTCTAGTTAACGCCTCAAGTTTTATTGTATTGAAAATGAATAAACTGAATTATTTTGTATCTAAGTTTTAAGTACTACTTTAGTTATAAGTTTAGTTTTTTATGTTATTTTGAAAATCATAGATTCACTGAATTCTTTTTTAATAGTCCCTTTTTTTTTGGGAATTTTCTTTTAATTTTGTAATTGCACTTAAACCAAGATGCGCTATATGTGCAAATTTTTCGA
Organism: Phaonia tiefii; assembly: GCA_963931995.1. Classification (NCBI taxonomy): domain Eukaryota; kingdom Metazoa; phylum Arthropoda; class Insecta; order Diptera; family Muscidae; genus Phaonia; species Phaonia tiefii. Next base: position 96,792,725 of record OZ008370.1, on the reverse strand, counting down.
GATTTCCGCGATAGCGCCAAGCGAAGTTTAATGATGAATGTATTTATTTATTGGATACCTGTGTTAAATTACGTGTTTCCGAAAATATCAATAAACCACAAGCTAACTACGTTATTAAGTTCTCTCACACATAAAAAATCATAACGTTTTTTTGAAAATGTTCACTCCCATTTATTATATTATGTCACAAATAATTATATTAAGAAACAATATGTTATATTTAAGCAGACAGCGGAAAAAATTTTAATCTCTTCGTACATAGTTTTATGCCTGTCACAGAATTATAATTCCGTAATTACTATTCCCACCGATTTCGTTTTAGCTTCTTCAGATTTCGACCGATTTTGTTTAATTTCCAAAACTATAAACGTCCCTACATTTTGGGATTAAGTATATAGCAGCCTTATACTTAACAAAACAAAAACCATAAGGCTTTTTGCGATAAATATTGGGTAAATTTTTCTGTGACGTACAATTTTTAAATGGAAAATATTTTCTATATCCCAACATCGATATCGTGAGCGTCTTTTAATTTCTCAATTTCCTCTACGAAAGGGGAAAATAAAAAGTTGTTTGTTTTTTTTTTTGCAAACGTCTTCCACTTTCAACTCATTTTTTTAATTAAAATAAATCTAAAACGAAAATGTTTCCATTAATGTATTTGCCGCGTCCACAATGTCACATAAATACATATAATTTATATTTTCGCGCTCGTAATATCAACACATAAGTATCTACTATCTCTTTTCTTCCATTTTATCGTTTTCCCTGTGGTAAATTAGTTTTTTCTCTTGGCTTAAGTCGGGTAAACTAAGAAGAAACAATTTCACTCTGGTAAATTTCTTCCCCATACATTATGTTGTTAGGGGTTTACGTTGGCAGTCCCATGCATTATGTTGTTCCACACATGGTCATATATTTTCCTATACGAAATCAAAAGAAGGTCATTAAAGTGCATGTATATTTTACTGTTATCGAGACGAATATGCCCCGTTGATATATCTTACCACACTAGTTTCTGAATCGCATGAATTTAGATTAGATGAACGGACTTAGTTATAGGCGTCCACTGGTTAAAGCCACCTGTGGAGGTAAAACATTTATTATTTTTGCGTCTGGATGCGCCGTTTTCGTTTTATGGCTACTTTTGTATTTTAGCGATTTTCTTATTTTGATTTTTTTTTAAGTCGTCCTACGAATTGGAACATATTATGAAAACCCCTTAGAAACCCCACCGACCGACCTCTCCGGTTCGAAACTATAGATATAATGGCCTTTTAGCGATTTTTTATTCGAAAATTTATATTTTAGCGATTTGTTTTAAAAAACAAAAGTGATGCAGTATTAAAGACATCCACTGGCAACGACCTCCAATGAAGGTAACAAAAATGTACTATTTTCGTGATTGGACGCATAGTTTCCGAGTTATATTCATTTTTCTATTTTAGCTGTTTTCTTATTTTGACGATTTTTCTAAAAAAAAAGAGAATTCTTCCATAGGAATTGGATCACTATATTGAAAACCCTTAGCAACGCCCCAAAAATTATTTATATTTTCGATTGGATTCCGAGATACACACATTTTTTCTAAATATTTTACATTTTCCATCAAAAATATTGATGTGTATGGTTCCTCTGTCCTGGGTAGACATCTTGACGCGATGCAGGGGCTTAAGTGTACTTATAGTCGCCATGCTGGAGGGAGTACTTCTTGTCCTGCATGGAACTCCCATAGGGCCACCCATGCCAGAAGGGCACTAGTACACGAACTAAGAACTACCCTTCCCAGGCTGGTAGCGTCTGTCTATCCCTTAATAGGGAGGCTACCAGCCAAAATCCACAAGCATCTGTCCTACATTAGGCAGCTCCGTGGACTGCGTCTATCCTATAATAGGCGGCAGTCCTTTCCGGTCCTTGTAGGTCATGTCTCTACTTGGATTTGCACTTTTAAGATCAAGGTGAAGGAGTTATGCTTATGATCTGTATAGCCAGAAAGTGCTTTAAAGAATCTGGTCGCTAACTTCCCCCCCCCCCCCCTCCGATTCCAGGGAGCAGTTCGATTGTAATTTAGTTGCCTAGTGTGCGCAAGTCGTCACTAAGCACTACGGTTCATCCCCTTACCGTACACTCGTGGGACCAAAATGTCTCAAATCAAAACTAAACCGAACACAAATTCCTCGATGGGTCTATAGAGCCCATCTTTTGGCATCCAGTCAGGACTCGGAAGTTGGCCCCAAAAGCGCGGTGAATGTCGTCAAAAGCGTTCCCCCGTCTACATACTCAACATCCAAAATTAGACCAGTCCGTCAAGTCAGACGCGTCGGTCTCTAAAAACCCAATGTGCAAATGTCCTGCTGATGCTCGGAGGACACTGTACCAAAAGGCGAAGTTCATCCTTGAGGAGATTGCCAAGAATGAAGCCAATGGCACAGTGCACGACCGTGATGAAGTGGACAAAGTCAAATACGCAAAAAAAAGTTCAGGAGTACGACGAGAAGAAGGCCTCCCTACAAAGCGACAGACCCACAACCTCTCAGCGGGAACATTCTCGAGTGGAGGACGATGAACCCGCAAAGCGAAGGAAGATCAAGGAGCTGCCATATCTGCAAAAAGGCCCTTGAATGAGATAGTGAAGGACAACCTAATGGTTGCCCTGGTCAACACGAAGACTGGGAAGCTAACCCATATAACAGTCTCGGAATAGAGTAAAGTGGAGTCCAAGTTGTCAGAAATCGTGATGGAACACGTACTGGCAAACAAGAACTCCCCGTTACCCCATTACGACTCTAGCCAGATCCACCGAGGCTATAGGGTGATCAAATGCATGGACGAGTTCGCGAAGGATTTCCTGTAGAAGTCGATCGGCGTAGGAAATTTCTTTGAGGCCTCGTGCACGGATTTGGTTACCCAAAATTAAGGGTGAGGGTCCACAGCTCTCGGAGTGCCTTCAAGTCATGAACCCGAAGGGTCCACTGGATGACTGGACCGTCATCCGTAAAGAGCTGACAACGACAACAGCATGAGTTTAGTCCTTGTCATTACGGAAACGGGCGCCGCCGCTCTGAAATCAGCAGGGGAGAAAGTATTCTTTGGCACGAGAGAAGCCCAAGTTAAAAAATCTAGACGCTACTGGCCCAGACGGCTCACCTGACCACGATGGCGAGGGAGACGAAGACGACGTCGAAGATGCCTATAAGCTGCTGAACCAGATGCAGCTGGATGGGGCATCCGCTTCATCACCAAAATGACCCACATGCTGAAAGTCGTGTAGATTAATCTGAAGCACTCCCGTATCGCCTCAGATAATCTGCGAATCCTTCTAGCTGAGTAGTATCTAGACCTAGACATCATCCAGGAACCCTACGTACAAGACAATGTGGTGAGAGGGCTCCATGGTAATGGTTACAAAACACTCTATATAAAGGGCAAGGGTAAACCAAGATCATGTCTAATTGCAAAAAAACAATTTAAAAATTGTTCTCTGCCCCCAGTTTAGCACAGCAGATTTCGCCGTTACTAAATTAGTGCTGAAAGAAGGTAAGAGTTTTTACATTGCATCCTCCTACATGGCGTATTCTTGAAATCGACGCACATGGATGTCCGACTCAAGATGGATGGATCGCCCAAAATATCACGCAGCCAACCGACCGACACAGCCCTGCACGAAGTCATCAGAACTATTGGGAGGTCCTTGGAACACAAACAATATACTCTCGCGGCCTTCTTGGATATAGAGGATGCATTCAATAACGTGAGCTCAGCGGCTATAGAAGAATCACTTGCAGATCTAGGAGTGGAAACATTCCTCAAGAGTGGGATAGTGAAAATGCTAGAGAGCAGAATTATCAACGCCTCTATGGGAAACAGCGAGTCATCAAAGCGAGTGAATAGGGGAACTTCCCAGAGTGGAGTCATCTCTCCCCTACTTTGGTTACTCGTGATCAACAAAATACTTCTGAAACTGGAAAATACGAGGATCAAAACCGTAGCGTATGCGGTTGATATGGTAATAATGGTGTCTAGTTTGTTCCCATCAGTGTTGAGCGAAAGCATGAACGGGGCCTGCAATTCACTTAACGATTGGGCCACTGGGTGTGGTCTTGGAGTACATCCAGGGAAAACTGATGTCATGCTTTTTACCACAAAGACCCAGATAAATAAATAAATGGTTTCCCATTACATCCAATGAAGGGACCGGGGAGAACTTCTCACAATCACTGAGCTGTGCGCTTTCCAGTTTTCGCTCACTGATTGGGACCTACAGTTTTACACCGATTCCGAACGGTATTTTGAGAAGCTTTTTCATGGCTATATACTCGATAGTGTCGCCGTCACTATGCGAGGTGACCGCCGCCGAAAGAAACTTGAAGGTGGTCAGAGCAGGGTTCGGACCCAGGATCTCATGTACAAGAGCCGCGCACACTAACCATTGCACCACCGACGGCCACAAGATACGACCCAGATACGAAAGTTTAATCCTCCTAGGCTAAGTGGAATAGAGATTCCTCTGTCAACTCACGCCAAGTACTTGGGCGTGATTTTAGACACTAAACTTTCCTGGAAGCATAACATAGAGCACTGCGCACAGAAGGCAAGCGTTGCGTACTACGCTAGTCGGAAAATGTTCGAAAGCCGGTGGAACCTCCTGCCGAAAATGGTGGATGTACACTAGCATAATCAGACCAATACTCTCCTATGGAGCATTGGTATGGTGGCCTGTCGCAGGGAAGACGTCCATCATGACGTCTCAGCTTGCATAAGTATAACAGGGGCAATGATGACGTTTCCAGCTGAAGCCCTTAATGCAGTGCTTCATATTATACCAATCGACCTACACATCACAGCTAGTGCGGCCTGCAGTGCCACCCGACTATATGCTCTTGGACTCTGGAAGAGCAACGCATATGGACATGCGAGTATACTACAGACAATCCCAAGAGAACTCAATATAACCACCGATTACTGCACCCCCTCATTGACGTTCGATAACCTATTCGATGTCAGGTTTCCCAGGAGAATAGAGTGGGATAAAGGAGAACCACTTACAGGATTTGACACCAAAGTATTTACGGACGGATCCAAAATGGAATGTGGAACCGGTTAGGGTGTCTTCTTCGAAGAGGCAGGCCTCAATTTATCATTCAAACTCCCAGACAAGAGCAGCGTTTTCCAAGCAGTGCTTCATATTATACCAATCGACCTACACATCACAGCTAGTGCGGCCTGCAGTGCCACCCGACTATATGCTCTTGGACTCTGGAAGAGCAACGCATATGGACATGCGGGTATACTACAGACAATCCCAAGAGAACTCAATATAACCACCGATTACTGCACCCCCTCATTGACGTTCGATAACCTATTCGATGTCAGGTTTCCCAGGAGAATAGAGTGGGATAAAGGAGAACCACTTACAGGATTTGACACTAAAGTATTTACGGACGGATCCAAACTGGAATGTGGAACCGGTTAGGGTGTCTTCTTCGAAGAGGCAGGCCTCAATTTATCATTCAAACTCCCAGACAAGAGCAGCGTTTTCCAAGCGGAGTTACTGGTCATCAAGGAAGCCTGCGCCGAATTTTTACTACAATGGAGAACAGAGCGCATTGGAATATTTGTAGACAGCCAAGCGGCTCTCCTATCACTTAAATCTAACAACACTGCATCTAAAGTCGTTAGTAAATGTCGAGAAAAACTTGTCGAGCCAGGTCGGCTGGCCAATGTGGTTCTTACTTAGATACCTGGAAACAAGGGTCTCCAAGGGAACGAAATGTATAACCTCACTGAGATACACGAGGTAGATCTATGGGATCTAATGAGGTATGTCCGATTAATAGGCTGGAAATAGACACGGTACTTTGGACTGCCCGGAGTGATGTGGTATAGAAAAATAGAATCTTTAGCCACGAAAACCAAGCAACCATGGGTTACATTTTTTTTGGGGGGGGGGGGGGGAGAGGGTTTAGAAACGAACTCTGTAACCATATACAAACACTTATAATTGAAAAATATCATATGTATCTTGTGGTTAATTTATGTCATCCACAATAATAGTTCCTTCAGAGAAGTGTCCACAATTTTTTGCACATCTTTGTAAAGGCATCAATAGTGGCGTCGGACTTAAAGATTGTGTTTAAAAGTCTCCCCTCACCTCAATTTATGGTAATACTAATAAAATAAAAAAATATATACCTGCGGTTCAGAAACTAGTGTGGTGAAATATTTCAAGTCCGCATATTTGTCTTGTCGATAACAATAAAATATACATGGACTTTAGTGACCTTCTTTTGATTTCGTATAGAAAAATATATGTTTTTGTCCAAGGCATATCAAATTCTGGATATATACGGAGTAAAATTAGTGAATACAACTTTATTTAGTGAATAGAGCTATATTTCTGTAATAACAACTTCTATTTAGTAAGACCTATTTTTAATTTATCACTACCATCGACTGTATTATAATAATGAATTCTAATCAAAATATAGACTTTATCACGGACTTTCCAATGCCTGACTTGATTTCCAAGTAATCTCGAAATTAGTTGTAAATACTTATAGATCTTTGTAATGGCACATACTCTAACCTGGCTGAAATGGGTCATATTGGTCCAGTTGTTAATATACCGCAGTTTTTGGCAGCCACACCAAATGTAAAATATTTAGAAGCTATTTTGTATATATTTGATGGTTGAGTCTGTGGAATACTTAATCTTGGTAATAATCAACTCTAACATATTTTGGAAATTATTCAAAAATTTCTGTAGGATCAATAGTCAGTTATCATTCAATCGGTTTTGACCGAACTACTTGGCGTCTGTATACTCATACCATTTCATAAAAGTTCATCAACCTTATCAACAAAAATACAACACACACCACCAACTGCATTCGTTTCCTCATATCACATTGAAAATAACCTTGGATGCATTCCCATACACATACGATTACTTGACTACCATATGGAATTCCACACACAGCATATGTATGTCTGAACTGTGCATGCACTTACTATGTGACTGAACTATCTATTACTGACAATATCCTACTTAGATTTAAGGACAAAGGAGCTGTTACTTTCATTGTAAACTTTAATATAAATATGAATTTGTCTGTAACGCATTTCCAAGATATGACATGCACTCCAACTATTCCATATATAGAGTTATAGTGAAAGTTATATATAAGTATTAGGGTGGGCCGATTTGTAAGGACAAAAATTTGTCGATATTATGCCATTGATTTTTCGATAGCTTTTGGCATGAGGACAAAAAAGTTCTACTACGATGTATCAAAGATATCATTTTGAAGGCGGCCAATTACCACAACTTTGCACAAATGCCTGCATAACGTCGTTTTTCGTGTTCTTTTTATGCACTTTCTCTTTACGAAAGCTTCATGAGGCCGGTTAAATTTTAATTCACTTTTGGTTTAATAAAAACTTCAATAACTCAGTCAATTAACACTGGATTTTTAAAACCAAAGTTGCGTTTTACTCGTTAGGAAACGTCCCTTCTGAATAAGTTGAAGAGTATTATTGATTCTTTATAAAATAATGTGCGAAATCATCGCCAAAGTTGAAAAATGACAAAAAATTTTTAAAAAAATATCTGTTTTTTTGGACATATACACATATGCTTCTCCTATTTTCTTAAATAACGTATATAGCGTTTGACAGGATTAAGTTTCTTCCTTTTAAATCCGGTGAGAAAATGAAATCAAATAACTTACAGGCTTATAAGTGCGCAAAGGTACGCAAACCCAGTTTTTTTAACCGGTTTTCAAGATTTTGTGGGTGTTTGGGAAATTTAACAAGCAGATTCTTGTTTCACTCGACAGCACCTACAGGAAAAATACTATCACTTCCCAGATATTTTAGACTGTCGCACCGTGTTACTTACTAAAAAAAAAAGTTGAGAAAAAGTCAAAAAATTTAAATTTGGGCGCCTCAAAAATTATTGTTTTTGATATGGCGTAGTAGAACTTTTTTTCCTCATGCCAAAAACTATCGGAAAATCGATGGCTGAATATCGATTGCTAAATCGACCCACCCTAATAAGTATATATAGCACAGACATGGGAATTACATAACACTAACAAACTACCACAGACGAGAAATAAGCAAATCAACTCCATTTTTAGTTTCAGATGTTGAAGGGGCGAATACATTTGTATTTCTCTAAATTATTTATATATTATACATCATTATCACCATCTCTGTTTATGCCAAAAGATAGAACTAACCAACAGCTGTAGTTAACTTTAACAAGATATGGTTGTCCTTTAATACAATATAATATGTATAAGCTTGCAAAATCATTCGATATTACGCTATATCAGTTGGAATCCCTGACTGGGGCCAACAGTGTTATTTTTTAAAACCATATTTTGTTTGGTGAATTAACGACAACGGCTGCTGTTCGTTACGTGGTGTATACGGCGGCAATATAAAGTATGTTATTGCTAATCTGTTAGTTACGCATCGGTTTATACGGAATTTCTATAGAACCGAAAAAATATATAAGTTATCATCACCTAGGTGATCCAGAAAATTGCATGCTTGGAAAATGTTGCACTGACTCCTGTTCATATTCATCCACACAAGTCAATAACACTACCGAACCTAATAATGATGCTCGCATCATAATGATAAGGAATCTAATCCCGGATGAAATAACTTTATCACCACTTTCACTTATCGAGTAACGCAGAATTGTCCGAAATTTTAGTAATTGAATGAGGTAATAAAATTACACTATACAACATTTTTGAAGTCATCGAGTGCAAACTCCTTTTTGTGAAATATCTCGAAGTATATATCAAAACTTTTGAGTTTTTTGCTACGATTTCTACGCAATCAGGCAGCGGCGTATACAATTTTGTATAATCTTTCATATGTATAACATTGTGTGTAATTTTTTAAGTCATGGAAATATAACCATATACGGACACCACTACGTAATAAAAAACAAAAAAAAAAAGGACCCGTGCTTTCCAGTTTTGCCCAAAGTCATGCACATTTTTTTTATGGGCCCCCAAAGATTTGGGGCCTCGGTGTCATTTTTGGAAAAAAGTGATAATTTTGTCAGGCTCATTCTTGCAAACCGTTCGAAATTTTGATTAACTTTCTTAGGTTATGGTTATATTTCCATGACTTAAAAAATTAAACACAGTGATATTAAAAAAATTTCGGGAAATTTTTCACTTTTGTGGCTACCTAAACGGTGTTATGAATCATTCCTAGGAAGTTCATATGTTCTAGAAAGTTGTTTACATTCTTGTAGTTGATTGTTTCGTGGAATTTTGAACGGTTTGCTACCTAAGGACCTGAAGAGGGGAAAAAAGAAAAAAAACATGGAAAAAGTTTTTTTTTTGAGATTTTGACCTTGAAGATGAATTTATATGTTCATAATTTTTGTGTTTTATGACAAGAGCTACAATTTTCCCTCAGAAAGTAAATCAAAATTCCGAACGGTTTGGAAGATATTATCCTGACAAAATTATCACTTTTTTGCAAAAATGACACCGAGGCCCCAAATCTTTGGGGGCCCATAAAAAAAAATGTGCATGACTTTGGGCAAAACTGGGAGACACGGGTCATTTTTGTTTGTCTATTATCACGTAGTGGTGTCCGTATATGGCTATATTTTTTCGTGTTGCACTGTGTAATCGATCAATTAATGTTATTATCCTGACTTACAAAACACGATTAAACCACACTAAGTAACAAACTATAAACTACTCATAACCTCTATCAGAATATTTCCTAATAACGGTCAGCTTAATTTCTCAGGAATTATGTTATGAAGTTAATCGACAATTTGAATTTTGCATAACAACAACCAGGCGAAATTCCACACGTTACAACACCCACAGCAAAACCCATTTCCTAACAGGTTACAGCACTCATTACAAACAGCAGCAACCGGTTCAATTTCCTAATAGTTAGGAACAGCCGCCGCCGGTTCTCCAACGACCCTACGCCGCCGCCCAAGCAGAAAAAAATCGAGATTATATCGGTTATCAACGTTCAACCTTTCACCCAACCGGGTGGATGTTCTGCTTGTCGAAACCATTAGTTTTGTCTTGTCCTGGTTTGTTGGAAAACCACTATTGCGGATTCCTTCTTAATTCTCGACAATACTGCAGTAACTTCTCGCACTTTTCTGCCGATAGTTTTATTTGTGTTGACTGCATCTTTCCTCACGATGATTTCAATTAATATATTTCAGAGATCCCATGATAGGGTATCGTCCTGCATTACGCTTGGTCCCGTACTAAATGTTTCGGTAGGATCTTTACCAATCTTTACTGGGGATTTCGTGTCGGTGAGTGCCATTCTACAAAGACGTGTCAGCTTAGCAGAAATACCTAGCTCCGATGTAGCTTGATACCGTTTATATCGAAGGCAGCCTTACAATCTTCAAAGAAGATACAAAGAATTCTTTGTATTCTCTGCACATCTGCGACAAGATTCCCGTTCTTCCACCCTTAAATAAACGGGGTTTCTCTCTCCACTTTTCCTTATACCGCTCCGCCACGACTCGAGTTACAACTAACTGAAGCAGTGACATGCGTGCAGCGTTCTTTTTATCAGTTGCCATGCGACACTCTTCATCGCACCATTATTTTTCTTTAAGCGATTTTTCACAACCAAGTACGGTCTTTGTAGCAGTTTTCATTCCCCTGCGCTTCAGGATCATGAGGCGGGGATGCGTTCTGCTCCAGTAGCTGATTGAGGCTATCTCTGGTAATTGCAGCTTTTCGAAGTCCAGCTTTCCATATGTCTAGTTTCGTATGACATTCCCTTTGCTCATCTTCATACGAATCTTTGACGCAACCGGGTAATGATCCGAATCGACATTAGCTCCTTCAATCATTCTTTTGTCCAGTACACTAGCAGAGTGCTTTCCATCAATTACCAGATGATCAATCTGGTCCTTCGTCTGATGATCAGTGGATATCCAAGTAGTCTTATGCATGTCTTTATGTTGGAATCTCGTACTAATGACAAACATTTTTTCGCGCGGCAAAATCTAACAGTCTCATTCGGGAATCGGAAGTGATGGCGTCTAAACTGAATTTAGTGATGGTTGATTCAAAGACATTTTCTCTGCCGACTTTAGCAGTAAATATCACCTAGAAAAATCTTAATGGAATGACCAGGCCAGCGGTCGTATGCTTCCTCTAGGCGCTCATAAAATATGTCCTTGGTGTCATCGTCGTTTTCTTCCGTAGAGGCATGTCCACAAATAAACGATATGTTAAGGTATTTCGCTTTTATGTGGATGGTGGCTATATGCTCGCTCACGGGGTTGAACCTTGAGACCAGTTGTCGCAGCCCTTTGCCAACTATAAATCCGCTACCAAATTCATACCTTTTCTCATGGCAGCTATAGAATATATCACAGTTCTTCGTCATTGTACAGCCATATCCTGCCCATCGCATTTCCTAGATAGCAGTAATAATTCCCGAAAATATCTGCCAGACGGATAGTGGCACCAGATCTGTATAGTTTTCTAACACTCCATGTGCATGTACGTAAATCATGGTCCTTATAACGTTTACGAAAGTCGTCAACAACTAGGGGGTTTTACTTTCTCATTCTCATTGTGTATTTTCATTGCCAATATATCGGTGGCAAAAGGCAAGCACAGCCCATACATTTTTTTTCAATGTCTTTCTTCGTCTTAGAAAATGCTAGCAAAAAGACAGTTTGATCAGTACTTTTTAATTTTATTAACCTCAGTTAATAGTTTGCTGGTGGGTATGGTTTCAATTATATAGACTCCTAGATTGCATCCTAACATAAGTTTATCTGTGCTCAAAAGCTTTGAAAGAAAATTTAAATCCTTCATTGAGTTTGTTTGATCTGTTCGTTTGAGGTAGAGCGATAAAAGACTTTTCAATTTTTTGCGTTCTTAAATTTTTTCTAATGTCGTTTTTTAAACCTTTTTTTACCCCGCTCTACTAAGTGCAACTACCAACTGCATATAGGTTGGTTGGCATGCATTGCGGTTCGACTTCAATTATCATGATTCGTTGCCAGCCTTACTCGAATTTTCTCAAAATATTGACCTAGAAATCTGTCATATCCTGTAGTCATGAAGGCAAATGGTGTAACTTTTGAACTAATAATACGTTTTTTCTACGAACTTCGAAAACTAAAATACTTGTTTATTTTTCCTGTCATAATTATTTATTTTTTATTTTTACTAGATTGTCGTCAAACTTAATTGGAGGCATTTCTGTCTTTCTGTCTAACTATTTGGACAGCCCATCCCTGATAGCATTAACAGATATAATTTCCCCCCTTGTCCCATACAAGTTAGCAGTTGTATGGCGAAACGTATTCACATACGTTCGCAAATAATGTGATAGTCTGTTGTTGAACTTCACTCCAATAATTGTAATTCGCAAAAGAAGCTGCGTTAATTTCATTACCAGTAACTTTGACTGTTATTCAATTCGACTTACAACAATGTGGTCACTACCTATAATAATGTAACAAAATAATAACATTTATTATTTCTCGTAATTTGATTGCGGTTGTTCCAAAACACTAAAACGTATAAGTAAAGTTTAGCATAAGAAATAATTTATCTGTGCAACACTGACTATTAGTAAAGTAATGGGTGTTCCAAATAAAAGTATGATTTTAAAAATGGAATTAAATTAACTAAATTTAATTTCTAGTTGTCTTAGAGCCGAGTTAATTTTAAAGTTGTACTTTACCTTAACGCTAAGAGATCATGTTTTCTCCGGTTAGTGAAAAAAATTAAATTGTCGCGGGTGGGATTTGAACTCTCATTATACAGGGTAAAGGAATCATTTCTGGCCACTCACAAATGAATGGCTATCAGAAACTTTCCACCTCCAAGGTCAGTCCCATGTCCTTGTTAAAATATCATATGACTTAAAAAGATACCTGTATTGGAACCACCCGTTACATTTGTCTTCATTGACAAAATCAAATACTGCCATGGGACTGAGCTACATACCTCAAATTGTAATGGTGAAGGCTTCTCTTTCGTTTTGAACTGCTTATGCGAATCTAAATGTTTTCGACACGGTTCTGAACCGAAACGCCTTCTAATTTTGGCAAAAGTGTATAAATGTATTATGCAGGTTTGTACATAATATATATTGATTCATAGATGACCCGATTCGCTAGCTGTATATTATCGCGTGACAATATTGCGTGTACTCGCTCGCTTTTACTAAAGTATGTTGCCTTTAAAAATTTTATCTTTTGAACTTTCTGCCAGAATTTAAATATATTTTCGTATAAATATTTTAACGACAAGAAAAAATTTAAATCAGCTATTCTAACGCTTCCACCTGTAATAGATACATCTTGGACGAATTCAAAAATTGTCTTGTCTTGGAGCAAGGACAACAAAAATGACAAAATAGCTTCGATATTGTGTTCTGGAACTATACTGAATCCTGCGCATTGTTCATATTAATACTTACACTTTGTTTGCCCTTATGTAACACTATTTAAGGGTTTATGATTTACCTCTTCATATACTTTATAACACTGTACAACAAAATCCAACGTTTTCTAAAATAACAAGGTTCTGACAACACATTCTATAGAGTGTTTTTTATATTCCATGCTGATGTTTTTTTTGTAAATTTTCCCTCCACTCCCTTTTTGCTCATATGGTCGTTTTCCATCCGTTGTTGACCCAGTTGAATTTTACACGTGTATAAATTCAAATGCAGAATTTTGAACAAAGTTGACCATGATATTTGAAAATCTTGTGCACCGTGTCTAACTGGCGTGTCTGGGCTTTCACAAATATTTTCTCTCACTGCAGCAAAGTTAGTTTTTGTCGTACGTACAGTACGGGTTCAGCCAGACTTCACTTTATCTCCCCGTGTATATAAAGTTTCAAAATTCTTTACATTTCGCTGAATGGTTGACATGCTCGGCACATAATTTAAATCCCGCAAATTCTTCGCGTCTTTACAATTGAACGATTATTTAGATAAAATGTTTTAATAATTTCAACAGGTTGTGGGTGCGTTAGATGCTCCATAATACAATTGTTATCTACAGCTCTGCACAACTGTCAACTACAAACGTACACATGTCAACCAAGCAGAAGTGACGATCAAACAACTTCGGCCTGAAACTTAAAAACACCCTACAGCGTAAAATATATACGTTAATCGGCGTTTTAAAAGTTAACTTCTGAATTTTATTTTAGGTGGGTTGAAGTTTTTGCCCTTTTGCACATTCTTATGGTGAATCAGCATTGGGAACTATGTGATTTTTTCATTTCCGGTATAGAATGTGTTCAGCAATTTTACATAGAATACTATGGGAGGCATTTACGTGGAACATTTTAACCCTCTACCGTGTCAATACATGTGCCTTATTTGTCTTTTTGTGGAAAAGGGTACAAATACCCAAAAGGGTACAATACGGGTAAAAAGGTACCACGAAAATATCATTTGACATTCCCTATTGAAATATAGACTTAAATATTAAAATTTTGTAGAACATGCTAAGACATGACATTTATAACCAGGGAGAGCAGTTTAGACAACATATTCACTTTATTAATTACAAATGTCGCACTTGTATATGAGAACGTGGGTTCGATCCCTGCTTAAACAAATTACATTTCATTCGACGATGGTCATCTCACTTAGTGATGGCGACACCATCGAGTACTTAGCCATGAAGAAGCTTCTCAATATACCGTTCGGAACAGGTGTAAAACTGTAGGTCCCACTCAACCAGAAAGTAGGTAAAACTAGAAAGGTTGTGAGAAGCTCTACCCAATTCCTGCATGGGTTATAATGGAAAAACACGGTATGTTGTGTATTTATGAAATTTCAAATAGGTGTGCTTTTTCAACTCCATGTTGGTTTTGGCATTACACCTATATATAAGTATATACACTCTTGAGCAGATGATCAGAACCACTTAAATTTCTGATCTTAGTAGGCCATATCTTTTCACAGTTTTTGTCGACAGCTAAAATCTTACTACCATCGGATAGGGTATTTTCTTAAAAAAAATCACAACAGCAATATTACAGATTAATGCAACAGTTTTATAAAGTCATTGTCCAAAAAAATACAAATTTGTCCGTTCATATGATTAGAACCAGTTTGCATTTTGAAATTTTTTTGCATGAAGTCGCACTGGATTTATACATCAAAGAATTAATGAAAGAAATATATTACTTTCTAATAAACATTAATTAGAAAAGGGCAACAAAATTATTTTGAACATAGCGGGAAGAGACAAAATCGATGTTTATCATTCGCTAGGATATCTTATCATATTCGATTCTAACCTGATCAAATTAAATTTCGGAAAATTTGGCGAACTCACAAAACTGTGCTGGGATACTTAGAAAATGTTGAAAACTATGGAAAGAATTACAAAGTAAGGATTGAACTCTGACCGAAAAGAGAAATAACTTTAGAACTGAGTCAAACTCTTCTCGTTTAGAACCAAAAATCAGGTCTGAAGCTGATATGCGAGGCAAGTATATCGACAGTAAAAAGAGGCACTGCAAGCTGTAAGTACATAAAATTGAAAATAACTGAAGAAAAAACGCCGTTGAAGAATGTGCGCAAAGAAACTCGGTTAGAATTTGCTAGAGATTATATGACAAGGGATATTCAAGTAAGAGCTCATGTGAATGATTGGCGTACTCTGGTTCGTTGTGACGAAAATAAATATAATTTATATGGCCCAGATGTCTACAATTATTATCTTCACGATACGAGAAAAGGGGAGCTATATTTAAATCATCATCACAGCAGAGAGGGTGGAGTTATGGTCTGGGGAGCAAAAACGGCACAATCGATTTAGAATTTCAAAGTGCAAAAATGACTGGATATACTTACAAGACTCTGTTACAATCAGCTTTCCCTAAAGTAGAGGATATTTTTGGGCCGATACCATGGATTCTGCAACAAGACAATGTTTCTATTCATAATTCCGGAGTTGTAAAAGAATTAATTTCAAACCAAAATCTTCGTCTTCTTAATTGCCCACCATTTACTCCCGACCTAAACATAATTCAAAATGTTTGGGTTGACTTTTATGTAACTATTATGAAGGAGGAATACAATTCGATAGTAAGGAATCACTAATTCAAGCCATTATGGACTCCAGTAATGAGATTTGTTTGGATTATTTAACAACACTTTATCAATCAATAAAAATCAGTATTTTAAACAAGGGAGGTTGCATCCACTATTAGAAAGTATACAGTATTATGAATAAACTAAATCATAATGTTTCTTATTATTAAATTATAAAATAATGAACTCCTAATTAAAATTACTTAAATGGTTCAATTCTTATGAACGGAAAAATGTTCATTATTTTTTATCTTTTTTTTTTGGAAAAGAACCTTTATAACAATGTTGCATTAAACAGTAATTTTGTTGTTGTTATTTTTGTAATCTTAAGAAAATGTCGTTTACGCTGGTAGTAAGATTTTAGACAAATACTTTAAAAATATATGGCGTATTAAATCCAGAAATCATGTAAGTGGTTCTAATCAACTGATCAAGAGTGTATTAAAATTTTTTATCCCGTATATAAATAACTGCTTAATGCCAATTTTGAATGATGATACTGCAATTTTACGCCGTCGGATGTCATCGGCAACCTTCAATTTGCATTATTAGTTATAATAAAATATTTTCAGGAATGGAAAATCCTGATGAACGGTGAGAATAGTCAGGAATTTATTTCACATGGAAACGCAAGAAAAGTCTTATTCCACAAAAAGTTGCGATTCGGAATACTGTTGATGAATGAGAGTTTAAAAAAACTTTAAATATTATTTTTTTTTATAAGAAGCTTCGACCATTTTCTATATAAGACCGTCATACTACACGGAATCAAAGGCATCCTTAATATTCAAACGCATCATACCAATAGACTTTTGTTGTTCAAAGTTAGATTTTACTTATTGCTTACATTTTACGTACATTTTGAATTTTGTTTCTTCTTATTGAAACCAGAACTGTTCTGAGGGAAATATTTCATTGGTATACACACTATCCGAGTTTCGTTTTTATTAACCTCCAAGACTGATTGGCCGGTACGAAAGGGGCAGTCATTAGGTTTCTCTATCGTTCTTATGGGAACGACACCCCCTAATTCCATAGTGTTTAGCGACCCGGGCTCATCGGAATTTTCGGCTCGTAGTCAAGGGATATCGCAAACTGTTCTTTAACGGCGGCCTTTGCTGATACGTGGATGACTCAGCCACGACTCAGTCCTTGTCACGATTTGAGGACTAGGACTTGATCGATTTTCGTACCCCCCGCACTCGGGGAAATAAAATCAATGGCAGAGAACGAAACCAGAAACAAAAACAAATACGAAAACTTACTGGTACGACTACGGACACGTAAAGCAGTATGAACACTAAATGAGACGACGACTGCGGACACACATATGTCGATGCCTATGGCATTGATTAGGCCGGGTGATCCAATTTCCTGGTAATTTGGTTCCTGGTCGTAAGGACTCGCGTTATTCAAATAAGGGATACAACTAAACAAATACCCTTACCCATTACATCCCATGAAGGGATTGCGGAGAATTTCTCAAAAGCATTGAGCTGTGCGCTTTCTAATTTTTCACTCAATGAATAATACCTACAGTTTTACACCGGTTCCGAAAGGTATTTTGAGAAGCTTTTTCTTGGCTAAATTCTCGATAGTGTCGCTATCACTAAGCGAGGTGGCCGTCGTTAAAGAAAATGTAAGATGGTCAGAGCACAGATCGATCCAACGTTCTCATGCACAAGAGCCACGCACACTAGCCCATTGCACCACCGACGGCCAGATACATATTGTGTTGCCATACATAAATGTCATAGATAAAAGAACATGACAAAACCAAAAAAGGAACCATTTCCACAAATTCTGATGCTTTAGTTATAACGGAAAATCTGCGGTCTTATTGAATCAACCTGTATTCATAAAAATGTATCATTAAATATACATTAGTGTTTGAGTTGAACTTGACTTTTGAACATTATATTTCGATCGTTTGAATACTAATTAATTCTCATTGCATTTATAGTTTTCGTTACGTATAACACGATATATTTATGCTAAGATTATTCAAAACAGTCGCTGATGGGGAATTGCGGACAGATCGGAAGTGGATAGAACGTTTACTAGGAATTACGAAGAAGCATTTACTATATTCCATGGCGGCTCTGATATATCATAGATGGTATGAACAAATTCTATAAACGTACATTTAAAGTTATTTCTTAGACATTATGAACAAATTTCATAGGTTTCGCTTGAAAGAATATATGACAATATCTCATATATATTATGAACAAATTTCACTGATTGCGTTACTTTGAATCTATGGATATGTTTCGTAAATTGTATGGAATATTACGTTGACTAAATATTATTGAAGAAATTCAGAGAACCCATGAAATATATTTTCAGTTTATAGGCTCCATTAGATGGATCAGATTCATGAATCCCTCGAAATCATACTAAGTACAAAAATTTGATTACTATATACTGAATACACACAGAGAAGAGATTCGTTGTCACAACTAAATTTATAGCCAACTAAATTTTGGCGGTTCCTTGGACTATCACATTATAATTGTATTCCGTATCATCAAATGTTGTGCATATCAATTGATTTATAATTCAGTTTTGGTTGCAAGAACTGAATTATTTAGTTGAAGCCACAGTAACAAGAAATAAATGTGATCGATCTGTCAATCGGGTTTTAGTTCTACCAATCAAATTATCCTGTAGTGGTGAATATTCTATTTATTCGATCAACGAAAAATGTAAAAACTAATTCGGTTGTACCAAATAGTATATTGGCATGCTCAACTAATTGCTTGAATTTGATGGCTGTCACCACCATTTATTTTATAGCAAAAAAAAACTAATTTTTCATTAACATTTTTATTTTATATTTAATACAAACAAAATTATTATTATTTGTAACCAGAGTTCGTATTTTGTGCGTAATGGACTACCCTAGGTAACTCATTATTATTGCCGTGGGGAATGGGTAGCGTTCGTTTGCCCATTACCCACAGGGCATGGGGAAAATAATGGGTAAATACCCACAATGATGGGAAATTACCCATCACGATTACCCATTACACATGGAGAATGGGTAAGCGGTGTGTATCGCTTACCCACGGCAATGGGTAATGGTTTACCAAGGGTATTCCATCCCCATTTTTGATCTACAAAATTAGAAAAAATGTCTATATCTCAGAAACGGAGCGTCGAATAGAAAAAATAAGTAATTTTTGGGGATTTCTAAGGGTTTTCCATAAAGTTCACCAGTTGGTAGGAATTTTTTTTTAAACAATCGCCAAACTAAGAAAATCGCTCAAATAAAAAAATGTCTATAACTCGGAAACTTTGCTACCAATCGCAAAAATAATACATATTTAACCTACAGAGGAGGCTGTCTTTAATATGGCATCGTAAAAAAGCGCTAAAACTATCATAATTCGAATAAAAAATCGCTAAAACTCCATTATAGAGTGGTCTAATTGGTATGGACAATTTTTTTTAAATCGCCAAAATAAAAAAATTGCTAAAATAAAAAAAAAAATAGCTATAACTCGAAAATGGTGCTTCCAATCGCAAAAATTATAAATTGATTGCCATCATAGGAGGCTTTAATCAATGAATGTCTTTCATACGGCATCTATATTTAAAACAAATAGCTAAAACTAAAATTTTCCGAATTAAAAGCGCTTAAACGCCATGATGTCTATATTTCAGAAACGGAGCGTCCAATCGAAAAATTACCAATTTTTTGGGGGGTCTAACTGTTTTTCATATAGTGGCTAAAATAAAAACAATGGCTATAACTCGGAAACGGTACGTCCAAACGCAAAAATAATAACTTGCTTATCTCTATAGGAGGTTTTAACGAATGGGCATTTCTCATGTGGCATTTTTTTTTTAAACATACTCACACTTTTCGAATAAAAAATCGTTAAAACGCACATATGTGTTGGCGATTTTTTTTTAAATAAGTGATGATGTATTAAAGTGATGGTGTAGAAAGAAAGAAAGAGAAGGTTAAAGAGACCACTGGTTAATGAAGTTATTATTTTTGCGATTGTACGCACCGTTTCCGAGTTATAGCTATTTTTTTATTTTAGCGATTTTCTTTGAGTAGAACATTTTTAGTTTTAGCGATTTAAAAAAAATTAAGTAATTCCGTATTCAAGACATATATGGGTTAAAGCCTCCTATGGAGATGCAAAATTTATAATTTTTGCGACTGGACGCGCACCGTTTCCAAGTTATAGCCATTTCTATATTTAAGCGGTTTCTATATTATAGCGATTTTGATACGAATTGGACCATTATATGAAAAACCCTTAAAAATCTCAAAAAGAAATTATTTTCCAATGGGATGCTTCGTTTCCGAGATATGACACTTTTTTCTAATTTTGTCACATTTTCGATCAAAAATGGGGATAGCTTAAACTGGGTAAGGGGTAATCGTGTAAGGTAATTTCCCAATGTCATGGGTAACTACCCCTTACCCTGTGGGGAATGTATAATCGTGATGGGTAACTCCCCATTGTCGTGGGTAGCTACCCATTATTTTCCCAATAACCTGTGGATGATGAAGTGTTTTGTAACAGAAACAAAATTATGATTACAGTGGCTAATATTTGAGCACGACATCAGATATTGTACTTTTTATGAGTTGTATCTTCCATTTCAGATGAATGAGGTTTTAGAAATACTCAAATGGGTTAATACAACTTAATTGCTGTAGTAACAACTTGTGTTTAGTAAGACCTATTTTTAATTTATCATTAATATCGATAATTAATTCTGATGTATGATAATTATGAATTCCAATCAAAATATAGACTGTATCAAGGGATTTCCAATGCCTGAATTGATTTCAAACTAATCTTCTTCCTCTGAATATACTGGATAGGCGAAATGGTGGTAAGAAAATTAAACTTTCTGAATTTCGCGTTTGTTCAGAACCCCCTTTACAAAATAGTTTTAGTACTCAATAAACATTATAATTTATATTGGACCACAAAAACTGATCTTACTACTGAATGACACAGCTGCCCGTATTCGAACAGCACAAAATATTTTTGAATTTTAATTGAGTAATGACCGACTTTTGGTAGTTTACATGCTAATGTATGAGAAGTTTATACTACTGGCTTGCAAAAACAGAAACATTTATCTAAGTGAAGAATGGTTGCCTTTTTGGATGAAATAATAGATAATTCAGGAAACCACTCTCACTGACGTGACTAGTTTCTAAGTCATTCATCATCAGGTGGCCAACTTCTATGCCTAACTTACTAGCTTCGGTATAACATTGTTTTGTAACAGCGGATTCGTGATCTGATAGCATCCATTCACCAAGCAACCCTTTCACTGTAACAATCTACGTATGTACTATCAAATAGGTAACAACTTGTTTCGTTCCATTAACATAATAGAAATAACATGATATTTCAGAGCAGGCTATAACATGTTGGTCATTCCATAATCAATATTTGGAATAATGGAATTATATGTGTACGTGTGGGTACACTATAGCCATTCATTTTAACAGAATCCCTCTCGCTCTTCCTGCTATCTACCGTGGGTTTCACGTGAAACATGAAATATCAAACTTTGACTGGTGATAGTCAAGTTAAGTGTATGCGATAAATGAGTATGTTAAAGTAATAAAACTGATGTTCATCATCCGGACGTGTCTACAATTGCATTTTCACTTCTTCTTCCGGATTTCCTTGTCTTTTTGAGGTTTCTTCGTGTTCTGCAGTATGTGTCTTTCCTTTGCGGAAGCAAATAAAGCAAACGTGCCTAATCAGTCAGATGAAAGATACAATTCGCATAAAGTTATCGCATTTGCACTTATATAGTTACATGCGAAACACATACTATACATCCACAAATGTATGTCGTTTGAAATACACTGCGAATCACTTAAATACGGAATTATATTTTTCAAATTTTAAACGTAAATTTCATTTAAACTGGATGTAGGAGAATTACGAAATTCATTACGAATAATGTATATAGTCTTTATATACAAGGTGGCGCAAAAGTAAACTTCCGATGTTTTTGGCTGTAATTTAAAAAAAAATTAAAAACTTTGATTCTTCTTGTGGATTATTTTTATTTGGTCTTTTAGTTTTTTTTACATCAAGTCGAGAATATGATGTCATGTAAATGGCCACCGCCACAGTTGATTGTCATTTGAGCCCTTTTTATGGCATTTTCCATCACTTTGGCCAAAACTTCCGGCGATAGGTCCTCACATTCTTGACGGATATTGTCTTTAAGAGCTGCAAGAGTCTGAGGCTTGTTGACATAAACCCGCGACTTCAAAAAGCCCCACAAAAAGAAGTCTGGAGCGGTCAAATCAGGCGATCTTGGTGGCCAGTGCAAATCGCCAAAACGGGAGATTAGGCGCCCGGGAAATGCATCCTTCAGCATATCGGTTGTGGCACGTGCAGTGTGTGCCGTTGCATCGTCCTGTTCGAACCACATGTTTTCCAATCCCAATTCATCAAGTTGCGGTAAAAAGAACTCGTTGATCATTGCTCTGTAGCGTGGCACGTCGTCTGGTCGATGTCGACGGCGATTCCATGACATCCTCGGCTACAGCAGCAAAATTCTCTGCAGAACGGCTACTCCGGGGTCTGCCACGCCTGGCAGCATCTCGTGTTGTGCCAGTCTCTTCGAGGCGAGCGGCTAAACGTCGCAGTGTTTCACCAGTAGGCGTTGGACGGCCAGGAAATCTGCGACGAAATTCACGTTGTGCCAAAGTCACCGACCGATTATTGGTCAAATAAATAGTCAGCAATATTCCGCGTTCTGGAGCAGTGTAGCGTAACATTGTTTATTAACGTGTATTTCGCATGTGTTTACTACACAAATGTCAAAACAGAACTGACATTAGGCGCCAATCGCAAAATTTATAGCATTTTCTGATAGGAGGATTACTTTTGCGTCACCTTGTATATGTAGCAAAATAAAAAAATATTATTTTTTATTTTTTTTTTAAATAAAATTGTTTTTTGTATTTTCTTGCAATATATTAATGGTTTTTGAATCCTTCACTTGAATAAGGAAGTATTATATATTGATCAAGATGGCCATGAATCTTGATTTTAATGTCTGAAAATTTTCAAAATAAAAATTCAACTGTTTTGTTTTAAATTTCAACCAACATGGGACGCGCAAAACCCCTAAACACCACCGAAAAGGAACAACTTTTATTTTTGACAACTATTTGAATAATATCAAGAAGTTTAGAAGAAAGATGAAAGGGCGCACCTTAATGGAGGTTCGAGAAATTTTCCCAACTTGCATCCAATTCTTTTTTGTTGGCTGCACAAATTTACAAAGAAAGTGGAGATATCGCTAGTGTTTGTAATGTCCTTGAATCTGGAAGTTCTGCCCATTCATGCCTCATCGGAAATTGTAAAAAAAGGGTCACCTAATGTGAAACTTAAAGCTCAAAGCCTCCAATCATCTAAGGATACAATGACGTGGTCAGACAAGTGGCCGAAAGTGGTGTTTTCCGACGGCAAACAATTGAATATCGTTGGACCAGAAGGACACAATTACTATTTCCACGATTTAACTAACGAACAAACATTTTTGCAACGCAGACACAGCAGAGAAGGAGGAGTTATTGTATGGGGTGCCATGTCGTACTACGGTACCATCGATTTGGTTTTGAAACAAAAAAATTACTGGCCCATCGTACAAGAAGTTCTTAGACGCAGGTTTTGCTCAATTTAACAATTTGTTTGGAACCATAGTATGGAATTGCCAACAAGATAATGCTCCAATTCATACTGTCAGAGCTGTCATTTTAAATATTAAGTTCCTTACTCATAAAAGGTGGGTTTGTTAAAGTTTTGAGAAAGGTTTATCTAAGGTTGTAATGTTTATTGAACGTTTAACCATTCTTTAAAATTATTTTAGCCTCATCCGGATTCCACTATAAAAGGTTACTATTTTTTTCCAGTAACCCCATTGGGTGTGGAAAATTCGTCCCATAGCAGAGAGATATTCAATATTCCCAACCATCCATCATAATAATCAATTTCACATTACTTTTTTTTAATAAAGTACTTTTTCATAAAAATTTATTTTAAACCGGAAAAATTTGTTTAAAGAAAATAACAACTTAAGTTCTACCTCCTACTTAAGTCAAGGATATTGCAATCATAGAAAAGAGCATCAATGAATCCGGAAATGGTACATTACACCGCTTAAGCTATGACATGTCTCCTGGTGAGTATTTGGTAACAATCTCCATAAGATCCACGTTCACCCTCAGGGCCAGTAGCGCAAACTCTATCGCTCTGGGAGTGATATTATTGAACAGAATGGGAGTTGCATAATTTTGAAGTGAACAGTGGTGTTTGACGAAATATTTCGTATAGTAATTATGAACGGTGTTGTTATATGGGAATTATTGTCTTTCGCTTAGATGTTGAATGGGAGGTAACAAAATGGGCGTGGCAGGATCCAAGCATGAATGGTGTACGCAGTTATTGTGCTGACTAGCAATACAAACGAACATAACTCAGTCATCTCCAAAAGTCTTAAAATGAATTTCATCCAAAAATACCTATGATTAATAGCCAATTTCTGTAACTCAGACGAACGCTTACGGTATCTTGCCCCCCCCTGGGCAGGCGAATGAAAGTTTGCATGTATGTATATATTAAAAGCTCATCTACTTTTCGTTGTCTTGTCGAAAAACCATGTTGCCAATATAAACCTCGTAACCTCCCGCAACACCCTTGAAGCAAAAACGAGATACAATTTCACATTTGGAAAATTTCAATATAATTTGTTGATATTTTCAAAATTGTATGGATAAAGAAATGCAGCATGTGACATTTTGGTATATACATACATATGTGCATCAAAAGTTTTGACGAATAACATATAGTGTTATGTTTTGTTGGATAATTGAAATGTTACAGAAAAGTTCTCTATGTAAATTCCAGTACTTTGATATTCCCTTTTGGTTTGCAAATTCTTTCTTGCATAAATTCTCGCTACTGAGCCAAACAAGTTTCAGGACTACTTCACTGGCAAATAACAGCATCGTCGACTGTTGCAATTGATGCTCGATTTATGTTCGGAAATTTGTCAAGTATTTAGTCACATATAAGGTGTTAAGCAGGGATGAAGTGCCGCCCAAGGTATTGGCATATAGCGAGCAACATCACATACACACATACAACAAATTACTTTGTAAAAATAATAAGGTACATATGTAGATTGTTTTACAAAACAATGATTTATTTAAGAACACTTTTCTATTATTTGAAAAATGTTTAGAAAAATGTTTAACGTTTTTTTTTCAACTAGTGCTTATTTCGTAAATGGTAACACTTAGCTCTTGTCTGATTTGACAGATAATTAGTTTTATCCTTCCGCTGAGCGAATATGGTTGTGTATACGTTGAAGCCAACTGACCATCCAATGCGTTTTCGCTTCGCTAAGTGGGCCTGCGATCGACTTACCGAAGATGCCGATTTTGCCAAAAAAATCATCTTTTCAGATGAAGCTCATTTTGATCTTGGGGGGTATGTAAACAAGCAAAATTGTCGCATTTGGGGCACAGAAAACCCGCACGCATACATTGAAAAGCCGATGCACCCAAAACGAGTCACTGTTTGGTGCGGATTTTGGTCCAGAGGCATAATTGGGCCATTTTTCTTGGAAAATGAGCAAGGAGTGGCCGTTACAGTCAATGGCGATCGTTATCGGGCCATGTTGAACGAATTGTTGTTCACAAAAATTGAAGAGGAGGATATTGGAAACATTTGGTTTCAACAGGACGGCGCTACGTGCCACACAGCCGAAGCTACACTCGATGTTTTGCGCCCTGTTTTTGAAGATCGCATTATTATGGGGTACCCTCAAAGATAAGTGTTACGCCGACAAGCCAGAGACAATTGACGCTCTAAAGGACAATATTCGTGAAGCCATTGGTGAAATACAGCTGCACACAATCGATAATGTGCTTAAAAATTGGACCGATCGTGTAGGCTACTGCTTGGCCAGCCGAGGCAGCCATTTGAATGAAATTATATTCCATTATTAACCGAAGGATTGTACTTTCAAATAAAAAAAGAAATTTGAGAAAATAATCAGTAGTTTTTTTTATAGCATTTTCAAAAAAAAAGTTATTTGGCGGACCCTTTAGAATAAATGAAATTAATACAAATTCAAAAACATAAATGCTGTGACTTCATGCCTAGGGAAAAGTGTGCGTACAAAAGCAAAATAAAGCAGATCGATACTGTGGTTTTTAATGTAGACAAATAATCAGTATGATGTAGGATCTCCCTTACGTTTCAGTTCTTTACTTCGTTGAGGCGTTTTGGCATCCATGCTACCAGTTTGGTAGTATATTCCTCAGAAATCTGGTTCCATTCTTCGAGCAGCATAATTTTTAACATTTCCTGTGAAGTGATGACATGGTTTCGTATTCGTAAATCCCACATATGCTCAATAGGGTTCAACTCCAAGGATTGAGGTGGAGTTTTCAACTGTTGTTGGACATTATGCAACAGCCAAAGTCTTGTATTAAACGCTGTATGCTTTGGTCAGCTGGTGGTAATAATCATCGTCTACAATGTATTGACAATTCTCCGAAGATTTTCTTTAAGACTATCTAAATAGACTATATGATCCATGATTGACGGAATAACTTGCGTGATTGCATACAACCCCAAACTATCATCCCACCTGCACCATTCTTCACTGTAGGTTTCAGATTTTTTTGTTTTCTTCAAGTTAGCTGACGTCCTTTAATGAAAAATAAAATCAATATTTGCTTTCGCCAGTAAATAAGACCTCCTACCAGAAATCTGGAGGCGTATTTATGTGCTCTTAATCCGGGCATTAGCTGTTCTATCTTCGACTTCGTATCTTCGAGTGGGGCAATCGACGTCGTCGTCCAAACTGTTGTCGATTGTCTCATCGTCATTGAATATTTCAGGTACCAGTAGCGAGGAGAAATTATCTCTCCATATTCCCAACATGCTCTGCACATCTGCGATGAGATTTCCGTTCTTGTGTTTACACGTCCATGCCCATTAGTTCCGTTTTCGACTTTTCGGTAGAATTTTCGTGTTTCGTTCCATCTTCCGTATGTCCCAATTTTCTCAGTATCGCGCATAGCCCACTGCCGTTTCCTACGCCCAAATAGACCGTTTATCTCCTTTCCTTTCTTCCTATACCGCTCAGTCGCAGCTCGCGTTGCAATTGACTGAAGTATTGCCATACGTGCAGCGTTCTTTTAATCATTTTCTGTGCGACACTCTTCATTGTACCACGGTTTGTTGCGAAACGGTTTTTCAAAACCAAGTACGGTTGTTGCGGCAGATTTTATAGATTCAGAAATGGGTTTCCACTGGGAGGGAATGGGTTCTCCAGCAAAAGTTGCGAGAGCTTCCTTGAGTAGGCTGTGGCTACCTCTGGGAACTGCAGCTTTCCGATGTCTAGCTTTCTCTGCGTCTAGTTTCTTACGATTTTCGCTCTACTTAATCTTGTTCGAACCTTTGCTGCTACCAGGTAGTGATCTGATTCGAGATAATTGAGCATACCAATACATTATTGGGTACAACTGAATTAGTTTTTATATTTCTCGTTGATCCAAAAAATAGAATATTTACCACTACAAGATAATCCGATTGCTAGAACTATAACGCGATGGACAGATCACATTTATTGCATGTTGCTGTGGCTTCAACTAAATATTTCAGTTCCTGCAACCAAAATTGAAATACAAATCAATTGATATGCACAACATTTGGTGATACGGAATAAAATTTGGTTTAGTTGGTTGTATATTTAGTTGTGAGAACGAGTCTCCTCTCTTTACTTGATGTACGTTAATATGCGACGCCAGTATTTAGCACAGTAGTCTTCTATAAGTTGACAACATGAAGGTTAACTAGTTGCAACATCAAAAAATCACATGAGGTGTCAGATAGACTTGTGTCGAACTCGTTCACTAGTTCTCGAACTCGTTCATTTAAGGTGCCCGGACAAAACAATCACGTACATACGCCACGTATCGAACATGGGCATTTTGTTCGCGAGGGTGATGTCTGCTCTGCCTAAGTGAACTAGATAGTTCATGAACTACCCAACTCTAGTGTCAGAGACACCCCGTTGGAACGAAGTTCCATTCGCTATATATTATGTACTAACTAGTTAGTTCCAACACGCCTAAGTCGCCTGTTGAAAAATACGATAACAAAAAAAGGTTCTTTAAGAAAATATCCTTTTTGTAAAATGATAAACTTTTTGTAACAAAATTTTTTTCATAGAACGCATTTTTTAAAACAAAAAAAGGACATTTTTAGGTCCTTTTTGTAAGAATATGTATCATATTTTACCGTGAATGTCCTTTTTTAAAGAGGTACTTCTTTTATTAAAAGCTAATGTTTTTTTAAGAAAAGGTACTATTTTTAAGAAGAACTATTTTCTGTAAGAAAAAGCGATGAGCATCAATTTTTTTACAAAGAAGTACTTTTTTAAGTTCAGGTACTCTTTAAAGAAGTGGTACTCTTTTTAGAAAAGGATTTTTAAAGATATTATATTATTTTTAAGAAAATTTACTATAAAAAAAAGGAATTTTTGTAAGAAAATGCATTTTTGTTAAGAGAAGGTATTTTTGAAGAAAATGTTTTTTTAAGAAATTTGAATTTTATTAGAATTGGTCCTTTTTTCAAGAATAGGTACAATTTTAAGAGTAGGTACTTATCTCAAGAAAAGTTATTTTGTTTCACAAAAAAATTTACTCTTTAAAGAAAAGATAGTGTTTTTAAGAAAGGGCAATTTGTTGTAAGAAAATTTACTTTTTTAAGAAAATTTACTTATTTTAAAAAATAAAGTTTTTTTAAGAAAAGGTACTTTTTGTAAAAAAAATTTAATTTTTTTAAGCAGAGATACTTCTTTAAGATAAGGTATTATTTTTAAGAAAATGTAAAGGGGTTTTCAACAGAGACGCTACAAAAGTAAATCGATAGGGACAGCAAACGACGCCATATTGTTTCCCGCTCTTTTGACATTTCTCTTCAGTAAGGTTTGCTTGCCATTTCATCATGGAAAGATATACGAGACAACAACGAGTCGAAATTATTAAAATTTACTACCGAAATTTGGAGTCAGTGGCCTCAACTTTAATAGCGGAAAATCGTCGAAAATCATCTTCTGCGATGAGGCTCATTTCTGGCTGAATGGCTTCGTCAATAAGCAAAATATGCGTTATTGGTCAGACAGCAATCCACACGTAACCCATGAGTCATCATTGCATTCCGAAAAAATTAGGGTTTGGTGCGGTTTATGGGCCGGCGGCGTCATTGGGCAGTACTTCTTCCGTGATGATCAAGGCCGCCACATTGCTGTGAATGCGAATCGCTACCGTTCAATGATAACCGAATATTTTTGACCGCAATTGGATAATATGGACTTGGAGGACATGTGGTTCCAACAGAACGGCGCCACAAGCCACACAGCGTATGCCACAATCAATTTATTGGAAACCAAGTTTGGTGTTATCTCACGAAATGGCCCAGTCGATTGGCCGCCTCGGTCGTGCGATTTGACGCCGTTAGATTATTTCCTGTGGGGTACGGCAAGTCTATGGTCTATGCCAACAAGCCAGCGACGATTGATGAACTTCGTACGAATATCGAACGTGAAATTGCAGCAGTATCCGACGATTTATGCTTGAAAACCGTCGAAAATTGGGTTCAGCATCTCGACTTCTGTAAGCGTGCCCGTGGTGGCGATGCAAAAGAAATCGAGTTCCATACATAATGGCATCGAACGTGCTTTCACAGGAATAAAGAATTTCATTGGTATCTAAAACCGGTTTTGTTTTATTTAGAAAAACCTTAGTAGCGCTCTTATTGAAAAACCCATTACTTTGTTTAAGAATATGAATAGGTATTTGTTTTTGAGAAATTTTGCGTTTTTTTACGAAAACGCACTTATTTAAGAAATGTTCTTTTTCTAACTTCTTTCACTTTGGCTTTTTAAAATTACTTTTTATTAGGTTCAAAACTACAATATATTCTAAATATTGCTTACAAGGCTCCACCTAGAAACTTCCCATTAAACAAGAAATTTCCCAACATATGTTAGTCTAGACACAAACCAAAGCAAAAGTACCCCATATAGTTGGTAATACTGGGTTGTAGCTAGAGTGTCCAAAACCGAAAAAGAAAAACCGGAGAAACCGGTTAACCGGGTTTTTTGCTATTAACCGTGTGCCTGTTTTTTAAAAAAAAAGTAATTTTCGAACAAACCGGACACCAGTTATTTGACGTCGATATTCGCCTTCGTTCGGAAGGTACAAGATTTTAATA
Organism: Phaonia tiefii; assembly: GCA_963931995.1. NCBI lineage: Eukaryota > Metazoa > Arthropoda > Insecta > Diptera > Muscidae > Phaonia > Phaonia tiefii. Next base: position 96,762,297 of record OZ008370.1, on the reverse strand, counting down.
AATAAATGATATGATTTTCGAATTTCAGTGAAATTTTGTAATTAAGAAACATGATTTCTATTGTGAAATATGATTTCATGCTTCAATAAGTTCTAAATGACATCCAAAAAAAATTCAAAATGAGTTTGTGACTTGAATTAGAATTAAATAAAAATTAATTAAGAACATTTCTTTTTTATCAAATTTCAAAATTAAAATTATTTGATAATTAACTGATTTAAACTTAATAAGATTTTCATACATGAAAATCTTTTTCAAAATGTAATATGATTTTCGATTTTAAATCAGTTTAATGCGAATTTGAATAAAACTTTTAAATTTTATATTAAACACGCATTCCAAATTGGAATATGATATACATTTTTTAAAATGTGATGATTTATTCGACCTTTCGTAATATATTTCAAATTAAAATGTTCGAGCTTTAGGTATATTTTAAATTATTTTATTCTTCAATATTTCGCTACCCATTGGGTATTATTAATTATTAATTCAAAATTTAATTTTAATTTTTAATTTCATTATTTTCCATTTAATTTTTAATTAATAATTGTGTTTATCTTCCCGACGATGCTACCCAATGGGTAGAGAAATATTGAAGAATAAACCAGACCTAACGCACGAACATTTTAATTGTAAAGACGAGTACATAGTTGTTATTTAAAATAAAAACGTAATTAATTAAATACAGATGTGAAATATTAAATGGTCGCTAAACAAATGTTTTGTAAGTTCTACATGTGTAAAAAAATTTAATTGAAAAATTGAAAACCGAAAACCGATTTTTTGAAAAATTGATTTTTTGAACAAACCGAAAACCGGTTTCTTGAATAATTTATTTTTTGAACAAACCGAAAACCGGTTTCTAAACAATGCCGGTCTTTTGGACACTCTAATTTAGCATACCAGTGTTAAAAAAATTTTTTAATTGTTTCATGTAGCCCCCATCCAGCAACGTGCGATAAGGAACTTTGTTCCAAATGTCCTCCCCCACTTATTTCATGCACTTTATTGTATAAATGTTGATACCATGGGATTCCGGTGCGAATTGCAGGAGTCCTGTAACTCTTTTTGAGGATAGCAGGCATGCGATATACCGGCAATTACTTACAGATTTTCATTTCTACTTTCAAATTTCCAGTAAACTGCATTTATTGCATACTTCAATGGTTTTATCAAAATCCTTTTTGTGCACACTCATACCTACCTGTCGAATGCTACCGATAGGACGATTATTATTGCTAAGCAACTCCTGTAGATTCAAGTTTTTTTTTCGGGCCGGCCTATTATACGGCAACGCATCGAAGAATGTTCAATGAATCTTTTATCTTTTCGTAGCATCCACTGGAACATGGTCGATGTTCGACGGTTTTCATTGTGCATCTATTTTAATTACTCAATGGGACGTGCTTTGAAAATTATATCACTTTTCCCCTACAATCCCATGTGTCCTTTGGTGATGTCGCAACTAAACAAACTGCATAAATTTGAATTTTAAATTTCTGTTGAACTTTTGTGGAAGTCAAGTATAGTAATTCCGATTGTCTTCATGATTGTAGTAATTTTTTATTTAGATGCAGATTGCATTATTGTTGTCCTAGTCCTTAAAACCGATGCAAAACTTACACAAGCAAAGAGTAGACCACGTTGCTATTGTCAACATGAAAACAATAGGATAGTTTTTAATTATTTATTCCATTGTATTGAAGCGTTGTGTACGGAGATAAATAAATAGTCTGTAACATTCTAAAACTAGGACGAAGAGATTCTGAATAGAGTTGTCTATTGAATTGCTTTAGGAATTTGCAATATGCCAAAGTAACCACAAACCAGGAGATTCCGACAAAGCATCTGAACAGAATTTAAGCAATTCAATAGAGCACTTGTGAAGATTGACATACATATATACAAAACCACTTCCGTTAGACATAAGTATTATCCTTTTTGGGGAGGCAAACAACAGCATGTACTGAAAATAATTTTTGGTTTGGTGAGATGAAACTTTCAATTTGAGGATTATTGCGAATTTTGAATTGTTTTTGTAATAATTCTCCTATAATAGGAATTTCAAAACGCATCTGTTAAAAAAAATATGTCAGATATTATATGCTCGTCATTACACATCCTTTAAATATGTATGTTCTGCATTTTATCTTATTAGATCTGACGAAACGAATACTTATGTCCATTTTATATCTCAGAAAAGAAGATGAGTTGGTAGCTAAACGCTAGTAATATCAAGGGCCATAATCGCAATATCTAGTTGGAGCTAACTAGCAGTTATAATTGTTAAATGCCACACAAGCTGTCAGCTGGAACTTTTAGATAGTTGTTACTGTATGAAAACTAGAGATGATGATAATGGGGCTAACTTGGTAATTTTGATTGTTTTATTACTTTTTTATTTTTCGAAACGATTTTTACTAGCGCGTTGCCATTTATATATCGGGTCCAGCAATAAAAACAACAATAATTTATCATTGGAAATGGTTTTATTGTTTTTCAAAATATTCTCCGTGAAGATCAATATACTTTTGCATGCGCTCAAACCAATTTTCGAAGCACTTTTTCCACTCTGATTGAGACACCTCCAAAACATGGTTTTTGAACGCCCCAACAACTACTTCGAGCATCGAAAATCGTTGACCACGCAGTAAAAATAAGTCATTGGGCGCCAAGTCAGGCCTGTATGGCGGATTACCCATCAATTCGACATGTTGAATGCTCAAATAGCCCATTGTTTCAGCTGATGTGTGTGTGAGAGCTTGCATTGTCCTGGTGCACAATGATCCGTCGTTCCTTGTTGTTTTTCTTTATTTCATCGAATACTGTTGGCAAACAAATGCTGGTATACTCAGAATTGATCTCAGAATTGACCACCGTACGTTCCACTAAAGGCACTTGTGGCCACATGACCAGTTATACCGAAAAAAAACGTGATCATTTGCTTCGATTCTTCCACGAACAAATTTTGTTGGATTTAGCTCGACCCATTCGTTCAATTGCTGTTTTGTTTCGGGCTCATATGCATAGATCCATGATTCGTCACCTGTGACCATGTTATACACTGCATTTGAGTTACCGCGGTTGTATTTTTTCAACATTTCAGTGCTCCAATCGACACGAGCCTTTTTTTGAGCATTCATCAAATTATGTGGAATCCAACGAGAACAAATCTTTTTCACGGCCAAATGAACATGTAAAATCTTACTGATGCTTGTGATGGTAATGCCCAAGGATGCCTCAATTTCACGGTATGTCACATGTCGGGCTTGCTTTATCAGTTCACGCACAGCATCGATGGTTGGCCGACCTTCACGAAATTCATTCTGGAGCGAACGGTGTCCAAGACTGAATCATTGATACCAGCGATTTACAGTGGTTTTTGATGGTGCTTCATCTCACCAAAAGTCGAAACAATTTGATCCAGACACTCTGCACTCGATACAACAGTAATAAATACAAAAAAAAAACCTACAGAAGAAATACGTGGGAATTGATAGTATTTTTCTTGTAGGTATTGTCGAGTGAAACAAGAATCTGCTTGTGAAATTTTCCAAAACACCCTCAAAATTTTGAAAACCGCTTAAAACCCGGTTTTGCGTACGTTTGCGTACTTGTAAGCCTATAAGTTAGTTGATTATAAACCGATTTTCATTTTCTAACCGGATTTAAAAAAGAATAAACTTAGGTCTTTCAAACGATATAGACGTTATTTAAGAAAATATGAGAAGTCTGTGTGTATTTGTCCCGCAAACATATATTTTTTTAAATTTTTTCGCCATTTTTCAACTTCGGCGATGATTTCACACATTATTTTATAAACAAACCATAATACTCTTGAATTTATTCAAAAGGGACGTGTCCTAATGAGTAAAACGCAACTTTGGTTTTAAAAATTTTGTATTAATTGGCTGAGTTATTGAAGTTTGTATTAAAACAAAAATTTTGCTAAAATGCCTGAACAGCATTTTTCGTGTTCTTTTTATGCACTTTCTCTTTAGTAAATGCTTCTCATATTTTCTTAAATGACGTATACTCGTATATCGTTTGAAAGGCCTAAGTTTCTTCTTTTTAAATCCGGTGAGAATCTTAAAATCGGTTGATAATCAACTAACTTACAGGCTTATAAGTGCGCAAAGGTACGCAAACCCGGTTTTCAAGATTTTGGGGGTCTGTGGGAAATTTCCGAAGCAGATTGTTGTTTCACTTGACAGCACCGACAAGAAAAATACTATCACTTCCCAGGTATTTTAGACTGGCGCACGGTGTAATCCACGCCGAAAATTGTAAAAAATCATCGCACGAAAATGTTCACGGGTTAATTCCATTTTTTGACCGAGATGAATTTTTCATCACACTGGAAGTACAACAAATAGTGCTCATAAGTGAAAACGTTCTATGTATATTTATGTTAAAAAATGTCAAACTATCCAATGGAAGTTAAAGTTTGTAGCTAGCAACACTAGTATTACCAGGCCCCGACATATAATTAGCAACCTCGTATTTTGTGTGATGTATAAAATTCATTTAATCGTTTGATTTAATACTTAATGATGATATTGTAGTGCACGCTGACAAAAACGATCTCTACGGCATAGTTTCCTAAAACTGCAGGAACACACTCCAAATATGCATATGTTTGAAGGTCCCAAATTCGCATGTATTTACATGCAAACATTAGAATGTTTACTGGCAAATATGTATGCTTTTACATGGAAATATATGCGTGCTTCATCCCAAATATCCATATACTTACGTGGAAGCATTCGCATGTCTCCTCCCAAACCTCCATATACGTGCGTGGAAACATATGTGTATTTCGTCCCAAACTTTATAGAAACAAATTATTATATCTACTGTAAATAATTTTACCAATATAAATCTACATTTATAACCAATTAATAAAAATATTAAAATCGTCCTCTTTCACATTCCGTTGCATTGAATGCATTATTTGCTTTTTTTCATGAAATGAGAATCTGCTGCCCTTTGGCTTCTTTCTCACTTCTTTCTTGTCTCTCACGTTTTTGTTTTCAGAAGGTTTTAACTTCGCCAAACGGTCAAACATTCTAAAACACAATTATCACTATGCGTAGGTACACAAACAATACACTTATGTGTATACAAAGCTCGTTCATGCAAGCCAAGCGCGGTTCAAATATTTGCATTTTTTTATTAAATTCCACAAATTTTCGCTCCAATTTTCGCAGTAAATCCTCGGTCAGACAGAAAACGGGGTTTCACGTTGTTGATCTTTTCAGTTTCTTTCTTCAAAAGCCATAATGACTTTAGTAGCACACATACATATAAACGAAACCCATACACAAAAACCAAAGCAACATCACAAACCATTTAACCGACTGAGCCTTTATTTATTCTTCTTTACTGATCACAAATATTTTCCACTAGGCGCCGACACAGCGCATTTAATATCCTCTATGCTATGAACCATTGGGGACTGAATGCATGCAACTAAAACGCAACACATCAGCAAAAATAAGAAACACTCACTTCCCAATGTCCACAATAGCGGATACGGATCTGTTTCGAACTCGTAACGTGTCCGTAAAATCATAAAAAACGAAATGTGAATTCTCGAATTCGTTTCGAATCCATTACGAGTCCATCAAAACATAAAAAGAGAATCAGTGTAATTGCGATTTGGCGGATTCGTCTAGACATAAAAAATCGAATCAGTAAAATTGTGCTTTGGCGGATCCGTCTCGGACCGAGTACGAGTCCGTAAAAAACATTAAAAGAGAATCAGTGAAATATTTAAAGTCGCAGATTAATACAAATGGCAAGTCAGATCGACTCCCTTTCGAATGCCCAAAAATTGATAAAAGTGAATCCGTCTCGAATTCATTTTAGTTACAAAAAACGAACCCGAAAAGGATTCGAATATGAAGTCCGTTGCGAGTTCGAGATAGATCCGAAAAAGTACAAAAAACGATTCGAATTTTCGATTTCAAACGAAAACGAACGTATGTCCGTTTCGAACAAATGATCCATCTCGAATTCGTTACGGTCTCTTATGGCACCTTTGGTTCATCTGCAATTTTCACACACCGTCAGGAATATTTATGAGTCACTGACTGAAAGAATAATGCAAAAATACAGTTACACACATTCATTTCAGACTGTGAATAATCTCTCTTTGTCCTTTTTTTATTGCCTTGTCCTCGATATGTCATAAACAGTGTAACAAATACAGCTGTATTTGTATCATAAACATAGATACATTTGGATCACAAACATATATATTATAACATTTTAATCATTGTGTCTCCAATATGTAATATTGATTACCAAACATCAAAACACAAAAACCAAACAACAAAAGAGACAAATATTTTAGCCTTTAATATACATTTTCTCCACAGCATCCTTACTTAAACAGCCCAGCGCATTTGCTATGTTCTGTCTGATTATCGACTAAATACATGAAACTAAAACGCAACACATATAAGAAATACGCACTTAATCTGCAATTTACACTCTCATTTAGGAATTTTTATGAACCACTGACTGACAAATAATGCAAAAATTCAACTACGCACATACAACTTTGACTGTGAATAATCTCTCTTTATCCCTCTTTAATTCTCTTGCTCTCAGTACAGAGTAAATAGTGCAACAAGCACAGCTATATTTGTATCCCAATCACAGCTATTCTTGGGTCGCAAATACATATATATACACGTTATATTTACATCCAGACAATAAAAAAAGTACAGATGTTTCAACGTATAGACAATGCTCCACCAATTGATGGCAGATCATTTACTAACAAGTATTGTTTCTGTAGATTGTAAACTGAAGAGAAATTGTTACTAAATAAATAGATATTTTTGTTACAGTTCTGTCGAATGAGTTCGAGAAACTGTATTTAAAACGCATAGAAATGCTTGGGATATTGGTGCTGATTAGACTGAACATGGTTTTGACAATTCGATGAAGGAGTATCAAACTATACAATCAATATAATTTGTATCAAAGGCACAACAAGTAAGTCTAATTATATCCTTCAATATTATCAAATAATTTAGCAATTATTAAAAACTTTTTTAAATTTTTTGCACAATTGATTCATAACTCTCTAGATCACTGCATTTGAAGAATTTAGACAAAATTATCAACGCGGTATGAAAATTCTTGGAAATTTTTTATTTTATTTATTGTCTACAACCGAAACGCTGCACACCCCTTATCTAAAAACAAATGGCTGAAGAATTTACAATTGATTACTTATATATACAAGGTGGCACAAAAGTAATCCCCCTATCAGAAAATGCTATAAATTTTGCGATTGGCCCCTAATGTCAGTTCTGTTTTGACATTTGTGTAGTAAACACATGCGAAATACACGTTCATAAACAATGTTACGCTACACTGCTCCAGAACGCGGAATATTGCTGACTATTTATTTGACCAATAATCGGTCGGTGACTTTGGCACAACGTGAATTTCGTCGCAGATTTCCTGGCCGCCCAACGCCTACTGGTGAAACACTGCGACGTTTAGCCGCTCGCCTCGAAGAGACTGGCACAACACGAGATGCTGCCAGGCGTAGCAGACCCCGGAGTAGCCGTTCTGCAGAGAATATTGCTGCTGTAGCCGAGGATGTCATGGAAGCGCCGTCGACATCGACCAGACGACGTGCCACGCTACAGAGCAATGATCAACGAGTTCTTTTTGGCGCAACTTGGTGAATTGGGATTGGAAAACATGTGGTTCCAACAGGACGATGCAACGGCACACATGCTGAAGGATGCATTTCCCGGGCGCCTAATCTCCCGTTTTGGCGATTTGCACTGGCCAGCAAGATCGCTTGATTTGACCGCTCCAGACTTCTTTTTGTGGGGCTTTTTGAAGTCGCGGGTTTATGTCAACAAGCCTCAGACTCTTGCAGCTCTTAAAGACAATATCCTTCAAGAATGTGAGGACCTATCGCCGGAAGTTTTGGCCAAAGTGATGGAAAATGCCATAAAAAGGGCTCAAATGACAATCAACTGTGGCGGCGGTCATTTACATGGCATCATATTCTCGACTTGATGTAAAAAAAATTAAGAGACCAAAAAAAAATACTCCACAAGAAGAATCAACGTTTTTAATTTTTTTTTTTACATTAGAGCCAAAAAACATCGGAAGTTTACTTTTGCGCCACCTTGTATATAGAACATTACAGCAGAAGTGTTGACTTGGCAGTTCTATTGTCCTTAAATGTGCTACCACCAAATATTTCCGTATTTGCCGTTTTAGGCAAAAAGTCCTTCATCAGACAATTTCTACATTATTAATGCTTAGAATTTGCAATGACATGGAACTAATTGACAAAGGCATGACATCATTTTTGGAAGTGGCTAATTGGCAAGACAATCTTTATCAACGGAAATTGCTTGATAATAAGAAGTGCTTATATCCTGTAGAAAGAATTAGAACAAAATTTAAATGTAATGGAGGTTTATGTTCCTGCCTAAAAATATTATAATGAATATGGGCATTTCGACTGAAAGGTACATTTTTTGTCACATCACATCACCCTCGTAAATTGATTATATTTTTTTCTTTTACTAAATTCATTTTGTTATTTAGTAAAAAAAAATAGAAAACAATCGAACTACATCAAATATAAACAATTGACGAGGGTGTCCCTAAAAAAAGAAGTGCAATCGTCAGTTACATCGAAAATATTTTAAAATTATTGAATGACAGACGGTGGCATACCGGTTTGCGGCAGAATACGAGTACCGATGTGGATAACCTTTTTACACCAGCTTTGTAATCCTCTTTGAGGTTACAGTAGTCATTGTATACACAGTCGATTCTGTCTAAGATGAAGTTCATTGCCCAGTTGAGCACAACAAATACGATTCTAATAGTTATATACGAGGACGTTGCTCCTCGTGCGCACTCCATCTTAGTTAATACGAAGATGTTCTTCCCCGTGGGTACAGCGTCTTTGTTATTGTGAAGGCTTTACTGGTCGTCGGTGGTCCAATGGTGGGCGACAATTTACATGAGTCCGTGAGCTCGATCCCTGATCGGACCGCCTTTAATTTCTTACGACGACGCTCATCTCGATTAGTGACGACGACACTACCGAGATCTTAGCCATGAAAAAGCTTCTCAAAATACCGTTCGGAATCCGTGTGAAACTGTAGGTCCCAATCAGTGTGAGTAAAACTAGAAAGCGCACATCACACTGATTGCGAGAAGCTCTCCCCTATCCCTTCATGGGATGTAATGGGAAACCATTTTCTTTTTTACTCTTCGTGAGTATTGCACCTTTGTAACTACGAATAATTTTCTCCTCGTGTTTACTGCACCTTAGTTATTATGAAGACGGTGCTTCACGTGGGCACTGCATCTTTGTTCTTATGGAGTTTGTATTCCTCTTGAGTACTGCACCTTTGTTAATTCACAGGCTGTACCCCTCGTGGGTAATTCGCCTTTGTTATTACGAAAACGTTGCACTTCGTGGCTACTTAATTATTGGAAAGACACACAACAAACTGTGATATGTGACCAAATTGTTAGATGATATTTCGGTGATTGTTATGTCGTGTGGAATAACTGATACCCTGATGCAATGTAACACTTGAACCATGTTTTTGAATCATATGACTTATCGGCAAATATCCGATTTCTTTGCCACTTAGCAAGCGATTATCGCTTGTAACCAAAATACGACTAACGAATCCGAAAAAGTGGATAGTTTTTCTGCTTTTTCGGATACGTCTTGAACTCGGAACGGCGTTCATATTCGAATCCGTTTCAAGTTCGTTATTTGTCAGTATAATAGATTCAAGACGGATCCACTTTTATAAATTTTTTCGAATTCGAAACGGATATTCTTTCTGTTATTTAAAATGAAAATATGAAAAATGAACTGTATTTTCTACCTCCAATCCACTGAAGTTTGTCACATACTTACTTACAGACTTATCCAGTCTCGAACAACCACGGGGGTCAGGGACCTTACAACACGAAAATAACATATTTTGGCAACCAGTTCGATCTTTTGAATGTACGCAGGAATTTCAGGGATTCGTCAACCTGATCCCCCCAGCGGAGTCTATTTTTCGACTTCCTTCGATTTCGGCTTGGTCCATTCTACTGACATGGCCTAGCCAGTGCAATCGCCAAGTCAATGTCGGGATATAGCTCATACAGCTCATGGGTCATGCGTCACCGATACTCGCCACACATTTTTCGGGGTATTTTTCTCTCGAAGACTCCTACAGATGTTTCGTCTGCTTGCTATAAGACCCAGTATTCTGCGCCATAATGCAAGGGGAGTCTGGTGTAGCTGGAATTTTGTTATTCGAGAGAGGGCTTTATCTCCAAAGTGCTTGTTTAGCCCAAAATAACATCTATTTGAAATGCACAATTCTCGATCCTAGGTATATAAATTCGTCCACCACCTCGAAATTATAATGGTTATCACCGTTCACGCTTGGATCTAATCGCGTAAAGGCCCTGGTCCTTACTGTCAGACCCACTATTGCTGACTACTCTTTCTCAATTCTCGAAAATATCGCAGTAACTTCTCTAACTGTGCGTCCAATTATATCCAAATCATCAGTATACGCGAGCAGCATGTGACTTCTGCTTCTAATGGTTTTATTAATGTTGACTGACTTAAGATGTTAGAGAGATCGCTCGATAGGGTGTCGCCTTGTGTGAGGACTCTATTAGTTTTCAATGGCTCGTTAAGATCCTTACCAACTTTCACAGCGGATTTGGGGTTCGCCCAGAGATGTTTCAGATGTTTCAGTGTTGCAGGAAGACCTCTTAAAGACCTTTCCAACAAGCCTAAAAAATCCGACCACTGGCTCAGAAGTTAGCAACTTTACCCTACTACCCTCCGACCACCAATCCGAAAATTTTGAACCTGCTGCCATTTCGCACCCTTGCATTTTCGGACATGGTCCTAGTGGACTTTTCTTCATGAAATGAGCCAAGGAATACGCTGGAGAAATTTGTCCGGAACTTCCTGAATCACCCTGTACAAATTTAAATTTTATACCGAAGTAATAATTATTTACACCAACATAAATAATGACATTTTTCCCCTACTAAGGAAAAATCTGTTGAAGTAGGTGCAAAAATGCTTACTCCTTCACCTACCTTGGAAGTGTAAATTCAGCAGATTGCTGCGCTACGAACAACGAGCAGAATATCTAAAGCTCAAGTTGCTATTTCACAGCTTTGGTAAATCTGGAGATCATCCTTTATGTCAACGCGTACAAAAATACAGTTATTTGACTATAATATAAAATCTGCTCTGTTATACTGCCGCGAGACTTGGTTAATGATGGATACACTTGTGAGAAAGCTCCAAACGTTTACCAACAAGTGTCTGAGAAAAATCCTTAAGATCTGGTTGCTGAATATAATATCAAACGAAGAACTGTGGGATAAATGTAAACAAACCCCAATATATCTCGCGATCAAAAGGTGGAGGTGGGATTGAATAGGGTACACTCTGGGGAAACCGCCAACTAAAATCTGCAGACAAGCCTTACAGTGAAACCTAAAAGGAGCCAGAACAAACGTGGAAGCGTATAGTACTAGAGAAGGGGGCTTATAACAATAAGGATATTCTTTCAACAAGGTGAAAAACTTGGCAAAGTTTCGGAACAGATGGCGTAATTGTATTGAGGCCGCATGCTCCACTGGGAGTCCCTTTTCTAACAAGGTGTTCTTAGGCAAGATATTAGCCATGAGACAGGAGCTGTAGAAAGATTTATATTAAATGTCGGCTGAATAGAGAATTTGCGTGATCCTTTCGCAGCAATCACTCACAAAGTTTTTTCTTTCTATGGACAGAATTAGTAACACAAGCAAGGTGTATTAAATTGTAATATCAGAGACATTTTAGTAGCTAGAAACACATCCTTTAGTTTTTACGGTCGAACAATATTAAAATAACCCAGCGAATTTTGAACGACCGGTATCTAACGGAAATATAAGAATGATCCTGATGAACGATTTTGCACTCACCTACGTATCAGCCAATGTGGCAACATCTTAAATAACACCAATCACAAATGTAGCTTGGGTATACGAACAGTTTTGAAATATTTCTAAACAAAAGGTCCTCATCTTTGATAAAGCGTCAATTTAGATAATCGCCAAAAGCCGGCAAACACTGATAAAATGAATCTATTGCTCTCAAAATGCAAATGTATATTGCTCTATTGCTCTTAAAATGTAAATGTATATTGCTCTTGCTCTTAAAATATTTCTCTTAAAATGCAAATGTCTGTTGCATTTGATTTTTTTTTTTGCCTTACCATCATTAGGACCTCTACAAAATCAAGCAAAATGACATTAAACTCACACAAGACTTTAAATTATTTAAAATAAAAGAAATCAATAAATGTCACATAATTTAATTTGTGTACCATTATACTGGAGAGGTAAAAAAACTAACTGACTGGCAAAATATCTGGATAAGTTTCCGAAATGTCTGCTATTAAATTTATTTTTATTCCTCTTCCGCAGCTGCATAAAATAAATAAATAAATGGTTTGCCGTTACATCCCATGTAGGGATTAAGGAGAGCTTCTCACAACCAGTGAACTGTGGGCGTTGTAGTTTTACACTCACTGATTGGGACGTACAGTTTTACAACGGTTCCGAACGGTATTTTGAGAAGCTTTTTCATGGCTAAATACTTGATCCGCTGTCGAAAGAAATTTAAGGTGGACAGAGCAGGGATCGAACCCACGTTCTCTTGCACAAGAGCCGCGCACAATACCATTGCACCACCGACGACCATAGCAGCATGCATCACCATAACTGGCTAAAGCGTCATGCAACAAATTTCCTCATTTTAATTCCTAAGTGTAATCTGTATTCCAGACGCGATTTGTACCCTTCGCTATAATTGCTTTCTCAGCTCTTAGTTGCGCTTCGATTGTTTCACTTAGAGCCATCTTTAAAACAGATATTATTATAAACATAAAGATACAGACTCTTTCGGATTTTACTAATAAAAGATGACGATGAGAAAAGTAGATGATGATAATAGTAATAAAGAATAAAAAAGCGGACATAACAATTTCTGAAATAATATTTTGCTCAAGAAAGCACGTGACGACATTCAGACTCATTTTAGTATAAGGGATATCCTTGAACAATTTCTGCAGGCGGGACTGCAAACACAACACTGACACGGAAATGCATCAAATGCAAACGAAGTGGATGCAATTTGAATGCAGACATTTATGTAGCAATTTATTCATTCAAATTGCATCAAAATTATTTAAATAGTTTATTTTATTGTTCACACGCATACACACATATGCATGGTGGCCTCCCTTCCTGAGTTTTACACAGCTTCTGTATAATTTATTGTCTCACACTCCCATTCATACCCAAAGATAAAAGGACAGAATCTCTTTTCCCTTGTTGTAATGAGTTGCATGCAAAAGTGTTACTACCGGATGCACAGTAAATACATGGAGAACTATCGCTCGCTGCACTGCACTTGGAGTCCTGTGAGTATAATAAATGGACGAATAGATGGACGGCAAGAGCAAACAACTGAAAGTTGCGTGTAACAGCAATCCGACATCTGAATCATAGTTGTAATTTGTAATTTGCATAGCAATAACGTGAATAAAACATTAAATGGTAATTGCGCAAATATTCTTAAAAAGGAGGATTCACTTAAAACAGTTTTTAATAATTTGTCCCAATATTGTTTCTGATAGCCCTTCACTTGGGAGTGGCCAGAAATGGTTCCTTCATTGGGCAGTCCAAGCAGCTCACCACTTCCACTCAGTATGTCCTGGGCAATGGCTTTATTCGAATCCTCCGTAAGCTAACTAAAGTGAGAAGGCGAAACGAATGAGCAACCTGAGTGGTAATGCGATCACTGATACGTCTCAGGATTATTAGGTGACCCTGTCACTGAAGCTCTTCGAACTAGTGGACATATTCTTCTGTCCTTTGAAAGCGAATGAGCCAACACCCCTGGTCAACGGCGGATCAAAATTGAAGAAACCAAAATTCAGTTTCGACACACTGCATTCTGGTCAGCGTCTGATCCATAATGGGTGGCTGAAACATAATCATCAGGCAGTAGGTAAAATGCAAAGCACGGTGGGCTAGGTTTGCTTCCCGCAACCGTTATATAGGCAATGAAACTACACAATGAAAATAATGAACAAAGAAACCACCCAACTATTAACGACTCCCGCATACGTTATTAGGACCATGATTCAAGGATATGTACCTGGAATGTGCGAACGCTATACAGGATCGGTGCCACGTTCTAACTGGCGGATGTCCTCGGAAATATAAAGCTGACATCACAGCTATCCAGGAAATGCGATGGAGAGGGCATGGTTACACCAGAAAGAAAGATTTCGAAATTTACCACAGCTGCCATGAGCAAAAACTCGAATTCAGGTGCGGATTTATAGTTGGCTAGAGACTGCGATACGTAGTTTCAAGGTTCAACCCAGTGAGTGACCGCATAGCCACAATTCGCATCAAAGCGAAATATTTCAACATCTCGTTAATTTGTGTGCACGCACCGACAGAGGATAAGGATGATGAGGTCAAAGAAACATTTTAGGAGCGTCTGGAGGAAGTCTATGAACGCTGCCCTATCCACGACATTAAGACTATTCTACGCGATTTTAATGCCAACTTAGGAAAGGAAAGTGTCTTTCGGCCAACCATTGCCAATCACAGTCTACGTGATACCACCTCCCGTAATGGAATAATACTGATCGATTTCGCCGCTGCAAAGAACATGGTAGATAGTAGCACACGACTCCAGCATAAGGACATACATAAGGCGACCTGGATATCTCCTGATCAGCAGTTTGATCACTTGGTAATAGATGGTAGGCACTCTACTAGTGTAATGTATGTACGTGTGATTCGAGGTTGCCAATATCGACTCGGATCATTACCTGGTGGCTGCGAAAGTTCACACAAGACTGAACAGAGCCAAAAACGTACGAAGCCGAACACAGGAAAATCTAGATATTGACAAGCTACAAATACCGGAGATATCGATATCCTATCGACAGAAGCTCTCTCTCCTGCTAGGGCGGAATACCCCACTCCCGAAGAGCCAGATGCGCAGTGGAAGCACATCTCCCATTCTTTGGAAACCGATGCAAGGATTGAACGTGGCTATCAAAAACCGCAGGAGGATAAGCCATGGTACGACGAAGAATGTCGCATTGCAGCGGATGAAATAGACGCTTCACTTATGGCAACGAAACAGTCAGTTACAACGCCTGCTGCGAGTGAGCGGTACAAGAGGCGTAGAAGGGAGGAAAACCAACTATTTAGGGGGACAAAATGGCAGTGGGAGCAGAGAGAGAGAGAGTGGAAACCCCGAAATGTGCAGGATTAATGGTGAATCCATAAAGTTTTTCCAGAGGGTTTAACAGATCGAATAACGGACCTAATAATGGGCTGCCCTCCTGCAAGGACGAGAATGGGTATCTGGTGACTGATAAGCACTTAGTGCTCAAAATGTGGGCGAGATTAGAACGGCGATCTCCCGGCTTAAGAATAATAAAGCCAGTGGTGCGGATGGGCTACCCGCTGAACTTTTTAAGGCATGTGGCTGGGGGAATCTATGCCTGACGATTGGAATCTCAGTGTATTATATCCTGTATTTAAAAAGGGTGATCTGTGTGTCTGTTCCAACTATCGCGGTATCAGTCTTTTATCCATTGCGTATAAGATATTGTCGAGGGAGTTATGTAAAAGACAAAAGCCAAGTGTTGACAATCTGATTGGATCTTATCAGTGCGGATTTAGAGCAGGAGGCAAGTCCAAGACTGATCAAATATTCATGCTACGCCAAATCCTGGAAAAGACCCACGAAAATCAAATCGATACATACCATCTTTTTGTCGATTACAAAGCTGCTTCGATAGCCCCATACGGGGAAAATTGTACGAAGCTATGTCTGAACTTGAGATTCCGGCAAAACTGATCCGCCTCTGTAGAATGACGCTGACCAACACCAAATCAGCACTGAAAGTGGAGAAAGACCTCACTGAACCATCCTGTACCAAGCGAGGACTGAGACAAGGCGAAACACGTTCGTGCAATCTCTTCAATATCTTAATGGAGAAAATAATGAGAAAAGCTGCAGTAAATACGACCAAGACCATTAACACGAAAAGCCATATGTTGCTGGCGTATGCTGACGACATAGACATCATTGGGCGAAATTTGCGAGAGGTTAGTGCAGTATTTTCAAGAATCGAAAAGGAATCAGCGAAGGTGGGTCTTGCTGTTAATGAGGGCAAGACAAAATTGATGATGTCAACGATTAGCGAAACCTCTCGGCTTGGTCCGTACCTGAACGTTGATAACTGATTTAATTTTGAAGTGGTAGATGAATTTGTCTACCTTGGAGCCGCCGTGAACAAGGACAACAACGTCAGCCTGGAGATAAATAGGAGAATTGTGCTATTTTGGGCTCAGCAAGCAGTTTAGGAACAAAGCCCTCTCTCGAGGGACAAAAGTTCACTCCATATTCAAAGACGTCTTGAGCAACTGACTCACTGATGAATGGTTACTCAAGGGCGTGTTGTTTAAATGTCATAGGGTGATCACCGCTGTTGAAAACTGCGTACAATTCCTGCTGACTTTTGAGCAAATGTATGAAAATGTCAGTGGGTGTCATGACGTTTTTTGTATGGGAGCGGATCGGAAAGTCGGCAGTAACTCTGAGATGTCATTGATAATGTCTATAGGAAATTTCCTATGGGAAGGCACGGACGAAAGTGTAATTCAACCAACAGTTATATTAATATCCGGGAGTGTTGTAGCAGTTGGCCCATGAATCCCCAGGCCTTAAAACTGCTTGCCTCTTTCATACAATTCATTTCAGCAGCGGGAAGTTCCGCTGTAGTATAAGGATCGCCATTACTTTTTCTATCGCATTGAATAAGGTATTATACCACCAGTCTTGGCACACACAATTTGGAATGCCACTTTTCGAGTTGCGATGTGAGATAAAATTCCGCCAAAGTAATACTCTGATTGCCAACATTTGTAGGCGCAGGCTGTCCCTTTTCTCTCGGGATAGACATAAATCCAGGTTTAGACAATGATTTTTGCCAATTTTGTTTCACAATCTGTCGGAGTTTGCTACAAACATTTTATTTGAGGGCCATGGCATCATGGGGTCGTCGGTGGTGCAACGGTATTGTGGGCGGTTTTTGTACATGAGAACAAGAGTTCGATGTCATCTCTGGCCACCTTAGTGACGACGATACTAACAAGTATTTTGCTATGAAGAATCTTCTCAAACTTACCATTCGGAACCAGTTTAAAACTGTAGGTCCCAATCAGTGAGTGTAAAACTAGAAAGCGCACAGCTATTAAAAGTTGTCCCAAATCCCTTAATGGGATTCAATGGGAAATCAGTTTAGCCTCGTTGCCACTTTTAATCACATAAGAGTGAATTCACTGTGTCAAAGCGCCAACTGTGTATGAGGAGACGCAAATACTTTGGAGCTGAAAATATTCAACGATTAAGACTATGGTCAGCCTTTTGTTTCGAAAGAAATCCTTTCTGGGGCATTGACAGTATTACTTAATAAAATATGAATAACTTCCGTGGCGAGCCATAGTTTCAACCCACTTGCCCTAAATAACCAACAAAAAAAATTATATGTCTATTCCATCAAAAGAAACGTCTCTTAGTGATAATGTTGCAGATGGCATTTAGGGTATTGTCACTTTACTAGTCAAACAATCTAGCTAGAATAGAAAGTAACTAACAAGTGTAAGGCACAAATTCAAATTCCATTTGGTAGTAACACACCCATGAACTATACATACAATAAAAACAGACATATATCCATGACAATGTAATTTAGGTGTCTATGTAGTTTCATGCATTGACCATTATACTTTACATTGTACTAGTGTAAATGTAAACATATGGGAAATATAAACACATGTTTTAAATCCATTCAATCACATGTATATTTGATATTAGCTTTGTTTCTTTACTTTTTGGGTTAAGTTCGGGTAAAAGAGAGTAAAAGCAATATTATCTCTCAAATACTCAATATTACCCAAAAGTAAAGAAACGCAAAAAACCACTTTTCTAGCCCGAAAACAAATGTCAAAACACAAAACATATGCTTGACAACAAATCTTGCATATTATGTTCATTTTCACTTTCCATCTTCTTTAAATGGGCACTCTCAAAGCAATCACTTTTAAAATTAATAAAATTGTAAATTCAATAATTTTTTTCACTTGTTTTATTTTTTTTCATAAATAATACATTTGTTTTTATGTTGACGTTTCGAACAGCTGATTGTTTGGCTCTTTGACCAAACTTACCCGAAGAAAATGTTTGGGTAGGTTCGGTAAAAACCGAATCGCATTTTGACATTAAGAGAAACAAAAAATCGCTCTCATTTGCCCAATTTGTGAGTAAAGAAACGCGTTTGGGTAAGTTTGGGTTCCCGCGGGATCCCGCGGAAAAGTAAAGAAACAAACCTATTATTAACTTCAGTCTTATTCACGCCCCATCTACCGGAAGAATTTCAAACCCTGTTTATTTTTATTTTTTATATTCCCGTCTCACCCATCGCATTTTAAGCAACAAGATACCGGGTCAAATAGATATATATGGTGCGAAAAATTGACTGTGAAAAAATATCCTATCCAGTCTATAACCACTTCCGGTATTTAGACTGTCAATTTATTTTTAAATAGCATTTTAATAAAAAAAAGTTTTTTTGTAAACAAATAACAAAAGCGCATTAATAAATAATATATAAGCTTTCAGTTAGTAGTATTCAGGAAATCATTCGATTGTATGAGAGGTTAACAACTGCAACTAAAAAGGGATATAGTAGCAACAATAATATATGTATTTGTTTGCATGGCACAAGTGAAATGAAAATCGAAATTAAACTGAAACTAGAATATTAAAATGTTTATCTAGAGCCATTCATGCGCTTACCCTTTGGCGGAGAAGAGCATTACATTTTAAGATTTAGATTGATTTTTGCATTTCGAAGAAGACAAAATATGGAAATTGCAGAAACATAGAAAAATAAATGTTTGCTAATTAGACTGTTGTAGTTTTGGCATGAAATTTTTGTATCCACGTCCTGGTAAATTGTAGAGGCAAGTCTACTGAGTCTACCCGTGAAATGTCTGTATCACGTCAACTTTAGCTACATACGAATGGACGCATCTGTTAAATGTACCATTTCAATCTGTTTCAGTGTCCTGATACAATATGATATTTTGGTTTCACCCATTTTGTAGCAATTTCGCGAGAATGCAATTATTAAAAATAAATAACATCTCAATATTGAGGGTCGGTCAAACATTTGACTCCGCTAAGGCACCCTTGGGGCAGTTAGAGCGGTGGGAGGAAATTTTTTAAAAAATTTATTTTTGTATGGGAGGGCTTAGGTATATTTGAAGAAAATGTTGGGAGGGCATACTTACATTTCACCACTCTAGCATTAACTCCAAGGCAGCTGTGGGGCTTGTTGTGAATTTTTTCCTCTTCACCCCCACCTTTGACTCCGATGAGGAACCGTTTGCCCCCACTCCATCTCCCCCATTTTCTGGTTCATGAATTTTTTCCCCAACCTCACAATATTAAGGGGTGACTTCTGCCGAAATCGAAAAATCGTCCACTATTGCACCCCTAATGTTTATACATATATGAATATTTAAAGTATATAAATTTACAATTTGAACAATGAAATATTTTTTATTAGTATCTAAATGCTGCTCAACATCGAGGTACGAGGGTTGCATTTATGTTTCGGGGTTAGAGAACAAAAACAAATACTAATCATCGAAAATCACTTTATTGTTTTTCAAAATATTCCCCATGAAGATTTATACACTTTTGCATGCGTTTCAACCAATTGTCGAAACACTTTTGCCACTCTGATTGAGGTATCTCCAAAACATGTATTCTGAATGCAGCAACCGCTTCTTCAGGTGTCGAAAAACGTTGGCCTCTCAGTTTGTTTTTTACGTACGGGATTAAAAAGAAGTCATTCAGTGCCAAAACAAATGTGATATTATGCGATATTGAATGTATGCTGGTCCCACTAATGCCTAAGGTTGTCTCAATCTCACGATAGGTCATATGACGATCTTGCAAAATCAGTTCGCGCACAGCATCAATGGTTTTCGGAACAACAGCTGATTTTGGACGACCTTCACGAAATTCGTATTGACGTGAACTACGACCACGACTGAATTCACCATACCATCGATAAAGACTGGTCCTTGATGGGGCTTTATCGCCAAAAATTTAATTAAGTTCATCCATGCACTGTTGCTGAGTTGATCCACGTCGAAAGTTGTAAAAAATAATCGCACGAAAATGTTCACGATTTAATTCCATTTTAGGGCCTAGATGAATCTTTTAAGTTACTGTAAACAACACAAATAGCGCTCATATGTCAAAACGTTCTGAGTACGCATAACCTCAAAAATGATCAGCTTTACGATAGAACTGTCAGTTGCCAGATTGCAAAACTAGGGTTGCCAAATCCCGAAACTTGAAATGCAACCCTCGTAGTTGTTATCGGAACTACCGACAGAGGTGAAGTTTTCTTTGTTTTTTGAAAAATTTATAGCTCTCTGCTTCTTCGGAGTGCGAATGACGTCGAAGATCATAATATAAAAGGGCCTAACTCGATTTTTTGTTACTTGACAGGAGAAGGAAAAAACTTAATAAAATCCGTAAAATTTTAGATACAAAAAAAGTTTTAATGCACTTTTTAATAAACAGGGGCAACACATTTTTGGAAATTGCATTAAAACTTTTTGTTGTATCTGAAATGTTACAGATTTTATTAAGTTTTTTCCTTCTCCTGTCAAGCAACAAAAAACGATTTAGGCCCTTTTTATATTAAGCCATCGATATGTTTCTGCGTCTCATCCTGCCGTCATTTTCTTCGGTGCTTTTCCGATGCAGATTTGCAACGGTACGCCGAGCTATTCTCTGTCGCTGCTAACTTCATCTATTCGTATGTTTACCTCATCATTCTCGATGGAGTGTTGTGTAGTGTGACGACGAAAGTCCCCTATGGGTCGTTTTGGCCTACACCACAAATCTGGCGTAGGTGGCATTTAAGAAATCAATATATTTGTAAATTTTGATGGCCTAATGATGAATTTGATAAAATTTAATTTTAATGAACTTAAGTCGTTCACTTTATTATCCGCGAAATGAACGTAAGTCAATTCACTTATGAACCGCGACCAACCAGACCGAAGTTGTTTATGAAATTTATTGTAAACAAGATTCCGTTTGGTTAGCCAGGCACATTGGTTGCAGTGATAACTAAAGCGAACTTGTGGTAAACAAGTTCCCGTTATCACACGAGACGCTGGTGATGATCACTGGGGCAACAGAAATATCATCACTAGCTGGAAGCAGCAGAGGATGGTCTGCTGGCTATTTAAGGGGGGAACAATTACAAATCGAGGTGAGTCTGTCAAGAGGTTCGTTGGTGGAGAGCTTAATAAGTCTCCTTAAATAGTGTTGTTGGCCTGTGGAGTGCTTCTGTCAGTCTCCATGTGTGATTAGAGTCAGTGTTAGTAGAATCAGCAGTGTTTCTTCTGAAGTGCTTCCGCGAGTCTTCAAGCCTCGTTCTCAGTCGTGTTTCCTCTGAAGTGCTTCCGCTAGTCTTCAGCTCCGGTTTACCCGTTTTCAGCCCTGTCTGTCTGAAGTGCTTTCGCCGGTCTTTAACGTGTGTTCCCCCGTCTGCAGCTTCGTTCACAGCCTTGTATCTCCTGAAGTCCTTATAGCAGTCTACAGCCTCGGTTCCCTCGTCTTCAGCTCCATTCGGAGCCGTGTTTCTCCTGAAGTGCTTTTGCAAGTCTTCAGCCTCGGTCCCCTCGTCTTCAACTCCGTCTTCAGCCGTGTTTCTGTCTGAAGTGCTTTCGCCAGTCTTCCGCCTCGGTCCTCTCGTCTTTAGCTCCATTCGCAGCCGTGTCTCTCCTGAAGTCCTTACGCCAGTCTTCAGCCCCGGTTAACCCGTCTTCAAGCCTGTCTATCCGCGGTGCTTACGCCAGTCTTCAGCCAGTTTCTCTAGCCTTCAGCCGTGTTTCGCGATTCTTTAGCCCCGTTCCCAGTCGTGTTTCTTCTAAAGTGCTGCTGCCAGTCCTCAGCCTAGTTCTCCGCCGTGTTTCTGCTGAAGTGCTTCCGCCAGACTTCAGCCCCGTTCTCGGTCGTGTTTCTTCTGAAGTTCTTTCGCCAGTCTTCAGCCGTCGGTGGAGCAATGGTTAGTGTGCGCGGCTCTTGGACATGAGATCCTGGGTTCGAACCCTGCTCTGACCACCTTCAAATTTCTGTCGGCGTCGGTCACCTCGCATAGAGACGGCGACACTATCGAGTATATAGCCGGTGTAAAACTGTAGGTCCCAATCAGTGAGTGAAAACTGGACAGCGCACAGCTCAGTGATTGTGAGAAGTTCTCCCCGGTCCCTTCATGGGATGTAATGGGAAACCATTTATTTTTTTTTTTGCTCTGAAGTGCGTTCGCCATCCTTCAGACGCGTTCCCGAGTTTTACCCGTATAACTCGAGTTTTAAGCCTTATTCCTCGAGCCCTCAGGTCCACGCTCTGATGCGTTCCTTCTGCAGTGTTTCCGATAGACTACAGCCTCAGTTCTCTGACGCGTTTTGAGTCTTCTAGAGTGATTTTACTAGTCTCGAGCCTGCAGCCACGTCTTCGGGAGTGCGTCCTAGGTCTCCACTTAAGCGCGCTCTATGTCCCCTGAATTTACGATATTCTAGTTATAAGTGAATGAATTCCCGTTATTCCTTGAAGTTTAAATAAAGCGATTTGGTCTGAATATTAAGAAAATGCCGTTGTTTTCCCTCTCTGCCACTTCACAAATAAATTTCTGCGGCAAATCCTTCCACCGCGTGCTGCACCCCAGCAACCAGAGGAAACTTGCCCCTACAGTAGCTAAAATAGTAGTATTACTATTCTGAATACTATTAGATGGGTCAGAAGCATCCGAATCCTCTCCTGTATTACAAGTTTGAGTTACCGATAGAGCAATGGTAATGTAAGCGGCGCTTGTACATGAAAACGTGGATTCGATCCCTGCTCTAAATACCTTACATTTCTATCGACGGCGGGCACCTACGTTAGCATCGTCCTCTAAAACTACAAATTTCAGAAAGTACTACACAGCTAATTTTGAAAAAAGGGCCTCCATCTTCTTGCGTATAAAATTCAGCTTACTCAGGAGCTCAAACCTGCAGACCATGGAAAGCCCCGGTAATTCGTTCAGTAGGTAACGGAGCAAAGTGAAATCAATAAAAAATTTTCAAAAACAAAGTTATCTTCCCCAATGACGAATTGAATGCACAAAATTGTCGGAAGTGGGGCTCAGAAAATGCTCATGCAATTGATGAGAATCAAATGCACCCACAACAAGCAACTGCCTGGTGCGAATTTTGGTCAGGCGGCGTGATTGGGCCTTACTTTTCTGAAGATGTAGTGACTGTGAACGGCATACGTTACAGGCACATGACAATGGAGTTAGTGTGGCCTCAACTCGAGGGCATGGATCTGGACAACATGTTTGCGCGTCTTCTGTACATGTGAACGTGCCACCTCTGACCACCTTACATTCCTTTCAACGGCGGTAAACTCGCTTAGTGACGACAACACTATCGAGTATTTAGCTATGACAAATCTCAATTCTCAATAATACTGTTCGGAACCAGTGTAAAACTGTAGGTCCCAATCAGGGGTGTAAAACTAGAAGGTGCACTTCTCACTGTCTGTTAAAAGATCTCCCAAATACCTTAATGGGATGTAATGTAATGCCACTTTTAATCCCATAAGAATGAATCAACTTACAGCTGAAAATATTCTACGATTGAGACTATGGTCAGCCTTTTGTTTCGAAAGCAATCCTTTCTGGGGCATTGACATTACTACTTAACAAAATATAAGTAACTTCCGAGGCGAGCCATAGTTTCAACCCACTTGCACTAAATAACCAACAAAAATTATATGTCTATTCCATCAAAAGAAACGTCTCTTAGTGATAAAGTTGCAGATTGACACTTTTCTAGTCAAACAATCTAGCTAAAATAGAAAGTAAAGTGTAACGCACAAATTCTAATTGTGGCCTCATCTCGACGGCATGGATCTGGACGACATGTGGTTTTAGCAAAGACGGCACCACCTGCCACAACGCGCATGGAACAATCGTTATTGCAGCACCGATTACCGCAGCAAAATATCTCAAGAAATTCTGATGTCAACAGGCCACCAAGATCATGTGATTGATTTAACGACATGCGATTTCTTTCTTTGGGGTTTTGTTAAATGCGAATAAACCAGATACAATTCCTGAGCTCAAATCCGCAATCCGACGCGTCATCGGTGAGATGCAGCCACATCTCTGTGATAAAGCCATGGAAAATTTCATGAAAAGAGTAATGGGCTGGGGCCATTTGACGGCCATTCTATTCCATACTTAATCGGAACAGGCCTTCTTTACAATTCAATAAAATAAATCAGAACTATCTCAAAAAAATAAGTGATTTTATTTTAAAATGACAAGTGACTTCTTACTGAGACATCCTTTATGTATCCATTTTGATCATTCTGTAATCAATTTAAGAAAATCTTGAAAGACGTGCGTTGTGTGGATTAGTGTTTGGCAACAATTTGCCAATAATCGTGAAATATTATCTATGCACTTGTGATTTTAGGTATTTTGGAACGAAGTTCCTTTTCGCACGTTGCGGGATGGGGGCTAAATGAAAAAATTTTAAACAACTATTTTTTAACCGTATTATGCTACAACCCAGTATACACCTTAGTATTATTCTGTATACTTTTAGGATTTGATTTGTACAGTCAGGGACGTATATGAGGGTGGTGTCCTTTCATGTTGGCTTTGTGATAGTCATGTAATTGTGAAGTGTGCTGGCTTCAATGGGAGATATTATGACATAATTACGGCTAAGGAAAGCGGGCTTCGCTGAACATATTGGAAGTGTAAGGACATCTAGCGAATACATACTTTTGTTATCGTGACTGTAGTATTGTATGTTATTCTTGATTAATATAGCAGTTCCCCACCCCTTGTTGCATCAATTCGATATTTGCTTATGATTTTATAATTTTTAAATATTACATTGTGTATAGGGTTTAATTTTGTCTTATTTAATAGGACAATATCTACTGTCCACCTACTCTTAAAAATTTACCCATTCTCGAAAAAAGACCAATTATAAAAAAATTATCATTTCTTAAAAAAACCTTTTCTTTAAAAAAATATCTTGTTATAAAAAATACCTCTTCTTACAAAAATTCCTTTTCTTAAAAGTAACTTTTCTTAAGAATAAAATATTACTTTTTTTCCTGAGATAAGTAGGCTTTCTGAAAATAAGTAAATTTTGTTAAAAAATAACCTTTTCATAAAAAGAGTACCACTTCTCTAAAAGTACATGTTCTTACAAAAGAACTTCTATGTAAAAAAAGTCATACACTAATGGCTTTTATTTACAGAAAGTACTTCTTCTTAAAAATAGTACCTTTTCTTATAGTACCGCTCTTATTGAACAAAAATAGCCAAAATATTTTAAAAAATCTGGATTTATTCGAAATGGACACGAGAAAGCACAAAAAGAACTCAGTTTCGATTCAGTATTCAGTATTCGATTACGCATATATGCCTTCACAAGATTAATGTTACTAAAAACTAGTTCCATATCTGTATTTGACCAAGGAAGCTATAACAGCTTCGGGAAACAATCGGACACTCTTTAAAGTTGAAATACTACAGCCTAAACCTTGGTATTATTAGTCGCGTTTGTCTAGTTTGTAAATTACTATACTGGTCTTTATCTAACCAACCTTGCAAACATCTTGCATTTCAAATATCTTTAAAATAAAACTCATAGCTCTTTTATCAGAACTTGAAATGTTTTTATTAGAAAACCGGTCAACGGTTTGTATTTTTTATATTGTTAAGTAATCTAAAATAGAATATCGTATTTTCATGTAAAATAAAATGAATACTTTTGCTTCAATAAATTCTTTAGTCCACCAATGAAATTTTTGCATTCATTACTGGTACCTAATTTAGCTGAATCTCTTTTGACGAATGTTTCAAATCTACGATAACACTAAAATTAACAGATAATTAAAAAAACCCCTCAATATTTACGTCATCACGAAAAAAAACTTGTGTCAATTTATACTTTAAATAATTTTAGTTTTTTGCCGAAGACTTGTGTGTGACATTTTCATTGGATTGAAAAACTTAGTGCAATATTGGTTTCAAAATCATATAATAAGGGGTGTCTCAGTAAGAATGCACTTTTTCATTTAAAAATGAAAACACGCACGTATTTTTAGAGACAGTTGTGATTATTATTGGATTGTAAAAAAAGACACGTTCCGATTAAGTAAGATAACATATACGTCAAATGGCTCCCACGGATCTAATGACAGGCCCCTACTCTTTTCATGCAATATTCCATGACTTTTTCACAGAGATGTGGCTGTATCTCACCGACGACGCGTTGGATCGTGGATTTCAGCCCACGAATTGTTTCTGGTTTATTCGCATAAACCTGAGATTTCACAAAACCCTAAAGCAAGAAATAGCACGGCGTTAAATCGCATGATCTTGGTGGCCAGTTGACATCAGAATTTCTTGAGATAATTTGTTCTGGAAATCGTTATTGCTATAAATCGATTGTTTACTGCGCGGGGTGGCAGCTGGCGCCGTCTTGCTGAAACCACATGTCGTCCAGATCCATAGCGTACAGTTGAGGGCACAAGAACATTTATCGAATGTTCCTGTAACGAATATCCTTCACAGCCACTACAATTTCGGCCTCATCTTCAAAAAAAGTAAGGCCCAATCACGCCGCCTGACCAAAATCCGCGCCATACAGTTGCTCGTGGTGAGTGCATTTGTTTCTCCTGGATTTCGTGAGGATTTTCTGAGCCCCAAATTCGACAATTTTGTGTATTCACGAAGTCATTCATTTCATTCATTGCATTTCCGCACTCCATCGGAGAAGATGACAAAATTCTCCATTACCTATTGAACGAATTGCCGGCGTTTTCCATGGTCTACTGGTTTGAGCTCCTGAGTAAGCTGGATTTTGCACTCATGATGGTGGGAGGTCTTTGTCAAAATTCGGTGAGTAGTGCTTCGTGAAATTGGAAGTTGTTGAGAACGATGCCGAATTGTTGTTTTCGGGTTTTCGACGACACTCTCGTTTGCAGCAGCAATGTTTTCAAGACACCGACCGATACGTTGACGCACAGGAGTGCGACTGTTCATAACTAAATGAGTTTCTTCAAATTTTTGTAATCACTCTTCGAATGGTTGCCACCTTAGTTGCACTTTCTCGATTGAAAATTCTTCGTAGTGTGCGAGCGGTCTCAGCATAACTTTCCAAATTTTTGTAATAAGTTTCCACAATTATAACGCGTTGTTCTTTCGCAAGCCCTCCTATTTTTAATAATCAGAATAAACATATGTGACAGCTGTCAAATTTTAGAGTTGCCACTGGCACAGAAAAAAATTACACTAATGTAAAAAGTGCCAGATATAATTTGTAAAAAGTGTAATGTAAAAAGTGCCAGATTATAATATATATAATAAAATTGGATCAGTCTATTATTCTAATAAACTTGAGGACATTAATAAGCAAAGATTTTTTTTCACTCAGAGAATCAATTGCTTGAAAGAAGTTGTTTGCGTAGACATCAAAAATACACGCCAAATTTTTTTTATGAAATTAAAACAAAAGGAGTTTAGTATTTTCAAATATATGGGATTGAAGTTAGAGAGCTAACGAAATTATGTATCGTACCGAAGTTGACGAAGTGAATAATACAATGTAAGTAAAAAATACAAGATACGATAAGATGAAGAGAGGTGGCTTGAATTCAGCAAATACCCATACTCTCTAGAAGTTGTTACTAGATAGTCCAAGAAAGGTGATAGTTTCTAACGAAAATAGAGAGAGAAACAGGTTACCAACCGACTGTAAGTCGTTTAGATCACGGGATAGAGTATGCCACATTCTGTCGTAAACAGAGGTTGTAGCATACATAATTTCGGCTGTTGCCACCAAAATTCGGTTGCCACAACCGAAATTTACTTTCCACAACTTCAATTCGCTTTAAACAATCTCATTTCGTAATTTATTCGGTTGGGATAACTAAATCTGCAATTACATTCGTTCGGTCAACAAAATGTTGTATACTGTTGGTTGCAACAACCAAATTTGGCATCAATTCGGTTGCAACAACCTCCAATTCAGTTGTGACAACCTCTAACTTTGCTGTGACAATCTCTACTTTGACAACTTCTAATTCGGATAGCACTACCTCTAATGAAGTTGTGACAGCCTCTAATTCGGCTGTGGTGAACTCTAGTGTGCGTATAACAACCTCTAAATTCGGTTAGGGCTACTGAGGCAGCGACTTCTGAATTTTGGATAATTTAAACCTCCCTAGTGCTTTCTGGTAATGCTCTGAAATGATTTTTCTTTTATTTTGAATCGTGTAAATTGTCTCCCTCCTCCAAAAGTATTTAGGTATATCATCACACATTATTGGGATAAACAAAGCGAGAATTGTCTACTGATGGGTATTCTTATGGAGAAGCGAGCTGATAATATGCCTTGGTGGGCATTGAAATACCTATATTCCCAACCATCCACAATAATAATCAATTTCAAATTATTTTGTTTTTTTTTAATAAAATATTCTATGAAAATGTACTTTTTGTTATAAAAGTTCTTTTTCATAGAAATTGATTTTGAAACGAACATTTTTTTTAAACATTGTTTTTGATCAATTCAGGAATACAATATCGCGTAAATGGTCGCCGTCAGTGCGAGTGGCATAATGTGCTAGTTTTTCCATATTTTCCATCACATTTTGTAGTGTTTCTGCCTGTCCATGTCGAATACTGTCTTGCAAGGCTTCCAGGTCCGTGGACTCTTGACATACAATTTCAACTTCAAATATCCCCCAGGAAGTAGTGTGGATCGGTTTAGTCGGGAGATGTGGAAGTTTTAAATGGTCTAACCGTAGTTGCTCATTGTTTACCTCTGTTGCTGTTCATTTTAAAATATTCACACTGCCATCGGCAATACCAGCAGCAATAACAGTCGCAACAACGAACCGGCTGAAATATATAAAAAAGAAACACTAAATGCAACAATTCAACGCAATATTCAACAGTCGTACTCACCTTGTGTCCTCAATTTCACAATAAGCAACCTTCGTTGCTTGGTCGTATCCTAAGGGCGGCAGAGGCTCATGCAAAAACACATTGCATATACTTTCGACGTGCGAAGGATTATGTAGTATACCTGAGATAACCAAAGGCGAACAAAGTCTTTGATTTTTTGTTAACCATAAGATTGGTGTGACGTTTTCTAGGTTGCCCGGATGATGGTTTGATTAACCTTGTTCTTACGTGCCAGCAGGGATTCCAATTTATACTGTACTTTTAAGTTTTGTTTTGTACAGAATATACAGGCTTAATCATATATATTTACACAAATTAGAAATGTTAGTACCCTTAGAAATTAAACAAAATATTGGAGCTTTACGAATAAATTTGCTACTGAAAACTTCTAAATTATAATCCTTCAAATGTATAGGTTAAAAATTTTTAACAACAAACTTGAGGTCTGTTAATTTAAAGTACACAAGAAGTCGACACCTCATCCTTCAAATTTATTTACACACTTATGTTGTCTTCCATAAGTATTTACACATTCCTGAAATTTAGTTAAAAACGTTGCAATCTTTGAAAACCCGTCAGTTGTTTTGGTAGTTAGCAAATTTATATTGCTTACAAATAAACATTTATACACAAGCCGCTAAAAACACCGTTTAAATATTGAAAATAAAGAAAATTTCCGTCGGGATGCGAGTTGAGATCATAACAAAGTTTGGAAGGGGTTCATCGGCATCAAACTTGGAAAAAAAAAGTACGGAATATGTCGGAAAACAGTCTACAATATAGACAAAATATTCTATATATAGTAAAGAAGAAAGAATCCTACAAAATAGGGTCAGAACTGGTCGGTTATATGTGATAAACAAAATGGATGATTCTTAAAATATTCGCAGAAAATCCATTCGGAAGTCCGCTTAAAGTTTCTGCAGAGGCATAAACAATCATCGGAAATCATGTAAGTGAATCCACATTTCGGAGATGATTGGTTGGTTGGTTGGTTGAAAAGGCTGCAAGACAGCACGATGTCTAGCACACTTAAGCCCATTGTGATACCTACAGTTTCCTCCATAGCAACTATTGACTAGTTGTCCAGCCAATTTGCCCTTTCAATAAATGTGTCTATAAGACCTACAGGAATATCCTGTTGGGATACGGTGCTAATTAAATCTGTTCCGAATATCCTACTTCTCAGTCGTACCAGAGCAGGGCAATCCAAGAGAAGGTGTTTCGTCGTTTCCTCGTCCTCTCCCATGCAGCATCTACAGAGAGTGGAGTTTCTATGTCCCAATCTTAGGGCGTGGTTTCCGACAAGACAATGTCCCGTAAGTGTTCCTATCATTGTGGATAACCTGCCTCTCGGCAAGTTAAGTAGTTGCCTAGTCCTCTTCCTGTCCACCTGTGGCCAGAGGACCCTGGCTTGTTTGCAAGTTGAGGTAAGTCTCCACTTGTCCTTGAGCATATTACCGGCACACTGCCTGATCTGCAAACGGCAGGTAGAGATTGGCATACTAACACCCGGAAGAACCTGTACCGTAGTGCCCTGTCTAGCTAACGCATCCGCTACGCAATTGCCTCCTGGAATGTCGCTGTGTCCCGATACCCAGATGAACCTGATGTCAAAATAGATGATTAAGCAAGTATGATATAAAGACCTAAGTAGTGAGAAAAGCAATAGACATATCTGAAAAAACAAAAGAAAAACGTCTAGAGTTGACCATAGAGTATATCCATAAGCCAGTGGAGTTCTGGCACAATGTGTTATGGACGGCTGACTCCTCTTTTCAATATGAAGGGCCATTTAGGAGATTCATAGACCAATCCATACATAGATACTTTTATTCGCGCAATAAATTAAACGTCATAGAACCGGTGGAAAGTAAACATTGGATGGTGGAAAACATGGGTTCAATAATTCCAGATGGAGGCAATAGTAAACAACGTTCAACAACGGAACAACAACCGAATTTCGTGTTTTTGTGGCAAACTAGTTTTGTTAAATACAATACAAATGCATACCAACAATAAAAGTCAACAAAAAAGTGCAAAATACATTTAAATTTGTCAGTTCTCCACCAAGTTAAATGAACATATTTTGTAACTCCACCTGGTGTAAGTTAGTTTCAAATTTAATTGCTCTCATTTCCACAAATCTACGACGAAGAGTGTGAAATGAAATGTCAGATGAGAGAATAAAAGTATCTATGTGTGCTTGGTCTATGAGAAGATTCTTTCCAAAGGATAAAAGCATAAAGCAGTACAACCTCTCAATCGATTCGGCGGTGGTTCAGTAATTTTTGGGGAATGTGTCTCATACAATGATTTTGGACCCCTTAAACCGTACCAATAGAAGACACTCTGAACCAGGCAGGATACCTAAATATTTTGAATGACCATGCTATTCCTTCGGTTCAGAGATTATTTCCTGATGAAAACGTGGATTTTGTAGCATGATAATCGTCCACGTCACAAAGCTTGAAAACCAACAACATTTTTAAACCAATTTGGACACGATGTTCTTCCATGGAAACCCTAGAGTCCAGATGTAAACATAATAAAAAATGTATGGGTATTCATAAAAAGGCAGAGATCTATCCAAATGAGCCGAAAACAAGAGAAAACCGTTGACGAAATAATAAATATCTGGAACAGCTTAAACATCGAGTTTGTAAGCAATCTGATTGCATATATTCCAGCTAGACTACAAGCTGTCATAGACACTGAGGGAAATGTATCCGGCTATTAATTTTTTTCTAATGTTTATTTATTCGCCAATATATATTCTAAACGTAAATAAACAAATTGTAATTAGATTAGTTTCCAGTACACTGTACAATAATCCATGATTTAACTTTTCATATTCTTGAGATACAATAATGTATATAAATATGATGAATGTAAAGAAAAATTTCAAAAACAACCACTTAAATATAAAGGTAAAGATAAAAGACAACCAACAGTCAAGGGGTAAAAAAGCAATTCTGAAAAAAGTCAATCAAGAAGTTTAATGATTCAGCCACCAATGCTTTTGTGAATTCAAATTAGGAATAATGTTCCTATCTTCTATATAGAAATTTGTATCAAATCTTTTGTTATTATATTACACTTTATCGTCTTATCATCGGCTCTTCCGTATATGTGATACAGTATGGGAATGCCCATTTCGTTTTGAATAAATCCTATACTCTCTAGGAATAGAAAAGCTTCAGGTGATACAAAGCCACTTAATAATGCATTTCTTATATATTCTTCGCTGACATAATAAGGGACCAGTATTAGATTGTTTTTTTGTGTTTTATAGTGTTTTTCTGTTGCGAAAATACTCCTGAATGAAAATAAATTTGTGTAAATAATTTTGAGAGATGAGGTGCAGACTTCTTTTGTGTTTTTAATCAACAACTATCAAGTTTATTGCTTAAAATTGTAAACTAGCATAATCTATACATTTTGAGGATTACAATACGGAAGTTCTCTTTATTGCAAATTTATTCATAAAGCAGCAAAATGTTGTTTTATTTCTAAGCATGCTAACATTTTTAATTTGTGGAAATATTTATGACTATGTCTGTAAATCTGTTTTAACGTTGTTGTCGTTTGACTTTCATTTATTTGTCTTCATAAGATGTCTACATTTATTATTATTTACTGACTCATTACACTGTGGATTGACGTTGACGTTGATATACCCAATGTCCGTTGTATAGAATTCAGGGGAAACAAATTGTTGTGAAATTAAATTTTGTTATACATTTGTTATTAATCAAACTTAAGTTAATATTTTTTTCATAAAGAAACGAATAACAGTGCAGCTGGGGTCAATGTCGTCTGCAATACATTCGTAGTCATCTGATTCAATATGAACACAATACACCGCTCTCTGAGTTAGTCTATCCAACCAAAAATCACATATTTTATCTTTCTGTTTCAGTTCCTGTTACACTTCAAACCTCTATTTCGTAACTACATCGTGTTCAATTATGTATAACAACCTTTACACATGATTGATGTTGAATGGGTAACTAGAAAGTTATTAGAACAACATTACGATTAATTGACATTTAATTCCTTTCACTTAATTTATTAATCATAAGCTAGGGAGTGCAGAGAGAGTTCTTACAATATGTAGGTAACTGAGAAAACAATTATTTCGTTTCAAAGTGCACTTAGTGAATTCATCTGGAATGAAAAGAGGAAGCAAAGCAGTCATGTGTCATGTCTTTTTCTTAATAGCGACATATCCAAAGTAGAACTCCGAGGGGTAGACACTAAAATTTCAAATAAAATTATTTCTTCAAAAACATTTTTGAAGGTAGATATACGAAATGTGAATTTGGGTTGTAATAGTACAGATTATAAAAATGTAATTACTTGTGGGAATTTAGAACAACATTGACGATACAATATTGACACCAGAAGACGCGGCCAATGGTATATTACACTTGCCAAAGTATGTCCTGACAAATCATTTTATCAAGGATATACTGCAAAAAAGGGAATTTTTAGGTTTATAGTATCAAGATTTTTCTGATTTAAATATCAGATTGGAGTAATTCTAAATATTCAAAATTTGGTCCAGATCACCTCGTTGGAAAAAATCCTTTCATACGACACCAATATTTTATAGCTAAAGTACAAATTTCTTTGAAAAGCTACATTACATTTTTTAAAAATGGTCCAGCCCACGGGATCTTAATGTTAGACACGAAATATTTTGGGAGTTATCAGAAAACAAACCAAAGTACATTTTACGGGGTGGACAAAAAACACTTTTTGACCACGCAAATATTTGGTAACAGGACGAGTTCTACTACTCCTACCTCATATTTGTCCTCAGACGTTAAATATTCCTTCTCTTGAAATGAAGGGTTTCTCAATAAGATTGCAATTTTTAAATTTAGTGCCATTTTCTTTTCTTTTTTGTGTGTCAACTCTGAAATTTGGCATCTGGCACTTACGTTTATTCCAATTATTAAAAATGGAGCGCTTTACGAAAGAACAACGTGATATAATTGTGAAAACTTACTGCAAAAATTAGGAAAGTTATGCTGAGACCGCTCGTAAACTTCGAATAATTGTCAGACGAGAAAGTGCAGCTAATGTGTCAACCATTCAAAGAGTGGCCAAAAAAAAATAAGAAACTGGAATGGTCATGGGCAGCAAGACTCCTGTGCGTCAACGTATCGGTCGGTATCTTGAAAACATTGCTGCTTCAAACTAGCGGGTCGCCGGAAACCCGAAAACATCAATTCGGCTCCGTTCTCAACAACTTCAAATTTCACAAAGAACAACGCAGCGAATTTTGGCAAAATATCGGGTTTTTCAATAAGAGCGCTACAAAAGTTTTTTTTAAATAAAACAAAACCGGTTTTAGATACCAATGAAATTCTTTATTTCTCTGAAAGTACGTTCGATGCCATTATGTATGGAACTCGATTTCTTTTGCATGGCCACTACGGGCACGCTTGTAGAAGTCCAGACGCTGAACCCAATTTTCGACGGTTTTCAAGCATGAATCGGCCGATACTGCTGCAATTTCACGTTCGATATTCGTACGAAGTTCATCAATCGTCGCTGGCTTGTTGGCATAGACCATAGACTTGACGTAGCCCCACAGGAAATAATCTAACGGCGTCAAATCGCACGACCGAGGCGGCCAATCGACTGGGCCATTTCGTGAGATATCACGTTCACCAAACTTGGTTTCCAATAAATTGATTGTGGCATTCGCTGTGTGGCTTGTGGCGCCGTCCTATTGGAACCACATGTCCTCCAAGTCCATATTGTCCAATTGGGACCAAAAATATTCGGCTATCATTGAACGGTAGCAATTCGCATTCACAGTAATGTGCCGGTCTTGATCATCACGGAAGAAGTACGGCCCAATGACGCCGCCGGCCCATAAACCGCACCAAACCGTAATTTTTTCGGGATACAGTGATGACTCATGGATTACGTGTGGATTGCTGTCTGAGCAATAACGCATATTTTGCTTATTGACGAAGCCATTCAGCCAGAAATGAGCCTCATCGCTGAAGATGATTTTCCGATGAAAATCCGAAGCCCAATTCACGAACATTATGGTGGTCAAGCGGCTTCAGTTCTTGCGTCAATTTGATCTTGTAACGATGTAGGCCAAGATCTTTTCACAAAATTCACCACAACGCTTGAGAACGACGTGTGAGAGACACATTTGGGCTTTCTTGAACTGAAGCCTCAGCGGCAGTAATATTCTCGACACTACGAGTACTTCTTTGTCTCACTGGCACGGGAACATTTTGTACTGCGCCTGAGGATTCAAATTTTTCCACTAGACGCTCAATTGTTGGTCTGGTAGGACGATTATGACGACCATAAATTGGACGTAGCGCTCTTAAAGTTGAGGCCACTGACTCCAAATTTCGGTAGTAAATTTTAATAATTTCGACTCGTTGTTGGCTCGTATATCTTTCCATGATGAAATGGCAAACCTTACTGAAGATAAATGTAAAAAAAGCGGGAAAAAATATGGCGTCGTTTGCTGTCCCTATCGATTTACTTTTGTAGCGTCCTGTTGAAAAACCCTTTACCTCCACCCCCATGCGTTCAAGTTTCAGATTACTCAGGAATTCAAAACACTACCCTTTCCAGCAAACCGGGTTTTCGTTTTTTCCCGGTTTTTATGAAGTTCAAACCCGGTTTAACCCGATTTCGATTCATATATAGCCTAAATTTTTTATTATAAAATGTAATCAAAAAACTTTAGTTTCCACAGAAAAATCGAATGTAGTTAAATTTTCAAATGTTTTTTGTGATTCGTCACAAAAATGCTCCATGTACAGGGTGTCTGGTGGCAAATTTATATTTTTAAATGCGACTATTTCAAAAGTAATAAACGGTGCGGAGGGAGGGTGGCGCCGTGGGAATTATCTATTGTGAGGATTTGTCAGTCAAGATGTCGCAGTGGTCGAGTCAGCATCGTGCGTTCGCTGTGGATACATTTTTGACGTAGAATACGTCTTACCTTACGGTATGAGGAGTCATGTCAGGTTTTTATTGTTGTAATCTTTATTTCATTGAATTTGAGGAAACGGCTAGATGGATTTTTTTAAAAATTTTTTTGTAGGTAAATGAAGATGTTATCTTTCGTTTGATATACATTTCATATTGGTTGATATCTTCCTAATATTTAAATTTCTCAAATGAAAATTGTTTAAACACATACACTCAAACATATGTGTGGTGTTTGGTTGAGTGCTTTTGGTTGCTCAACATTGCTTAGGAACATGTATCTAGTAAAAAGTGAAACGAACAGCAAGCTAATGTTGCTTGGCTTGGCTTTCACACAACGCTCGAATGCTAATGCGAAGACTCGATAAGGTAAACCTTTTTTAATATTAGGGCGGCCCTCTCAACATTCCCAGAACTTATTTCAATAAAAATATTAATTAAAATACGTAAATTAAATTAAGTTTAAAAAATTTAACATAATATTTTTTTTTTTAAACGGACTTGAATCAAATGCCGTTGGTAAATATAAAAATTACAGCAGACAGTTGTCCGAGGCCTTCGGCCACGGACTGTCCCTGCAGGCTGTGTCAGAGACACGGCCATTACGTTTAACGTAGAACACGCCATCCGATAAGACAGAAAACATATATAACAATAAATTCATTTGCTTATATTATTTATCATTTATTGTTATATATGTTTTCTGTCTTATCGGATGGCGTATTCTACGTTAAACTTAATGGCCGTGTCTCTGACACAGCCTGCAGGGACAGTCCGTGGCCGAAGGCCTCGGACAACTGTCTGCTGTAATTTTTTTAAGAGTAATGATTCTCACGTAATTGCTCGTCGACAATTTTGTTCAAAGTTCGGTATTCGGCGAATAAGTGATGGACCGAGAGTAATTTTAATTCGTTCGAGGGTGCAGAGATTCCGCGCAACTGCTTCGGCTATGAATGTCCCACGGCCAGGGTCCAGTCGATCTTCAAGGACTCCCGAAAACATTGAACTGGTTGAAAGCAGTTTACGTGAAAATCCGCGACTTTCAATACGGAAAATAGCAGCCTCACTGGAACTTCCAAGAGCGATTATTCATGAAATTTTAAAAAAAGGATCTAAAGTTCCATCCTTTTAAAATTCAAATCGTTCAAGAACTGAAAGAAAGTGACTTTGATTTACGCAAACATTTTTGTGAAACAATGTTGGAGCGTTTTCGCACTGTAAATCCCATATTTTGGAGCGACGAGGCTCATTTTCACTTCAACGGCCACGTCAACAAGCAAAACTGCCGTTACTGGTCTCCAAGAACCCGCAACCCTCGATTGAACATGAAAAACCATTGCATTGCCCCAGGGTAACTGTTTGGTGCGCCTTATCCACGCATGAGATAATTGGACCATTTTTTTCGAAAATTCTAGAGGCCAGGCGACGAATGTCAACGGTGAAAATTATCGACGCATGATTACGGAATTCTTTTTGCCAAACCTGCGAGCTCATCCATCGTGGTCTTCACATACGTGGTTTCAACAGGATGGGGCGACTGCACACACAACCAGAACTTTGATGAATTTTCTTCGGGAAAATTTCCCCCAAAAACTGATCTGTCGCTTTGGGGACATCCCATGGCCACCGAGGTCGCCCGATCTAACTCTCATGGATTTTTTTTATGGCGCTACCTCAAAGAGAGGGTTTATAATGACAATCCCCTATCTCATGTGGCTTTAAAGGAAAATATTAGTCGAGAAATCAGCTCAATTGAACCAAGTTTACTGCAGCGTGTAGCGCAGAACACAAGGCTCCGTTTTTTGAATAGTGTTTTCAACTCGACGGAAGGCATCTGGATGACATACTCTTTAAAAAATATAATCCGCATTTCCATTCTATTGTTCAATGCTCTTTGTGTCAATTATCATGTTTTTTATTTAAGTTTGAAAATAAAAATCTGCTATCAGACACCCTGTACTATCAATTGAATATTTATTAGAAAAACTCTCATCTAACTTCACTTTTGTATTGGCAACACAAAAATAATTTTCACTTCTGACAAGACTGACAAGAATTTGAAAACCGGTTCTTCGAAATTGTACATATTGAGAAAACCGGCGGTCGGTGGATAGCCAAAAAACCGGATGCCCGGTTTTCAGTTTCGGTTTTTAAATACTCTAGTACTGGAGCAAAGTGAAGTCAATGCCAAAAAAAAGTCATCTTCTCCGAAGAAGCGCATTTCCATCTCAATGTATTTGTGAATACACAAAATTGTCGATTTTGGGGCTCAGAAAGTGATCATGCAATCCATGAGACACAATTGCACCCACAACGAGCAACTGTCTGGTGCGAATTTTGGTCAGGCGGCGTGATTGGTCATTACTTTTTTGAAAATAAGGCCGAAATTGAACATGATAACGGAGTTCTTGTAGACGGCATAGATCTGAACGACTTGTAGTTTCAGAAAGACGAATTTCTTTCTTTGGGGTTTTGTGAAATCTCGGAATTATGCGAATAAACCAGAAACAATTCGGGAGCTCAAATCCGAGATCCACCAGCCACATATCTGTGAAAAAGTCATGCAAAATTTCATCAGCAGAGTAATGACCTGTCATCAGAGTCATGAAGGTCATTTGACGTATATTTTACAGCATACTTAATCGGAACATGCCTTCTTTACAATCCAATAAAAAAAACCAAAACTATCTCAAAAAATACGTGTTTTAATTTTAAAATAAAAAAGAGTATTCTTACTGCGACACCCTTTATGTATATCAAAAAACCGATTTGATACCAATCCTTCAAAATTGTAGTTTATAAAAAACGCAAACAGGGCCGGAAGCTTCTACTAGTCTATATCAATAAGTACTATTCATGCTTTGATCAATCTAAATTAAACAAAACTTAATATGTTTACTTATGTACTACGAGTATTAAAATGAATGTTTATTTATACTTGAGAACTGTCATACAACACTTCATGTTGTGGTGTCATGCATAGTTACCTGGCACAACAGTAATGAAATTCAGGCATTTCACACAAGATTAAACTTAATGCCTAATTAAGCTACAATAGTATTAAATATGTACAAGTCATTTCCGTTTATGCCCAACATTAGACAAAATTCACATTAGAATTCACTGTAAAAATACAAAGTTGAAGTTCCCTTCGATGTTATAAGTATTTTTACATATGTCAGATATTTCAATATACATGTACACCGACTTTGCTCAGTAGAGGAAACAGAGATATTTTTTGTTAAAACAGTTTGCGTAGTCTGTATCTTTTCCTTGCGGAAACAGACTATTTAGCAGAAAGACGTGATACTAAATGGGCTAATGATATAAAATTTACCTAAATGTCATCGTAAATGTGTGTGTGATTTGTGAATGTATGTTTCATAAGCATTGGGGTGGTTTATTGACATTATTGTACTTACTATGAGTTTTGTAACAACGAATATGTTGTCTACCTTCTCAGTAACACCGTCCCATCGTTGATGTTTGTATTAAGCATTCTGACGTCTCATATTAGCTTCATTTGACATCTACAAATAATATGACAAGTAAATAATTCCTTATCCGGTCTCGAACAACCCCAGGGGGTCAGGGACCTTACAAAACCAAGATAGCAAATTTCACTAACCAGTTCGATCTTTAGTCTTATCACTCTAGTTGGTAATACCAACCTGATCCCTCCAGCGGAGTCTTGGTCTTCCTATTTTTGTCATCCTTCGAGTTCGATATCGAAAATCCTTCGTGCTGGTTCGTCTTCATCCATTCTACTGACATGGCCTAGCCAGCGCAATCGCGGTATTTTGATCCGCTTAACTATGTCAATGTCGGGATATAGCTCATACAGCTCATGGTTCATGCGTCGCCGATACTCGCCATTGTGCACTATAGGGTCATACATTTTTCGGAGTAGTTTTCTCTCGAAGTTTTCTACATATGTTCACACAATAGGGTGTCGCCTTGACTGAGGCCTCGCTTAGTTTCGAAAGATTCGGTAAGATCCTTGCCAACTTTCACTGCGGTGTTCGTCAAGGTGATTCTGCAAAGGCGTATGAGATTTCCAAGAATTCCAAGCTACGATATTGCTTCGTAGAATTTCTCCTGTATCGGGCTATCGAAGGCCGCCTTATAATCGACAACTAGATGATAGGTCTCGATTTGCTTTTCGTAGGTCTTCTCGAGGATTTGGCGTAGCGTGAAAAACTGGTCCAGGCCTTAAGCCGCACTGGTATGGTCCAATCAAGTCAGCTATAATTGAATTTAGTCTTTCGAGATGAGATTTACGTCCTGGTCTTTACAGCAGGGGGCCCTAAACCATGTCCATTAGTTCTGCTTTTGACGTTTTGGTAGAATTCTCGGGCTTTCTCGCGCTTTTCCACTACCGTTTCTTACGTCTAAAGAGACGGTTTACCTCCTTTGTTTTCTCCTTATACCGCGCAGTTACTGCTCGCGTTGCAATTGACTGAAACATTGCCATGCGTGCAGCGTTCTTTTCGTCATTTGCAATGCGACACTCTTCATCGCACCACGGTTTGCTGCGAAGCAGTTTTTCAAACCCAAGTACGGTTGTTGCGGCAGTTTTTATAGAGTCGGAAATTGCTTTCCACTGCGCTTCAGGATCGTCATCGGGAGGGCGTGGTTTCTGTGCCAAAAGTTGCGAGAGCTTCCTTGAGTAGGCTGTGGCTACCTCTGGTAATTGCAGCTTACCTATGTCCAGCTTCCTCTATGTCTGGTTTCGTACGATTTTCGCTCTACTTAATCTTGCGCGAACCTTTGCTGCTACCAGGTTGTGATCAGAATCAATGTTAGCTCTTCTGATCACTCGTACGTCCATTACACTGGATGAGTGCCTTCCATCAATTACCACGTGATCAATTTGGTTATTCGTTCTTTGATCAGGGGATACCCAAGTAGCCTTGTGGATGTCTTTATGCTAGAAGCTTGTACCACTAATGACCATGTTTTTTGCCGCGGCAAAGTCATCAGTCTCATACCGTTGTCGGAACTGTCAGCATGTAGACCGAAATTGCCAATAGTTGGATTAAACACATTCTCCCTTCCAACTTTGACATTAAAATCTCCTAGTACAATCTTAATGTCATGACCAGGGCAGCGATCATACGTTTCTTCTAGTTAGGAGCTCAGAGAATATGTCTTTGGCATCATCATCTTTCTCTTCTGTTGGGGCATGCACACCAATTAGGGAAATATAAAAATATTTCGCTTTTATACGGATTGTGGCTATACGTTCACTGAGAGGATTGAACCTAGAGACTAGAAGACAATTTATTCTATGATTTGAATTTATTCCAGAGGCGAATTTAGATTACATTAATTAATTAATTTTTTTAAGATTTTAAATATTTAATTATTGTGTATTGTATAATTATTTCTCATAGAGTCTACAGTTTAGTTCAATTTGTATTTATCAGTTCTTGAATTGGTTAACTTTACACATTTGTATTATTTTTAATTAATAACAGATTCAGTTTTAAGATTAACCAAAATCAGAATATACAGATTAGCTAAGATCCACAATGATCCAATCCATTTAGACCGTTTAGGTAGTCAATTGACACACCGGGTTGTTTGTGTTGGAAATACTTAAGAATGTGATGAAGTATTCAAAATACAACATAAAGGACGCCATGGATTTCGAGACGACGATGCGGAACATGAGCATTAAAGAGGATATTTCTTGACTAATTATTGCAACTTAAGGTCCCTTTAGTTTTCCTGAAAAATTTCTGTTTTTCTCTTTTTCAATATTTCGATTTCCTTTGGAAATCTTCTACAGGAATTACTTTTCAAAATTTGTTAAAAATTTTCATTTTAATTTGTATTGCATTTTGTTTGTTAAAATTAAAACAAAAACTTTCCTGATGAAGATTTCCAAGGGAAATCGAAATATTGAAAAAGTAAATTTAGAAACCCCAAAGTGGAAGAAGTTCAAAAAAGAACATTTTCTTAAATAAGTGTCATTTCTTAAAAAAAGGGAAATTTTCTCAAAAAAAAATTAATAATAAATACGAGGAATCGAACTGCATCATTAGTTTTTCCAGTTACAATTGCGGTTTCATACAATGTTTTTTTTGTGTCACAGTACTCTCGACTTGCACCCACTATACACGCACGATATT
This sequence comes from Phaonia tiefii, assembly GCA_963931995.1. NCBI lineage: Eukaryota > Metazoa > Arthropoda > Insecta > Diptera > Muscidae > Phaonia > Phaonia tiefii. The sequence continues at coordinate 96,719,909 of OZ008370.1, read as the reverse complement.
GTTTTACTCTTCACACGCACGAAATTCAAATTCCCTGCACGAACATATCGGGCACACGCGTGGTACAGCAAAAATAACGGCCCTCTACTTCATACCCAGTTTATAAAAGGTTTAACCCTTTTCTCTTTCATTTTAAATAACACAGTGCAAAACGAACAAATATAACCATATACGGACACCACTACGTGATAAAAGATCAAAAAAAAGACCTCTGTCTCACAGTTTTGCCCAAAGTCCTCCAGGTTTTTTTTTATGGGCCCCCAAAGAAGTGGGGCCTCGATGTCATTTTTGCAAAAAAGTGATCATTTTCTCAAGCTCATATCTTGGAAACCGTTCGGACTTTTGATTTACTCTCTGAGGCAAAGTTGTAGCTCTTGTCATAAAGAACAAAAATTGTAAACATATAAAATCAAAAAAAAACTTCATCTTCAAGGTCAAAATCGCGATAAACTTTAAAAAAAGAGCGAAAAGTCGCCCAAAAAGCGTTTTTTTTATTTTCCGCTTTTACGAACTAATTTACTTTATGTAAAATGCGCCAATTTTCTTTGGCCTGGTAGGGCTTATAGCGCTGATTAATACCCGAAAGTTTTTTTAAGGAGGCCGATCCAACTTCTTGAGATATAGGCCTTTATAGCTTGAGTATATAATCGCTTATATCTCACCCATTTCTTATCCGATCTGGTTGAGATGGGTATCATTGAGAAGACCTTTGAAACCCCAATAATTCTGTATATAAATATGTTAGTTTTTTATTTACTCATTGGGGCAAATTAAAAAAAAAAGATTTTTTAACCTCACTTTTTTAATAAAAATCTGGTTTTCTCAAAAAACAGCCCTAGTACACTTCTTTCTTCCTAGACTCAGTAAAAGACAACACTTCAATCTTTTTTTTAAGGTATAATACTCCGCATTAACCCTTCTAAGACCGGAGATAGTGAGGGTTTTCTAACAAAAGTACTTTCTGGGAGCCAAAATTTCGTTTAAAAACAATTGAAGTGTAAAATAGCGATTTCTTAAAAAAAATCCAATGAGTGTTCGAACTCACGGGCGATGTGTTAACACCTTTTTGCTACACGGTACCTGTTCGATTTCTATGAACACATTCGTAAATGTTACATTGGAAAATAAAAAACAGCGTTCAATCATATGATGACGTTACAGTTAAATAATATTAATACTTAAAATTATTTAAAGACCCAGTGCAAGCACATGTGTCATTATATTCTTGCTCAATACTTTTTTTTATTCCCACAAAAGTCAAAGAATGCAAAGCAACAGACACTTGTACATACATACATACATTGTTATATTCGTACGATGTAACCGAAGATCAACATAAAATACTTTTTTAATATTACTCCAAATTAATACTCCAAATTAAAACACTTCAATCTCGGCTCGCCGATATCGGATCGCCTTAATTTTTGGCCTAAACTCTTCGTCGAAACCCGCACTAGCTTTTTAATCCAAAAATTAATAAAATCGGCTATGAATTTCCGGAGAAAATCGCATGGGAAAATTATATGAAAATCGCCCAATAATCACTTTCAATACCGACTGCCAAGCAACGAACAAACAAACGATGATTTACTCTTACAAACCTAACACTTGCGTATGTATTAAATTTATAGTTTACTGCCCTAGAGGCGCGCGTATAGATGTTAACACATCAAAAATGTTGATTTCCAAACCTTTAAACGTAAATAACTGCCAGTGAGGAGGCGATTCGGACGATTTCGATCCACAACTTAAGAGAGTGCGATTTGCAAGTCCAGGGCCATCAACATTATAAACATAATACGAATATTTTTTTTTATAATTTTTGTAATAGATAGCATAGTATTGTAGTGCCATCCCTGCTGAGACTACTAATCCCTACAACACTGAATCATTATTACTAAATATCAATGCTACTACTCTTTGTTACAACCCTAACTCTAAATGTCAACCCATACCACCTAAGGACTAAGATTAATAAAATCAGTAATAGTATAACAATGAAACCTGCAACATACCTTTTCAATTACGGAAGAAGGCTTTATAGTACCTCAATGTTGAAGTAAAGAAAAAACAAATGAAATTAAAAAAATTACGGGAAATTACCTAAACGGTGTTAAGAATCATTCCTAGGAAGTTCATATGTTCTAGAAAGTTGTTTATTGAGATCTTAGGATCATTCTTGTAGTTGATTGTTTCCTTGAATTTTGAACGGTTTGCTACCTATGGACCTGAACAGGGGAAAAAAGGTAAAGAAAAAATTAAATTTTCTAAAGTTTTTTGCGATGAAGTTTTTTTTGATTTTATATGTTTACAATTTTCTTTATGTTCTTTATGACAAGAGCTACAACTTTGCCTCAGAGAGTAAATCAAAATTCCGAACGGTTTGCAAGATATGAGCTTGAGAAAATGATCACTTTTTTGCAAAAATGACACCGAGGCCCCACTTCTTTGGGGGCCCATAAAAAAAAACCTGGAGGACTTTGGGCAAAACTGGGAGACAGTGGTCTTTTTTTTGGTCTTTTATCACGTAGTGGTGTCCGTATATGGTTATATTGCCATGACTTAAAATATTACACACTGTGTAATTCATTAAGAGTAATATTTGTTGGTATTTTAATTATATGGACCTTAATTTTTATTTGCAAATCCAATAGTGGAAATAATAATAATGGAAACTTGCAAATTATAAAAACTGGAAACTAAAAAACTAATTGAAGTTGGTACCCACGTGATTACTGAATAGATATCAAGTGTCAAAAATAGTTGCAATTCAACAGTCGCTGGACATTCACAACATGTATTTAAGTTGGTTAGGTGGAAGTCGAAGCTTTCGTCCATTTTGAGAGAGATAACACTGGTTGGCGCGATTAAGAGGAGTCTGCCTACCAAACAGAGAGTTCCCCATCAAATCTCGGAAGCTTCACAGATCTCCTTCTATCCAATGTCGGCTAGATTTGTATCCTGCTTTATCTCGAAAGTGGACTGTGTGTTTAGCTCCTAATCAATTATTTGATTGCATCAAATATTTTATGAGTTCATAAAGCTTGGATTTATAATCTAGATAAGCTATGAATCATTAACTTAATTCTAAATTTCCATTAGTGTGCAGAGAAAATGAATTGTTTTCTTAATGTTTTTATGGCGGTTCACTGCGGCTACATCAAACGAAAGCACATCCAAAACTGCTTGGAAATTATTTTTAACAGATTTTGCTTGTAATCCCATACGTAGAGACCGAATTCTACACATAAGTTTTATTCCTTAGTATCACTTTCCTTGTGGCGAGAACAATAAAGTCCTCAGTAGGGCAGGTTATGATGAGAACGTTGGGGATGATGTCGTTTAATCTGAGACTGCAGCTGAGGGTTGATTCAAAGTTTACAACTTTTTTGATAACAACATTTTAAACTTTTGTGTGATAGGATTCTTTTATGTTATACGAGTATGTACCACGTATCCGCCTTAGTTTATTTTGCGGCTGACTGTTATTGCCACTGCTTATTTGATGTTTCTCTTCCTTGCAAGTTTCTTTAATCTACTTCAATATTTAGAACGTAATTTTAAATCTTCAAGAGTAATGCTAAAAATAGCATAGGAAACTGACGCCGCTCATATATTTTTTTTCTTCCACTTTAAGTTTTTTGAATGACTCCCTTGAGACAGGGGAAGAAACTGAAATAGTCAATTGCATTGCAACGCTATGGTGGATCTAAGGAAATTAAAAATGAAGCAACTGTTCTTTAGTGTTCATTTCATTTAATTTCATTTCCTTATCCTTTTGGTTGCAATGACTTGGTCGGGTCGAATGGAATTTGTGATAGTCTTTTTGTTCGTTGCGTTAATCTTAATTGTTGTTGTTGTGATTATGTGCAGTTAGTATATGCTCATTTTGCTTTGTTCTTTGTTAGTATTATGGTTATGATACAATATATACAATATTTGTTCATTCAGAAATTTTCCTGATTTTAGAACGAGCTTAAATATGGAATTATATATAGACTCTCATACATGGTGATTCAATAAGGTCACAGATTTTCCTGTGGAATAAATCACACCAAATTAAACGAAATGATTTGTTTGTTACTTCATAATATTTTTTGGTATTTGTCATTTATGCCTGAAATACATTTTGGGTGAAATGCCCACCCAGACTCCTCTGTCAACGCAAGATGCCTGTATCAAAATTTTCCATGACTTTTTGGCACAGTTCAGACTGTATATTATAATATAACGCATAGGATTTCGTTCTTCAGCTTTGGAACCGTCTCGCGTTTATTGACATAAACCATGCTTTTCATGTAGCCCCAGAGAAAGAAGTCCAATTGTGTCAAATCGCAAGGTCTCGGCGGTCATTTGACATCGTTGATTCGTAGGGCAATGCTTTCCAAAATCTTTGGTCGCAAGAGAGTCATTGCTTCATGTGCTGTGTGGCAAGTGGCACCAACCTGTTGAAACTGCATATTGTCCAAGACCAAGTTAGACAATTAAGGCCATAAAAATGTTGTTATAATCTCACGATAACGTTCACCGTAACAGCGTGACCAGCATAATTTGCGAAGAAGTACGGTCCGATGATGCCATCATCCCAAAAAAAAAACACACCAAACGCTGACTCATTGTGGGTGCAAAGTTTTTCTTGAATGACAGTTGTTAAAGTATCCGTTTAGGTGAAACTGTGACTTATCGCTAAAGATGCTTGTTTTTGAACAATTGGCATCAACTACTTGTTATTCAGACATCCAATTGGTAAATATACGGCGCTGCAAATGGCATCTAGCCTTCAGATCCTGTGACAATTACATGCAACGGGTGCCTCAGCAAGACTACAAACAAAACAAATACAAACCTTTCCCATTACATCCCATGAAAGAATTGGGAAGAGCTTCTCACAACCAATGAGCTGTGCGCATTCTAATTTTTCACTCACTGATTGGGACCTACAGTTTTACAACGGTTACGAACGGTATTTTGAGAAGCTTTTTCATGGCTAAGTACTCGATAGTGTCACTAAACGAGGTTGTCATCGTCGAAGGATATATAAGGTGGTAAGAGTCGGGATCGAACCCATGTTCTCATGTACAACAGCCGCGCCCACAATCCATTGCACAACTGACGGTCCTTGCACTTTTTAAATTTAGTGTAATTTTTTTGTTCAAGTGGATCTCTGAAATTTGGCAGCTGTCTCATATGATGGAGCCTTTTACAAAAATGGAGCCTTTTACAAAAAACAACACGTTATAAATGTGAAAACTTATTACAAAAATTTGGAAACTTCGAAGAATTTTCAGTCGAGAAAGTGCAACTAATGTGTCAACCATTCGAAGAGTGGTCAAACAATTTAATTAAACTGGGTGGGTTATGGGCAGTAAGACTCCTGTGCGTCAACGTACCGGACGGTCTCTAAATCAATTCGGCATCATTCTCAACAACGTGAAACTTCACGAAGCACTACGCAGCGAATATTGACAAAAGACCTCGCTCCATTGGTGCGTACAAAGTGAAGTCAATGCCAATTTTTCAAAACATAAAGTCATCTTCTCCGACGAAGCGCATTTCCATCTGAATGGCTTCGTGAACATACAAAATTGTCAAATTTGGGATTCAGCAAATCCTCATGCAATCCATGAGAAACAAATGCACCCACCATGAGCAACTTTCTGGTGCAGATTTTGGCCACGCGAGGTGATTGGGCTTTACTTTTTTGAAGATGTGGCCGAAATTACAGTAACTGTGAATGGCGTTCGTTACAGGAACATGATAATAAAGTTCTTGTGACCTCAACTGGACGGTACATGATAACGGAGTTCTTGTGACCTCAACTGGACGGCATGCACCTGGACAACATGTGGTTTCAGCAAGACGGCGCCACCTGCCACACCGCGCATGAAACAGTCGATTTATTGCAGCAACGATATCCAGAGCAAATTATCCCAAGAAATTCTTATGTCAACTGGCCAGCAAGATCATGCTATTTAACGCCGTGCTATTTCCGTCTTTGAGGTTTTGTGAAATCTCGTGTTTATGCGAATAAACTAGAAACAATTCCTGAGCTGAAATCCTTTGAAAGAAGTCCTCAAATCCCCTTTGAAAAATTCATAGAAAATTTCATGAAAAGAGTAATGGCTTGTGATCAAAGCTGTGGGCTCCATTCCATGGATATTTTATTCCACACTTAATCGAAACATGTCTTCTTTACAATCTAATAAAAAAATCACAACTATCTCAAAAAAGTTGTTTTTATTTTAAAATTAAAAAGTGCATTCTGATTGATACACCCTTTATAAACAGATCTTTTGTTAAAATCCTCTGACGGTTCTGCATGAAATATACAATTGCTATATACGACGGCGAATTGGCGAATTGAGGTTGCCGCGGCCTGGTCCACACTCCGTTTCACAGCAGCAATATTTTCGGCCGAACGACCCGCACGAAGACTCACGGGTGTTGTAACGTTTTGCACCTTGATTCGTTGAATTTTTGCACCAAACGTCGGATTGTTGACTCAGAAGGCCGGGCTACATTGACCGAAGAATTACTGCAATGCGCGAAATGCACGTCTTGAAGAACGACCATTTCATAAAACATTCGGATCACTATTACGCGTTGTTCAACTGACTATCGCTCCATGACTAAGGTTACAAAGCCCGTAGTATCAATGGTCTGGGAGAAATATACGGGTGATTCAGGAAGTTCCGGACAAATTTCTCCAGCGTATTCCTTGGCTCATTTCATGAAGAAAAGTCCACTAGGACCATGTCCGAAAATGCAAGGGTGCGAAATGACAGCGGGTTTTCGGATTGGCGGTCGGAGGTTAGTAGGGTAAAGTTGCTAACTTCTGAGCCAGTGGTCGGAATTTTTGAGCTTGTTGGAAAGGTCTTTAAGAGGCCCTTCAGAATAAAAAGTAGACAAAAGTCAAATCGACGAGATACAGAGATTTCGGATAAAAATTGGGAAAAAGTCACTTAACCTCAATTTGCTCAGCCAGATGGCAGGTAACTTATGTTTTCCTTATGTTACTGTTGAAAGATAGCCATACCTCTTACCTTCTCAAAATGACCTAAACGAAGCTCAGAGGTCTTAGCGTTCCCAAGTTATGACCATTTTACTGAAATGCAAAAATGTTTGTTTTTGTTTTTGGTAGCGAAATATCAGCACACATTTATTTGTTTTTGTAAATTAACACGTTTAAGATTTTATTTTCCAGTCCATTTTCCAGTCCATTCATCAGTGCCTAAAAAAGTAAGTAGTATTTATAGGACATGGTCCTAGTGGACTTTTCTTCATGAAATGAGCCAAGGAATACGCTGGAGAAATTTGTCCGGAACTTCCTGAAGCACCCTGTATATAAACATTAACATATCACAACTAAATACAGTCAAAGATCTGCATTACACATTAACATTAAAGCGACTCATTTTGTCTGGAGTCAGAAAATTACTCCTTATATGTTTTATGATGGTTCCGAAACTATTACGGCTCCAAGCAGCGCCTTCACTCAACTTACCCGTTTAAAAAACCCACAATAAAAATTTGGTTTTTGTAATACTTTTTTTGGAACTACGATCGCATGTTACGGGATGGGGGCTAGGCCGAAAAGTGTAACATCTGAAACCGTCAGGACACTTACGTTTGCACACTCTCGCTCTCTCTATCTACATCGCTCGGAAAGGGGAGGGCTGAAGTAGCGTATACGACTATACAGCGGGCAGGCAGCTGCGTACAGCACTGCTATACAAGAACCCCCAGAATCGGTTCTCTGTATTCTTTTACAATTCTTAGACCGCTGTATTCCTGTGTATTCGTGCGTATGTAGTTATTGTTGTTAATCTATATACGATATATAAAATTGTTGCTTTACTGACTCAGTGGCTGACTGATTCATAAGCGCCCTGGCCAAATGGCTAACGGTAGGATAATTAAATTTGGACTGTATGCTCCTTTTGGGGTAAACATGCGAGATATGAAAGGATTTGTTGAAATTCGTAATCTAAGGGATGAAAATGAGGCAAAAAGTGATAAAAATAGAAACGTGGGGAGAAAGTGACTTTGAAAAATTTTCACTTTTAGGAAGAAAAACGGGGCAAAACGTCACAAAATTGGTACTACGCTAAAATCCAAACCACGAAACTTGGTGTGTACACTCCTCTTAACGCATACAAACTGTGGCGGGAGGGGGGGAGATAAGTGGCTTTTAAAAGTTTTTATTTTTAGGGAGAAAAATAGGCCAAACCGGGACGAAAATGGTACCACTGTAAATACCAAACGGATGAAGACCGAATAATGAAATTAACGCAGACACAGATTTTTAAGATCAACACTTTTAGAGATACAAATAGGGCAAAAAGGGGAAAATATAGTACTGTCGTCAAAACCAAACGGTTAGAGATGGAATTACGCATTTTGGGGTCTACATGTCAAGATAAATTGTACTTTTAAGGTACTTTTATGGTTCCTTTTTTTACTTTTTGGGTACCATCTATACCTTTTTCGTACTTTTTGGTACATTTTAAGTACTTTTTTGTTCCGTTTTTCAACATCTATGTGATCATACTTGGCTTTCTGGGTGTCTTTCTCCGTTCAATTATGGTGTTAATAACAAATTTTGTACTTTTTTAAATTTTTGTACCACTTTGGGTACTTTTTGTTGTTGGTTTCACCACTTTTTGATACAATTTGTCAGTTGTTGTCACCTTGTTGGTACTATTTTTGATACTGTTTGTATTTTGTTGGGTACTTTTTCTGGTACAATTTTTAGTACCTTTTGCTTCATTCTTTGGTATTTTTCTTATACTCTGTTTGTAGTCCCATGTACCTTTTTTCGTACTTTTTGGTACTTTTTTGTTCCGGTTTTCACTATCTATGTGATCATACTTGGCTTTTCTTTCTGCGTTCATTTATGGTGTTAATATCAAATTTTGTACGTTTTTACATTTTTGTTCCTTTATGGGTACTTTTTGTTTTTTGGTTTCACCACCGTTTGATACAATTTGTCAGTTGTTGTCACTTTGTTGGTACTATTTTTGATACAGTGTTTGTATTTTTTGGTACCATTTTTAGTAGCTTTTGCAAACTTCTTTGTGATTTCTCTAGGATAGACAACCAAACAACCACTTGCAATAATAAGATATCAGATCAGATTTGCCAACCTTCACCTAAAAACTCTTGATTTTGACCCAACTTCTCATTATGGCCTCTGTTGCAACAAGTTGTAGATAGGGGCCATTTTCACTTTGTTCATTAAATAATTTTTATTTGAAATTCGTTAAATTTTATTTTAAATTTTTGAAAGTAGCATGTTAGTAAAATCATGTTTATTTTTTAATTATTAATACTAAAAACACGAACGCGGTTGAAAACCATATTATCGCTGTAATGGCTGCAATAAACTGACCATTTTTGCAGTCTATATTTCTCCCCTCGTATTATTCCCCGTTACTTTTACCTAAACTAGGAACTTTCATTGACAATATAACATAATTTGTCGCCAATCTGTTCGTCATTAGAATTTTATCAGGACACACTCAAGGTATTTGTCGCTCAGCTTTTCAGCATGGTTATTATACACCATCATTGAAGTCTTTTCTTTTATCTTGTCGTGCACAATAATTTCCATTATTAACTCGTTGCACATTATTTCAGCGACACAAGTCGTGAGTAACATATTCCAAAATGTCTTAAAGAAATCGTTGAATACAAGATCCTGTAAGGTGATTTTGCCTACTGGGAAACACTGCGACCTGTTGAAAACGTTCATATAAGTTGAGTGTGTTGGGTTTTGTTGTCTATTCCATTCAACTTTCACACTCCATATCAATACATAACTAGTCGGAGAAGATTTTAGCCCATTTCTTTCTAAACTGATTAGTAATGAATAGAACTGTCAGCATCAAAATCAGAAGAGTCAAATCTAAGGTAGGACAAACACCCACACAAACAAATGATATATAACGGGTTTTTCAATAAGAGCGCTACAAAAGTTTTTTTAAATAAAACAAAACCGGTTTTACATACAAATGAAATTCTTTATTCCTGTGAAAGTACGTTCGATGCCATTATGTATGGAACTCGATTTTTTTTGCATGGCCACCACGGGCACGCTTGCAGAAGTCCAGACGCTGAACCCAATTTTCGACGGTTTTCAAGCATAAATCGGCTGATACTGCTGCAATTTCACGTTCGATATTCGTACGAACTTCATCAATCGTCGCTGGCTTGTTGGCATAGACCATAGACTTGACGTAGCCCCACAGGAAATAATCTAACGTCGTCAAATCGCACGACCGAGGCGGCCAATCGACTCCAATCGGTTTCCAATAAATTGATTGTGGCATTCGCTGTGTGGCTTGTGGCGCCGTCCTGTTGGAACCACATGTCCTCCAAGTCCATATTATCCAACTGGGCCAAAAATATTCGGTTATCATTGAACGGTAGTGATTCGCATTCACAGTAATGTGCCGGTCTCGATCATCACGGAAGAAGTAGGGCCCAATGACCCCGCCGGCCCATAAACCGCACCAAACCGTAATTTTTTCGAGTTGCAATGATGACTCATGGATTACGTGTGGATTGCTGTCTGACCAATAACCCATATTTTGCTTATTGACGAAGCCATTCAGCCAGAAATGAGCCTCATCGCTAAAGAGGATTTTCCGATGAAAATCCGAATCATTTTCAAGTTGTTGCTCAGCCCAATTCACGAACATACGACGCTTATGGTGGTCAAGCGGCTTCAGTTCTTACTTCAATTTAACCTTGTAAGAATGTAGGCCAAGATCTTTTCGCAAAATTCGCCACAACGACGTCACAGAGATGCCCAATGCTTGAGAACGACGTGTGAGAGACACATTTGGGATTTCTTGAACTGAAGCCTCAGCGGCAGCAATATTCTCGACGCTACCGGCACTTCTTTGTCTCACTGGCACGGAAACATTTTGTACTGTGCCTGTGGATTCAAATTTTTCCACCAGACGCTCAATTGTTGATCTGGTAGGACGATTATGACGACCATAAATTGGACGCAGCGCTCTTAAAGTTGAGGCCACTGACTCCAAATTTCGGTAGTAAATTTTAATAATTTCGACTCGTTGTTGGCTCGTATATCTTTCCATGATGAAATGGCAAACCTTACTGAAGAGAAATGTCAAAAGAGCGCAAAAAAATATGGCGTCGTTTCCTGTCCCTATCGATTTACTTTTGTAGCGTCTCTACAACCACATTATTAATTTTCCATATACAAGAGTGAGACTGTAATCAGCTGTTTTAGTGTTGTTTGCATCCCACGATATTTCCAACTAAATAACTATTTATGGTTTTAAATTGTGTCACTATTTGGGAGAAGGAGGATTACTCATTACCAATTCCTCCTACCCATTTGAATCGACTTAAATCGACTTAAGTCGTCTGTGTGGAACTAATATGCGACATATGTGGATTAGGGTGAACGCGTGTTTGTGTAGGATACTTATGTACGAGTACATCAAACAATTTTATGTTTACTGAGGACTATTTCAATACATGGAGTGCCTCATGTGATTAAATATACAAAGGAGCTTATGAGTGCCTTCGATACAAATGTTTAACAAAGGTTTTCCACATTACCCACCCATATGTGTACATATAATACTAACAAATGCCCGCTACTTCGTACGCGGCTGTACAGTAAGATATATATTTATAAGTATCTAGTACAATTTTACCACATTAAATTCTCATCTTCGAATAATACACTCCCACCATTATTATTAATTTGTCTTTAAAGGTCACAGAATTTACTATCAACATGTCTTCCTCTGAAAAGTTCTTCGCTGATCAAGTGTCATACTTCGAAATCAAAAAATTGTTCCTTAGTCGACATTTCTTTCATACACCTACTGAAGCATGTTTAGTCAACAGTTTTTAATCACCCGCCTTTGCGATGCATATGAAAAATAGCTTCTTAGTTGACGTCTTCTTCATACAGTCAGCATAACCTCAAAATTCCGTCAATATAGCCCAAAATGAATTGTATTCTGCGGCACGCTCTTCACCATCATAAACTCAAAATGTTATGAGTCTTCCATTATTCGAATTTCGAAAATCCCAATATTTAATTATTTTATTTATCCCAATTATTAAATTATTAAAGTTTAAGTAGCAGATTCCCTTCATATTAAAAAAAAAATTAGACAAATATATGCTCCTGCTTTGGTGTTACGCTCTTATTTCCCGTCCACAATTAGAATTGAGGTAAATCATTGTTCCATATTACTGTTTTTTAGTTTGAAATATATTTTAATTTTGTAATTTTTTATTCTATTTCCCAAATTTTATGATGCTTGCTTCACTAATTTGGTGCGAATTTTGATTTATGTGGTTTTTTTCCACTCCGCTAATTCATCGCCCCACTTAAATTTGCAAATGTCTGTCCATGGCTAAAGTCTTTGTTATAATTTTAAATTATTTTCTAAATTAGTGATTCTAGTTTTGTATAATTGGATTTCAACAGAATGATAAATCTGATTCGATGCCACGCGTCGATTCTGTCGTCTCTAATTTATTTCCGCAGACCCTAATTCGTATATCGAGAAATGTCTCCTGGACTGAGTTTTAAGCACTACTCTTCTACCGTTTCTTTTGAATTATTAATAATCAAATTCACTTTCGCAACCCGCTCCACCCCCTGCTCCAACTTCCTTCCATAACTCTAAAAAAAATGGAGCTTCTCACAACCAGTAGCGCAGTGAACACTCATTACTGCCTTTGAACTCCAAATCATCAATGCTACCGTCCCCAATTATAAATTTTCGAAACATAATTTAAAAATCCTTTTTCTGTTAATTTCTTCCCCCTAGAGGAATCTAAGATTGGTCATAACACGTATTGCTTTGATTCAGTGCGGCACCTATTTCTACCGCCCCTAAACGGATTTAAAAAAATGTATCCTTAGCTAACATCTGATCCATAAGTCCATAAGGATCCATAAGGATCGTCTTGCTTCTTGTTGCGACGTCGATTAATCGTCTTTATTGCCACCTTCCGATTTTTATTGCGCCCAATTCGAGTGTACAAAAAACCCAACCAGCGTTGAACTGTAACCCAAAAACTTGCCCTTAATTTACTTGTATAGAAACAACAATGACATTATAAGTATAATGGAATTCCCGAGAGGGAAAGATGAGAAATTTGTTACGTACATAAGAGTAAAATATTTAAACAATTCTTTGAATTGTTTTCTCATACACCTTCACTAAACACCTCTGCCAAAACTAGGAGAAAGATGTTTACAGCAAATCTCTGTATATCAGTTATGAAATAGATACATAATGGGTTACTCAGGGTAACACATTAGATACGTAATACGAACCCTACTTTTCCCCCCAAGCATGCGCAGGCACCGATTGGGTTAGCCCCGCAGAAAAACGAATGAAGTGATTCCAACAATTGTTTAATATAACCTAACGAGACGTTGTAAAGAAATGGAGGGCTATCGAGCTAATTGTATAGAAAAATCAAAAAAAAATATCATCGTGGTTCAAAATATAAGTCTACAAAAATCAATCACAATGATGTAAAAAATACCTTCAACTTAATAATGATGGAAAAATTTAAAAGAAAATGATCGTTACTTCAAGGAAAATGTTCGTTTCATCAACGAAATTTTACACCACTTTAATGAAAAACTATTGATGCAGCTGTGTCTTTGTGCAGATTATTTTTTCAGTGTAGTTATAAATCAAAGTGCCATCTCATCTTGTTTGTTTTCAATGAATTTTTCATGCTCTTCATAAGTCTAGTACCATATTATGTACTATTTGATGTATACAAGTTAGGCGACATAGACATCTTTTCAAATCGAGTATTGGATACTATCTGTTCGATCTGTTGCCGAAAGACGTTATTTGAACCAGTGTGAAAAAGTCACAAAAAGGAAATAATATAAATCTAATAAATAAGCTTTATGGGATGATTTCTTTTTTTAAATAAGATTTATATTATTAACAAGGTCTTGAGCTTGAATATATTTAGAAAATTGTAAGAAATATTTACATTTTGAAGTGAGTCTTAGTAAAACCATCAGCTTTTTCCTTATGCTGTCTACACTCAAAAGTTTGCTAACAACAGCAAACCATCAACAATCACGCAGTCTGCTACAAATGTGGAAATGTGTTGTCATAAAAACAAACTGTGTGCGATGTTAGTACAATACCGGAAAAGTGGTTGCAAAAAAAAACATAACGCTTCGTCGCATGAAGTAGTTACGTTTCTGTAATGAACATTTTCAAACATCCGGCAATTTGGTTGTTGCTGAATCGAAAAATTGCGAAAAGCATTTCTTTGACAATATCTCATTTCGTTGCTGCAACAATTAATTTTATGTTCCTGCAACAATTATATTTAATTTGAATTTTGGAGAAATCCGGGCGATAACTCAATATAAAAGTATGTAAGTGTATGAGATTTAGACTATTGTTTTTTTGGTTTATATCTTACTCTTCCCATAGTTTATCATTATAATACACTAGCTGGAAAATACGAAAACGAAAGATAAAACATAAAAGACCCCTTTTTGTTGACGACCCCCGCAAATGCTATAAGGACCACGATTGACGGATATGCACCTGGAATGTGAGAACTCTATATAGATCCGGTGCAAGTATCCAATTGGCAGATGTCCTCGACAGTTATAAGGCTGGCATTACCGCAATCCAGGAAATGCGATGGACAGGACATGGCTGCACACCAAAAAGAAACTGCGACATATACTACAGTTGCCATGAGAAAAAACATTAATTTGGTTGCGGATTTGTAGTTGGCAAAAGACTGCGACATCTAATCTCTAGGTTCAATCCTGTGAGTGAACGTATAGCCACAATCCGCATAAAAGCGAAATATTTTTATATTTACCTAATTTGTGTGCATGCCCCGACAGAAGAGAAAGATGATGATGCCAAAGACATATTCTATGAGCTCCTAGAGGAAACGTATGACCGCTGCCCTGGCCATGACATTAAGATTGTACTAGGAGATTTTAATGCCAAAGTAGGCAAAGAGAATGTGTTTCATCCAACTATTGCCAATTTCAGTTTACATGCTGACAGTTCCGAAAACGGTATGAGACTGATTGACTTTGCCGCGGTAAAAAACATGGTCATTAGTGGTACAAGATTCCAGCATAAAGACATCCACAAGGCTACTTGGGTATCCCCTGATCAAAGAACGAAGAACCAAATTTATCACGTGGTAATTGATGGAAGGCACTGATCCAGTGTAATGGACGTACGAGTGATCAGAGGAGCTATCATTGATTCTGATCACAACCTGGTAGCAGCAAAGGTTCGCGCAAGATTAAGTAGAGCGAAAATCGTACGAAACCAGAAGCAGAGGAAGCTGGACATCGGAAAGCTGCAACTAACAGAGGTAGCCACAGCCTACTCAAGGAAGCTGTCGCAACTTTTGGCACAGAACCCACACCCTCCCGATAACGGTACTGAAGCGCAGTGGAAACCCATTTCCGACTCTATAAAAACTGCCGTTTTAAAAAACCGCTTCGCAACAAACCATGGTACGATGAAGAGTGTGGCATTGCAAATGATGAAAAGAACGGTGCACGTATGGCAATGCTTTAGTCAATTGCAACGCGAGTTGCGACTGAGCTTTAAAGCTCAGAGAAAATTGAGCCATGCAGAAGGAAGAACGAAGCCCGAAAATTCTACTAAAAAGTCAAAAACGGAATTAATAGCCATGGTTCAGGGCCCCCCTTCTGTAAAGACAAGGACGGAAATCTCATCGCAGATGTGCGCAGTATGTTGGGGATAAGGAGAGATCATTTCTCTGCGCTATTGGTACCTGAGATATCCAATGACGAGGCAATCGATCAAAATTTAAACGATGACGTCGATTGCCCCTCTCATAACCAAGAGACGAGGCCAGAACAGCTAATGCCCGGCTTAATAACAACTAATCCGCAGGAGTCGATGGATTGCCGGTGGAGCTGTTTAACGCTGACGGCGATGAGCTGATAAGGTGCATGCATCAGCTCATTAGCAAAATTTTGTTAGATGAATGCATGCCCGGCGATTGGAGTCTCAGTGTACTATGTCCCATAGTCTCTGTGCCAACTACCGTGGAATACATCTTTTATCAATAGCATATAAGGTTCTATCAAGAATAATGTGCGAAAGACTAAAACCGATTATCGCTGACCTGATTGGACCATACAAGTGTGGCTTTAGGCCTGGAACGCTACGCCAAATCCTGGAGAAGACCCACGAAAAACAAATCGATACCTAACATCTATTGGTCGATTATAAGGCGCCCTTGGATTCCAATCACAACCAAATATAGCCAAGGAGTATCAGCAGGTTGTCAGTACCACATTGTGAAATTTTCATAACAATCGGTCTATTGGTCTATTAGAAAAGCCGTCAGACCTATTTTTGTAAAGGGGGCGTGGCACCGCCCACTTTCACCCTGGCTGTATAGCATATGTTACCCGCTAGATGATTCTGAATATTGTCTGAAAATTTCATCAAAATCGGTCCAGCCGTTTTCGAGTCCATTCGTAACATACACACATACATACAGGCATTCATACATACATCCATTATTTTATATAGATAGATTTGTTTTGGCTGTTTGCCAATATTTGTAGCTGACGGAACAATTTAGTTGCTGCAACGAATGTGTTCTTAACGGAGCAAAACTAATTTTTATGAAGATCAAGAGAGAAATGAAATGAAGAGAGAAAATGAGCGAATTTACACACTTTAAATCAGTTCCTACCAACAACCGACAATTATTTCTCTGTCGGAATGATTCAATTAAATTTCTAATGTGTTAGTTAATTAATGAAACAAATCCATTGTATCAATGAAACATACTCATAGCAATAAGACAAATTCGTTGCTGCAATGAAACATATTCCTATCCGCAACAACCACAGTATTGATGAACAGATTTTCATGGTGGGAACGAAACTATACGTTAGCTCACTTTCGGTGATAAAAGTTGTTTCAACGAGCAAAATTTTCATTATTGTAACGAAGCTTTTCCGCTCAGTGCAAGGAACAATTCTATACACTCTAAAAAAATCTGTTATTATTTTCTCTTGCCTTACATCAACAAATTCCATATGAATGTGTAGATTATTGACAATTTGCATACATTTCTCACTTAACAAATTCAGTGTTTTATCTCTACTGAAAATTCGCACATTGTGAGTTATGACTGTTTTGTATTTAGGGTGCGATAGAAAACATGTTTGCCTTCATTTTTCACCCGTCTTTCCTGATGTGTTTACTAACACATTTTTCCAGTTAAAATATCACGAAACATTGTTACTTTTGTTCACGAAACATCTCACCATTTATTGTTTTTATTGAAAAGGGATGTTGAACTGAAAAGATTTTAT
Source organism: Phaonia tiefii (assembly GCA_963931995.1). Taxonomy (NCBI): domain Eukaryota; kingdom Metazoa; phylum Arthropoda; class Insecta; order Diptera; family Muscidae; genus Phaonia; species Phaonia tiefii. The sequence goes on along the minus strand of OZ008370.1, from coordinate 96,702,520 downwards.
GCATTTGGGTCTATCAGTTTTCGGAGTTATTACGATGAATAGAAGATTTTATTGTATCCATCCATTGATTGTGATAAAATGTAAATTGTGTTACACAATACTGATGGGATTTAGCATTGTTATATCAGTTCAACTTAATTGGCGTCATGTGAGTAGTAGCGTCTGTGCAGTAGCAAGTGCCTTGAAAATACCTAATCAGTAAAGGTCTTTGTCAATTCAGTAGATTGTAAACATTTCAAGGAGTTTCAAGACAATAAAATCGATTATATATAAAGCAACTTATGATACAGCACTTGATTGAACAAATGCGTCCAATATTTTCAGAAATATAATTTTTATTATTTTACCAGCAACACATCCATCTACCTATTTTCCACTGTTTTGCTTTTAATCGGAGATTATTCCAAGAAACCCGGTAGGAATGTTTCATGGTGCGCTGAGTCAACATAAGATTTGGTTCTTTTCAAAAAATGTGTATTAACCAAGATACGTAATCGACTCGTATAGATTTCTGTTTTTATTTGTTCTATCCCCACCATTAAAACTAACTATAGTTTTAGCCATGGGGTTCTATGGCACAGCTGATCAACCTTAGAGTTGGGAAATCATGCAGAATAAAGTAAGAAAGAGAGATAGCGATAGATGACTGGAAGTATGTAGGGTTGCTCAATGCGTTTTCACACATTTGTCTTTGTGCATTTAACACTCATCAACTGACAGTATTTTTTTTAATAATTAATTCGAGAAAAAAGGGATAACAAGTGAAATAAAGGAAAATGTAATGAAATGTTAGAGTAAAATTATTATTTATTAAAAATTATTTATATAAGTGTAGATTGCAATTGAAACACAAATTTATTAAAATAAAGCTTTTTCTCATTCTGCATGGGCTTGCAAGTCTGTATAACCCTTGCTCCAACTTTTTCAGTGACTTTTCTTGGTTTCTGGACCAAGAAAAACAGCTGGTGCAGACTCTCGACCTTATTCATAAAAAGTAGTGAGAGATTTGAGAGACGGTTTTTGTATGATAAACCATCTCTCAAACCTCTCTCAAATTTTTATGAATACGACCGTCTATTTATATTAGTCTACGGTTTTAGCTATTATTGCGCATGATATTTATAAATTGCAACTGTTAGTAAGTTAGTTAATCAGATATTGCGATAATGGGTCTTGCCTATAAAACTAAAACAGAAATTTATTTTCTTACTGCAACCCGGTACTCGGTACCTGGTCAGTAATTAGGAGCATTTACTCTTAAAGCTAAGATATCAACTCGTAATTTTGTTACCCCATTATGCATGGAGTGTCATCAATTTAAAGATTTTTTCCATGTGTTTCTTCCTGTATTAATTTGTATTTTCTGTACTTTTTCATATCTAATATCAAAACACTTAGACTATGGGAATAGGCCTTTCCTTTCCCATTTTAAAGATTCTATTAAACACTTTAGTGGCATCGGCTACATACTTATGTACAAGGGGCCCAAAATGAACGTTGTGGTTTGAATTCTTTATACCGTTTTGGAACGAAATTCCTTATCCCACGTTGCGGTCTAAAAGAAAAAAAATTAAACAACTTTTTTTAATACTATTATGCTACAACTCAGTATTATAAACTATATTGGGTACTTTTGCTTTGGTTTGTGTCTAGACTAACATATGTTGGGCAATTTCTTGTTTAATGGGAAGTTTTCTAGGTGGAGCCTGCAACCAATATTTAATAAATATTTTGAGTTTTGAACCCAATAAAAAGTAAATTTAGAAAAGCCAAAGTGAAACATGTTTAAAAAAAGAAAATGTTCTCAAATATGTCCCTTTTCTTAAAAAAAGTAAATTTACTCAAAACCAGTACATAAGTTTCAGTCGGGTGAACCGACTTAATCATACCCTCACCCTAAGTCATCCATTGCGTGGGAGTTCTGTTAAAAAACGCCCATACTCAAAAGTGACCATATTCAATAGCATTTTGACATGGCGCTAAATATTATTGAATACCCAAATTAGTTAATTACAAAAATGGGCATGGCAAGTTGTTGCCAAAAATTTTGATCAGTACCAAATTTTATTAAGATCGGTTATGATTTATTGGAGATATCGAGTTGGCAAACCGGAAATACGCCCAACTTTTGTATGGGAGGTACGAAACTGGGCGTGGCACAATAGTCAGTTATTAATTTCACAGTAGCTTCTAGCAAAATATTTCCTAGTACCGAATTTTAGTAAGATCGGTTGTAGTTTACGAGAGTTATCGTGTCGATCAACCGGTCATCCGCCCAACTTTTATATGGGATGTACCAGAATGGGCGTGGCAAATAAATATTGACTATTACTAACTTTCATAAAGATGGGTTCGGTTTTGCGGGACTTCTCGTGCCGAACAACCAGACGGCCAAACAATTTTTGTATGGGATGTACCGCAATGGGCGCGGCAAAATCACCCTTGCTTTAATCGGTGATTGTAGTTTGATAATGTGAAGCCTTATACCTAATTTCATTAAGGTCGCAAGTGTTTCACACGATTTATCGGATTGAAAACCCGGGCGAACACCCTGTTTTGTATGGGAGGTACCAGAATGGGCGTGACAATCTCGCCCATTTCCTCCAGTTAAGTAGGCATTTACAGATTATTAACCGGTGTATGAATTGAAGCTAATCACATCTGTCAGAAGAAAAGTTTGCAAGAAATATGATTTTGTGCTAAATGTGTCGATTTGTATGGCGGTACCAGAAGGGCTGTGGTCAGAACGCCCATTTTCAATCCCATACTCAGTATTCACAAATAATAGTCACTGACTACATTTCGAGGTGATCGATAAAGATTTACGGCAGTTATCGTGTTGACCAGCCAGCCAGACAGATAGACAGGCGGACATGGCTCAAACGTCTTAAAAAGTACTAAAACGAATTTCGTCTAATATGGCTCCTTCTATGTGTTACATTTTTTTACGTATTAAATGATATAAACCCCCATCCATATGGGTGAGGGTATACACATACCTATTCATATTCTTAAACAAAGTACCTGTTCTTAAAAAATACCTTATCTTAAAGAAGTACCTTTGCTTAAAAAAAGTAAATTTTCTTACAAAAAGTACCTTTTCTGGAAAAAAGTAATTTTTTTTCAATGAGGCCTTTTTTAAAAACGAATATTTTCTTACAACAAACTGTCTTTTCTTAAAAAACTACCTTTTCTTTAAAGAGTACATTTTTTTTTGTGAAACAAAATAACTGTTCTTGAGTTAAGTGCCTACTCCTAAAAATGTACCTATTTTTGAAACAAGGACCAATTCTAAAAAAAACACATTTCTTAAAAAAACCATTTCCTAAAAAAAATACCTTCTCTTAAAAAATACCTTTTCTTACAGAAATTCCTTTTCTTAAAAGTACCTTTTCTTAAAATACTCGTAATACGTTTTCCTTTCTTGAGAAAAATAACCTTTTCCTAAAAAGAATACCACTTCTTTAAAAAGTACTTATTCTTAAAAAAAGTACGTCTTTTTAAAAAATTGTATACTCTTCTGACTTTTTCATCCAGAAAGTAGTTCATCTTAAAAATAGTACCTTTTCTTAAAAAAACATTAGCTTTTAATAAAAGATGTAGCTCTATTTAAAAAATTACCTTTCCGGGAAAATATAATACATACACTCCGGTTCACTTATTTAAAGGCACTAAAAATTCCATATTCAGCAGCCTGCATCTTTTGCAATTTGTAAGCGATTGTAGAATTTTAAAATGGAATCTTGAGATATAAAAAAAAATCATGACATTAGTGGTTTCTTAACGAAATAATTTTTTTGTGCAATTTATAAAAACAAAGGCCAAAAATGTGCTTTTTTTTTTGTTCACTTGAATAAAGGCACATTAACTAATTTTAATGAAAAACGGTTTTTCTTGTTTTTTGAAATTTATTTTACTTTATTTAAGAACTATTAGTAATGGGTACAACCCCCTTTGTTTTCAATAACTTCAAATATACGGGTTTTCATTGAGATATAAAGAGAATTTATGTAATCCAACGAAATTTAATTCCAAGCATCCTTAATGGCCTGAATTAGTGACTGCTTGTCATCAAATTGTCTACCTCCTTCATAGACCTTACGAGATAACCAACCCCAGACATTTTCTATAATGTTTAAATCTGGCGAATAGGGTGGCCAGTCAATAATATTAACATTTTGGCTTGCAATGAACTGCTTTACTACACTGGCGTTATGTATAGGGCACTATCCTGTTGCAATATCCAAGATATGAGACCAAGTAGTTCACTGAACTTCGCAAAAGCCTACTCCAATAACGTTTTATAGCTTGACCCAGTCATTTTTGCTCTTCGAATTTGTGTAAAAAACGCTTTCTTTGCGCAGATCATGGAAATAAAAGTTGTAGCCATCACGCCCATCCCAATTAAACTTCTTCTCATCCGTAAATACAACGGTGCTCCAGTTATTTACATAACCTCTTGGCTGCACATCTCATACCATGTAGTCTCTTGCGAATTGAAGCCGCATTTCCTTACGAGGAACATTAAGTGGCGGATTTTTTGTAATTTCACGTATTTAAGATACTCACAGCTCTTAATTACTATGCGTACTGATGACTTGCTCGCTTCCACTCCAGCTTAAGCTCTTATTTTTGACAAGGATAAGGCAGAATTAGAAGCAATCCTGATGATTTTTCTTTTCTCATACGTAGATAAAGACAATGAAGCTCTTCCTTTAAAAGTTTTTCCATACCCCTCGGGGTCCTTGAATTAATTTTCGACAACTGTTGGGCTCCGTCCAATTTTTTAGCTATTGCGCGGTTCAGAACGGTTAACATCAATTTTAGTTTTTTCCGATAGATTTCAAATTTTTTTGTTTTGCCATGTTGACTCGTAAAATGAGTAAGATGTAATAAATTGTTATAAGCAAACGCTCCCTACAAAAAATCATCGCTGACTTTAAAAATAATAAAAAAATAATAAATTGCTCAAAAAAGTTCTTTAGTTAAGAAACCACTATTATCATGATTTTTCCATTTCCATTTTAAAATTCTGCAATCGGTTACAAATTGCGAAAGATACAGGCTGCTGAATATGGAATTTTCAGTGCCTTTAAATAAGTGAACCGGAGTATATTCGTACAAAAAGGACCTAAAAATATACTTTTTTTAAAAAGAAATAAATTCTATAAAAAAAATTGTTCTTAAAAATAGTTTATCATTTTACAAAAAGTATATTTTCTTAAAGATCCATTTAAATTATCGTATTTGTTAACGCGCGCCCTAGTTGTGTTGGAACTAACTAGTACATAATATATAGCGAAAGGAACTTTGTTCCAACCGGGTGTCCCCTGACACCTCATGTAATTTTTTATTTTTCGCTTTTATTTCAATATTTTGTAAAGAAGATATGTTGTCTTTAAAACGAACAACGAACCAAAATATCTAAACTTTATTTTTCAAATCAATGGTCGACAGCGTGCCTTTCTTCGATATTTTAATGTTCGGATTCCCAATTAAATGGGTTCGTTAGTAAGCAAAACTGCAGGACACGAAGTACTTAGAATCCAAGAGCTGTTCATCAACGATAATTACACCCTCCTCAGTGCACAGTTTGGTGCGATGTATCTTCCGAAATAATCAAAAGCCCGTATTACTTTGAAAATGAAGACGGTAGCGATCACTTCACTTAACCGCTCTTGACTTTTTCCTTTGGGGATGTTTGAAAGAAAAAGTAAACGTTAATAAGCCAAGAACCATTCGTCACTTAAAAAAAATGTTGTGCAAGATAAGGGAAAACGTTTTATAACGAGCACGAATATACGAAGCCTATAATGGCCACCACTAGCGAGAAATCATTATTCATAACTAAAAAAAATGGTTTCCTGTTACGTCCCATGAAAATATTGTGGAGAGCTTCTCACAACCAGGGCACTTTGCACTTTCTAGTTTTACCCTCACTGATTGGGACCTACAGAACGCCGGTTCCGAATGGTATTTTGAGAAGCTTTTTCAAGGATAATTACTCGTCGTCGAAAGAAATGTAAGGTGGTCTGAGCAGGGATCGAACCCACGTTCTCGTGTACAAGAGCCGCACACACTAACCATTGCACCACCGACAACCACCGCCATTTTTCCGCCTTTTCTTTCAATAGTCTTCTTAACAATAGTTGTGAACGATATCGTTTTGTGTTTGCTTTATGTTAAAGAATCGTCGTAGTGTTGTCTATCGTTTATTTTGTGACTTTTCCAAAATTGGCGATACGTTTTTTTTCCTTGTTGTTCATAATTCCCCACCTTATCACCCCTCATTTTCTGAGTATCTATAGGGCTTGTAGCAGACTTTCCCTGGTACTAGTGAAATTGAAGGAGCTACTAGTTGTTTTTATTCCCAAGTCGGGTAAAACTAGTCATGTGTCTGCTAAGGACTACAGACCAATCGGCCTCTCATCCTTTCTATTGAAAGTTTTGGAGAGATTGTTTGACCTGTACATCAGGAATCGAATTAGCTCATGCTACTCGAGTGATAGACAACATGCCTACCTCAAGGGTAAATCTTCTTAACTACAGAAGGTGCTTTTAAGAATGTGTCATCTAGCGCTATCAGAGAATCCCTGGAATTCGCTGGGGTGCCTCCACTTCTTGTCGAATGCAGCTGACTATAAGCTGACTACAAGGGCACACCACAAAGTGGATTGCTATCCCCTCTGCTGTAGCTTTTAGTGGTGGCCGGCATACTTAAGGACTTTAAGTGACTTTAAATTGAGAGGACGTAGAATTTTGCCTATGCCGGCGACGTTGTCTTTCTAAAGTGTCCGCCATCTAACGTTTTTTTTCCAACAGGTGCTTATTTCGTGAATGGTAAAGCTTAGCTCATCCCTGATTTGACAGATAATTAGTTTTATCCTTCCGCTGAACGAATATGGTTGTGTATACGCTTGAACAACACTGGGAAATATTGCGACATTACTTTGAAAATCATGGAAATGTTGCAGAATGTGTGCGAAAATTGCGTACGGATTTTGGAAGAAGAGAAGCACCGTCAGCTCCGTATGTTCGCTGTCGCATTGTCGCATTTGGGGCACAGAAAACCCGCACGCATGCATTGAAAAGCCAATGCACCCAAAACGAGTCACTGTTTGGTGCGGATTTTGGTCCAGAGGCATAATTGGGCCATTTTTCTTCGAAAATGAGCACGGAGTGGCCGTTACAGTCAATGGCGATCGTTATTGGGCCATATTGAACGCATTTTTGTTCACAAAAATTGAAGAGGAGGATATGGGCAACATTTGGTTTCAACAGGACGGCGCTACGTGCCACACAGCCGAAGCTACACTCGATGTTTTGCGCCTCGTTTTTTAAGATCGCATGTCGTTTGGCCACCTCGGAGCTGCGATTTGACACCGTTGGACTATTATTTGTGGGGTGCCCTCAAAGATAAGTGTTACGCCGACAAGCCAGAGACAATTGACGCTTTAAAGGACAATATTCGTGAAGCCATTGGTGAAATACAGCTGCACACGATCGGTAATGTGCTTAAAAATTGGACCGATCGTGTAGGCTACTGCATGGCCAGCCCAGGCAGCCATTTGAATGAAACTATTTTGTACTTTCAAATAAAAAAAGAAATTTGAGAAAATGTTCAGTAGTTTTTATTATAGCATTTTCAAAAAAAAATTATTTGGCGGACCCGTTAGTTGGTGGAAAATCTTTGCTTACGATCAGCGACCTCATGCAGGATGCCCTGGGTGAGTGGCAAGCCACTATGACCTGGGTGTTAACCCGACAAGACGGAGCTGGTTCTCTTTGCGCGCAGGCCAAAGAGGCGAAATATCTCGGTATCGTTCTTGATCAGAAACTAAACTGGAAGCGAAATACTGAGGAGCGAATGAAGAAGGGATTGAACGTACTCTACGTCTGCCGGATTGGTAAAATCTGGGGGTTTTTGATCGAAAATCGTGCATTGGCTATCTTCGGCTATTGTGCGCCCAATTATCACTTATGGCTTCGTAGTCTGGTGGAACGCATTGGGGAACAACTAACAGTTGAAAATGCTCAGGAAGGTTCAGCGCACTGCGTCGATGTGTATCAGTGGGGCGTGGAGAAGTACACTACTCTTGTTGTCTGTGCGAGACGATGCGATGTTAAAAGCTTCCTTCTCATGAGGGAATTGGTTATCAACAAACATGCCCCAAAGGGACATTTTAACATTCTCCAAGAGTTGATCGAGAATCATCCGAACGAGTGTTTGAACCAGGCGGCTGACTACTTATAGCCAACTGTAGACTTTGAGCGATGCCCGGAGATCATGATGCCAGATCGGAGTGACTAGGTGAGAGGTATACCTTCCTCACTCTCTGGTCAGCTAATCTTTACAGATGGCCCCTAAATGGTATCGGACACAGGTTCGGGGATCTTCAGTGAGGACCTTCAACTCGGACTTTCACTGAGATTGGGTGCGAAGTATGTCTGTGTCTTCCAAAGCTGAATTCGTGGCTATCATGCGAGCTGCGACTGAGACTATGAGCTCGTGGTTATATTCATCGAGTTAATTCATCATCTGCGTTGACAGTGAGCCAGCCTTCACTGCGATGAGGTTACACACATGTAAATCCAAATTGGTTAGCGATTGAAAACGGATTTTGAATAGTGTACTGCCCGGCAAGCTAAGACTCTGTTGGTTTCCGGGACATACTGATGTCGCAGGGAACGTTTAAGCAGACTGTCTTGCTAGAGCAGGATGTACTTATGCTGATTTTAGATTGATTGCCTCTGCAAATCCACCGATATGTTACTTGTATGGATTGACCGATCGGTGGTCGCTGGACGAGATCAACGTTACCTGGCTGGTCATAGTGGAATGCAGGATTTCAAGGAATATACGGCCGGCAGTGGACTCTGGGTGGACAAAGTCGCTTCTATGACCGGGCAAGGCTGACTTGCGGCTTCTCGTTGGAGTTACCACGCGTCACTGTGATGTTGGAGTGGATTGTGGAAAGTGGATTGTGAATGGGGTTGATTACTGCCGTGCTTGTGGTGATGGAGAAGAGGTGGAGACCATTGAACAGCTTCTCTGTCAACGCCCAGCCCCACAGTGAAGGCTTCGCCGTTGCTTTGAATAATTTCAGGCAGATGGCCTGACCTTTATCCGCGATGTGACCATTTGGGGATTTGATGGAATTTTCACGGGGTCTGTCCTGTATCGGGGCAGGCAAACCCATCATCTGATGGTCTGTCTAATGGCCCCCTGCCGGGTTTAATGTTCTCAGTACCCTACTGGTAATCTGGAATGATAAACCCTGACCTACATATGTGGATCCTCATCTTCAGCTGGTATTTGGGGGGGTTTATTATTTGATTATTATATATTGGGAACATAATTTAGTGGTTATTCTGTTCGTCGTATGTCTATCTATCGAAATATCTACTATTACTGAGGCTCGTCGCCTTTTCTTTTCCCTCTTCTCTTTTTATTTTTTCTTTTCGCATTACATGGCCAATCACAATACATCGGCCGACCTCAGAGTGTATTAACGAGAGAGTACTTCAAAGCATTTCCTTCATCTCTGGCACTTTTGGTTTTAGCATATTTTATACAGTTAAGGTTTATGCATAGACTAATACATACATAGATACTTTTATTCTCTCAATAAATTAAACGTCATAGGTACGGTGGAAAGTCAACATTGGATGGTGGAAAACATGGGTTCAATAATACCAGATGGAGGCAATAGTAAACAACATTCAACAAAGGAATAACAACCGAATTTCGTATTTTTGTGGCAAACTAGTTGTGTTAAATACAATACAAATGTATACCAACGATAAAAGTCAACAAAAAAAATGCAAAATACATTTAAATTACACAGTTCTACACGAAAACTAAATGAAATACTTAAGTCAACATATTTTGTAGCTCCACCTGGTGTAAGTTCATTTTAAATTGAATTTCTCTCATTTAAACAAACCTACGACGAAGAGTGTGAAATGATACATCAGATGAGAGAATAAAAGCATGTATGTATGTATTAGTCTATGGGTTTATGGATTTGAATGCTAGCAAAACCCCACAAACCTCTGTATATAAAATACTTTAAAAACAGAATTGCCAGCAGTCAAACAAATTCAAATCAATTAGAAGCATTCCCATATTTCAATATAATTGCTATCCGATTCCACAACCTGCATTCAACATTTTTTAATTGCCATTGCGAACAATGGTAATTCTTGTGCATTTGCATTAGATAAAGTAATTCAAATTAAATCCAATGTAAATTAAAAACCCCCATGTATGATATAAAGATATATATTGAACGATTACCGTCTTTGAGACGAATCGTATCTAAAATGTATTTAAAATCTTCTTTATTTACCCTAATTCTTTGAAAAAACTCTGTAAGCATACAATTGTTTATCTTAGTTTCCAACCATTGCATTTTGAATGTACTTACCCTTGATGTGGCATTGATAATGGATCAGATGCATCTCTTAATATTCTTCTTCGCCAACGTAGGTCCTTTAGTAGGACTTGCACTTCATTATTTTGTTGAGTTACAATTATTACACGTCGGGAAAACATTTTATTTTAAACCGAAACGGTACAGAAACCATTAGCGTCAAAAATCGAACCATTTAGAAATTTTTTGACACATTTTATTTTTATATAGAGCGAAAGTTCTATCATTTCTACGACAATCGACATATCAACCTGCTTACATAAAACGAGTCACAGACTTGTCATGAGCTTTTTATCTGACTGATGAATTTGAAAACATATTACCAACAAATTTTGCGAACATAATAGTGATGCGAACAACTTCGATTACATTCTTATTTGGTATCAAGAAGAGCTGTAAACCAAAAATAAATATTACCAATAGCTGATGTTCATGCCCATGAATGGCAAGTCTGTGGTTCGTTTGAAGCAACACTGTGTCAGTGTAACTATTTAAATTTCATTGCTCACAGACAGTTTTTGTAACGGGTGATCCAAGAAGACATACTTTTTTCAATAGCCTTTTTTTGACAGATCACGTGTGAGTCGTGTCATGCTGTCATGTTATGTATGTTTAGTATTGTTTAGCATTTCATCATGGAAATACTTACGCCTGAACAACGTTTACAAATCGTTCAGCTTTATTACGAAAATGCACGTTCTGTGATGAATGTGTTCCCTGCACTTCGCTGAACTTATGGTCAACATAGTCGGCCTACTGAGCGTACTATTCGCAACACCATCACCCATCTTGAGACCCCGCATTCATTATTGGATAATATTCGACCGAATAGACCACGTCCAGCACGCAGTGAAGAAAATATAACGGCCGTAGCTGAGAGTGTACACGAAGAGCGTGGAGAGTCGATTCGGCGCCGGTCGCAGCAACTCGGACTGACGTCGAGATCTTAAATTGAAAGCGTACAAAATACAGCGTGTGCAAGAACTGAAGCCACCCGACCTTCCCAAGCGACATCGCTTCGCTCTATGGGCTCTTGAAAAGTTCCAAGAAGATCCGACGCTTTCGAGCCAAATTTTGTTCAGCGATGAGGCCCATTTCTGGCTCAATGGGTATGTCAACAAGCAAAATTGCCGCATTTGGGACGAAGAGCAACCTGCAGATATTCAACAGCTGCCACTTCATCCAGAAAAAACAACTGTTTGGTGTGGTTTGTGGGCCGGTGGAATCATCGGTTCATATTTCTTCAAAAATGATGCCGGTGAGAACGTAACCGTCAATGGCGACCGTTATCGTGCCATGATAACCGACTATTTGATGCCTGAAATTGAAGCACGTGATCTCAGCGACATTTGGTTTCAACAAGACGGCGCCACTTCCCACACATTGCACCAATCAATGGATTTATTGAGAGACCACTTCGGTGGGACAGATAATTTCATGTTTTGGGCCGCTCGATTGGCCATCAAGATCGTGTGATATCACACCGTTAGACTTTTTCCTGAGGGGATGTGTAGGAGCAAAACATCACGCGTGTCATTCGCCAGTTAAAAGTCGAAATTCTCGAACGAGTCATCGAAAATTGGGCTCGACGGATGGACCATCTGAGACGTAGCCGCGGCCAACATTTGATAGACATAATCTTCAAAAAATACATCCCAAAGAATGTTCTTTCAAATGATAATAAACATTCCCCATTCAATTTGAATTTACTGTGTTTTTCTTTAAAAAAGTAGGGAACCTCGAAATGGATCACGGTTGCCGTCATTAAGGCCTAATTTTTGACTGGTTATTTAAATTGATAATCAGTTGATTTTGATTTATGTTTGATCTGACTTTAAATACGAAAAGATTTTTTCAGTGCTTTGTCAAATAATCTTACTACCTTGTGGCAACAGTGGCAAATGGTACGGAAAATAACCGGTATTCATACATTTATCGGCTAATCGTTACAATGCATCAAACTGACGCCATTTGCAAAACAAAAGTGAAAATATTTAATGAAATTGGAAAATATTTGGGCAGATATAAGGTTCTACCTGCACTACGAGTTAAATGATACCTTTTTATTGTTATTTCAACCAGGATGGTGATTATAATTGTTTACATTAACAATCAAAGAAGCTTTGTGTTTGTTCTTGTTGTTGTTTTCTGTCAAACTCATATGGTCACTTGATCATAGTTTAAATGGTCAACTTTGGCTGTTTAAACAACAATTAACTAATAACATAAAAAGTGAATTCAGAGTTTAAATTATGTTTGATCGTTGATCAAAGATGATTGGCCAATCAAAAATTGGGCCTAAGAACTACAATGGATATCTAGCAAAATTGATAATAAATCATATCGCCCTTTAATTAAGTTTTTAAGTCAGGGCGTATGAGCGATATATAACTGCGAAACTAATATAACTCATTCGCTTACAATAGTTATATTTGCTGATATGTCCCGAATTTGTTTATAACTTCCAACATTACATTAAGCAATTAGTAACAAATCTGAAACGAAAAGATACAGTAATATTAATTAGTATTATTTACAAATTACTTGGAATATATGAAATGTAGTAGGAAGTCAGAAAATATAAGTACCACATAGCCCAAAGTATTTCGCAAATCCTTATGAGTATGATTTCATTAAAATATTGAAAATTAATAACACAACAGTGTCATGTTATTTCCGCATTTCCAGTGGAGTTCACGTGCAGTTGCCGAATTCTATTTAAAGACTATTTACGATTTTATGTATACAAGTTTGGTGACATGGGAATCTTTCCAGTCCCTTTTTAAAATCTATACCATCTGGTGTCCAATGATGTTTGTGTGACAGACGAGAACAAGGACAACAAGTTAACTAATATCTGACTCGAACAAATGTTTACATTTTGAAATGATTAGTGGTAGTGTGCGCGGCTCTTGTACATGAGATCATGCGCTCGATCCCTGCTCTGGCCATCGTACATTAATTTTGTCAACGGTCACGTCGCTTAGTGATATCGCCAATATCGAGTAGGACGCCACGAAAAAGCTTCTCAAAATACCGCTCGGAGCCGGTGTAAAACTGTTGATACAATCAAAGAGTATACAACTAGAAAGCGTATAGCTCACTGTTTGTCAGAAACTCTCCCGAGTACTGGAAAACAATTCCTCAGACTGTTCCGAATTTTTGTTCCATTTAAAAATTAAAGTTTGATATTGCCAGCAAAAATTGTTTGTCTTTTATGAGCACACAATTTTTTGCTGTGGCACCAATTGAACTGCAATAATAACAAACTGTTTGCAGTGTTCGTAAAACACCGGAAGGAAATGTTTCCTAAACCAACAATCATATGTTTCCTGAAATAAAATACATGTTTGACTTCCGCAATTCAACAGCCAAACAAGCTAATTTTTTGAGTTTTACGAAAACGAATTAATGACTGAACATCACACATGGGTTTGTTTAATTTGCATTGGATTTTAATTTGCATTACTTTATCTAATACAAATGCAAAAGAATTGCCATTGTTCGCAATGGCAATTAGAGAATTTTGAATTTGCATTTGCTCAGGCAATGCAAATGCAGGTTGTGGAAGCGGATGCAAATTGTAATGAAATGTTGTAATGAATTTGTTTGACTGCTGGCAATTCTGTTTATACAGGGTGATTCAGGAAGTTCCGGAAAAATTCTCCAGCGTATTCGTTGGCTCATTTCATGAAGAAAAGTCCACTAGGACCATGTCCGAAAATGCAAGGGTGCGAAATGGCAGCGGGTTCAAAATTTTCGGATTGGCTGTCGGAGGGTATTAGGGTAAAGTTGCTAACTTCTGAGCCAGTGGTCGGATTTTTGGGCCTGTTGGAAAGGTCTTTAAGAGGCCTTTCAGAATCAATAAAAAAGTAGAAAAAAGTCAAATCGCCGAGATACAGAGCTTTCGGAAAAAAATGGAAAAAAAATTCACATTCAATTCAATTCAAATTAAAATTCAATTTGCTCATTTTCAGCAAAATGGTCATTACTTTGGATCGATAAAACCTCTGGGCTTGGTAAGAGGTATGGCTATCTTTCAACAGAAAAAAAACATAAGTTACCTGTCATCTGGCTGAGAAAATTTTCCATTTTTTTCCGAAAGCTCTGTATCTCGGCGATTTGACTTTTTTGTACTTTTTTTATTGATTCTGAAAGGCCTCTTAAAGACCTTTCCAACAGACCCAAAAATCCGACCACTGGCTCAGAAGTTAGCAACTTCACCCTACCACCCTCCGACCGGCAATCCGAAAATTTTGAACCCGCTGCCAAAGTCCTAGTGGACTTTTCTTCATGAAATGAGCCAAGGAATACGCTGGAGAAATTTGTCCGGAACTTCCTGATTCACCCTGTATAGTATTTCAAACGTAGAGGTTTGTGGCTCTGATAGGCATTGCCTCATTGTACTTTCAAATTCATGAACCTGTACTGTATAAAATATTTGAAAACCATAACTTCCAGACGTGAAGGAAATGCTTTGAAAATAAGTACAATTGCCAATGGAATCGAAATGTTTTGAATTTGCATTTCGAAAGGTAATTCAAATTAAATTACAAATTATAATTGTCATATAAATAATTTTCCCCATATATCCTGAATATACTTATAAACAACATAAGTGTGTTGAACCAGACCGATACTTCAATACTTTAACTATAAGTATGTATAACTCAATAAATTCCCATTTGAAATTTCCCATTTATTGAATACGCTATAATATATGTTATCCCATTTAAAATCCCACTCACATTTAAATTGAAGAATTCTAATGAAATGTAATGTCTCCATACAACTCGTTTAGAAAATCCGTTAAAAAAAGGGTTCGTTATCTTCGCCATGGCCTGAAAAATCAGAAATACTCCATGTCAAACCCTTCTAATAATGCTAAGATTGAGAAAGGATATATCTCATACATACATATTTTTATTGGCAAAGTAATGTGAATCGATTGTTTCCCTATAGGTTTATTTTTTTTTATTTGATATATTACAAAATCTGTATATTACAAAAAGAAAAAGAGAATTTAACGTTCAATACATCCGATTTACATCGCAATAGATCCGGTTGCTGGGCAACTCATCAATGGTTGATTTTTGTTGAAATAGGGTGTGTAATTAAATCAATTGAGTTCATTTGGGCCCATTAATTTCCGCACGTTATCCCGTGAATAGTAGATTTTATTTTATATTTTATTTTCTATTTCCAATGGATTGTGACACCATGTAAATTGTGCGGCACCAAAGTGGTGGGATTTAGCATTGCAATCACTGATCAATTTTATTGTTGTCATGTGTGTTGTAGCAATGTGTCTTGAACATAGATACTCTCCAAAGTATTCGTGGCTTCTTTATTTCTTCTTGTACTATTTTGCTTTCCTACACCCTTCACAACACCAAAAGCATATGCACTGTGCGTAATAAAAGAAAAAATTTCCTTTTCCGTATTTTTGTGTTTCAAAAAATTGTGGAATGGAAAATGTTTAAATGTTCAAATATTTCGTTTCGAGCTCAAGAACCCTACAAGCAAACGCCCCCACAATTCATAACACAGAAAAAAAACAATTGTTGCTTTTAATCTAATCAAAAATACCTTTTTCATATGATACATACCGGAAAACTTGTTCACTACTCACAAAGAAAAGAATCACTTCGTTGGATACAAAGGCAGACCATAAACATGACCATCTCCATGTAAATACGAGTATGTCATACACTGCCGCTCACTTGAATAGCACCCCCTCTTGAGTATGTTTCTTCAGCTTGCTTTCTCCTAAAATAATAATAGCAATGCAGTGCAGTGGCCGGCAAAGCCTATGCACCGTGCATTTTTGAGCTTCGTGTTTTCACATCGTCATGGGCTCACGTATTCAACGAAGCCAAACGAAATCATTGAGTCTCACTTCAGCAGTCGAACGAGAAGGTTCATTGTTGTTTGTCGTTTGCATTACACTGTGAGAAATGTTCCATGAAGAATGGGTGTATTATTATTTGTTAGCCGAAATTTTTTCCGCTAAGCCCGAATGTTTATTGTGTTTCTCTCAGTACTGCTTACTCACACTATGAGAGAAATAAGGTTGTATGAGTTTGCCGGTTGGCTGTTTTTATACAAAATAGTTCGCTTAATTACAAAAACTTTAACATAAGATTGCTTTCATTTTATTAGCGTGACTCGTAAAAACAATTAAAACAATATAATACTCAAGCCATCTTTAAGGTTCACTTGAATAGCGCCCCTCAAATCATTTTCAATTTTAGTGTGGAACTCTTTTCCAGATCAACATCAACAGCCTGTTTCTCTATTGTAACGACGAGTTTTCCTCTTTGAAGCTAGGATACGCTCAGGGGTATCCAGAGTCCGTTACATACAATTTAGATTCACTAGATACAGAGAGAAAGACCGGTTGCACACTCTAGGATATTTCACTGAGATAATTTTCTGGGTTTGCTAAGCTTTGTAGGATCTTCGGCGGGTTGTGCTGTAGTTGGCGGTTGTATACACAGGAGTTTTAGACGGCTGGCATGGGATCTGGCGCTGTTTCGTGGGAAGGCTCGTTTGAATGCCAGATGCTTTCGTAAAACAGACGATGGGTACACGGGAGTCGATGTTTGTGATTTGAGATGCTTCAGGACCCTTCGGGTTACGGGAATACGTTGTCTTCTGCTGCAAGACGATGGTAGGCCTAACTGTCATGAGGAGGAGGTCGAAATCTACCAGGTGATACCTGGATCGTTACAATCTGATGTCGCATTCAAAAGTGGTTCCAACATGAACACAGCTATCTCTTCACAAAAACTCTGCAGATGGGCTGATTTAGACAGCTATAAAACATGTAAACGACAGCAACATGTAACGACAGCAATATGCGTGCCAATTTTTATAAAAATCCAAAGCCATAAATATCCAGACTGGGTCGAAAGTATTTGGAATCACCCATATCCAAGAGGGGGCGCAATTCAATTGAGCGGCAGTGTATGTTGAGAAAAACAAAGGATTAACTTTTTTCACATATTTCCTATTTCTTTTCTTGTGGGTCTAAATCCAGCACAATCAAATTCGTTGGAAACACAGTGGGGTAAAAGTACAGATTAAATACCAGTATATACAAACAAACGGTGTGATGCGATATCATTGTTGCATGGAAGGACCTACAATGACTTTGGGAGCCATATTCTGGCAGTGTTACAAAAGTCACCACGTTTACCATTTGACAGCAATGTGATAATTGTCACAAATCGGTATTCTGAAACATTTTGTTGGTGACAAAAGTATCAAAAACTGTTACCTGCCAAAGAGGAGTTAACAGCGCGTGACAGCTTTTTTGTTTGCCGGAAAGTTGATGCAAAAATATTTTACAAATTCTACAAGTAAACAATAAAAGTGTATGCGGGAAAAAATAAATAAAATAAATTGAAACAAAACGACAAGAGGGCATAATTAAATGTAGGAAGGACTTTTGTTACTTTGTGGCATGCAAATGGAGCAGAAAGAAGAAAGGAGGCTTGCAGTACGATGTCTTCGTGGCGATAGTGACCCTTTTAGCATTCCGGAGACAAATTTTGCTCAATATTTTCGGTTGTCAAAAAAAAGAGCGTTCAGATTTTAATTAATAAAACATAAATATATTAAATTCTTACCTTTCTCTTTTCTGCCGCGTTCATTTTGTTCAGAAGACACAAAATTGTTTTCTCTGCTTTTAACAACCTGTTATTGTGAGGTGAATTATATGTTACGAGGTGAATTTTTCATGGTCACCGTGTTGCCAGAGTACCTGATACATACGAGTACAATGCACAGTAGAGGATTTCACGAAACAAATGGAAATAATGCCGCCTTTTCTAAACCGCTAGTCGAATCAAGATAATATTTCATGAAGTCATAGCTGAGGTGGAGTGATATAGAAATTCACTGGAGCCGCACAGTCGGACCCCAACTATGACTACAACGGGTATCAAAAAAAATTCAAACTTTGTAAAATTTTGAATTTAGTTTCAATCGGAAATATTTTTCTATACACTTGTAGCGCTTTTAAAATTAAAACCCTACCAGAAACATGCTTGAGTCTTTAGTTTTGCTCTTATGCCTCTCAAAATATTTTGGAAAATATTTTATTCTTTTTTAATTTACCTCGTTTTGTTTTTACTTATCTCCTTAGTTAACTAAGGAGCAATCGTAATTTTGAAAAAAAAGTATTTCCTTATATTACTGCTAACATATGTATATTAGAAAATAGGACAAAAATCGTTGTAATCCATTGTGTTTTGGGGAAACGGAATGCATTTAAAATTTCAATTTTAGAAAAACACCAACTTTTTATCTTTTTTGTGGAAAAAATGTATCATAACATTTTTATCAATACTAGAGGAAATTGCTTTCAAATATATTAATAGCCTGTTTCTCTATCTCGAACTAAAAGCTAAACGAAACAAAATCAGTCACTCACATTCGACTCAAATTCGGTTTATCTAAGTCGAAATTTTGGTTCGCCTGAATCCACGTTTGTTCGTAAGAGACAGCACATTCCAAATAGAGAAACCAAAATTTGTACTGAATAGTTTTATGTTTACATTCGACTTGAAACGACAAGATTGTGAAACCCAAATCAACTTTCTTTCGTCTAGAACACGAACGAAAGCTTTCGTTCGAGATAGATAAACAGGCTGTAAGCTCTTATATAAGTTTGAAACACAACTAGACGGAGATTAAGTTTATGGGTACCGGAATGGTTAAGCAATAGAAATATATAGAAAGAAAGGAAACATAACAACAAAATTTGGCTGTTTGCTTACTCATGTTGAAGATTCAAAGCATGCACATTTTTGAAAATTCCTCCCAACACATTCCCACAATCATGAGATGAACATTTAAAATCCCCAAAAATGGGATTTTTGAGAAATTTGTACAGATTTGCCACAAATATTTATAGGTAGTTGAGATATTCACCCTACTTTATTGGAACACATGCAGATATCAGAATTAGTTAAAGAAATCTTAAGCCAGCTTTGCAAGCGGAGATATTTTAAACCAAATATGATTTTCTTATATAAAATTGACCAGATTTTGACGTCTCTCGAGAAAGATAGGAAGTTCCGGTATCCATAAACTTAAACTTAAAAGCGTCATATGTTTGGAAACAAATTCCTCTAGTATTGATAAAAATGTATTGACATCATTTCCCAAAAAAAAAACTATAAAAAGTTGGTGTTTTTCTAATATTTTAATTTTATATTCATACCGTTTCCCCAAAATACAATGATTTTTGTCGTATTTTCTAATATATGTTGGTAATAATATAAAGAAATAATTTTTCAGAATTACGATTGCTCCTCAGTTAGCCAAAATATTATCAGATAAGGAACAACAAACCAAAGTAAAATTTAAAAAAAAATTTACTAAATATATTGAGAACCATAAGAGTACAACTACACAAATTACCGACAAGTATATAAAAAAATATTTCCAATGGAAACTAAATTACAAATTTTACAACGCTTCAAATTTTTTTGATACCCGAAGTAGTCACAATTGGACTCCCACTGTGCGGCTCCAGTAGAGTTTATGGCGTTACAATGTATCAATGTCTATAGCACTCCACCTCAGCTATTTCTGTGTGACATTTCATCTTCATCGGACTAGCCGTTTAGAAACGGCTCAATTATTTTCATTTTTTACGAGAAATCCCCGACTGTGCATCGTGCTGGTTGCAATAATGAACGAAGTCTGTTCAAGGGGAAGGAGGATGACATGGAGCCCTTCCCGCGAACTCGAGAATCTGGATTATGCGGATGACATTTGTCTACTCTCACATAGGATCTCCAACATGCGGTCGAAACTGGAACAGGTGGAAAGATTGGTTCGCAATGTTGGACTTGAGATAAATGTCAAGAAAGTCAAGGCCATGAGAATCAACAATTCTGGCACGGAACACATCATGCTACAAGGTCAATAAGTCGAGTATGTAGATACTAGCTGCTAGCTGGGAAGTATAATGTCTACAAACAGCGGCGCAGACACAGACGTAATCGACCGGCTCAATGAGACGAGGACGACATTCAGGAGACTGAAGTCAGTATGGAAAAGCCCACACATATCCGGGCGAACTAAGCTCGGAATATTCAACTCATGTATTGAATAAACTCTGTTGTACGGTATCGAAACCGGGTTTGTATCGGATAAAGTCGCGTAAAAGCTTCAGGTATTCATCGACAAGTGCCTCAGAATCATATGCAAAACACTCTGGCCTAACACCATAAGTAACACATAACTGTGGAACATGACCACTGAGGAGAACATACTGAAGCAGATAAAGAATAGGAAATGGAGGTGGATCAGACACACCAATTGAAAAAAATCCGACAGTATCACAAGGATGGTGCTTGAGTGGAATCCTTAAGGTTCGGGGAATCGTGGTCGACCAGGAAACACCTGGAGACGCACGATAATCCAAGTACTAGAACGTGACAATCTGACATGGGTAGAGCCCAGGACGACGGCGGTGAGCTGTGGAAGGTGGAAATGCTTTGTGTAAGCCACATGCTCCCAAGGAGTATTGAAAAAAATATATATGTATGTCAAATTTGAAAAACAAAATTGTCAAATATCAGACTACAAACAATGTACAACGAATGAACCATAAAGTATATGAAGTGTATCAAAGATTACAGAAAATGTACCAAAAAGTTCACAAAATGTACAAAAATATACTGAAAAATACATCAAATCTGACATCGTGCAGAGAAGTTGTATCAGAAATTGCATATATTGTAGTCTTGCAACAAGTAAATAGAATGTACCTAAATGTAAATAAAGTGTACCAAAAAAGTACATAGTGTGTGTGAAAATGTACAAACATATTGCCAAAACACTGTACCAAAAGGTTTATATTGTACTACAAAAACTACAGTAGTATACCAAGAAATGTGGTCGTGGTACCAATAAAGGGACATAAAAAGCACCAATATGGAAATAAAAAGTACCAAATAAACGGTACGGTTTGAGACCAAAATTTAATTTTTTGTAGTAACGACGTTCATACAAACGTGCCAATGTATGCTCTTTATTGTACCAAAACGTACAAAATTTGGTACCAAAGGTACAAATTTTACTTTTCATGTAATCCTTGTCATTAAATGTAAAGTTGTTGTACTTGTATGTTGTTTTTGATACCAAAAGTACATTTTTTGGTACTACATGTTATTGTTTGCTACCAAGAGGGATTTTTTTTTTGGCCCAGAATAACTTTTTCAAGTGTTGGTACATACTTGATTTGATCCGTTTTGGTACACACTGTATATTTTGGTACATTTTATGAACTGTTGGCTCTTTGTATTTACTTTGTTGGTGTACAATGAACTTTTTAGTTCATTTTATGTAGTTTTTGGTGCACTATGTACTTTTCAGTACACTTTGTATATTTTGTGCTACACTTTTAAGTACATTTTATGTGCTTTTTAGCACACATTAAATTGACTGTACACTTGGTAGACTTTATGTACACTTTGGTACATTCTGTGTACTATTTAGTGAACTTAATGTAATTTATCTTACACTTTGTGGACTTTTTCGCTTCCCATTATATATATTTGGTGCAGTTTGTGTACTTTTTTAGAATTTATGCACATTTTTGTACCTTCTATTTATAACACTTTATGTACTTTCTTCAGTAGGCTTTGTACTTCTTGTTAATTGCATGTACTGTTTGGTACGAATTATATTAATAACGAGTACAACAATCCATATTCAATTTAAATAATCTTGTTTGGCCGAATTCAAATGATATTTTAACACCATCTAATGTACACAAAAATTTTGAAATTACTCTCATTGATACTTTTGTGGATTTGGATTTAATTCAAATTAATCGCATTTTTAATAAATGAAGTCGGGTGTTAGATCTCATATTTGTATATTCAAAAGTATAATTTTTAGTCTATGAGTGTTTGGATTCCTTTCCACCTTCCACTATTCACCACATTGCAATGATTGTTGAAATTGAACTTTATAAGTCCTTGAATGCCTGTTGTTATGTTACAATTAATTCTTATCAATATGATTTTCTTGCATGTAATTTTAATACTTTGAATTCTGCTCTAAATAATTTGGATTGGCCAAATATCTTCTCTAAATGTGATACTTGTACTAGTTATGAAATATTTTTACAACCGGTCTTGAGTAATTGCAAAAAAATCATTCCCTTGAAGAAACTCAAGTCGAAAACCCCGTCCTTGGTATAATAGAAGACTTATGGCCAGTTTTACAGTTCAAAATTCTCCATTTAAATGTACTTTAAATGCTCGATGCTTGTCATTTAAATGTCATTTAATATAAAAATTCATATTAAATGACAAACGTCGGGCATTTAAAATCCATTTAAATGGAGATTTTTCAATTGTGAAACTGGGCATTAGGCACTTGAAATATTGTCGGAATAAACTTACGGCGTATTGAGTTCAATATTCTTAACAAATTTCTATTTAAACCACACATGGGATTTTTTAATTTGTATTCGATTTTAATTTGATTTTATCTAATGCAAACGCAAAGGAATTACCATCGTCCGCAATGGCAATTAAAAAAATTTGGAATTTGCGCAGGCAATGAAAATGCAGGTCCTGGATTCGGATGCTAATTCTAATGAAATATGGGAATTCTCTTAATTGTTTTGAATTTTTTACTGCTGGCAATTCTGTTTTTAAAGTATTTTATATGTAGAGCTTTGTAGCTTCGATACATAGAATAATACTTACCATAGAAGCTTTTATTCGCTCAATAAATTAAACGTCATAGGTACGATGGAAAGTAAACATTGGATGGTGGAAAATATGGGTTGAATAATACCAGATAGTGTCAATAGTATACAGCGATCAACATAGGAACAACAACGGAATTTCGTGTTTTTGTGGCAAATTAATTGTGTTAAATACAATACAAATGTATACCAACGATAAAAGTCAACAAAAAAGTGCAAAATACATTTAAATTTTTCAGTTCTACACCAAAACGACAGGAAAAGTTAAGTGAACATATTTTGCAACTCCACCTGGTGTAAGGTAATTTTAAATTTAATTGCTCTCATTTCCACAAACCTACGATGAAGAGTGTGAAATGAAACGTCAGATGAGAGAATAAGTTTATCTATGGAAGTGTTATTCTATGCTTCGATAGGTGTTCTTCCCTCGTAGTACTTTCAAATTCATAACCCTGTATTGTATAAAATATTTGAAAACCAATTCTGGCAGATATGAAGGAAATGTTTTGAAAATAAGCACAATTGCCAATGCTACGAGTATTGACATTTCTTTGAATTTGCATTTGGGCAGGTAATTCAAATTAAACTACAAATATTAATTGTCATATAATTAATTTGCTCCATTTATGATTTAAACATGAACCATACGGAAAGTCACATTAAAGATAATCCGAAGCATTTCCGGAAGTACACTAGTTTGAAACGGAAATTATCAGATTGTCTATGGTGTATTGTGATTATCATGCAAATCTTTTGGATGGAACTGATAACTGCTGTTGGAACTGTTGCCGCCACACCAAATAACGTTGCTTTAAAGGGTAGCAGCCGTTGCCGTCGGTTGTGCAATGGTTAGTGTGCGCACCTCTTGTACATGAGATCCTGAGTTCGATCCCTGCTCTGACCACCTTAAATTTCTTTCGGCGGCGGTCACCTCGCATAGTGATGGCGACACTATCGAGTATTTAGTCATGAAAATGCTTCTCAAAATACCGTTCGGAACTTAATTTCAGTTCATGATGATTTGTTCTTACAACATTCACTCAAACAGTATTGAATTACAAAATTCCTCATGCTTTTATTACAGCAGACAACTTCAATTTGAACATAAAAATAACCACAGATTTGCAACATAAACCTAGATTATGCAATTTCGCCAATGACTTCCTGGCGCAAAAGACAGAGATTTGTTCTTTATTATACTACATAATGACTGCGATTGATATCGATTAAAACATTTTAGTGTTTCTATGGATTTAACAGCAAACGTCACGTGGTTTTTCTGTTATGGCACTTCCACGAGCCAATGAACATATGCCATCATGTGGCTAAATTAAGAAACAGCAGGTCACAATTTTTCTTTATATATTAACGGAAATTGTAGCCAGAAACATAAATCAACAAGGTGGTGAGAGAGAATATTCTGCCACGTTAAGAATTTAACGTCGGGAACCAACGGTAGTGAACGTAAAGAACAGTCATACAGTCGAATGCAGTAAACGCTTTTTTTATGTGTAACCCGAGCAATTTGCTTCGATTTCTGTGGAGTTCTTCGCTGCCATAGTGCCATGGTATAGTTTACGCCCTCTTCTTTAGTTTTGACATTAAGAGTTTGTAGCTTCCAGGCCACTAAAACATGCACTCATTTAGGTCATTTCAATAATTTACAATGTAGGTATATACACACATGAGAATTTACCCTATATAACTTCCATGGAAAGATGTCGAGATTGTGTTTAATAAAAGACTGCAAAACTACTATGAACGCGAAATATCAGATTCTACATATGCAGCACAAAACTATACGTTTGACCTCACAATCCGAAAATGCACAAAATCGTGAACATTCACAGTAAAATGTATAAGTATGTAGGCGTTGTGTTGAAAAAGTCTTAATTTGCTGACAGGACGTTTATAGTCACAGTCAAACATTTGACACTTTATTCCACAAAATGTTCTTTGATTGCAGGATAATCGAGGGAGATTGAAAAATATGGATGCACTTGAATTTTTTAAAAGTCACAAATAACGCTTTGTTAATCAAATTTCTACAAGAATCTTTTAGTATTTAGTTTAACGAACCTAATGACGCCTTACAATGGTACAAATTTGTCTACTAAATGGTTTTAAAAACCACAAATTTGAAATTTGACATAATTTGCGTTTAAAATAGAAACATGTAGCCGACATCTTAACAGTTTTAAGAATCAATAATCGAAATCGAAACTGAATAAACATTGGTAGTTCATTTGTCAAAATCCTATACATTTCAATACATATTTATCTTTAAACAGTTAACGATTCATTTAATGAACTACATATATATGTGTTCACAGAACTAGATGGTTGAAGAGCAATCAAATCTTTGAAACGACTAATTAACTCAAATGCTAAGAACTTTCTGGCAATTGTGGTAAAGGTAATACAATGTTGGTAACTGACGATCCAACTCAATTAGTTAACTTATCGTCAAGAACATTAATTAGCTTGCAACATAGGCGGATCAATTCTTAGTTTTCCAATGATCCTGGCAACTTTCTTAGATTGAAAATTGTTTTATTCAAAATCTTCTACCTACACAGACAAAATGTCAGCCCAAACAATTTCCATTAAACGATTGCTTGGTATTACACGTTAAGTTCAAACAATTTTGTATTTGAATCAATAAATATTTTAATCAACTCTCAAGAAATCGTATGTTCCTGAGGCTGTATACCAATTGTCTCCTCTTTTACTCTATTCAGAGCAGTGATGCCATCTTGGTGGTTTTCCCGCTAATTGTGGCGATTTTTGATCTTCGTATTTAGACGGTAATCTTTTAAACTACTCATCCGATTTTAAAATTCTTCGCCAGTAGAATGCTATGTTATCACTGAGTACTGTAATGCCAGGACGAAGTCTGCCGGGTTTGCTAGTATTAAATATAAAAAAATACAAATATGTAAGTAGATTTTAATGGTACTTTAAAGGCTCGTTCACAGTGATAGCAACAAATTCAACAGGCGTTCACAATGCAAGCAACAAATTTGTTCCAATAAGTTCGAAAAAACAGCTGACTGGCAACATTGTTTACATTATACAGCAGTATACCTATTTGGGGATTGAAAACCATGGAGAATTGCAGTACAAACGAAAAAGCAAACAGTAAAAAATAGAAAAATTAAATGTGAAAAAGTGTTAAGTGTTTTTCTTTAGAAAACTTTTCAAATTTTTCTATAGAAGAGTTTTAAAATTTTTCTATAGAAAAGTTGTCAAATTTTTCTATAGAAATGTTTTAAAATTGTTCTATAGAAAAATTGTAAAATTTTATAGAAATCTTTTAAAATTTTCCTCTAGAATTGTTTTAAAATTATTCTATAGAAATTTTTTGAAATTTTTCTATAGAAATGTTCTCAAATTTTTTTATAGAAAAGTTTTAAAATTTTTCTATAGAAACGTTTTAAAGTTTTCTTTAGAAAAGTTTTAAAATTGTTCTATAGAAATGTTTTCAAATTTTTCTATAGAAATCTTCTCAAATTTTTCTATAGAAATATTCTCAAATTTTTCTATAGAAAAGTTTTAAAATTTTTCTATAGAAATATTTTAAAATTCTTCTATAGAAATATTTTAAAATTTTTCTATAGAAATATTTTCAAATTTTTCTTTAGAAATGTTTTCAAACTTTTCTATAGAAATGTTTAGAAACTTATGTTCCATAATAAGTCAAGGCCTTGGACGGTTTCGATAAACCTGAAAATGTCAGCTTTTTTTAAACTTTTTTCTTTTGTTTATTACTAAAATTGGCGCGAACCACACTTACTACAAACAACACACATTTCACATTTGCATCAGCTGATTTGTTCGAAAGCGAGCGACAGTGTTGTATTCTTGGTAATAAAAAATTATAATTATATGTGAAATTGTTGTTATTGGCAGATTCTACAGATAATATTATTTATTAAAACGATTGTTTTGATAAAAAATGTTTACATTTTCATTCATACTTTCAAGTTTTAAAACAAAATTCGAAGTAGAGCGCCCCTACCGGTCAGTAGAATAAACTGATTCGAACAAATTCCAATTTGAAGTAGAAGTAGAACCTACTTCTATGACAAATTTGAATTCCAATTTCACGAAAAACATGAGAGGGCATTATATCCAATACTGTGAGTGGGAACGAGAAGGCTTGAATTATAAATTCGTTGCTGCCATTGTGAACGCTACTTAAATATTTTTTGTTTTACGATAGCGGTTGTCATACATCCCTCGTTATTACGAATTCTACGGTTAGAATAACTCTATTACATTTTGCTTGTACGTATTCATATGGCATGGGGAGTATCTGCGAATTATATTGTGTACTAAGTGCAGTGCCTGGTAACACTAGTCTACAAAAGAAAAAACTGTATCACAACCTTTAAACTATTGCTCTGATAATCTTGGAATGTTCTACACATTTATAGAAAAGAATTCAGGCTTTTAAAATATTGTATTTAGAGGCACCCTGTATGAACACATTTGATGCTGCAGGGTGTCAAAGTTGACCACTTTGGTGCGATCGCAACTTTCAAAGCCTGATACTTTTATACTAATATGCTGATTGCAAAGATATTTTACCTTTGAGAGTCTACTATGAAATATCAAAAAAATGTGATGAGTGTTGTGGAATATGTTTTATCGTTATTAAGACATTTCCTATCAAAGTTTAAAATTGCCATTTTTTTCATTGACTTTTTCAGTTATTAATAGTTTTTAATAACTCGGTCATTTCGTGGAAACGAATATTTCTGAAAACATCCCTAAATTTGAAAGACTTCAGTAAAGAACACACTATGAAAGTTTTTAAGTTATCTCAAGGCGTTTGGAAATGCCGATTTCTCAACGTTGGTGTTTTTTTCAACCCTTAGAAAATACAATAGGTACTATGTATCATGTATTTCAGTATTTTCTGTAGTTTTTCCCAAGAAACCTATAATATTTTTAAATTTTTCTGAAAGATAATGCTTTGACAAATGTATTTAATGTAGAATTAGGATCATTCGAAAATGCACCCTACGGTCAGCATTCACTGAAAATTTTTTGAACAAATTTTTTAATTTTCGATGTTTGTCAAAAACTTTGCTCGGCGATTTTTATACATTTTTTTAATGTTTATTGTAAATTGAAACGAAATTGAATGAAAAAGGAAATAGATCCGAAGCATAAATGATTTCAGGAAAAAGATGAAGAATGTAAAGAAGTCGAATTTTCATGGAATATTTGTTTGGAATTAAAAATCTCTAAGGACGAGTTTCACACAAGTTATTGAAATGCTCAATTTAAAAGCCCACAGACAATTTTCATATTAAATGACAAGTGCCCAATTTAAAGTGCATGTAAATGGAGAATTTTCAACTGTAAAACTGGCCAAAAGTTTTTTTACTATTTGGAAAAAAGCTTAATTGAATTTAGTTACCCATGCGTTGGTCGATAACATATAAAAAACCAGTACAGAAATTTCAGTCGGGTGAACCGACTAACACATACCCTCACCCGAAGTCTTCCATTGCGACCGAGTTCAATTGAATATTGGCAAATGTACCTAAGTGATAATGGGGAGTTATCGTGACTACCAGCCAATTGTCCGCCCAATATTTATATTGGAGGTACAAACATGGGCATGGCGAAGTTGTTCATCTGTTTTTACACAGTATTGCACAAAATATTGACCACTACCAAATTTTGTTAATTTCGGTTGTGGTATAGGGGAGGTAACGAGTTGGCCAGACGGAAAGCCGCCAACTTTTGTATGGGAGGTACGAAAATGGGTGCGGACAGTAGCTAATCTTTAATTTTTAGGAAAACATTGCCGAGTACCGAATTTCATTAAGATCGCTTATAGAATACGAGAGTTATCGTGCCGATCAACCGGTCATCCGCTAACCTTTTGTATAAATTTTGTCTAGTACCAAACTTCATAAAGATTGGTGTCGTTTTGCGGGAGTTATCTAGCCGAACAACCAGCCGACCGCACAAATTATCTTGGTAGGGCGTGGCAAAATAACCCTTGCCTTAACCGGTGTCTAGAGTTTGATGACACGCAGCCTATAACCTAATTTCATTAAGATCGGAAGTGTATCACGCGACTTATCTCATTGGCAACCCGGACGACCACTAAGCTTTTGTATGGGAGGTCCCACAATGGGCGTGACAGCCTCGCCAATTTTCTCCAGTTAAGTAGAAATTTACACATTAGTAACCAATTTTTGAGTTGAAAATTTTAGGAGAAATATTATTTTGTCCTAAATGTGTCTATTTGTATGGGAGGCACCAGAAGAGGCGTAGACAAAACGCCCATTTTTAACCCAGACCTATGTTTAGACAAATAAAGGTTACCAACAAAATATCATTCTGATCGGCAAAGATTTACGGGATTTATCTGGCCGAATAGCCAAACGGCCGAATAACTTTTGTATGGGAGGTACTAAAATGGGCGTGGCAAAACCACCTTTGTCGTAATCGGTGACTGCCGTTTATTAACATGAAGCCTAATACCCAATTTCATTAAGATAGGAAGTGTGTCACGCGACTTATCGCACTGACAACATGGACAACCACCAAGCTTTTGCATGGGAGGCGCCAGAATGGGCGTGGGTACTTCGCCTATTTTCTCCAATTAACGACTTATTTACAGATTATTAACCAATGTTTCAGTTAAAGCTAATCACATCTATCAGAAAAAGGTTTTAGAAGAAACATGATTTCGTACTAAATATCTCGATTTGTATGGGAGCTACCAGAGGGGGCGTGGCAACAACACCCATTTTCAATCCCTGATCGATCTGATCTCTGATCGATAAATATTTACGGCAGTTATCGTGTTGAACATCCAGCCAGACAGACAGACGGACATGGCTCAATCATCTTAAACAGTCCCAACACTAATTTCGTCCAAAGATACTGAGGGTCTAATATGGCTCCTTCTATGCGTTAAATTTTTTTCAGTATTAAATAATATATACCCCCCTCCTATGGGTGAGGAGTATATAAGTATATATATTGTACTTAGATACTTTAAATTGCATTTTTAGAAGATTTTTCCAAAATAATTTATTTTCAATTTATTTCGTATTTTTTCCAAAAGTCTTAAATAATTATTTGAAATATTAATATTTCTGAACACAGTTTAATGAAAGAGGAGTTTATCTTTCCAAAGATATATAATATATCTATGTACGTTGTTACAACAAGTGTAGGTATCACTTGCAAACCTAACACTGACGTGGTTTATCCAATCGTCCCCACTGTGCAGTGGTACTTAGATATGTTTTGAATAAAGAGCGCTTTGAACATTTTTGCCAGCTAAGTATTGGCATTGGAATTCGTATACAGACAATTGTGTTACAAAAAATGCTTACGCCAAAGCGCTGCTTCACTACTTTATGCAACAATTGCCAACTCTTTACAGCCAAATTTTTCTTAAATTTAATTGTTATTGGTTGCTACATCTCTCTGACGAAGTTCTTTTATATGGATATAATTTAGATTCCTTCAGCGCCTTTAAATTTGGGAACTTTTTATTGAATGTAAAGGTTAAAAATAGAACAAACATACGTAGTCAGATTTACAATCGGAATGTAGAGATGAGCATTAACAACACTGCTTAGTTCTATTTGAAAAATCCTTTAATTCAAGCTCAAGCTTTTCAATTCAAGCGATTAAATTTTTTACATTATAAATTTTCGTAATAATTTCTATATGCAAATATTTAAAATATAATCTAATGAAAAAAACAAACACTATATTTTAATAAAGTCCAACCAAGTCCTAAATCTGGAGGATTTTTTTTTGAGCCTTTAAAATCGACTTTATTGTATTTGATTTATTCACCATCACAAACATTAACTGCCGAATGTTTTACACATAAAGTTGCCCAAATTTCCAGAAAAGTTCTACAACTTAACTAACGGGTCCGCCAAATAAATTTTTTTTTTTTGAAAATGCTATAAAAAAACTACTGCATATTTTCCTTCCGGTAAATAATGGAAAATAATTTCATTCAAATTGCTGCCTCGGCTGGCCATGCAGTAGACTACACGATCGGTCCAATTTTTAAGCACATTATCGATTGTGCGCAGCTGTATTTCACCAATGGCAACACGAATATTGTCCTTTAAAGCGTCAATTGTCTCTGGCTTGTCGGCGTAACACTTATCTTTGAGGGCACCCCACAAATAATAGTCCAACGGTGTCAAATCGCAGCTCCGAGGTGGCCAAACGACATCAGCTCTGCGGCTGATAATGCGATCTTCAAAAACAGGGCGCAAAACATAGAGTGTAGCTTCGGCTGTGTGCAACGTAGCGCCGTCCTGTTGAAACCAAATGTTGCCAATATCCTCCTCTTCAATTTTTGTGATTCGTTCAACATGGCCCGATAACGATCGCCATTGACTGTAACGGCCACTCCCTGCTCATTTTCGAAGAAAAATCGCCCAATTATGCCTCCGGACCAAAATCCGCACCAAACAGTGACTCGTTTTGGGTGCATTGGCTTTTCAATGTATGGGTGCGGGTTTTCTGTGCCCCAAATGCGACAATTTTGCTTGTTTACATACCCGCCAAGATCAAAATGAACTTCATCTGAAAAGATGATTTTTTTTGGCAAAATCGGCATCTTCTGTAAGTCGATCGCAGGCCCACTTAGCGAAGCGAAAACGCATTGGATGGTCAGTTGGCTTCAACTCCTGAACCAATTGGACTTTATATGGCGTCATACCAAGGTCTTTATGCAAAATTCGTCTCAATGATGTCTCCGAAATGCGCAATTGTTGAGAACGACGGTGAATTGATGTTGATGGCGCGTCACGCACACTTTCTGCCACAGCAGCAATATTCTCAGGTGTACGCACTAGTTTTGGCTTTTCACGATTTGGTTATCGATGAGGATGTCAGTTTCTTTCACTTTTTTCACAAGATAACGAACATACGGAGCTGACGGTGCTTCTTTTCTTCCAAAATCCGTACGCAATTATCGTACACATTCTGCAACATTACCATGATTTTCAAAGTAATGTCGCAATATTTCCCAGCGTTGTTCAAGCGTATACACAACCATATTCGTTCATCGGAAGGATAAAACTAATTATCTGTCAAATCAGACATGAGCTAAGTGTTACCATTCACGAAATAAGCACAGTTGAACAATAAACGTTAATGGCGGACCCTTTACAATCAATGGCTAGTTTTCGTAGCAATTCTTCACAATGAACGAGTTCGCGGAGATTTTTCTGATAGCGAGTGTTACAGTATACGTGCCATCAAATTGAGTAGATACTATATCCGTAAGGACTCCTCCATAGGCTATATTTGGAGCTCGAAAGCAATCCTAAAACACTCATTCTGCTCGCTGAACAAAAACGGCCTCTGTAACATATTCTCCCAAAGATATTCTGCAGGAACCTTATATATGTTTAGAACACACTTCCAATATTTATATGTTTGCAAGTCCCAAACTCGGGTGTATTTAAATGCAAACATTAGCATGTTTACTGAGAAATATGTATGCTTTTACGTGGAAACATATGTGTGCTTCATCCTAAACATCCATATACTTACGCGGAAGCATCCGCGTGTTTCTCCCAAACCTATATATACTTACGTGGAAACATGTGCGAATTTTCTCCCAAACATAATAATATTTAGAAACGAATTATTCTTTCTTTATTTATTTATTATAATTAAAATAAATAATTAATACAAAAAATTAAAATATTTAAAATTACTCTTTTTACACTTCCTTGCATAGAATGCATTACTTTTTTTATGAAAAGAGAATCTGCTGCTCTTTTGCTTCTACTTTCTTTGCTGTCTCTCAAGTTTTTCTTTTCAGAAGGTTTCAACTATGCCAGGGTTATCACTATGCGTTTGTACACAAACAATAGACGCAAAACAATACATGTATATACAAATCAAACATGTAATATTGAATAGCCAACACAATGCGCTTGGACATAAGTATATAATATTTGCGACAATCTCCAAACACATGTTATATTTGCATCCAAACAACAACAAAAACGACAGATTTTTCAGCGTGTGGGTTATCTTCGGTCGAATTAAGGAGTCCTTTTCAAAAAAAAATTTAGTCAAATCGAGGAGTCGGCAAGGAGTCTTTGCAGGTAATCTAAATGAGTGTTCTCGGACTCCGAAATCCCCCAGTTAAGGATTCCTATCGGTACACTTTTTTCATATATATTGAGAAGGCACTTTTCTCCAGCGGACTATTTTCGGAGCATCCTTCGGAGTATTTACGCATTGTGTTGGGAGTCCTATCGGAGCTCCTAGCCAACTCCGCTGGGGGACTGACTAATATCAAGCGAATGCATAGACTTAGACAAACGACAACGAACGAACGAGCTAACCAGAGTTGTACACGGATCCCAAAAATGAACGTCCCTACAAAAACCCATTTAATTCCTTCTAAGCTCCTTTTGTGGTGCAATGGCTAGTGTTCGCGACTTTTGTGCATGAGAACGTGGCTTCGAACCCTGCTCTGACCACCTTACAATTCGTTCGACAACGCCCACCTCGCTTAGTGATGGCCACACTATCGAGTACTTAGCCCTGAAAAAGCTTCCCAAAATATCGTTCGGAACCGGTGTAAAACTGTACGTCCCCATCAATCAGATCAATATCATCCATATTATCAAACAAAAATCATTGATCATGGTGCGATAACGAACTACATTTACCGTAACGCGAGCTTCCGCTTAATTTTTGAAGAAATACGGTCCGATGCTGCCAGCAGCGTGTAAACCGCACCGGTGAATTTTCCTT
The DNA here is from genome assembly GCA_963931995.1 of Phaonia tiefii. Lineage (NCBI taxonomy): Eukaryota > Metazoa > Arthropoda > Insecta > Diptera > Muscidae > Phaonia > Phaonia tiefii. Next base: position 96,668,548 of record OZ008370.1, on the reverse strand, counting down.
GATGTAATGGAGTCTGAAGGGTCTGTTATGGATTAATCTCAGTCCAGCGGCAATTTTGTTTATTAACAAACTCATTAATCCAAAAATGATTCTTATAGCTGAACACAATTTTGCGATAAAACATCAGGTCAGTTTCCAATTGATGTAGCGCCTAATCGGCGAAAGAACGACGCATATTATGGTCTCGTGGCTATAGTTCCTGCAACAGCTGGGTCTTATATGGGTATAGGCTAGAATGTTTGTACAAACTTTTACACGTAGACGACGGACAGAACCGCAATTCCTGCGACCGCCGACGAATCGATAAATTTGGATATTCTTCCACACTTTCGTTTACAGCAGCTATATTTTCTTCTGTACGCACATTCATTCGACGGGTTTGTGTTATTGCACCATTTAGAGGGTATGTGGTATGAAATCTATCCACAGGTCGACGGATGGCTTGACAAATGGACGATTATATGCGCCATCAAAATCACGAAGTGGCGAGAATCGATTACTGATTTTCAAAGTAAATTTGAATAAGTTGGTAGCATTGTTCAAGACTTATGATGTTTCGCCAGAGTCTACTGATCATAAATGTCAAAAAGTGAGCGATCTATGATAGTTCGTTTGGCAGCTAACGCATTCGCTAGTTCTACCTAAGCAAAAAGAAACAATCTTTAGTTATAGAAGATCTTTGCATCAAATAGTTCATTCATATATTTGATCTTTCACGCTCTTGTCGTTTAGAGTTTATTCGATTCTGTTTCAAAAAGCAGTGATGGAACTACAAGCAACTGTAAAAAATGTAACTTGATCCCTTACCGGAGCGGAATCAAAAGATCAAGATTACTTAAAGGAACAACTCACACACATTCACCAAATTAACAATTTTTTTTTCGTTCAATTCACAGCAAATTTAAAGCGGCGGCAAACCATTTACATACATATTTGTGTTGCGTTGAAGTTTGTTGTTGCTTTTTTAATGTACTCTCTTTGGGTTCCTTTGATTTCTAAGTTACCAATTTTCGTATTGTTAACGTCGATTTGTTTGACAAGTTTATGTCTGAATTTGCATGCGCTCGTCTGCAATTTGTTGACGTTTCCGTGGACGTTGTTTGTGCTACACTGAGTTTTGTTGCCTTGCTCAAAGTTTCTTGTGGCTCCACTTTCGCTATTGTCGTCGCAGTCGACGTCATCGTACACACGAAACCCCTTGCACATCCATCTATAATACATACATACACATGCATTGCTGTACATTTTCCTGACCCGGTGTGTTGCTGTCACTCTTGTCGTCGCTGGTGTTGTTGCTGCTGCTACAGACGATTGCGTAGTCCTTCCCCAGCCCCATAAATTACAATATAACAACAAAATATTCACTCGCCTGTTTAGTTTTTTCATGAATGTTCGCACCTTTGCAGTATGTTGGGTATGGGTTGTTATGCTCGTCACACAAGTTACAACCAGTTGGTACCACGGAGAGCAAAAATCAAAACATTTTGATGTTCATACAACCTGTAACACAACTTCAACTAATGTGTAAGTCTGTTTCTACACGTGCAATTATAATTGCTGCAATTCATGAGTTCGTAGGAGAGAGAGGTAAGAAGAATGCAACGAGGAAAAAACTTGCATGAAATCTGCAATTCTTTCAGTTCTTCTCATTCGTAATTTTTTAGTAATGGCGGCTGCAGAATAACTTGACATTTCTTTTCATTTACTCATTCGTAAAAATTTCTCACGAATAGTCTGCATATGTCTCAGATTTATACGAATGTCAGAAGCAGGAATAATAAAAACCAGAATTGGACAAACAGAATTGCGTGCGTGTAAACGCAAATTGCAATTCCAAAAGAGAATCATGAAGAATTGCAGCAATTACAATTGCACGTCTAGAACCAGACTAACTATCAAAGAGTTGTACAACCAGTTGTAATGTGTATGACGAGCATTAGGAAAGAGTGAATGTTTGAAAGTGAAAGGGGTGTGAAAGAACAGTTGTATGACTTACATTTGCGCTTGTTGTTGCAGCTCGGGCTGTATGTTCGTTACAGTGCCGGCAAAATAAATGTGTAGCATTAAAGTACACAGTTATAGAAATTGTACTTTTTAATTCATATCGAGAAACATTTTAAATATCGAATCGGACGACTCCAAAACTTTTAGCAAAATTTCACCCAACAAAGAGAATGAATGTTGATGGTGAATGGGATGGATGGTGGTTGATGGTGTGGGGAATGAACCTTTCTTTTACGTGGTCACAAAGTAAGTTTATAAGACTTCGTGAAGTTTGCAATTTTATTACTGATACTAACAGGGTTTTCAATAAGAGCGCTACAAAAGTTTTTTTAAATAAAACAAACCCGGTTTTAGATACCAATGAAATTCTTTATTTCTCTGAAAGTACGTTCGATGCCATTATGTATGGAACTCGATTTCTTTTGCATGGCCCCCACGGGCCCGCTTGCAGAAGTCCAGACGCTGAACCCAATTTTCGACAGTTTTCAAGCATAAATCGGCCGATACTGCTGCAATTTCACGTTCGATATTAGTACGAAGTTCATCAATTGTTGGCATAGACAATAGACTTGACGTAGCCCCACAGGAAATAATCTAACGGGGTCAAATCGCACGACCGAGGCGGCCAATCGACTGGGCCATTTCGTGAGATAACACGTTCACCAAACTTGGTTTCCAATAAATTGATTGTGGCATTCGCTGTGTGGATTGTGGCGCCGTCCTGTTGGAACCACATGTCCTCCAAGTCCATATTATCCAATTGGGGCTAAAAATATTCGGTTATCATTGAACGGTAGTGATTCGCATTCACAGTAATCGATTTGCTTTTGTAGCGTCTCTGTTGAAAAACCCGTTATATACAGCTGTTATCCGCCCGATATTGCTTTATGGTATTGCCATTTGGTGGCCTGTACTTGTCAGAGTATGTCAATGGTGGGTATCACCGGAGAATAAAATGGCTAAAGCTTGGGCAATTCGGCTAAGACATTCTTCGCGATCACCAGCCCATAAGGGCATGGGATAATTCTAAAGAATCTGCGGATATCCACAATAGAAGTCGATTATAACACCCACTGCTGCCTTTCAGGTTCTAGAAGCTGTTTAGGCTCCTACACTGATGGCTCAAAACTAGATGGTTTAAGTAGGTTTTGATGTCTATGCTAAAGAGCATTGGGACGAAAGAAGGTTACCACCACCTGGGGTTTCTATTTACATCTACTCTGACAATCTCTATTTCTGACTTCAAGAATTGCGCATCCCGAAATGAGATGTCTATGCAGTTCCATAATCACCTTATATGGGTGATGGGTCATTGAAGCATTTCAGGCAGCCATAAAGCGGTTGAGGGGGTGAGATTATAGACTATCTGACTTGTTTCACAGGACATGGAGCATGTGAGTATGTCGCTTTCTGCATGCAAGTTCATGCAATCTGTCAAACATGCGAAGGAAAGATGGTCTGGTTGCACAAAATGCAGGGTCACAAGGCATATGTAGATCATGAATCGCTATTTCTATACTAGTAGCGTTGGTCACTGAGCACTATTTAATAGGCAGACTCTCGTCTAGACTTGGACACTCAGCACATGATTACTGCATAAGTTGTGGGGATAGAGGTATATATTACTACCCGGCCCTTTTTATGAGTTGGAGGAAATACCTGTGATATTACTTCATGTTGGATCTAACAGAAATTCAGGGAGTTACGCTGAATAATCTTAAGAACTTTTTGCAAGACTACTACATGGTTGTACTAACGTGTCAATTCTTCAGCTACATCCTGGATTATTGGTATGAGGTATCATATGGCTTAAACAATCCTTAACCACACAAAGTTAGTTTACAGGATCAACGATGGGGACGGAACGTGGCATCTCGTGTTATCACAACAGTCTCCATGGTAGAGGTATACGCCGATTGTTTCTGCTTCGGCGGCGGCGTAAGGATCTGGGAAAACCGGCGGCGGCTAATGGCGGCATCGGCTATTCCTAATTATTAGGAAATTGACCCGACTGCTGATCCACAGAGTTCAATTCATAGGAAATTTGACCTGCTGTTTTTACTTACTCCATATGTAAATTCCAGGGAAATTAAGCCAACTGTTATTAGGAAATTTTCTGATTGTGGTTGTGTGTAGTTTATAGTTTTTAGCTTCTTGCGGTTGCAACGTCTAAATCAGGACAATGCCATTAATAAATTGAGCCGCGCACACTAACCATTGCTGCACATTAACCACGGCTGCGGCGGTGTCATGTTTCAGTGGCGTAAAGGTCTACTCCAAGGGACTAAATGTGTCAAAAGCCGCTTCTACCTAACCCAACCTGAGTTGAATAAACTGTATAATATCATCTAGTCCTACGTTTACTTTCAGCACAAGTGTATTTTAAATGTCGGGTTACTTTAAAATAAACAAAGATATCGTTCGAAACCAACGCATGTGAATTTATAATCAATGAAATATAATAATAAAATCAATCTTAGATATTTAAGAGACTAAATTAAAAATAAACGAATTTTATTAAACGTATCGATTTCCATTTCGAGCTAAAACCCGAAACCGGATATTAACCGGGTTTTACCATTCTGTTTAACCGAAAACCGCTTTCATCAAAATTTAAATATTCGAAGAAATCGAAACCCGATATTTGTTTTTTTTTTTTAATACATTAATATACAATTCCTCCTCGTCAAATTAGAGCGAATACTGATCAGGTTTATTTCTGAGTCGAGTGGATCTTCTTGATAGTTCTTCGGCCTTCGGCAGCTGAGTCCCACTTGGCATATAATTTTATCTCTCTCATCAGTTCTAGAACTTGACTCTGGGCTTCCGGTTGGAAGAGAATTAGTAATATTAGGATCCCTGCTCTGGACCGATTCGAACAAGAATTTACAAAGGTTTCATTGTTCAGTGATTTGCTTTGCCGAACTTGAATTTTGTGGCGTTTCCAAATTTTGTTTCCGACTGCAATGAGGAACATCATACTACTAATATGTTTTATTGCCCTTCCAGGAATCCAGTTATCCCCTTTTGGGAAATTTCGACACAAAATGTAGTCGTTTATTCATATTAATGGTTTCGTATTAGATAAATGTGAAGTATGATGGACAGTAGGTTTCAAAATATACAGCTATTTTCGTGGCTGTCGACCATGCAAAAGTTCGGCTGCAGATTTACCAGAGGAATTCGGAATTCGGAGGAATTCGGTGTGTGACATTATAAGCCCTCTCTCCTACATCTTTCAGTTACTGAAAAATAGTGTCCTTGTTTTGTCTATAATTTCATTTCCTCCTGGTTTAAAATAATTTAAGACAAAACTTAAGTGCATAAAGATTACTGCTTTCAACATTTAAAATAATATAAAACTTTACTGCATTGCATTGAAGCACTTTTTTCACAAACAATATTTTCCTTCTGTTCATGTTTCCATGGTTTCTGATTTTGAATAATTTTTTAAAATAATTTTTTATTTTGTTTACATCAGATACCATGGAAACATTAAAAGAAGGAAATATTGTTTTTGAAAAAAGTGAGTTAACAGCTTCTTCCACCAGGGGCTTCAATTTGATACGTCCATTAAGACAAACTTGGTGGATAATGTATTTCATTGTAAACGTTATGCAGTTGATAGATTTATTGATTAATCTTTTATTCAACATCACTCATTCGTCACTGCACCAAATTCTAATTCGATATTACTTATGAGGTTTGGAACATTTTTGAAACAACACGGAAAATTCTGTTGTAATAAATAAACTTCTTCTTGAAACGTGCGGTCATATCCATTGCACTAGAATTTCTGTACCAATAACCTCTCTCAGAAACTACATGGAATATTGTCGTGATGTTGGAATTATGCACTACTGGAAACAATTTAAATTTTACTGAATTTTAAAACAAAGTTGTGGATGGCCGATTGCAAAGAACGTAACACAAAGTGGAAGAAGATTTAATGGGAGGTACATGACTTATGGTATTATACAGGGTGATTCAGGAAGTTCCGGACAAATTTCTCCAGCGTATTCCTTGGCTCATTTCATGAAGAAAATTCCACTAGGACCATGTCCGAAAATGCAAGGGTGCGAAATGGCACCGGGTTCAAAATTTTCGGATTAAAAGTTGATAACTTTTGAGCCAGTGGTCGGATTACATTGCAAAATTCTATCAATGAATACCTATAAATACTACTTACTTTTTTAGGCACTGATGAATGGACTGGAAAATAGACTGGAAAATAAAATCTTAAACGTGTTAATTTACAAAAACAAATAAATGTGTGCTGTTATTTCGCTTCGAACTTGGCTATCAAGAACCGCAGAAGGATAAGCCATGGTACGACGAAGAATGTCGCATTGCAACTGATGAAAAAGACGCTGCACGTATGGCAACGAAACAGTCAGTTACAACGCGTGCTGCGAGTAAGCGGTACAAGAGGCTGAGAAGGGAGGAAAACCAATTATTTAGGCGGAAAAAATGGCAGTGGGAGCAGAGAGAGAGTGAATGAACCGAAATGTGCAGGATGAATGGTGTATCGCGAAAGTTTTTCCAGAGGGTAAGAAGATCGACCAACGGGCCTAATAATGGGCTGCCCTCCTGCAAGGACGAGAATGGAAATCTGGTGACTGAGAAGCAGTGTGTGCTCAGAATGTGGAGAGACCACTTTTCAGCACTACTCCACTCAGATTCTTCCACTGAAGATCAGGAGGTAATGATAGTGGAAGATAGTATAGATTGAAAGACCTCACTGAACCATTCTGTACCAAGCGAGGACTTAGACAAGGCGACACACTTTCGTGCAATCCCTTCAACATCTTAATGGAGATAATAATGAGAAAGGCTGCAGTAAATACGAACAAGACCATTAACACGAAAAGCCATATGTTGCTGGCGTATGCTGCCGACATAGACATCATTGGGCGAAATTTGCGAGAGGTTACTGCAGTATTTTCAAGAATCGAAAAGGAATCAGCAAAGGTGGGTCTTGCTGTTAATGAGGGCAAGACAAAATTGATGGTGTCAACGACTAGAGAAACCTCTCGACTTGGTCCGCACTTGAACGTTGACAACCGATTTAATTTTGAAGTGGTAGATGAATTTGTCTACCTTGGATCCGCCGTGAACAAGGACAACAACGTCAGCCTGGAGATAGATAGGAGAATTGTGGTTGCAAATAGATGTTATTTTGGGCTCAGCAAGCAGTTTAGGAACAAAGCCCTCTCTCGACGGACAAAAGTCCAGCTATATCAGACTCTCATTTTACCTGTCTTGACATATGACTCCGAAACTTAGGTCATATCGCAAGCGGATGAAAAACACCTGAGTTTTCGAGAGAAAAATTCTCCGTAAAATATATATATATATAGATATGGGCCTGTTAGGGAAAACGGCGAGTACCGACGTCGCTGGAACGCAGAGCTATATAGTCTCTATTCTGACGTGGACATAGCTAGACGAATCAAAGTGTGCCAATTGCGTTGGCTAGGCCATGTTATCAGAATGGATGAAGATGAGCCAGCGCGAAAGATTTTTGATAACGTACCCGATGGAAGCAGGAAAAGAGGACGACCAAGACTCCGCTGGAAAGACCAGGCAGAAGAATCCCTCCGTATCCTTGGTGTTACCAACTGGCGAGAAAAGGCGAAGGATAGAGCCAGTTGGAAGAATATGTTGAAATTTGTTTAATTTGTTTGTTTAATTAATATGTGTAAGACGTCTGACCTCATGAGGTTGTAATATAGTCAATAAAAGTAAAGTAAAGTTATTTCGCTTCCAAAAACAAAACAAACATTTTTGCATTTCAGTAAAATGGTCATAACTTTGGAACGGTAAGACCTCTGGGCTTCGTTTAGGTCATTTTGGAAAGGTAAGAGGTATGGCTATATTTTTACAGAAAAAAAGTTTCCTGCCATCTGGATGAGCAAATTGAGGTTATGTGCATTTTTATTTTCCATTTTTTTTCGAAAGTTTTGACTTTTATCTACTTTTTTTATTGATTCTGAAAGGCATCTTAAAGACCTTTCCAACAAGCCCAAAAACCACTGACTCAGAAGTTAGCAACTTTACCCTACTACCCTCCGACCGCCAATCCGAAAATTTTGAACTCGCTGCCATTTCGCATTCTTGCATTTTCGGACATGGTCCTAGTGGACTTTTCGTCATGAAATGAGCCAAGGAATACGCTGAAGAAATTTGTCCGGAACTTCCTGAATCACCCTGTATACTATCACAGAAAACGGTAGATTGCGTTCATGTTATAACAGATGGCTACCAGGATGATGACGACGACCACGACTCAAGCTGATTTGATGTATGTTTGTTTATATGAAAACCGTAAAGTTGTTTAATAACAACAGTGTGGCAAACAGCCATGACTTCGGACTTAAGAACAGTGTTCGATCAGTACGTAAACGTCAACAGTGAACCAAAGTGTACATACCCGCTGAAAACTAAAGGCGCCAGCAACATATTGCAGGAAACATGTACGTGTTTGCAAGCATTGTTTTCATGAATTGATGATCTGACGCCATTTTCTTTATTTGTTGTCCGTCTTGTTTTTGTTCTTAGCGGGTTTCAACAAATAAATCCACATTTGGGTCTCTAAAACATATATTATAGCCTATTAATCATTGTGTCACAAACATATTATATTGAATAGCAAACACAATGTGTTTGGACACAAGTATAGTATATTTGCGACATGCTACAAGCACGTTATATTTGCACCGAAACAATAAAAAAGACAGATTTTTCAGCGTGTACAATAATGGAGGGAAATCCTCACCACCAAATTAGTTAAATAAGAGATTTTTCAATTAAACGTAGGTTAAATCTCTCGGTCAATAAACAATCCAACAGATACTTAAAGCAGAGAACAAACTGAAGCTACATTCCCGTTTCTCCGTTTGGAGGTTATGGTAACAAGCGAGTGACATCATCGTAGTTGCAGAAATATTTCCTTGTAAAGTTGAAAAATTCTGGTTGATATAGTTTCCTATAAGTGTAACTAGTTTGTATTATTCTTATACTTCGGCGTGATTGTTGTTGCAATCGCATGCTAAAAATCTGTATTTTTTTTGTTGTTTGGATGCAAATATAAAGTGTTTGTAGCTTTTCGCAAGTACACAATACTTGTGGCCAAACACATTGTGTTTGCTATTCAATATAACATGTTTATGACACAATGATTAATAGGTTATATGTTTTTGAAACCCAAAAGTGGATTTTTTGTTGAAAACCGCTAAAAACAAATGCGAGACACACAACAAAGAAACAAAAAAGGAGTAGATCTTCAATTCATGAAAACAATGCTTGCAAACATGTAAGTATGTACATGTTTCCTCCAATGTGTTGCTGAGGCCGATATATGTATGTTCAGCGTGCGTAATTGGTGCTGGTTGGACGCTGGTTAACACTGAACAACTTTCTCTAAGATATAATATATTTGATAGAATCTACAATATAGACCTATTGGATCAAAATCTAAAGTGGGCAGTAGAGATGGGTACGGTTTTGGCTCTCGATCACGGGCGCTCACGAAAGGAAAACAGTAACTCACGAAGATTTACCCAGTACTCACGTTCAGGCACGCTCACGTTAGCAAAATTTGATCCCACACACATTAGCGTGATTCACGATAATCACAAAAAAATTATACCACCGCCGGTGGTGCAATGGTAGTGTGCGCGCCTCTTGTACATGAGATTCTGGGTTCGATCCCTGCTCTATAAATAAATAAATGGTTTCCCATTACATTCCATGAAGGAATTGGGGAGAGCTTCTAACAACCAGTGAGCTGTGCGCTTCATAGTTTTTATACTCACTGATTGGGACCCACAGTTTTACACCGGTTCCGAACGGTATGTTGAGAAGCTTTTTCATGGCTAAGTACTCGATAGTGTGCCGTCACTAAGCGAGGTGACCGTCGTCGAAAGAAATTTTAAGGTGGTCGGAGCAGGAATCGAACCCAGGATCTCCTGTACAAGAGGCGCGCACACTAACCATTGCACCACCGACGGCTCCCTGCTCTGACTACCTTAAAATTTCTTTCGACGGCGGTCACCTCGCATAGTGACGTCGACACTATCGAGTATTTAGCCATGAAAACGTTTCTCAAAAATACCGTTCGGAACCGGTGTAAAACTGTGAGTATAAAACTAGAAAGTGCACAGCTCACTGGTTGTGAGAAGCTCTCCCCGATTCCGTCATGGTATAATGGGAATCAATTTTTTTTATTTACGTGAACCAATTGCTTTGGCCGTTGGTTTTGCAATAGGTAGCTTGCGCACACTACCATTGCACCACCGACGGCCACATTATAATTTGTGATTCTCTTCCTAACTCACTTACACAATTTGTGGACATTACTGTTGGACTCTCCGGCTGAATGTTTTGCGTTTGTCGGTAAATTATTTTTCATACACTCATTTTCGCCACCTTAGTCGGCTGGATTATCGACGTGTCGTCGCTGAATAAAGAGACCGACATTGTAATATTTATTTGTATTACTTTCTCTTCAGATTTTTGTTTGATTCCGCCATTCTGTGTTCCATTGTTTGTCTATCGTTTTCTAAGTCCGCAGAGTTGCCAATCATTGTTATGAGAAGAGAATTTAATTGTTTATACAGTGTACATATTTCATATTCCGACTTTTACGGCAAAATATTGCAAATTTGCAAGTTGTAGTACTTGTATTTTAATTTGGTTGATGTTCGTTACCCCTTGTGGTCGTTGGTTTCATTATGGAACATTTAAATGTGTCAGTAGAATAAGGGCAGATCTAATAAGTAACAAATTACACAGGAGACGAGAAAAACGTAGGAAACTGCAAATATAAACTTTTTCCATAAAATGTCCAACATTATGGTAGACTATGATTACTTACTTACTTACTTATACGGTCTCGGTCAACCGCGGGGGGTCAGGGTGGGGATAACATATTCGAAGATAACATATTTCGCCAGCCAGTTCGATTTTTTTGCTTTATTTCTCCAGTTGGCAATACCAAGTGTACGCAGGGATTCGTCAACCTGATCCCTCCAGCGGAGTCTTGGTCTTCTTATTTTTCGTCTTCCTTCGAGTTCGGTTTCGACAACCCTTCGTGCTGGTTCGTCTTCATCCATTCTACTAACATGGCCTAGCCAGCGCAATCGCGTTATTTTGAACCGCTTAACTATGTCAATGTCAGGATATAGCTCATACAGCTCATGGATCATGCGTCGCCGATACTCGCCCTTGAGCACTATAGGGCCATACATTTTTTGCAGTATTTTTCCCTCGAAGACTCCTACAGATGTTTCGTCTGATTGCGATAGGACCCAGGATTCTGCGCCATAAAGCAAGACAGGTTGAATGAGAGTCTGGTACAGCTGGACTTTTATTACTCGAGAGAGAACTTTATCTCTAAAGTGCTTGCTTAGCCCAAAATAACATATATTATGGCCGTCGGTGGTGCAATGGTTAGTGTGCGCGCCTCTTGTACATGAGATCCTGGGTTCGATCCCTACTCAGGTAACCTTAAAATTTCTTTCGGCGGCGGTCACCTCGCATAGTGATGGCGACACTATAGAGTATTTAGCCATGAAAAAGCATCTCAAACTACCGTTCGGAATCAGTGTAAAACTGTTGGTCCCAATCAGTGAGTGAAAACTGGAAAGCGCACAGCTCAGTGATTGTGGGAAGCTCTCCCCTGTCCCTTCATGGGTTGTAATGGGAAACCATTTATTTATTTTTAACATCCATTCGCAAGCACAATTCTCCGCTTGATCTCAAGGCTGACGTTTTTGTTTTTGTTTACGGCAGATCCGAGGTATATAAATTCGTCCACTACCTCGAAGTTATAACGGTTGTCAACGTTCACGCTTTGGTCTAATCGCGTGGAGGCCCCTTATCGTTGAAACCATTAATTTTGTTTTGTCCTCATTTACCGTCAGACCCACTTTTTCCGACTCCGTCTCAATTCTCGAAAACATCGCAGTAACTTCTCTAATTGTGCCCCCAATTATATCTATGTATATCATCAGCATACGCGAGCAGCATGTGACTTTTTCTGCTGATGGTTTTATCCATGTTGACTGCAGCTTTTCTAATAATGATCTCTATTAAGATGTTAAAGAGATCGCACGATTTGGTGACGCCTTGCCTGAGGCCTCGCTTAGTTTCGAAAGGTTCGGTAAGATCCTTACCAACTTTCACTGCGGATTTGGTGTTTGTCAGGGTCATCCTGCAAAGGCGTATGAGTTTTGCAGGAATACCAAGCTCAGACATTGCTTCGTAGAGTTTCCCCCGTATCGGGCTTTCGAAGACCGCCTTATAATCGGCAAAAAGAGGATAGATGTCGATTTGTTTTTCCTGTGTCTTCTCCAGGATTTGGCGTAGCTTGAAAATCTGGTCAGTTGCCGATTTTCCAGGCCTAAAGCCGCACTGGTTTGGTCCAATCCGGTCAGCGATAATTGGTTTTAGTTTTTCGCACATTATACTTGATAGAACCTTATATACTATGGATAAAAGGCTTATTCCACAGTAGTTGGCACAGAGATTCGGGTCACCTATTTTAAATATGGGACATAGTACACTGAGACTAAATTTGTTGTTCTTAAGCCGGGCAATAGCTGTTCTGATCTCGTCTTGGTTATGAGAAGGGCAATCGACGTCGTCGTCCAAAGTTTGATCGATTGTCACGTCATTGGGTATCTCAGGTACCAATAGCGCAGAGATATGACTTCACCATATTCCCAGCATACTATGAATATCTGCGATGAGATTTCCGTCCTGTCTTTACAGAAGGGGGGCCCTGAACCATGTAAATTAGCTCCGTTTATGACTTTTTGGTAGAATTTTCGGGCTTCGTTCTTTCTTCTGTATGACTCAATTTTCTCACTTCCGCGCTTTCTCCACTGCCGTTTCTTACGCCTAAAGATACGGTTTACCTCCTTTCTTTTCTCCCTATACCGCTCTGTCGCTATGTGCACCGTACTTTTCATCATTTGCAATGCGACACTCTTCATCGTACCATGGTTTATTGCGAAGCGGTTTTTCGAAACCAAGTACGGTTGTTGCGGCAGTTTTATAGATTCGGAAATGGGTTTCCACTGCGCATCAGGATCGTCATCGGAAGGTGGTGGGTTCTGTGCCAAAAGTTGCGACAGCTTCCTTGAGTAGGATGCGGCTGCCACTGGTAATTGCAGCTTTCCGATGTACAGCTGCCTCTGCGTCGGGTTTCGTACGATTTTCGATATACTTAATCTGGTGCGAACTTTTGCTGGTATCGGGTAGGGATCAGAATCGATGTTAGCACCTCTGATCACTCATACGTCCATTACACTGGATGAGAGCCTTCCATCAATTACCACGTGATCAATTTGGTTCTTAGTTCTTTGATCAGGGGATACGCAAGTAGCCTTGTGGATGTCTTTATGCTAGAAGCTTGTACCACTAGTGACCATGTTTTTTGCCGCGCAAAGTCATCAGTCTCATACCGTTGTCGGAACTGTCAGCATGTACACTGAAATTGCCAATAGTTGGATTAAACACATTCTGCCTTCCAATTTTGACATTAAAATCTCCTAGTACAATCTTAATGTCATGGCCAGGGCAGCGGTCATAAGTTTCCTCTAGGAGCTCATGGAATATGTCTTTGGCATCATCATCTTTCTCTTCTGTCGGGGCATGCACACAAATTAGGGAAATATAAAAATATTTCGTTTTTATGCGGATTGTGGCTATACGCTCACTCACAGGATTGAACCTAGAGACTAGATGTCGCAGTCATTTGCCAACTACAAATCCGCAACCAAATTCATGTTTTTTTCTCATGGCAACTGTCGTATATGTGGCAGTTTCTTTTTCTTGTGCCTCCAGGTCCTGTCCATCGCATTTCCTGGATAGCGGTAATGTCAGCCTTATAACTTTCGAGGACATCTGCCAGTTGGATACTTGCACCGGATAAATATAGAGTTCTCACATTCCAGGTGCATATCCGTAAATCGTGGTCCTTATAACGTTTGCGGGGGTCGTCAACAAATAGGGGTTGTTTATGTTTTCTTGTTCGTTCATGTATTTTCACTGGCATTATGAACGGTGGCGGGAGGCAAACCCAGTCCACCGTGTTTTTGAATTTTACCTACTGCCAGGATATTTGATTGCAGCCGCCCATTATGGATCAGACGCTGACAAGGATGCGATATGTTGAACCTGGATTTTCTTCTTTTAGTTTCTATCCGCCGTTGGCCCGTATCATCCGCCTTCTAAGGACAAAAGAATATGGCCGATTGTTTGATGAGCTTCTCACTCTAGCTAGCTGACAGAGGTCTCCGAAAAACCATTGCAAAGGACTTACTTCGTGGAAGTAGTGAGCTGCTTCGACTGCCCAATAAAGGATTCATTTCTAGCCACTCCCAAGTGAATGGCTATCAGAAACTTTCCATCTCCACGGACAGTCCCATGTCTATGATTATTTTAATCAAATTATCAAATTTCGTTAACACCTTTCAAGGATTAGTGGTAAAAATATACATATGTAGAATAATAGGTTTAGTAGAATAATGGGTTTAGTAGATGGCTCCAAATATCTGTCTTTTACAATAAAATGTATAACTCTTAAGTATTTGTGTCACTATATGTTTACCCACCCATGTGTAACTCTACACATCGCCGTGAGGAATGGGTAGCGATCGTTTACCCAGTACCCACAGGGTATGGGACAAATATTGTGTAGTTACCCATGGCGATGGGGAAAAATCAATGTATTTAAAAATCCTAATCCTAAGCCTCAGACATTCATATGCATATCGTCTTTACCCAGGTGGCATCCATGAATGATAGAAATAATAAGATTACGCCAATGGTGCTTAAAACCTGTTCTCTCTCTGCGCATCTACGTCACGTTAGCGAGTATGCATTGGTAAATTGTGAAATATGTAGGAAGGAAGATTGAGCAAAAACTATAAACTCAAAAGAAATTGTTGTAAACAGCAGTGAAACCCTTGTTAAAAAAAAAGGTTAAGAAAAAATATGACTTTTGAGAAGCTACAATTTGCAACACATTTAAAGTAAAATGTTGGCGAATTTAATGTATTTTGAAGGCAATTTTATTCAGCAGATATTTCATAGACAGACCTACCATTTTTTATAATATTTTCAAGAAAATGTTTAAAAAGTCAGGCGTGTCATCAAATTAGCATAGAACGCATAGTATGCAAAACAAATTTTAGCTAACCTGACGTCACAGAGAGAGTGAGAGAATTCATTCAAACATAACGGACCTACGCCATGCGCAAACTTATTATCTTTCAGCCATGTGTGGTATCCATGCCACAGCTGATCGACTATGAAGTTGAGCAATGAATAACATAGATAGGTGAACGAGCGATAAACAACTAGAAGCAACCGATGCAGCAAACTAAGTTTAACTTGTGTTGGATTGATACTAATGACAGCTAAATTGTGTTTATGTTGGTTGCATCGAACGAAAATAGACATTCCTTTTTATATATGTCCGCTTTAATGTCCAACTAAAGAGTAACATACAAGAGCAACTCAATCTCGATGAACCTCGACGACCACAAGAGATCACTAACTGAGTGATGGAGACTCTTCTCTGTTGCTCTTTGCTGTAGCCCTTGCTTCACCGAGTTGATTTTTTGACAGAAATATTACATTTTTTTTAACGATCTGAACTAGCCAGTCTCTCGCTGGGTTAAACCTAGGTACTAGGTGTCACAATCCCCTGCAAATATTCATTGCACATCCATTACGTTACATTCAATAGGTGTAAACTTTTTATTCTCGCCTTGCTAGCCTATACATAACTATTACGTATCGTGTAAACACTGTAAGTGAGGTATGGTGTTGTGTAGTTAATATATGGTCTCTCAAATTAGAGCACCAACAGTGAAATACTCGTATAACTTTTGCAAACCCTTAAAAAAGCTAAATGGAAAATTAAACACGAAGGAAAAGTTAGCGGTTCACAGTAAGTACCAACATGTGGACATGGGATGCAATCCATTTCTGCTGCAGACAAACTCGTCATCATAGTAAAACAGCAATTCCTCCAGACACGCAACTATAGAAACAAATTAATGTGTCAAAATGTAGTTAAGAGTGACTGGTATAGAGCGTGCACGTTCTAGTGTGTATTTCTCTCAATGAATATTTTAGTAAATAAACAATCCGATCCAACAACCATGCGTAACGGATACACCATCAACAAGTGGAAAATGAGAGTGTTTGTGAATGCAATACGAAAATAGTGCTGTTGTTGTATAATTTCTCACTAGTTTAGAAGACAGCAATTTCCATACTTACATCGCCATCTATAAATCTCGGTAGAATGAAACTATTAAACCATTTTCCTTAGATTGAACTCCTTAGATTTCCCTAGCACTAAGAAGTAATGCTGAAGGGGGTCAATACAGGGTAGCAGAGGTGTGAAGATTTCCTAACATGTTGAAATCTCTAGCTCCGCAGTTTTAAAATTCAGCGTGTTAGTTTTCTTATGAGAGACAGTAGATGAAAACTCACCTTTCCCCACAAAAACCCCCCATGGCTAAAAGTTAGACTAAATTACCTATAAGTGGAACGAATTTCAAAATAATTAAAAGTCGATATTCCACTAAACCTTCCGAATTAAGAACTGAATTGTTTAGCCTTCTCTGGAGTTTTAATTCAGATTCTTTACTGGCTTTCTTAAGATACAAAATATTATAAACAGATAAATTATATAAACAACATCACTTCCTCCACCCGATGATGGCACTCTTTTGGGAATGATTTGAGAACACTCTTCTGGTAATGGTTTGTGACCTCTCTTCAGGGGCGGTTTGAGAACACTCTTCTGGTAATGGGTAAAGAATGGTTGAGAACATCCTTCAATGGATAGTATGAGAACACACCTTTAGATTCGGTCGATCGATTTCAGATGATCGATATCTTGGTGAGTCGCACAGTGTTGAACCGGGTTCGAATTAGCGGAGAACGGCTCAGGATTGGTTTGTTTCGACCATCTTATAACAATAATACGTGGAATAGTCTGCCTAAGCCGCTATGTTGGAACATTCAGCCGAAACCGGTATGTTGGAATAGTCAGCTTAAGTCGGTATGGTGAAATAGTGAACCCAAGTCACATGACTAGTTTCGCTCGAAGAAACACAAGAAAAGTCGCCAAGTCGCTACTGTGGAATAAAAATCATTTCGTTGTTAATAAATATTGTACCTTGGAGTCGGAATGGTGTCGTATATTTTCAAAATACTTGAGTCGGAGCGGAGTCGTAGATTTTCAAATTGCTGAAGTCGGAGCCGAAGTCCCTGTCCTACCTTTTACGAATATTGTTGTGGATATATTTCTGTTTGATATTGGTTTGAAAACATAGGAAATAGTTCACGTAAAAACCACTATTTATTTTTGTGAGTAATTTTTGCATGATTGTTTTGAATCACGCGTGAATGTGAGTAGGATCAAATTATCATACGTGAACGTATCTGAATGTGAGTAACGAAAAAATCTTCATCTTTAATTTGGGTCTCGTCGAGAAGTAGTCAATACATCCACAACGAGTGACTGTTTGGTGCAGTTTTTGGCATGGCGGCATCGATGCCCCTTTTTCATCTAAAATGAGCAAGGAGCACCCGTAACCGTCAATGGCGAGCATTACCGTCCCATGCTCAGCGATTTTTTGTTCCCAAAAGTTGAAGAGGATAACATGGACGACGTTACAATCGAACATACAATCAATAAAAGTTATTCCATGCGCATCCCCTAAAACATACGCCATGACCTTGCCTGCAGGTGGAACCGTCGTCGCATCCTTAGGACACGATTCTCCCATTCCAGTCCACTGCTTTGACTGTTCCTTTATCTCAGGTGTGAAGTGGTGGATCCATGTCTCACACATGGTTATAAATCGATGCAAAAAAATTCGGCTTTAATGCGGTGAAACATCGCCAAACACTCTACTGAAACATGTTCACGACGCTTAAGCTTTCTGTTGAAGATTTTCTCATCTTCAAATCTTCGGTCAATATACGATGTATAGCACTTTTTGAAACGCCTATCATTTCTGCTAGCTCACGCACGTTCGGCCGACCGTCATCCAATACCATTTTGTGGATTTTTCTTTATCGTGTCTGGCGTGGACACCTCAATTGGTCGGCCACTACGGTGTTCGTCTTGGCAGCTCGTACGGCCTTGTTTAAGCTCTGCTACCCAATATTTTGGTCATAGACGAAGGAGCAGACTCCCCCAGAGTAGAATGTAGCTCTGATTTAATATTGCTCGTCTGAGACCTTTCAAATGGAAATATTGAATAACATAACGTGACAAATTTTCTCCATGTTTACAAATTCACTGAGATCCTTTACTTTTGATGGCTCAAATAAAAACACTAAACAACGTAGCGTCTTCAAATTTAAAACATATGTTTTATAAGGTTGCCGCTTGTTACCAAAATATTTTTTTTAACTACTGGTACCATCTGTATGTCAGGTGGGCTAGTTGTGGGACCGCCCTTAATGCTGTAAATACATCTTGTTATACGTATCTGTTTTGTTTTTGAATAAAACTGAATGCTACCTATGGACCTCAACAGGGGAAAAAAGGTTTAAAAAATCGAATTTAATTTTTTGACCTTGAAGATGAAGTTTTTTTGATTTTATATGTTCGCTATTTTTATTCTTTATGACTCAGAGAGTAAATCAAAATTCCGAACGAATTGCAAGATATGAGCCTGACAAAATGATCACTTTTTTGAAAAATGACACCGAGGCTCCAAATCTTTGGGGGCCTTTAAAAAAAAGTGCATGACTTTGGGCAAAACTGGGAGACACGGGTCTTTTTTTTACACACAGTGTAATCTATGGCACATCTGATGATCGTTTGATGTAATAATACCAATACCTTTTAGAACAGAGGAAGCTGCAGAGTTTTAAATTTTTTCACGATGCTATACCCGTTTGAGTTGTTGGAGAAATTCATAAAATTCACAAAAACTGATGTCAGTGTTTGTTGTCAGGCAGTTGATCAAATTTCGACAAAGTCAATTTCTTTTCCACAAAGTCAATTTCGCAACTTGATGTGCCTGCCTGATCTTTAACATTAACTTTAAGAACAAAATCGATAGGTTAGCTTAGGTTCAGGCGGACAGGTCAGGCTTAGGCAAATCTCAGTAAACTAGATATTCTTATAGATATAAATGCGTTGGGCAAACAAAAGATTACCCCCAAACACGAATAACATAGCCGTAAAGAATAACTCCCCAAAGAGAGTAATACACATTCTATACGCACGATAAACACTATGACGTATACATATGTGCATATAAATTATATGCATAAAATATATCAACAAACATAATGCTCTTAGAGTACCTACACATCCAGATCACCAGTGGAATAGAAAACCCGGCAAGCGGCGATGGTCCAGCTAGCACGAAGCCATATCAAAGCCCCGTGGAAACGTCAAAAATCAGGCGCCAGACTCAAACAATCGACCTGGTGATTCTCGATCAACTCATCGAGAATATTGGCATGACCCCTAGGAGAATGTTCCCAGAGACCCAATTCTCTCAAGCGAATGGCACTTCTACCAGCACACCGTCTCGCGTTAATATCGAGAGTGTTAATATTCAGGATGATATCCAACGCCGCCCTCGGAGTACTCCTTCTTGCCCCACTAATAGCGTCGATACAAAGCGTTGAACCTTACTATGCATTTCCAACTGATAGATATAGCAGCCATAAGTAATAATTGGGTGCACAATAGCTGAATGTAACCAATACACGGTCTTCGGATATTATCCCAAAATTTTTTCAATCCTATTTTGACAGGCGTAGAAAACATTCAATCCCTTCTTCATTCGAACTATTCCAACATATTTCGCTTCAGAAGATAGAGATAGCTCAAAACTCACCAGCTGTTGTCTCCTGAATTCTCTAATCGTACGTCTACGCGTGCAAAGGATCAGGTCCGTCTACATCGGATTAATGCCCAAGCCACAGCGTCCAGCCCAATACGACAAATCACCCAGAGCATCCGGCATGAGATCGCTAATCGTAAACAACGATTTCCCACCGACAAGTCCGGGTAGGCAATAATTCTTTGTCCTGTCAATTAAAAGTCCTCAAGTATGTTAGTGTCTTTCGACCCACCATCGTTAATCAGAGTCTACATGATACCACCTCCGATAATGGAATAACACTGATAGACTTCGCCGCTGCAAAGAACATGGTAGTTAGTAGCACACGATTCCAGCATAAGGACATTCATAAGGCGACCTGGATATCTCGTGATCAGCGGACGAAGAACCAGATTGATCACTTGGAAATAGATGGCAGGCACTCTTCTGGTGTAATGGATGTACGTGTGATTCGAGGTGCCAACATCGACTCGGATCATTACCTGGTGGCTGCGAAAGTTCGCACGAGACTGAGCAGGGCGGAAAACGTACGAAGACGAACACAGGAAAAGCTGGATAATGACAAGCTCCTAATACCGGAGATATCAATGTTCTATCGACAGAAACTCTCTCTCCTGCTAAATTATTAGGTCTTGAAGCCTGCACTAAAATTCTTGTTTAATAGAGAGGATTTGCTATGACTACTAAAGGGTGGCCGTCGGTGGTGCAATGGTTAGTGTGCGCGGCTCTTGTACATGAGATCCTGGGTTCGAACCCGGCTCTGACCACCTTCAAAAAAAAATTCTTTCGGCGGCGGTCACCTCGCATAGTGACGGCGACACTATCGAGTATCTAGCCATGAAAAATCTTCTCAAATTACCGTTCGGAATCGGTGTAAAACTGTAGGTCCCCATCAGTGAGTGAAAACTGGAAAGCGCACAGCTCAGTGATTGTGAGAAGTTCTCCCCAGTCCCTTCATGGGATGTAATGGGAAACCATTTTTATTTTACTAAAGGGTGTCCCAGTAAGAATGTACTTTGTCATTTTAAAACAAAAACACAATTACAGGCCATTACTCTTTTCATGAAATTTTCCATCACTTTTTCACCGTGGTTCAAAGTTCACATTTAACGCGAATTTATTCAAATTTCTTACATCTAAGAATTTTGATAAATATCGTTTGAATCCAATATTTAATAACCAAACTATATTACAGCGTGTAGTACTTGTCATTTAAATTAGTACGATATTTTAGTGTACTGGTAACACCAAACTGAATGAAATACACACGTGTATTTTATAACCAAATTAGACAGGTACATTCATTGAATTCTGTGTTGTACTTCATTTGATATGTATGCTGGAAAAAACGAAAAGTACATGTTGGTTATTACCAGGTAGGACCTCACCTAAAAATCACAGTGTTTTTGATGAGGAATATGAAAATGAGTGGACCTACAAAAAATTGCAGGTGATTCCAGGCCAAAGGGACTAGTATATTAGTTAGTACATATATTGATATTTCATAATAAACATAAAACGAATCCCCGGGTTACCCCACCATTTTATATTTAATTTTTTTCAGAAAATGCTGCTGGAATATCGAACTAGGAGTTATTCCAAGAATGGTTTAAATTCAAAAATTTAACTAAGGTTAAAATTGGTCCACGGCAGTTATTGAGGCGAATTTTATTAGTATTCAGGTATAAAAACATTGTAATAATGGCAATGTTTGAATTACAATACCACCTGTATGCAACTCAACAGCAGTAATTCGATTTCTATGCTAAATGTTTTATTGTAAGGGATGTTTGGGACATAACTTCGGCAAATGAACTCCGATTAGTATAAAATATTCCATAATGAGAAAGAGAATTTTATCACCTTTTTAGCTGCGTGCCTACTTTTTTTCACTTAACAATTGTTATTCACGTTTGGGCACTACAAAATCTGAATTTTTTCATTAAATTAGCAGTATCTTCTTTGTGGTCCATCGAGTGGCAGCAAAAGTTACCCCGCAAAATTGGGGAACAGATCAGCCTTTCCGACTGTATATCATACGAGGCGGATCAATAAGTCCAGACCGTGGCTTTTTGAAAAAAAAAATATATTTTCCAACGTAATACACTTAGTCCAATGTTTCTCCAATTTTCGTACTCCTTCCAAAAAATATATATTTTTCGAGGTCCATAAAATAGGCATTTGTTTGATCAATAATTTCATCGTTGGAGCTAAATCTCTTTCCACCGAGCCATTTAGAAATAGGAAATAGTCGCTGGGGGATAAATAGGGAGAATATGGCGGATGATGCACCAATTCATGGAATTTTGCCATTGAGACTACACACGTGTGCACCCGTGCATTATCTTGATGAAAAAGAACTTTTTTCTTGGCCATATGGCGTCGTTTTTTTTTTAATCCTCGTTAAATCGGTCCAACAAGTTGGCATAATATTCGCTGTTTATTGTTTTTTCCTTTTGATGGTAATCGATGTGGATTATCCCGCGAGCATCCCAAAAAACTGTTGCCTTCTTCGGAGCCGGTTCACTCGGAGAAACCCATTGTTTAGACTGCTGCTTGGTCTCAGGAATGTTGTAATGGATCCATGTTTCATCCACAGTTACAAAACGCCGCAAAAACTCCTTCGAATTGCGGTTAAACAACTCCAAACCATCCTTTGAAGTTGTCACACGATTACGTTTATGGTCAATTGAGAGCAAACGCAGCACCCATCTTGCAGACTGCCTTCTTAAACCCAACTGATCATTTAAAATCGAAACCACACTGCCATATGAAATACCTATGGCACCAACAATCTCCCGCACTTTTACTCTTCGATCGACATTTTCGGGTGTATTAACCTCAATTGGCCGTCCAGAACGTTCAGTGTCATTTGTACTTGTGCGACCACAACGAAAGTCAGCAAACCACTTTTTTACCATTGAAATCGATGGTGCAGAGTCCCCATAGTATTTATCAAGCTTTTCTTGGTCTCTCCCAATCCCTTCATGGGATGTAATGGGAAACGGTTTTTTTTATTTTTTTTTTTTCTTGGTTTAATTGACGGTTTTTTTCGCAAAAAATAATGTTTAATGAGCACTCGAAATTCACTTTTTTCCATTTTTAAAAAAAAATGCACCAGGTTGTATGTTTTGAGCAGCTGTTAAACGCAACGTAAATGACGGAACTTGCTCAAAATTTGACAGTAGTCTATTAACAGGTGGTACTTGATGGGAGCAGTGTTGCACTTCATATAACTACAAGGTAAGTTCGAAAAGTCACAGACTTATTGATCCGCCCGCATTCATTGGACGCTTTTGAATTTCTGTTAGTTTAAAGTCAACATGTTTCTAAAAACGATATTTTTTTAAATAACGAGCACTACCCCACAGTAATTGGTATAAACAAAGCTTAGCTGCCATGTTAGAACCAACTAATCAATCTTTTTAACAAAGAAAAACTGAGTGCAATATCTCTAAAACTGAATGAGATACAGTTCAAGAAATTCAAAAAAAAGAAATCAAAAGTTTTCGATTTTCAAAATTTGAAAATATCGAATATCTGTAATGAGAAAAAAATTTAAATTTTTTGTACGCATTATGAAGAAACATGTCAAAATGTTTAAAAAAAAATATATAAAAAGACAAACGCAAAATTTTTGTTTTCTTTGGAATCAAAAAAGCAAAAAGTAGTCAATTTGGAAATTTTTATGAAATATACCCTACTGTGTGATTTTCAATGTTGATATATCGCTGAAATCCCTGATTCCTTGCCTACAATCGGGTTTTTCCAAAACCCCAAATAAAGAAATCGCACAGCCTTAAATCACATGATCTTGGTGGCCAGTTGACATCAGAATTTCTTGAGATAATTTGTTCTGGAAATCGTTGCTGCAATAAATGAATGGTTTCATGCGCGGTGTGGCAGGTGGCGTCGCCTTGCTTAAACCACATGTCGTCCAGATCCATGCCGTCCAGTTGAGGCCACAGGAACTCCCTCATCATGTTCCTGTAATGAATGCCGTTCACATTCACTGCAGTTTCGGCTTCATCTTCAAAATTAAGGCCCAAACACACAGCCTGACTAAAATCCGCACCAGACTGTTGCTTGTTGTGGGTGGTGCATCTGTTTCTCATGGATTGCATGCATGAGGAGAAGATCTCTCGATCGGAGAAGATGAATTTTTTGAAAAATTGTCATTGACTTCGCTTTACTCCATCACCCACTGAACGAAGTGCCCGAGGTTTCCATGGTCTGCTACGATATTTTGAGCTCCTGAGTAAGCTGAATTTTATACGCAAGAAGGTGGAGGTCCAGAATTGATGTTTATGGGTTTTCGGCGACACTCTCGTTTAAAGCAGCAATGGATTCAAGAGACCGACCGGTACCTTGACGCACAGGACCGACCCAGTTTCTTCACATATCTTCGAATGGTTGACACATTAGGCGCACTTTCTCGACTAAAAATTCTTTGAAGTTTACGAGCGGTCTCAGCATAACTTTCCAAATTTTTGTAATAAGATTTCACAATAATAGTGGTCTTCATGAAAGCTCGAAAGAACCTTGTAAACTCGAAAACATCGTAAACTTGCACAGCAAACGTCAAAACAAACAAATTTCCCATACAAAGCGACTTGCTCAAAAGTGGAAAGTTTTCGAGGCAAATTTGCTGCGCAAACGTGGGATGGAGAAACGTGTAAACTTTTGACATTTCGTTGTCATCTGACTAGGATGAATAAATACGGTGATAGCACTAGAACAGTAGAAAAAGTACACATACATAATACATGCAATTGCTACTGCTACCACCTTACGTATCCATCTGGCTCAGGTGATATGGTTTTGAGCACAACTACGCTGAGCGACTTTACTTGGTGCCTCATGCAACGGTGCGAGGGAATCTTGCGCTGAGCAAAAGTTCTCGGCTTTCACGTTTGCATGATTGCCGCTAATAACTGTCAACTTTCAGGTTTGCCACTTGCACAAAAAAAATTACACTAAATTTTGAAAGTGCAATCTTACTATTAAATCTTACCCTGTGGTAGAAAAAAAATCGATTGAAAAATCACTGTAATCCATTTCAAATACTTTCAGAATACGTCTCGTACTGTACGAAGTTATGGGTAATTGCCACATAATCCTATATGACAGAAAGACATTTAAAAATTGGTTTTCACGTCTTAGGACAATATCGTCATTGTCAGTTGCCTGCGGCGAATTCTGACGTTTGTCTGCGGTTTCTTTTGGTATGCAATACCTATTAAATTTGAAGCTGTATGTTGATGTGTGTGCGCCTATACCACAACTTAATTGCCCGACAATGTTGTAAACCTTTGTCAGCATTAAGTGTTAACCCCATGAAAGTATTATATTGATTTGTTGTTTTGATTGTCAACCAAGAAAGGATTAGGTTAGACATAAACCACTAGATGGGACAGCAACAGCACTAACATACAATATCAACAGAGTGGTACTCATACTAACACAGAAACACACATATAGTTATAATTTAAAATTCGTTTTATTTTGTAAGAGCAACATATCCTTTCATCCTTTCATTCAACCACGTAAACTTTCTATACAAATTGATACTCATTTATATCGGGGCAACGAATGCTATTGTAAGGGACAAAACTCAAGCATTGGGAAATGACATACATTTCAAATTGCTTTATGTAATTCCAGTTCCAGTTCTGCTTTTTGGTTTATTTTCCGTTAAATCAATTTAAACTCTCTCATTGGGAAGCGAATTCGCTTTACCGGTAACCAAACAAAATTTTGCCCCCGTTCCATTATTTACGAATATAGGGCAATAGATACGGGCAATAAATGACGATACGGGAAAGGATATTACAAGGGTGACATTTGGAAATCGAATACGATATATACTTATAAGAGGAACATGGGGACAACGAAAGGGGTCAATTTATACTATGAATGTACAAGGATACCGAGGAAATCATTAAGAAGAACAACGACAAGATCATGATAACCACAGCGTACAAAGGAAACGAAAGAGGGGTAATATATGGGGAAGTATATGACGGGATATGAGTAGATTACTGGAAGACATACCCTCATAGAGGATAATAGAAACGGATCTAACTACGCAATTGCGGCAGGAGAACAACGGCATTGTTTTTGAACTCTTCGAAAGTAATCACATAACAAAGTGCGAAGGGCCAAATTGACGAATGATCTGGCCGCTGCGCCCGAGTTATATGAATTGCACAAAATCCACATGGGGACATACCACTACGGCCAATAACGTCCTTAATGAATGTACCGTGCTATGATCTCGCAGGGCACATAGGGACAATACTGAAAGATATAATTTTATAACGTGCGCAACTCCATGGGACTAAGGCGGGAGATGGGCGTTGTGATTTTAGATAACGACGATAGTTTAGTTTCCTTTGACGTGGTATCGTTGTTTACCAATATACCGACTCATTTGGCGATGGAGAATATCATGGACGAATGGGAAATTTGGCGGAACGCAATACAATTCTCAGAATATTACAATTCTGTTCTGCCAATGGGAAATGCCTTCTCACCGACAATTGCAGATATCATTTTTGGCTGACAATTGGATGACGTGATCAGGGAATTGAACGGTACAGGCAAAGAAAAAACTCGTTCCTCCCAAACGAAATCTCAAATAACTGAAGTTCGTTTGGGGACTGTAGTTGGGAGAAACGAACTTCTGTTAAACCATACATGTCATTTCGTTTGGGAGAACCGAAAAATGTTTGCAGCAAACGAGTTATAAAAAACATAAGCTGAAAAACGTTTGCGAGAAACGAAAAACGGTTCCGCCAACTGTTCCCTCGGTTACAGCAACCGAGTTGTAGTTGATCCTAACTAAAAAAAACGTTTAAGAGAACTGAAAAACGTTTGCAGTACACCAGTTATGAAAATTTAAAGCTGAAAAAACATTTGTGAGACCCGAAAAACGGTTACACCAACTGTTCTTTCGGTTATAACAACCGAGTTGTAATTAAAACTTTTATTTATGCCTTCCATAAGCTTGTTTTTGTTTAAATTTACAAATAAATAGGAGATAAATAGGAGAATCGTGCTTGCAAATAGATGCTATTTTGCGTTCAGCAAGCAGTTTAGGAACAAAGCCCCTCTCGACGGACAAAGTCCAGCTATATCAGACTCTCATTTTACCTGTCTTGACATATGCCTCCGAAACTTGGGTTATATCGCAAGCGGATGAAAAACACCTGGGAGTATTCGAGAGAAAAATTCTCCGTAAAATATATGGTCCTGTTAGGGAAAACGGCGATTACCGAGGTCGCTGGAACCCAGAGTTATATAATCTGTATTCTGACGTGGACATATCTAGTCGAATCAAAGTAGGCCAATTGCGTTTGCTAGACCATGTTATCATAATGGATGAAGATGAGCCAGCGCGAAAGGTTTTCCATAATGTACCCGATGGAAGTCGGTGGTGCAATGGTAGCGTGCGCGGCTCTTGTGCATGAGGACGTGGGTACGATCCCTACTCTGACCACCTTAAATTTCTTTCGACGGCGGTCACCTCGCTTAGTGACGGCGACACTATCGAGTATTTAGCCATGAAAAAGCTTCTCAAAATACCGTTCGGAACCGAGGTAAACCTGTAGGTCCCAATCAGTGAGTGTAAAACTAGAACGCTCACACCTCGCTGGTTGTGAGAGCTCTCCCTAATCCCCTCGTGGGATGTAACGGGAAACCATTTTTTTTTACCCGATGGAAGCAGGAAGAGAGGATGACCAAGACTCCGATGGAAAGACCAGGCCGAAGAATCCCACCGTATCCTTGATGTTACCAATTAGCGTGAGAAGGCGAAGGATAGAACCAGTTGGAGAAATATGATAAAATTTGTTTAATTTGTTTAATTGTTTAATTAATATGTGTAAGACAAAAGTAAGTGAAGTATATGCATCGAATATAATTGATTGTTTTAAAATGGAAATTAAAATGAATGTATGTATGTACAGGGTGGAGCGTGGTAATTTGCTTATTTGGGAATGAAATAAAAAAATTATGAACCTTAGAAAAATTTATTTTATATTTTAATTATATTGTACAGTAAGGGAATTTTTAAATTGCATGATTTTAAATAGTGTATCTGGCAAATATCGGCCTTCGCTATCCACACACTGCTGCATACGTTTTCTGAAGTTTTCATGAACTCTAACAATCATGTCGACTGGCATTCTGCCAATTGACACAGTCCCTGCTGCCAACGTGACACACTCCCTGCTGTTCTCAATGAAGTTACCCAATTTACAATTGATTGCCATCCAGGAACACTTGCGTGTGGGGGAACAGCGAATCGGCAACGAAAAGCACGATGGACTGCAATGATCGAGTGTGCATTTGAAAAATATGCTTCAACAAAAACTTACCTCTCCTCACGTGTCCAATGCCTGATGGCAACAGAAAGGCAGACGAATACAAATCTCCCGTCGCCCACTATAAGCCACGCACACTCTATCTACACTCTCCTCGACCAACAGTGCTGCAGGGCAAAAGCAAATTACCGCGCTCCACCCTGTATATCTTACCATCCATTTGAGGATTTTTAGAATCAAGCAACGTATTGGTGGTTTGTTCTTCAGCGCTGCTTTGAAAATTTTGGGTAAGGTTATTCCTTTAGTTAATGTATAAGTGGTATCAATATCACATCTAACGGACCGATGAAGCAAATTAAATTTTTAGTTATGTGTGAAATATTGTGTGCTGTGGTTTCCTATTTGGGACATGGGACTGTCCTTGGAGGTGGAAAGTTTCTGATAGCCATTCACTTGGGAGTGGCCAGAAATGATTCCTTCATTGGGCAGTCCAAGCAGCTCACTACTTCCACTCAGTATGTCCTGGGCAATGGCTTATCGGAAACCTCCGTTAGCTAGCTAAAGTGAGAAGGCGAAACGAATGAGTAACCTGAGTGGTAATGCGATCACTGATACGTCTCAGGATTATTAGGTGAACCTATCACTGAATCTCTTCGAAGTAGTGGACATATTCTTCTGTCCTTTGAAGGCGCATGAGCCAACACCCCTGGCCAACGGCGGATCAAAATTGAAGAAACCAAAATTCAGTTTCGACACACTGCATTCTGGTCAGCGTCTGATCCATAATGGGCTGCTGAAACATAATCATCAGGCAGTAGGTAAAATGCAAAGCACGGTGGGAAAGGTTTGCTTCCCGCAACCGTTATATAGGCAATGAAAGTACACAATGAAAATAATGAAGAAAGAAACCACCCAACTATTAACGACCTCCGCATACGTTATAAGGCCCATGATTTAAAGATATGTACCTGGAATGTTCGAACGTTATACAGGACTGGTGCCACTTTCCAACTGGCGGATGTCCTCGGAAAATATAAAGTTGACATCACAGCGATCCAGGAAATGCGATGGACAGGATATGGTTGCACCAGAAAGAAAAACTTCGATATTTACTACAGCTGCCATGAGCGAAAACACGAATTTGGGTGCGGATTTATAGTAGGCAAGAGACTGCGACACCTAGTTTCAAGGTTCAACCCAGTGAGTGACCGCATATCCACAATTCGCATCAAAGCGAATTATTTCAACATCTCGTTAATTTGTGTGCACGCACCGACAGAGGATAAAGATGATGGGTCAAAGAAACATTTTATGAGCGCCTGGAGGAAGTATATGAACGCTGCCCTGACCATGTCATTAAGATTATTCTAGGCGATTTTAATGCCAAATTAGGAAAGGAAAGTGCCTTTCGACCAACCATCAGTAATTACAGCCTACATGATACCACCTCCGATAATGGAATAAGACTGATAGACTTCGCCGCTGCAAAGAACATGGTAGTTAGTAGCACACGATTCCAGCATAAGGCGACCTGGATATCTCCTGATCAACGGACGAAGAACCAGATTGATCACTTGGTAATAGATGGCAGGCACTTTTCTAGTGTAATGGATGTACGTGTGATTCGAGGTGCCAATATCGACTTGACTCGACAATATCGGAAAAGAGGACGACCAAGACTCCGCTGGAAAGACCAGGCTGAAGATTCCCTCCGTATCCTTGGTGTTACCAACTGGCGAGAAAAGGCGAAGGATAGAGCCAGTTGGAAGAATATGTTGAAATTTGCTTAATTTGTTTGTTTAATTAATATGTGTAAGACGTCTGACCTCATGAGGTTGTAATATAGTCAATAAAAGTAAAGTAAGAGGTTTCCTCTTTAATTGTATTTGAAGCAAGCTAGATAAGAGAGGAGTTTCAAAATAATCCTTCAAATGCAAACTTTCATTCGAGTTTATAAAAAAATTTGTGTAAAAGTTATCGGGATAATCCGGTGACAAAAATATATTGTTGCAACACATTGAGTGTCCATTGAAACTATAATTTTGTCCAAAGCTATTTATACTTTGTTACCCTTTTGAACACTTTGTTTTACTGTATACAAATTGCTGTCATAATTAAAAGAGCTAAAGGATTCCAGGCTATTCTTAAAAAACATAACTTCATCCGGAAGATGAATCAAACAGTGAACATTAAACGTTTAACAACTTTTCTTTGTAAAGGTCTGGAATTCTTTGTAAGAAACCATAAAAGCTTTAGTTTCGAACAATGATTGAATGGTGCATTCCTTAGGTATTGACAATATTTTTCAGTACTATCGTACAGGCTCAGTTTACAAAAGAAATTGCCTAAATTCAGTGGATTTCCATCTATCAATATCTGTTACACTTCTTGGCTTTCTGGCAAACAAACACACATTCGGTTTTAAAGAAAGTAATGTTTTATCCGTCGTGGTGCAATGGTTAGTGTGCGCGCCTCTTATACATAAGATCATGGGTTCAATCCCTGCTCTGACCACCTTAAAATTTATTTCGGCGGCTGTCACCTCGTATAGTGACGGCGACACTATCGAGTAGTTAGCCACGAAAAAGCTTCTCAAAATACCGTTCGGAATCGGTGCAAAAACTGTATGTCCCAATCAGTGGGTATATAAAACTAGAAAGCGCACAGATCACTGATTGTGAGAAGCTCTCCCTAATTCTTTTTATTTTATTTTTTAATTTTTTATCCACTTAAGTAACTTAAGCTTTAGATAAGGAACAATCCTTACCGTGTATTGGAAATGAAAAAATTGTAAACAACTTTTTTTTAACCGTATTATGCTATAACCCTGTATAAAACCCAGTATAATTTTGCATACTTTTAGGATTTAGGATTTGTACAGTCAATATATATGGGGGTTGATTTCTTCAATGTTGGCTTTGTGATACTCATGACCACGTGAAGTGTGCTGGCTTCAATGGAAGGCATTATGATATAATTACGGCTAAGGAAAACGGGCTTCGCTGGAGCTAAGCTATTGAAGGAGGTAAACAAAGGATTTCAAACTTTAAATTCTGATTTTGTCTCTATTAGTTTGAAATTTAAATCGTTGGAGGATATGTTTGATACTTTTAAATGGCCTGAAGACATCTCGTCCTCTCCAAGACGCAAAAAAGGCTTCTAGTGACGGAATTTAATTGTGCCAGTAACTCCTAACTTGGATAATTTGGACAGTCCTCTCTTATCTCCGAAACCGTCGTCGTCTGTTGTTCCTTCATCCACTGAAGTCAGGGACCGTAATCATTATGAGTTTTATTATAAAAATTATATATGTGACCTGGTCTACGGAAAGGGGGCTTAGGTGTCAAAAAATCAATTTTCACTTTTTGGTTGATTCGGATGGAAGATGAGATGCTTTTTCACGTGGTGAAAAGCAGAAAATCCTAACTTGCTTAGAAGTGTACTAACACTCATGTTTCATTTCATGCGAAATGCGAAGACGATAATCAACAGAAACAGTAAACGTCACTTCTTCAGTGTTAATTTTTTAAATGTTCCACACTAGCAACTTACACGATGAACTATAATAATATTCCGACCAACAACAACACTTACTGGACCAACAACAACACTTACTGGACGTCCGGCGCGGAGAACAATTAACGAGATAATGAGAATCTGACGAAACGAGTTGCTTACTTTTAACAGCTTTTTCACAGAAAACTAGTTTTCGCACGTAAGCTCCCTTTTCGTAGACCAGGTCACATATTATAAGTTTTAAACACTTTAATTTTGTGTAATATTTATTACAAAAATCAGATGTTGTGTTTGTTTTTTTTTTGTTTGCATTCTTTAGTACCGTATAGCCTCGAAAACGGTTGGACTGATCTTTTTGAAATTTTCACAGAATGTACATAGCTGTGTGGTCGGTGGTGAAAATAGGGTACTTGCATTTTTGATATATCAAGTGGGCGTGGCCCCGCGCATTGGATTCTATTTTTGAAAACGCAAATATCTGGAGGACTGTTTCACCAATCGCCTTGAAAATTTGCTTGGATGCATTTGAGAGCAAAATTCGTGATCCAACAAAAAATGGGCGGGATCGCAATAGTGGGCGTGGCATACATCTTGAAACTTTGTACGGCTGTACCTCATGAACTATCAGAAGTATGAAGATGAGATTTGGCATATAAGTTTTTCGTGCAGTTCGAATTACAACTAGGGTGACAGAGGGATGTGCCACGCCCCCTTTTCAAAAATCAATCTGACGGCTTTTCTAATAGACCGATTGTTATGGAAATTTTACAATGTGGTAGTGATGACCTACTGACAGTCCTTAGTTATAATTGGTAGTGATTGGATAAAGGGGGTGGCACCGCCATACAACCTAAAATTAAAAATGGCTATATCTCATGAGCTATCAGAGGTATGAAGATACAATTTGGTATATATGTTGCTGTACAGTATGAATTACAGCCAGGGTGGAAGTGGGATGTGCCACGCTCCTTTTAAAAGAAACCGTTATATCAGTCATAATAATAGTTTGATCGTCCTGTAAATTTCACAGTATGTTACAGTTGGCCTACAGATACGTACAGGCTATTGGGAAGAAAGTTGCCAAAAAGGGAAGAGGTGTCCCGCTGGCCGTTTTCCAGCGAGAGGCTAATGGCGGTTGTATCGCTATCACTAAAATTCTGCAATAAAAGTGCATTAAATTTGTTTTTAATGAAAGACCTTGCCCTACCTGGGCTTGATAGGACGAAGGTCTTGTATCCATTGCACTAGATACCACATATACGATCATTGACCGTCCATGGTTCTTGTATCAGGGCAACATCGGCTCCACCCTTCGCAAGATGGAGACTGAGGTTGGCAGATGCTGCCTTACTGCGATGAAGATTTATCTGGAGGACTTCCATCATCTACAGGATCTTCAACTCCGGGTACCTCGATCACGGTTGTCTCGTGATCACCCTCGCTAGTGATGGGCAGGCCGATGATGCTGCCACTGTCATCTTCCAGTAGTGCTTCTTCGGCATCTACCGTCGTTTCAGATTGCTTTCCAACATTTACATTTGTAACTTTCGACCCGGCCAGTTTGCCACTCAGCATATCCACTTTGTATACCCTGAGGGGTACACTCATGAACCCAAACCGAATTTGGCCTTTGGACTCCTCTAGGGTTTTTAAGGAATCCTGGTTCACCACAAAAACTACCTGCCGGGAGGTTCCTACAGGATCCTCAACCTTGACCACCTTCCAATCCTTTGCAGGAATGGAGGGGTTGCAGTGGCTGATGATCTTTAGGATCTCCTGTGGGTCAGTAGGTGAGTTTGACGGGACCCAAACCCTAGCCCTTGGTCTAGAAGGTATATCCTTCCTATCCACGGCTTTGAGTTTGGCCCCCGGCCAAACCTCACCTACCCGACTCAAGGCGGACTTATACAATCGAGCTGCTCTTTCATCAGAGCAGCCGATAAGTTTAATACTTCCCTGGAACCATCCCGCATCTTCGCAGATTGGCACAGGACCAGGGTTGTCGTTTACGATGTCCATGACCACCGTACGAGGGCTCCTTCTACAAGGCGCCATTTATCCCTGGGGATACGTCCATCCTGGGAACCTTCATCCAAGACGCCAATGATTAGGCTGTCCTTCGCGACATCACTAAAGAACCTGCCGAACACTGGGTGGCTTTTATGCCTCTTAGATGAGGGACCAGGTTTAGTATCCTCCTCCACTGGACGCTGTCTTTTAGTAACAGGCAGTGGAGGCTTTGTCCCTACAGACTTGGAGCCCTCACAGACGCCCTTGGCCAACTCCAAGGTGTTTAACTGTGCAGGAGTGAGTGCAGCGACTGGTCGTGCAGAGTTGACTAACCAATCTAGTTGCCAGTCGAATATCAGATCTCCGCTTCCGGGAGGGGCAGAGAATTTTAGTTTTCCCCGTAGTTGGGAGGGTTGACCACCGCCCGCGTTATTCGCAGGTGTAGAGGCCCCCTTGCGTGTGACCGCAGAAGACTTACGAGCACTAATGCTCGAGGAGGAGCCCGTAGGCTCGGGGGAAGTCACAGGTTTTCCTGTGGCCGAAGACATTTTAATATTAATCTTCATGTTGACTGGGCCTCAAGTTGTAGCCGCTATCTACGTCCGTAAAGATGCAATGTATTCAAAAAGAAGGGACCCGTGGTTGTCTACGCAAGGGTTGAAACTCCGCCTTATGGGACAGAGTGTTCAGAGCCAGGCCGAACCAAAGAGGGAGTCATCTCAACCTCACCATTACCATCAACTTAACGGTGACGGATTTCGAACGTACTACAAGACTTGCCAAGTTTTAAAGAGGCGGAGACGAACGGTACATCAGCCACGAGCCATTTCGACAGAGTGTCACCTCTGCCTACTCAGGTCGCAGAGCACAGGACGGCAGATCGAGAGCAGAAATCAAATAGTTACGAAAATCGTGAACCAGGGTCGTAGCAGAGTGTGTGCCAAAGAGGAAGAAGATCATTTAGAGTTACCCAGGTTGCACCGCGAGGAGGCGATCTTCACTGTAACTTGGGCTAAGATATGTGTTCGGGAGTGTTCGGACATATATAGTGAAACTTTATGGCGATAATTTTTGTAGAACA
Source organism: Phaonia tiefii (assembly GCA_963931995.1). Lineage (NCBI taxonomy): Eukaryota > Metazoa > Arthropoda > Insecta > Diptera > Muscidae > Phaonia > Phaonia tiefii. The sequence goes on along the minus strand of OZ008370.1, from coordinate 96,633,704 downwards.
TTTTGACCACAGCCCCCGTCATTTTAGAGCAGTTTTTTGCGTGTTTTCAAAAAAAAAGTAAAAATTATGGTTATACGTGACAGTTAGAGGGTTAATTTGTTAAAATATATTATTATTTTGATTATAATAATAAATCACAAAAAACAAATTACTCGTACGCAGTGTGCAAGCTTTCGTCAACTATTGTCTGTTTTCTCTGTGTTTGGTTAATATGTGTGGATATATTTGACCGCATCAATCAGTGTCGGTCTTTTAATTGAGTCTTTTCTCTGAGGGAACGATAATTATGTGCAAAATTTCGAGAGTAAGTCGTAGCTCAGTGGGCCGCTAATGCCGTTTTTGTTCCATAGGCTTATAGGTGGCCTTAAATCTGATTTGTGGGAAGACAGTCTTGTCTTCAATTTCGTCACCGTGGTGCCAACGTATACCTTTTGGCATACGTCAGTCTTATCTCTATTTCATTTTATTTGATATACAATATTAGACTTATCCTTTACCGTCACTTTGGACTTTGTCTGGCTAAATAATCTGCTCAGGGTATTATGTGATTATTGAGATATAGGAATGCTTCAGTCTCTCGGAATAACCTGGTATATACGTCAGGGATTTGTACATTTTCGGCGGGGTTTCCTCTGGTTGATCTTGTCCTCGTTCCATAAATTGTCCTGTGTGTCCATTCCGATCCAGTAGGCCATTTATTGTTCGGGTCGGGAAATCTTTTTTGGGAGGAATTTCCCTTATTCTCCACATGAAACTCCTTGTCGCTGATCTTCAGAACTCTATTCACGAAATTTGTCGCCGTATTGATAATAATTCTTCGAGGGTGCTTAGAATTGAAGTTAATTAGTATTCCGGACGCTGTAATCTCCTGGTACCAATCTAGTTTGAGCAGGTTGCCCGATACAAAATGAAGTGTTGATTCACATCAAAAAACTAAAATGATAGCTATTGACAACAATATGCTCATATTTTGTCATTGCATTCAAAAGCATTAAGTAAGCAAATCAAACCGTTCTCTGGCCCAGAACACTCGAAAAACGCTCCTTATAAGGACTGTTTTAGGTTTTTTATTGGTTTTTAAAACTCCTTTTACACCCAAATTGAAATCATTTTGAAATGATCATCAAAATGCTCTTTAGTGGGACTCTTTTCTGACTCCTTTTTCAGAGAGCTCCTAGAATGGTGTGCTGGGAAGTTTAAGTGCAGTAATTTAGGAAAATTTAGGTAAGCCAACAAAATGGGATGAGTATGAGTGGGCCCATAGATTATGGTACAATAATATCAAGAGGTAATAGTACCACGCATACTAGTTATTGTAGGCAGCAACAAGGATTTAGTTTTCCATTGTACAATGGTTAAATTAAATAAATATTTACAATTTTTGAGATTTTACATTAAGTATTGCAGCAAATAAATCCTTTATAACAAAAATGTCTATATTAGAAGTTAATTCTGGTTAAGGCAAAAAGATAAGGCAAAAGATAAGAAATTTTAAATTAATTAAGTATTATAACTTTGTTGCCAAAGTTGTAAAATGTAATTAGTTATATAAATTTCTTATTATATCGAAATTTGAAGATCTACAGCTGTCTTCGAATCGTTGTTGCAAGTCAACAAAAATTGAATTAAATAGTTTGTGGTTGAAATTTTAATGTAACAGATCAGTACTGTATCTGCGATTTAGATTACGAATAATTTTTAAATTTTTATTCTGTATAACCTGTAATTTTTTAAGGTTCGTTTTAGCAGTTCCTAGAAACCAGACCTGACAACCATATGTCATAATAGGACGAATGCACATATTGTAAATGAGCATTTTGTTTTTCAAATTGAGCGCAGATTTTCTATTAAGTAATGGAAACAGTGATCTTCCACATTTTAGCGCTTTGTCTCGCGTGGTCGTGCATTCTGCATCATCAACACAGACGGAAAATTTGCGGTTTTTTAAGAAACTTCTAATAAGTTTTTGTAAAAAGACGATACCGTCATGCCATACTGAATCGAATGCTTTTTCTATATCCAGTAAAACCACCCCGGTACTTCTTCTGTTCTTCTTATTTTCAGATATTATGTTAGCAACTAAACAGCATGGTATGTTTATATTCAACTGACTATTGTTTAGCGGCGATAAACTAATTTTGAACTTTGACCGCCTTGTGACAGATTCGGAGGTGAAATTATTGGTGTCGATTTCGTACATAAAATTTTAGTTTAAATTCTACAAAGCTTGAATATATAATCGGGCGTACCTCTCACATTTTGTATTCCATACGCCTATCATAGAACACTAAAAAAATTATAATACTGACCAAAGTAACTATAGAGTGAAATTTTATTAAAAAATGTACATGTTTTCTGCGTAAAAGATTAAGTTGAAAAGAGGTTCGAAAAAGTTTGGAAATTATTATTTTATTACACTCGTATACTCATACGATTAGATCTGAAATTATTTCTTAGAAGAATATTTTTAGATTCCCTTTGAGCTATACAGATCACGGTTTTTTCAGCAATTACGAAAAATGTGAACAGTCGGAAACAGGTTTTTAACTCTCGTTGGCGGACGAGTGTTTCGAAGTTTGTAACATTTCTCATCAGCGCCATAGCGTTCTAGGCCGCTTTTGGAAATAGTTTTAAATTATCTGAGTTTGGCAAAATACAAGTTTATATTTTTTTGTAAAATTTTGCAATAAATCTAAAAGTATTGCTCCTATATATACGAAGATACATCAACTCAACGAAAATGATTTCATTAACCAGGAAACTTTCGTCACTGCTACGAATATGTTTCATTGCTGTGATGAATATATTCCATTGTTGTGGTTAATATGTTTCATTGATGTAAGAAGCTGGTTTGGAAACTTAATCATCCCTATATGAATGATGTCCAAACATTAACATCCAGAACCCTTTATTGCCCATTTTATAATATTTTCCACTTTCGGGGAAAATTAAAATTTTTTACTTATATTTTGACAAATGAAGCGGCATATAGTTTAAATAAAATAACAAAATCGCGGCAAAGGCATAGTTTCGGAGGTATGGACCCCGACATTTCGGATATGTTAGAGGGGTATGGCGTTAAACGTACCGTATAAAGCCATTGATATCACTTTTTTGTATAAAACAAGTCAAAACAAACTCAAAATATTCGATAAGTCGCTTAGTTATCGAGTTATCGGATGTTGAAATTTTTTGTTTTCTCAAATAAAAATTTAAAAATTTTTTTAAATAATTTTTGTTTTTGTTTGAGAAAAGTACAACAATAAATATTCGAACAATCGCGCGATGTTTTTAAAATAATTTTTGTTTATGTAAGTAAAACAAATTGACAATTTTTCAAAATGTCAACATCCAGTACCTCGATAACTAAGCAACTTATCGAAAAGTACTACATTATTTTATGAGTTTGTTTTGACTTGTTTTAAACGAACCACAGACTTGTCATTCATGAGCATGAGCTTTATCGATAACTGAATTTTAAAAAATATTACCAAAAACTATAGTGAACATGTTAGTGATGCGAAAAACATCGATTACAATCTCAGTTGGTATCAAGAAGGGCGGTAAACCGACAATAAACATCAACGATAGCTGAAGTTCATGCTCATGAATGACAAGTCTGTGGTTCGTTTTATACAAAAAAAAACTGAAATCAATGGCTTACACGGTACGGTAACGCCATAACCCTCTCACATATCCGAAATTTCGGGGCTCATAACTCCGAAACTATGCATTTGCCGCGATTTTGTTAATTTAAAATAACGTATTCTAACGTATAATGGTTGTTTTTTGGAGTGTAAGCCGTAAAATACACCTGTTCCCAAAAAAAATTAAAAGTAGAATCCCGGAAAATACCGGGGTCCCAACAAATGCCGGAATTTTGGGATAGGAATTTCGAAAATCCCGAATCCAGGGATTTTTTAAAATCAATCCCGTTTAGCATCCCTTGTATAGACTTTTTCATTATAGCAATGTAAATCAACTAACGAAAAATGTCTCATCCCTACGAATAATCGTTTTTATTTCAGTGAACTGATACTACTATTTTACGAAAGTACAATATTTTGAAACGTATAGAATACCTTAGTGCAATAAGTGCTTGCTAAATGACACTTTTTTTGCTAAAATATTCTATTGCAATCTTTTGGAAATTTCCCGGAATTCCAGGATAAAATTCCCGGGAAAGCGGGAATTGAAATGCGGGCGGGAATTTCCGGGATGCATTCTCAAATACAAACACAGGAATACAAAAACAAAATACATGACTTTCACAACTGAAACGAAAAATGCCATGAAAAATATGAAATCAGCTGTTGAAACAACTGTACCTGATAGATAATTGTACTATGCCATAGAGGTAGACATTAACTTCGAAACCGGTGAACCACTTCCTAAAAACATTGCAGCATATTGTTTAATTATACACGATCGGTTGGTGGAATATACATACATATCGATGGCTTAATATAAAAAGGGCCTAACTCGATTTTTTGTTACTTGACAGGAAAAGGAAAAAACTAAATAAAATCCGTAAAATTTTAGATACAACAAAAAGTTTTAATGCAATTTCCAAAAATGTGTTGCTTCTTTTTATTAAAAATTGCATTAAAACTTTTTTTGTATCTAAAATTTTACGTATTTTATTAAGTTTTTTCCTTCTCCTGTCAAATAACAAAAAATCGAGTTAGGCCCTTTTTATATTAAGCCATCGATATGTATATAAGACCCACTCACAAAAAAATTTATTTTGTTCAACCCTCAAAATTTGCCTTGGTTTGTTTTATCCTGATTCCCAAAATATTTCGTGTCTAGCATTAAGAACCCGTGAGCTGGACCATTTTTAACCCATTTTTTTTTGTTTTTCAAAGAATTTTGTAGTTTATCTAAAGACAATGAATACAATATTAGTATCATATGGTTCTTTTAAAGCTCGTCTAAAGGTGTATAAAACATGTCAACACATGTCCTGACACATTCTTTTTTAGGGATATCCTGCAACAAAAATCGAATTTTTTAAATTTTCGTACGGAGATTTTTCTGACTTAAATGTCAGATTGACATATTGTAATCTTTAGTCGATTTAAGTAAATACGTATTTCAGCTTTTCGCTCTAGCCGCGTTTACAGCCCCGTATTCGGTTTTTGCGAAATTTGTTATGTCATTTATCTCTAACGGAAATTTTGTTGCGGAGTGTTAACACCAACTTTGATTTACCTTGCAAATATATCATTAATAATTCCTCTTCGAACTCTATCTTATTTTTAACTCACATAGAAACAATAATCGAATTGTCAAAATTCTGGTCACAAATAACTATCAAATAATTGTTTTCGTACGAAATAACTTTGGCGTAACAACCCTGTATTTGATATTGCCTACGAAATTTTCCCAAAGAGCTGAGTACCTAGCAAATGAAAAGTGAGCGAAATTTTAGGGCCACGAAATTTTCGTTATTTTTTATACACGTGCTTCTTATGGCAATGAAAATTTCATAAAAACTGAATACCGGGCTTGAACAAAAATGCAATACGGTGGGAACTTTACGTTCTAAACATGGCAAAATGGGTATCAATTCTTTTCTTTGGGCATGGAGATCATTGGTGGATAGATATACTTTTTATATTTTTTAATACATTTTCCGAGGTGCTCTGAACCAAACTTCGAATGTTTAGAATTACTACAATCTGACGTTTAAATCAGAAAAATCTCCGTACCAAAAACTTACAAAATTGTTTTTTTTTTTGCTGAGTATCCCTGAAAAAAGGATGTGTCAGGACATGTTTTATATACCGCTGGACGCGCTATAAAAACAATCCTTGCATATGATACTAGATAAAAGTAAAAATTTCTTTGGAAATTAAAAAAAAAATACCTTTTTTAAAACCGGTCCAGCTCACGGGATATTTTGGGAATCATCAAAAAACAAACAAAGGTAAATTTTGTGGGGTGGGCGAAAAACACTTTTTTCCCCACCATAAAATGTAATGTGAGTCCGTCAAATGTGAGTCAATTGTACGAAAAATCTGATAAACTTAAAGTGGTTTTAATTGTATCAGTTGAAATAGAAACATATGTACTTACATGCAATCCCGTACCGAGTTTTTTTGAAAAATAAGTTACATATGTACATGAGTTGTTACTTTTGTAAAATAAACTCAAAGAATATAATTTTTTTTGTTCTCATAATCAAATGTTTTAGTTTTTTTTTTATTTTTTTTTAATTATAATTATATACATTTAAATCATTTTAAATTAAATTAATTTATAAAAATTTCTTAGTACTTATATATACACCTACAATATTTATTCATCAATTACAACTTCCCTTTTTATATCTTCTATTGAGACGTCTTGTTCACAGCAATTTTTATTAGTATCACTACTATTTTGTCTTATTTCGCAGTGACTCCAAGCGTATGTATTTATTTTATCATTCTTAATCTTACGCTTGGTGTCTTTGTGGGAAAACAATAATTGTTTTAGGTTATGCGTATAAGTAACGTATCTACACTTAAAAGTGGCCATATTTCGGAACGTTTGTGTATGATTAAATATACATTCCTTATAATCACCAATCATTGTTTCAGCGACACTAGATTCTTTAACTCCTTTAGCTTTCTCAAGTTCAATGTCATCGTTTACGGTAAAGGAATACATTTTCGCTCCCAATCCAACAAATTCAGTCATAACTTTCCCATTATGTTTGTCCTTCATCATTCCTACAGCCTTTTTATTCAAAATAGGTATATCATATTGATTATCAATGGGATATTCTGATGTATCAAAATGGGATGCTATGTCAGCTTTTAAATCTTCATAAACGTCTTCAGATTTTATAGAGTATATAAACAAATCAGTATCCATATAATTCAGATTAAAGTTGGATTTAAATTTGGGTTTCATGTACTCATAATGAAAATCATACATTTTCCACTTTGACAATTCTTGTACACAAAACTCTAAATAAATCGGTTTCAAATATTTTACATGCGTACGATTCATTTGTATTCGCCAAATGTTATCTGAAAATCGTGAAGCGCTGTGGAAATTGGGTTTGGATATTAAGTTACTGGCTCCTAATTTATTACACTTAGTCTTTTCCCACTGACTTACAATTCGAACATTTCTCCTTTCATCAACATTCTCCACAATTTTATCGTAGACCGAATTATTTAAAAGTTCGAAAAAATATTTTTCAAATGAATTTTTCGCACTCGTTTTATGATCATTATTTACATCAATATACTCTTTCAACCATGCAGATTGTTTAAAGGATATGACACGGTGGATTTTCTTCAAGATCAAACCATGTTTCAGACATTGTTTGAGAAGTCTATAGTGTATAGGATAATTGAATTTATCCGATAAGTCGGTTAGGAGTTTTTTATACTTTGAACCACCAAACTTCTTGTTTTCAGCGCAAAATGGCAAATCATTATGTGCATCGTGAATATTATATGGGTAAATTAAATCCACCACGTATACATAACCAATTGGGGAATTATCTGGAATTTTTTCAATAGCACATAGATGACTAAAGTCTTCAACCCATTCAAACTCGCCATGAGGAAGGTACTGTGACATTGCCCAACCGTATAGGTTGTTAGTATGCCAGTACATGAGATACTCAGATGGTTCGTTTGGTTCATACTCAGGTAAATACTTATTATTTGCCCTTGTGTATCTCTTTGAGCATTGCCTTATCCCTCCACGTATGTTTGATTTAAAAAGATTATACATATCCAGATCCGTTAGAAGATCCAATTGCACATTCGTAGTCATTAGCATAACATCCCATGTGAGTGCAGGTGTAGTGTAATACTGACTAGGGTCTAACAAATACATTTGTTTACATATTTTCCTAAAGTTTTCAAAGACGTCAGTGAGAAGTAATACATCTGTTACTACATACAACTCCAAGTAGTCACGCAGTGTGTCACATTTTAATGTTTCCCACACTTTTTGAGCATGACTGTAATCCTCCAAAGAACATTCCTTATTATGAAGATGGCTAAAGAATTCTGCTCTAGGTGGAAGTTGTTTGTCTCTTAATTTCGAACATGAATTTAAATATTCGTGAGGGAAAACCCCCTTTCTTCTCATGAGACTAAACTCATTATTATTTTGAAAATGAGAATGAATGGAAAGCAATTGATTATCGCACAGATTAGCAGCTAGTGCATCCAAACTAGCTGGCATGAATGTAAATGTGTCTAGAAATCTTAACTCTATAGAGTTTTCCTCATCTATCTCCAATGTCTGTGACAAAGAAATATGCAGGTCCTTGTTTAAAGGTAAGACTTTTACTTCCTGTTGACTGGCCTCAATCAGCTCTTTAATGAATAGGTGACTATCGTGACCAGAAAAGTTATGAAAATATATGGGAATAAATTTGGGAATGCGATAAATTAAATTGCATTTATTATGGGCTGGACCCCTATACTTTCCAGTAAAATGGCAATGATCCCTTATTACTTTCTCAGCGCCTAGTCCTTTACCGCAAATATGACAAATCTTCGCATTTCTATGTTGTTTTAATTCTAAAGGAGTTAAATCTATCATTGCTTTCTGTTGACTCCTTCTAATATGATTGTCATAAATTACTGTAAGCTCTTCTTTCAGCCTGTCAACAAATGTCTTCGCTACATTCTCACCAGCATCTCCTGTACCTACATACTTAACTAATTTATCTAAACTGCTATCAAAATGACACTTAATTTTAAAACTAAAAGCACAGGGTGTATGCTTTTTGAGGAATTTCGAAGATGTTGAGCTTGCCGCACCTTGTGGTACATCAGATAATACACACTCAATGTGGGCATATATTACGAACGGTACATCTATCTGTCGGTGGTGAACCCTATATTCCAAAACAGCTTCCTCCATTGTGGGCATGTGTGTCACAACCCTACTACACACTTCTTTATGTTGTAAACTGAGCCGTTCTTCATGGGTGTAGTGAAGGCACGTGTTACACAAATATAGTTTTTGGTTGTGGCTCGTTATTTGACTTGTCAATAGTCTGTATAGAGGAGAAGAAATAAAAGGAGTTACATAATATTTATAAATTTTGTAAATATGTTATTATTACCTTGATATATTGTTCACTAATATATAGTGAGATTTTCCGTTTTCTTCCAACAACAGCAAATTCACATGTACATCCTTTTCACCTTGTGTTAGGTAGAAGGGTCCAACTACCTGATTATTTTCGTACCCAAAAACGTTGATGCTAATATCATTCTGTGATTCGAAAATTTTTACATCTTTTACATCTAAGGGAAATTTCATTGTTTCAAATTTGAGAACCGCCCCGTTTTTTAATCTGATAACAGTAGATGTTATGTCACCAATGTCATATGATCTGCAGCGTTCTGGGTTCTTATTTCCATCACGACCTAAGGCTGCTATTATACACCACTTGAAACAAAATTCATCAGTATTTTGAATGTTTAAGCAAGCTTTTTTAAGTCTTAAGATGTCTGGGGTCCGTATGAAGTTGGAGCCTCGTGATAGTGCACATTTGAAAATAAAAATATCAATGTTTTCAATCTTCAGCAATGTCAATCCGGATCTTACGGTATCAAACGTTGATAATTTTTCTTTTAAATCAAGCATATATGACGCTATAGCCTCATCAACATTACTGCCTCTAGTTAGGTGACCCATCTTTATTTTATGATATATATTCAGTAGAGATACGCTATCCGTCACTTTCATGTATTCGCTATTAAACACAATTTGTAGCTTTAGTACATGATGTTGCGCTATTGAGTTCTCAGTCAGTTTTTTAACATATTTGGATGCATCACGTAGATACTCATCAATATTTATAAGGTCACAACTTTCCTGATATCTATAGGTTGCGATGCGATTGTTAAATTCACTTTCTATTTGCTTAACTTTTGCACTGACACAAATTTCAGGTTCTCTGGCTGCTGATGATGTTGAAGGGATCGGATGCTCAAGTTCTCTATCTGCGAATGAAGAAGATGAGGCTGATGTATCAAGCAAATGTGCAATGTGTGACGGGTTTTGGGGACTATCCATTATATGTTGTTTCTCATTAGATTCCCACTTAACTGTTTCAGGCTGAAAATGTTCCAACTGTTGCGTGGCTACTTGCATGTTGGGATACTGTGCTTGCTGATAGTATTGAACTGGTTGTGATTGCGCCAACTGATAACTTCCTTCATATGCATTCTTATGAATTTGTTGTTGTTGTTCAGGATATTCATGTTGGTAGTAGGGTTGTTGCAAGTATTCCATTGGATATCCTTGTTCCCACATATAAAGCAATTGTTGGAAGGAGTAATGATTTGGCTGGCTTGTTGGGAAGGGTTGATTATATAAATACTCCAGTTGGTTGTATGATTGAGGTTGAAATTGTTGCTGCTGTTGGATGTGTTGCTGAAATTGTTGTTGCCGCTGAACTAGTTGTTGAAGTTGAAATGATTGATGGTTTTGGATGTGCTGTTGAAATTGTTGCTGCTGCTGAACTTGTTGTAGAAGTTGTTGCTGGAATGGTTGGGATTGAAATTGTTGTTGACGGTAATGCTGATATTGTTGGATTTGTTGTTGAAGTTTATGCTCTTGCTGGTTTTGATGGAGTATCTCATGCTTTTTTATCTCTGCAAGACTCAGAGGTACTTTACCACATATTTGATATGGTGTGTGTGTTGTAACGTGCCTCTGTAAATACGTCTTATTTGAGAAGACTTTCTCACAAACATTACACACGAATACATTTGAAGCCATTTGTATATCAATTGCACCAAGGGTAAAAATAAAACTAAACGCAGGATGAAGAAATATAAAAAGACCAAATATTGGAAAATTTTAATGTTCACTTGTTGATATTTAGAAAGGAATATGTGTGAAGTTAGATTCGAATTCAAACCGCCAAGACAAAACAATTATGTTAACAGAGGTCTGTTAATATATTAACAGTTAATATATTAATATATTAAATGTGGGGAAGGTTACATAAATTACCGAATTCAGATATTGTATGGCAGAGTAAGATTTATAATCACCCTTACTCTATTTGGCGTAGTCAACAGAAGACAACGCCGTTGTTTGGGTTTTGTTACAATTTCGTATTCCCGTTGGCAATATTGCCGTATTTCGATGACTGTTAACTTACAATTTGTATTCTGTAAGAAAAATTGGCGACGTCGTTGCCTTTGATTTTGGCGTCGGCCATTTTAGTGCTGCCTTGCGGAAATGTATTGTTGACTTTAATTTTTAATAATTTTTTTTTTAATTTTTAATAAAATATAAAGAAAATGCATATACGACAAAATTTACTATCATTACATTTTGGGCCAAAATTTTGATGTGGATTCCGTCCACATACCCAATAACACCTGGGAATTCAGTTTTTTTTTCAAAGAAATACAACTTAGCCTCATTTGTTTCAGCATCCGTCATATTGAACTTTATCCATTGTAGACAAACTTCCCTCTCCATGACGTCCACAGTCTCAGACATAGTCCTCGAAACTACTGGCTGTGACAGTCCCAGGTTGACATCATTTCCAACGCTCAGCTGGTAAGATCCCTGGGCTAAAAAACGCTGTTGCTGCCAATCAATTTTATTGTGTTGATCTCGTCCCTTTTTTTACACGAGGCTCTATTATTTCCAATACATATTTAAAAAAAGTTTTATTCAGCCGAAAATAATTTTCAAATCTTCAAAAGGCTAAAAAAATTCATTACTTAGGAAATTATGACTAAGTATGTCTTTTACTTTTTTCTGCTCGGGCAAATTAAAAATGCAAGATTTCCTCTTGTTTCCAATATTATTTTTTTTTGTTTTCTTCGTCACTCGACGAGTCCGAATCAGCAAGAAAAAACATTTTTATTTAAAATTATTTTTTTTCACAAACTTTTTTTCCACAAAATAGCACAGAACTTATGGGTCGATTATCGATAGCAACCGAACCTCAGTTGCGTTGTCAGTTGCCAAAAAGTTATTACATATAGCAACTGACATTTTTTGGGTTGCTGTATAGTTTTTAAAACAAAACAAACCGTTCAGGTGATCGATAAGGAGTCAAAAGCTGTTGTTCTAAAGAAACTCCTAATTTTTTGTTGTTAAATTGTAATGTTTATAAAAATTTGTGCATAATAAATACAATATTATTTATATAAAATAAAACCTAGTAGCGGCAAAATTGTCGGAGCTCGGGCAGATCAAAACTTATGAAAAACGAAATTAAAGGAAAATATAAGAACAAGAACAATGTATTTTTGTTGTCGGACAGACCTATGGGGCCCTCAGGGTCTAAATACGTGTCCAGTTAGAGATTGCTAGGAACAGGCAACTGTGGCTACTCAAATGAAAGGTATTTTTATCCCAAATTTAATGGTGTCTTTATTTTTGTGGAACGGCATCTGTGCACCCAGATAACCCCAATTTACCAAATTATAGTATGTCTTGACATTTAGTGTGAGAGTTCAAATTAAAGGGAATGATGAATCTGCTTCATTGCTAGTCATTTTAAAAACATTCAAGAACAATTTTCCAGACTTTAAATAAAAGATCTGGAACATAGGTCCGTCCGACAAAAAATTACATATTTTTCGTTTTCTATATTTTTGGTTTTTATTTATCAAGTTTTGAGCTGCGACCGAACTCCGGCAAATTAGTCCTAGTAGCCATGTGTTTGCCTGAAATCAGCAACCTGTTGCTTCAGTGGACTTTTGTTCCAAATGAGGGCATCGTGAGTAGAACCAGGATGTCCGGCGTCAACATACCCGATTCGCATTTCGTAGTCGCACATCTACAACACTGTGTGTAATTTTTTAAGTCATGGCAAAATAACCATATACGGACACCACTACGTGATAAAAGACTAAAAAAAAAGACCCGTGTTTCCCAATTTTTCCCAAAGTCATGCACTTTTTTTTAATGGGCCGCCAAAGATTTGGGGCCTCGGTATCATTTTCGTAAAAATGTGATCATTTTCTCAGGGTCATATCTTGCAAACCGTTCAGAATTTCGATTTACTCTCTGAGGCAAAGTTGTAGCTCTTGTCATAAAGAACAAAAATTGCGAACATATAAAATCAAAAAACTTCACCTTCCAGATTTTTTTTACCTTTTTCCCGTGTTCAGGTCCATAGGCAGCAAACCGTTCAAAATTCAAGGAAACAATCAACTACAAAAATTTACCTAAGATCTCAATAAACAAATTTCTAGAACATATAAACTTCCTAGAGATGATTCTTAACACTGTTTAGGTAGCACGCAAAAGTGAAAAATTTGCAGAAAATTTTTTAATTTCATTTTGTTTACCTTTTTCTCCTGTTCAGGTCCATAGGTAGCAAAAAATGAAATATGCCTGGCCAGAACCATGTGTTTGTCCAAGGGCTAACACCGTTTAGGTAGCGCTTAGGTATCACGCGATCATGCACCGACAGCAACAGCACAGGCAATGCAGTAAGCTCAGCACACGCAACAAGGGACGCAGCACACAATATAAAAGCGATACGACGCTCACATCGAGGCATTACACAGCGCGACGTCAACGAGAGCTCAGCGGTGAAAGTTATAAAGTGAAAGTGAAAGTAAAAAAAGTGAAAGTGCTACAGTATAATTCGCACACAACATTGGCAACTGACAATTTCAATATGCAGTGTGAAAATATTGATTTATTTTGCTACGTTTGCGGTCATCAAACCAGAAAAAAAACATCTACAAGATTTCAGAAGGAAAAGAATCTTTTAACTAGTGAATTCAAAAGAGCATATACATTGTTTTTCGACGAAGTGGACTTGACCGGTGAAAATTACACACCTAATACAGTGTGTCGCCAATGTTATAACAATCTCATGGCATGGTTGAGTGGAGGCAGAGGTACTATGACGTATTGTAAGCCGGTAAACTGGATTAATCGCCCAGGTGATCATGATGCAACCTGTTGCTATGCATGCGTAAATTACACATGTCGTCTAAATCGACATTCTGAGAAGAACAAAATTTATAAAGCAACTGCAACAGCCACACTACCAGTGCTTGCACCTGAAAATTTTGTATCACCAAGGCCGCCAACTCCAGATCGTACTACAGAATTTACAGCAATGAGTACAGCAAGTGGTGTTACATATGAAGATCCATGGATTTACCTTCAGCGTGTATGCACCAGAGTCTTGGGAGGGGATCGAGACGCGGAACCGGAAGCAAGAGAATGGGTGAAACAAATGCTGCATTATCTTGAGATAATCGGCGCATCGATGACATTAAAGCTGCATTTTCTTCATTTTCATTTTGACGATTTTATCAAACAACTCCCTACAGAATCCGATGAGCAAGGAGTACGGTTTCACCAAACCACAATGCCCATGGAAAAACGGTACAAAGGCAAAAACCTCGACGCATTGCTTGCAGAGGTATGTTGGTGGAGTCACAAGATCACCCTGTATGATGTTAATGAAGTATTTGAAGAAGAAAGAGCTGATGATGGAGGGCAGTCTGGAAGCAACGTGCCTGTGGACACCATAATTGCTGAATCAGAGTCCGATTCGGACGACGATTTGGATCCACAACTTAAGAGAGCGCGATTTGCAAGTCCAGGGCCATCAACATTATAAACATAATACGAATACTTTTTTTTAATATTTTTGTAATAGATAGCATAGTATCTCAATGTTGAAGTAAATAAAAAACAAATGAAATTAAAAAACGGTGTTAAGAATAATTCCCAGGAAGTTTATATGTTCTAGAAATTGTATTATTGAGATCTTAGGTAAATTTTTGTAGTTGATTGTTTCCTTGAATTTTGAACGGTTTGCTACCTATGGACCTGAACACGGTAAAAAAGGTAAAAAAAATCGATTTTTTTTAAGTTTTTTGCGATTTTGATCTGGAAGGTGAAGTTTTTTGATTTTATATGTTCGCAATTTTTGTTCTTTATGACAAGAGCTACAACTTTGCCTCAGAGAGTAAATCGAAATTCTGAACGGTTTGCAAGATATGAGCCTGAGAAAATGATCACATTTTTACGAAAATGATACCGAGGCCCCAAATCTTTGGCGGCCCATAAAAAAAAAGTGCATGACTTTGGGAAATATTGAGAGACACGGGTCTTTCTTTTTAGTCTTTTATCACGTAGTGGTGTCCGTATATGGTTATTTTTTTTCGTGTTGCACTGTGCAATTAGATCATTGTTATGAAAATAATTATTATAGTATTAAAACATTCAAACTAAACTAGCCTTTCCTATTTATGTATAAATGGCGAACTTCTTCCTTCGCTCTATCTATACATCCGACAACTTCGTTTTTTAGTAAAGTCGGATTTTACTTTTTAAATCTTTTCTTCCTCCGTAATTTTTTAAATAATCCACATCTTACAAATGTTTTTTCAATTAGATGCACCATGCCAAGGTTGAAGTCGTTGCCATGGGACTTTTGGAAACTTCCCTCCGCAAAAAAACATTAAAGCTACACAAACTTTTAAGAGCGGAGGTATTGCTGTCGCCCGATGACTTCGTTTGAAGTCATCTTCCAAAATATCCACTAAATAAACTATTCCTTCTTTTGGAAGGCGAAAATATGCCTTGAACCTAATACGGAATTGTTTATTAACAATTATTCTCAGCAATAACATTCACTCATTGTAGCGGCAATTCTAAAGGATAAGAGTTGAATCTTTTAAGTGTCTTCTAATAGATGCCACGTTTTGTACTTTGTCTTCCTCTGCAAAAAATAATTCCACTGAACTAGCCATTATTATTATTAAGAAATTATTTCTTTTCTTCCTAAAGACACGTTTATTTCTCACAGACTATAGATTTATTGTTTGTTTACATTATGTACAGTTGGCGAAGTGTCAAAACTCTGTTATCGACGGAAAACACTGTTACCTACGGCAACGGGCCAAAGTTGCCATATATAATACTAATACGCAATTGAGGTTCGGTTGCAATCGGTAATCGACCCATTATATTTTTTTACATTACATTATGATATTATGAACATTAGATATGTGTGGCGTATTTTATTAACATTGTCGATAAACAGGCAACGGCGTCGTAATACTCTTACAGAATTTCAAATTAACATAGAATTGATGTTGTCTTTGATTTGAGATGCTGTTGCCTTGAAATTGCCGTTATTATTGCCGACACCAAATAGAATAAGGGTGAATGTTTCTTACATAGCAAATCTTGGAATGATTTTGGTGCCATTGCACCTCATCGGGAAGAGTTTAGTGATTGGGACTAGTTTCAGCTTATTAATATTGGCATCAGTGTGCAGGTTTAGCTACCCTCATTCCCGAAAGTCTCCAGAATATCACATTCAACAAAGAATTTGAAAAACTTTTGCTTCGAGCGGACAAGATGCGTCCATGGTGGTAACGAGGACAAAGTTTAGTCATTGGGACTAGTGTGAATTTGCAGCTATTGGTATCTATTATTATTATACTCATATTGGGCAAACCTAATAAAGGGGTTTTCAACAGAGACGCTACAAAAGTAAATCGATAGGGATAGCAAACGACGCCATATTTTTTCCCGCTCTTTTGACATTTCTCTTCAGTAAGGTTTGCCATTTCATCATGGAAAGATATACGAGCCAACAACGAGTCGAAATTATTAAAATTTACTACCGAAATTTGGAGTCAGTGGACTCAACTTTTAGAGGCCTCAACAATCAGCGATGAGGCTCATTTCTGGCTGAATGGCTTCGTCAATATGCAAAATATGCGTTATTGGTCAGACAGCAATCCACACGTAATCTATGAGTCATCATTGCATCCCGAAAAAATTACGGTTTGGTGCGGTTTATGGGCCGGCGGCGTCATTGGGCCGTACTTCTGCCGTGATGATCAAGACCGACACATTACTGTGAATGCGAATCGCTACCGTTCAATGATAACCGAATATGTTTGGATAATATTGACTTGGAGGACATGTGGTTCCAACAGGACGGCGCCACAAGCCACACAGCGAATGCCACAATCAATTTATTGGAAACCAAGTTTGGTGAACGTGTTATCTCACGAAATGGCCCAGTCGATTGGCCGCCTCGGTCGTGCGATTTGACGCCGTTAGATTATTTCCTGTGGGGATACGTCAAGTCTATGGTCTATGCCAACAAGCCAGCGACGATTGATGAACTTCGTATGAATATCGAACGTGAAATTGCAGCAGTATCGGCCGATTTATGCTTGAAAACCGTCGAAAATTGGGTTCATCGTCTGGACTTCTGCATGCGTGCTCGTGGTGGCCATGCAAAAGAAATCGAGTTCCATACATAATGGCATCGAACGTACTTTCACAGGAGTAAAGAATTTCATTGGTATCTAAAACCGGTTTTGTTTTATTTAAAAAAACTTTCGTAGCGCTCTTATTGAAAAAATTACATTGTCCATAAATTAAACCAGGAGGATTTCTTCGATTTTCATGCACTTATAAAAGACAAATACACATGGAGATAGCATAACATTTCAGATATGTAGTCATTTAACGGCTTCTTTATTTCAACTATATTACCTTTTAAATTTTTTCATTTTTTAGGTGATCAGTTGAGTGTAAACACGTCCGTTGGATGAGGTACAATACAAACCCTCGTTACACCCAGAAATGTCTTTCCAGCAACTAGACATAATCTCAAGTCGTCGAAAAAAATCAACTCAATATCATAAAACAATATCAATATCATAAAACAAAAGGAATGATTTTTTAGATATGCTCCCGCTTATTAGTGCGAACTCCCACACTTTTTATCAGAACATTATAGCTAAAGGCGATCGGACGGTTGAAGTTCACCCGGATCTTAACGAAGATGAATCTACTGAATAATATGTAGTTATATACATGTGTTCTAAAACTGTAGAATGTACACGTTTTTTTTATTTCTCTATGAAAATTATATTCAAACTTATAACTTAATTGGAAATGTAATTGAATATTTTAGTTTAACTTAAGCAGTATTATTTATACAGAAATATTAACTTTCTTTGATTGTGTGCAATAATTCAAATATTGGAGTTATAATCAGAATATTATTAATTTGTAAAATCAAAATCTTTATTTTAGTGTTTGAGATAAGAGCAAAATAGCAACTTCCTATTTACTTAACACCATTTTGATAAAACAACTTGAGTCATAGAAGCTGAATTGTTTGTTGAAAATAATTTCGACCAAACATATTATCCTTCTATTTTTATTTTTTTTACAAAACTATTGCTCTTACAAGGAAAAAACGATATCATGACGTTCATTTAATATTAAAGTCTAATATCAAACTATTATAGGATGAATTTCATTTAAAAATCGAGATAAAACTGAAATTTTGAACCCGACCACCTCAGATATCGATGAAATTTTGTTCATAGCTAAATTTGATCAATACAAACAAACTCTCATTTTTAGAAATGACTGTTTTGCGATTTTTTGGGCGTGGCACAGTGGGAAAGTTTTCGAAAAAACGCGAAAATGGTCGAAAAGAGCTCCATTTAAACTACAATAACTCAGAATCGGCTGAACCGATTTCCATGATCTTGGTATCATTAAAAATATATTTTAACAGGCTTTATGACACGTAACAAAAAAAAATTTAACTAACAAAAAAACCAAAAAGATCAAGGGTTTTTTTTACAGTGTATTACTTTTTTAGAAAGGTTTATCCTTCACCTATACCATATCAAAAAATAAAAATGGGTTCTTTTTTAGTTTTTTTTATATAATTAGTAATACGTACCGAAAGTTTTCGAAATAATTCGAATAACAGCGAAAAATACCAGGTCACATTCTTACACATTTACAAAATAGTTCAACAATTCTAACATTTTTTAAATGTTTACAAATAAAAAACCATCAACAATTGTTTATATTATTTGCCATGTTTTTATTAATTTGTGATTTATTTTATTTACATTTTTTTTAAGTTAATTATTTGTAAGAAATTTTGCGCTGCTCAAATTTGGCACAGTCAGAATATCTGCGCACATGTACAAAAGTTTCATTTATCGGAATGAATGAAAGCCTTGAGTTCCTGTTACAGTTTGAGCTTCTTTATATCTTGAAAATAGCTTTTCTTTAACGTTGTTGTATTCGTCAGCATCTGCGTAAGCAACTTGTATGGTGGTCTTATATGTTTCTGATGCCCAGTGATAGAGTTGCCTCGTTGTCTGGATTTCATTTTTATTTGCAATACTATAATTTCTAGCACCTCTCCAATGTTCCTCCGATTCCATCACTTGCAGATTTTCCGTGACTGGTAGCATAAAAGCGCCATTCAGCGTCAATACCAAAATCAGATTTGTGATGGCATAAATTAATGAAGTTATATTTATTTTTATATTGTGCTCCTGCTCCATCTGATACGTAAATGATTTTATTAATATTGTTGGTTATATTGGCCTTCACGAACTGTATCATTTTTGAAATATATAGATGAACTGCTATACTATCATGGGTATTGCAATCAGATATTATGGCGAAGCTTTTATGAGTTAATTTATCGTTATCTGAAAATAAACAAACAAAGGAAAAAAACAAATAAATAAAAAATATTAAATATTTTGATGAGTGTGGATGGATGTGTTCACTAATACCAAAATATTAAAATAATTACCTTGCATCTCGTTTGATATATTTCCTGATCATTTATATTTTCAATGAGTTCGTTGCTTCGATGTTTGCATTACGGCTGGTACAAGTTGGAAGTTCATTCAATTCTTCGCTAATTTCATCGCTGGGCGTTGTTGGTAAATAATTTGAGACTTCATTCTGCTCCACGTTGGATTCATTACGACTGCGCGCTTTTCTCAGTGTATTCCGGCAAGTTTCGCAAATACGGCTACAATGAATGTTGGCGACAGCTGGAAAATATTCAATTATATTTGCAGCCTCGTTTTCACTTATTTTACGAAGCGAAGCGCAACACTTATTAGATATTTTTATGCATCTGTACTTATTGTTTGAATTCATGTTCACTCAAATTTTTAAAATATACGCGTAACAATTTTAATGGGATATCTTGCCTTCTCGAAACTGTTTATAATTATGAATTTCGGTACGTTCATCAGGTGCATTTATATAGCAATTTTTAAGGCAAGCAAGAACTTTTTGGGGTTAAAACATATGTTTATTTATTTTACCTGTAAATATAAAATATAAGGGCAATTACTAGAAGTGACACTACTTAAAAAATTATATAAAAAGAAACTAAAAAAGAACCCATTTTTATTTTTTGATATGGTATAGGTGAAGGATAAACCTTTCTAAAAAAGTAATACACTGTAAAAAAACCCTTGATCTTTTTGGATTTTTCGTTAGTTAAATTTTTTTTTTAAACGTGTCATAAAGCCTGTTAAAATATCTTTTTAATGATACCAAGATCATGGAAATCGGTTCAGCCGATTCTGAGTTATTGTAGTTTAAATGGAGCTATTTTCGACCATTTTCGCGTTTTTTCGAAAACTTTCCCACTGTGCCACGCCCAAAAAATCGCAAAACAGTCATTTCTAAAAATGAGAGTTTGTTTGAATTGATCAAATTTAGCTATTTTCATCGATATCTGAGGTGGTCGGGTTCAAACTTTCAGTTTTATCTCGATTTTTAAATGAAATTCATCATGGTATTTGGAAATTGGCGGAAATCTGATGGGTCGATTATCGATAGCAACCGAACCTCAGTTGCGTTGCCACTGGAATAAAAATTAGTATTATGTATTGCGACTTTGGCCAATTGCCGTAGGTAACAGTGTTTCCCATCGATAACAGAGTTTTGACACTTCGGCAACTATAAATAATGTAAACAAATAATAACTTTAGATTAGAAATAAAAGTGTATTTAGGAAGAAAAAAAATACTTTTTAATAATAATGGTTTGTTCAGTGGAATTATTTTTTGACGAGGAAGACAAAGTACAAAATGTGGCATCTATTAGAAGACACTTAAGAGACAACTCTAATCGTTTGGAATTGCCGGCTACACTGAGTGAATGTTAATGCTGAGAATAATTGTTAATAAACAATTCAGTTTTAGGCTCAAGGCATATTTTCGCGTTCCAAAAGAAGGAATAGTTTGTTTAGTGGATATTTTGGACTTACTTTAAACGAAGTCATCGGGCGACAGCAATACCTCCGCTCTTAAAAGTTTGTGCAGCTTTAAGGTTTTTTAGGGAGGGAAGTTTCCAAAAGTCCCATGGCAGCGACTTCAACCTTAGCAAGGCTCAACCTTGCGTTGAAGGTTGTTTTGAAGGAAGTTGTGTATCTAATTGAAAAAAACAGTTGTAAGATGTGGAACATTTCAAAAATGGCGGAGGAAGGAGAGATGGCGGAAGAAGGAGAGAGCTTGATAAAAAAGGGCCGAAATTAGAGAAAAATATAGAAAACGAAAAATATGTTATTTTTTGTCGGATAGACCTATGTTCCAGACCTCTTATTTAAAGTGTGGACAATTGTTCTTGAAAGTTTTTAAAATGACCAGCAATGAAGCAGCAGATTCTTCATTCCCTTTAATTTGAACACCCACATTAAATGTCAAGACATATGTACTATAATATTGTAAATTGGGGTTATCTGGGTGCACAGATTCCGTTCCACAAAAATAAAGACACCATTAAATTTGGGATGAAAATACCTTTCATTTGAGTACCCACAGTTGCCTGTTTCTAGCAGTCTTTAACTGGACTCGTTTTTTGGACCCTGTGGGACGACCAAGATACCGCTGGAAAGACCACGCAGAGAATCCCTCCGTATCCTTGGTGTTACTAACTGTGCGAGAAAAGGCGAAGGATAGAGCCAGTTGGAAGAATATGTTGAAATTTGTTTAATTTGTTTGTTTAATTAATATGTGTAATATGTCTGACCTCATCAGGTTGCAAAATAGTCAATAAAAGTAAAGTAAGGGCCCCATAGGTCTGTCCGACAACAAAAATATATTTTTCGTGTTCTTATATTTTTCTTTAATTTGGGTTAAGTTTTGAGCTGGCCGAGCTCCGACAATTTTGCCGCTACTAGGATCTATATTATATGAATAATACTGTATTTATTATGCACAAATTTTTATAAACATTACAATTTAACAACAAAAAATTAGGATTTTCTTTAGAACCACAGCTTTTGACTCCTAATCGTTCACCTGAACATTTTGTTTTGTTTTAAAAACTATACAGCAACCAAAAATTCGTGGTTGCCAACATAACCTCTATCAAGCAACTGAAGTTGCTAGCTGTTAGTTACCAGTTGCCATATGTAATAACTTTTCGGCAACTGACAACGCAACTGAGGTTCGGTTGCTTTCGATAATCGACCCATGAGTAAATAGGAGAGTGTGATATAAGAAACTTTTAATTGCCGAAATTTTTATGATTATCTTTTAAACTTTCCATTTGCGTTTGCACAATGGCGGCAATTCTTGTTTTCATTATTGTTCCTTCTGAAAATAAAATAAAAGTATGTAATCAGATACATCCTTAAAAAGGACACGGAGTCACCATACATTTTTTGTTTATTTATTTTTTTAAATTTTGTATATGTCTTTATACAGTTCAGTGTGTTTAATAAGAAGTTGAATGGTTGGAAGTGTGGGGGAATTGTCTGCACTGTCTCATTATATATCCGTCAAATTATTGTTTATATTAACTCGCAGTCCATTTTCATAAGGTCGCATATCAATAGTAAACAACAATCTCAAACGAAATAATCATCGAACAGTGCAGAAACAGTGTTGGAATTTAGAAATTCCTTAGAGTAAACAACTAACGAAACGCTGAAAACAATATATTATACATAAGTATATCCATACACACAATGTTCAAAATGATTCAACTCCACTCCTTAGGAAGAAGATTGATTTATTTCATTTATACATGGGACATTCCACGTCAAATCGGACAAAATTTTTCGACCCCCCTCCGTTTTGGCTGAAACTTTTCAGGGACTTTGGGCAATTATTTAAGACTACAAACAATTTTTTTTAAAATTTTTTCAACAGTCTATTGATCAATAACAATTAAATGCATTTTTTAGGGATTTTTATGAATATCTTTCGTTGGGGCTGACGTTTTTGATAGGTTTTACATGTTTTCAGGTCAGAGGGGTTGTTTACAAACCACCAGTAGCAAATTTCGTGAAAAACATAAATATATTTTCGAATTCAAGGTCAAAAAATAGTAAAAAACTTTAAAAATTCAATTTCTCAAATACGCCATCACCGAAATGGACGTTATTGGTCTCAAAATGTTCGAGAGAAATCACTCTAACATCTTGAAATCTCGATGGGATCTTGAAGATTTGTTCTTACAGATCGGCCCCGAAAAAAAGGAAGAGAAGTCTCTGAAAACGTATTCCGAACTGTGAACGCATCGGAACCAGAACCAAGAGAAAACAGGTAACCCTCTTGATAATAAAACTAGATAATGCATAACAATCACGAAAATGTCTCTAAAGAATGAACTTTTTTTTTGGTTACAGATCGGCCCCGAAAAAAAGGAAGAGAAGTATCTGAAAAGGTATTCCGAACTGTGAACGCATCGAAAGATTATAACATACGGAATTACTTTGTAGACAAGAAATTAATTGATAAAAATAAAAAATATTAGTCATTGTTAGTATAGAAAAATTTTCATCTACGAGTCAAAAAACCCCTATTTACTAAGTTTAATGGAAAAAGGTAAATTTTTTTGAATTTTGGACCGCCATCTTGGCTGCCATTTTGAATTTTGAAAATCTGATCGCGGATTCGTAATCAGCGACCAAAAAACCCCTATAAAAAAGTTTTGGTGAAAATTGGTGACGTTTCAAAAATATCCAGCTCAAAGGGTTCAATAAACATTAATGATTATAAACAAATACCCATATCTTTCGATATCTTCAGGATCCCATCGAGATTTACATAGGTGTTAGAGTGGCTTCTCCCGAACATTTTGAGACCAATAACGTCCATTTCGGTGATGGGGTATTTATTTTTTGACCTTTTGACCTTGAATTCGAAAATGTGTTTGTTTTTCAGCAAAAAAAATTTCGGTCCCAACGTAAGATATAGAGCGAAAATCAAAAAAGAAAGTCAAAATTCACAAAAATCCCTAAAAACGCATTTAATTTTTATTGATCAATAATTGTTGAAAAAATTCAAAAAAAAAATTTTGTAGTCTTAAATAGTTGCCCAAAGTCCCTGAAAAGTTTCAGCCAAAAGGGAGGGGGGTCGAAAAATATTGTCCGATTTGACGTGGAATGTCCCACATACAAACACACCAAATTACACTTAGGAAACCACACGGAGAGTCAATACAGGGTGTTTTTTATGTTCCAGGCCAACCTTTTCACTCCAGGCTGCGCATATAGTAATTTTCCATTAGTTGTTGAGCCAGTTGAATTTTATACAGGTATAAATGCAAATCTTATTCAGTATTTTGAACAAAGTTGACGATGATGTCTGAAATTCTTGAGCACGGTGTCTTACTGATGTGTCTGGGCTTTCAACATTGTCTCTCACTTGCAACAAATTCGCGTTTTATTTAGATAAAATGTTTTAATAACTTCAACACGTTTTTGGTGCGCTAGAAGCTAAGTAGTAAATAATTATCCACTGATCTGCACAACTGTCAAATACAAACTGACAAAAGTCAACCAACCACAATTGGAGGTCAAAAAACATCGGTCTGGTACATAAAAAATACCCTGTGTAAATAATAATTTGTCGACCATAATCAGACGATTCTTTCACGCTCCCAACCAGCAGATGTAGACGTCGACAGCGTCAAAGGAATGAATGCACAAATATCGTATTTCTATATTAGTTCACAATTTTTCGATTCGAGTCAACCCTCAATTTTGTGAGGTTGGAAAAAAAAACGCATAAGCCAAAAAAAAGGGGGAGGAAGTGAAGGGGAAAAATTCATAAGAAGCCCCATAACTGACCCGGAGTTGCCACCAGAGGGGTAAAATTTATGTAAATGTATCCTTATCTTATCTTTCTGTTAATTCCCACACCGGCTTCGAGGGTTCGAAAAAAGAATTTTTTGTGTCATAAAGCTTTCCATGTGATTTTCTCCTCTGGGATTTCTACGGTTGTTTCTCCTATGAGGAGGGCTCACACCGGCTTCACTGCTTTGTAATAGTTTTTTATGTCTAATAAAGCCTTCTGCGTGGACGGTTTTAGGGATTTTCTTCTCTGGAGAGTCAAACAATGACTTCGAAATTTTTGAAATAACTCAACCTTTAAATTGAATCAGTGGGTCAAATCGGACCTGTCAACCAAATCGGCTCACACTTTAAACCAATAAGAGCCATTTATATTGGCGGCAGCGTGAGCTTTAAAACAGATTTGGTGGCGGCGAGGCGTCGGAAAATAGAGGCAATAGTTAACAACGTCCAACAAAGGAACAACAACCGTATTTCGTGTTGGTGTGGCAAACTAGTTGTGTTAAATACAATACAAATGTATACCAACGAAACAACAAAAAACTGCAAAATATATTTAAATTTTTCAGTTCTACACCAAAACGACATGCAAAAGTTAAGTGAACATATTTTGTAACTCCACCTGGTGTAAGTTAATTTTAAATTTAATTTCTCTCATTTCCACAAACCTATGACGAAGAGTGGGAAATGAAACGTCAGATGGGAGAATAAATGTATCTATGTAGGTATTAGTCTATGGGTCGGTTTGATAGAGAGATGTTTGACGAAAAGTGGCATACACACGTGGAATTACAATAGCTTCTGGCTTTACGTTTTCATGTCTTTTTGGTTAAAAACTGCTAAATTCAAATGTGGTTTACACTTTTTTATAGACGTTGCCATTCGCAAAAACTAGTTCAGTTTTCGCTTCCTCCTTCGATATATGTAGTAAAGTACATTCAGAAAAAATAAGATTGCATACGTCTCGTCCACGCGACATTTAGGTCCGGTCGTTATATAAAACAAATGATCTTACAAATTTATTCAAGCTGAAGACCTTTTTAAATAATATAAAGCTTATTTATTATTATAAAAGGTCTTGAGCTGGAATAAATTTGTAAGTTTAGAAAACAGACCGAGTACAAATTCCCGTAAGGGAAATGATAAAACAAATAATAATTTTGTCAATTTGGCAAAGATGGAAATTACAAAAAAAATCCAATGCGTGTTCGAACTCACGGGCGATGTGTTAACATCTATGGTACATACGCTACACAAGTTCAAACAATTTTTGTTGTTCTATTGCTATTTCATTTTTATATATGTATAGTAGGGTGGACCTTGTGTCGATATTTTGGTAGATGAGGGCTCTATTCCGTGCCTTTTTGAAAAAAAATGACAATGCCGAAAAAAAAAATTAAAAAAAAAAACATTAGGGGTTGCGCACGAGCCGAGAAAAAGGTCCACTTTGCCAAAATTAGGGGGGAAATTGCCATAGGTCATCAGGGGTCACCCGTAGGGGGGAAGAATGTATGGCCGACCCCCATTAACTTTTTACCGCCAACATTTTCCCCCAAGACACCCACCCCCTATCTCCTCCCCTTAGGGGGGTCACCATACAAAAATGGAGGTTGCTCAGTATTTTCGAAAAACACCATAGGTCATCAGGGGTCACCCCTAGGGGGGCAAAATATATGACCGACCCCCATTAACTTTTCATCCCCAACATCTTTTCCGAACAAACTTACCCTCTATCTCCACTCCTTGAGGGACTCCCCATACAAAAATAAAAGAAGCTGTAATTGAGTAGTACTACTAAGCACTCTTAATATAATATAGTCAAATTAACATATTTTTGTTCGCTGATGGGTATTTCTTGCGGTAAGAATCGATAACATGTAGTAAATACTGTTTCTCTTCTTCGCCTTGACACAGTATTCTATTATAATCTTGTATGATTTTTACTCCTCTTTCGGCAGTGTCGTTCACAACGCGCAAGTTATTTACAATTCTACGACCTTCTTGATAGTCTGCGCGAGATTTCCAGGTTGCTGGATTTGCAAGAATGAAATCTTGCGATATTCCAAATCGTACAAATAAATTTTTGGTATTATGAGAGACGAAGTTGCTCAAGTCTTTAGCCAAGAATTCCTCATTCACATCTTTGAATTTCACCTCGATTTTTTTAACGCTGGTGCTTTTGATTACGACGCGAGGAGCTGGGGGAACCGGGTCGTCTTCTTCATCTTCTTCATCTTCTTCACCTTCTTCGTCTTCTTCATCTTCTTCACCTTCTTCGTCTTCTTCATCTTCTTCACCTTTTTCGTCTTCTTCATCTTCTTCACCTTCGTCATTCTCATTTTCTAGCAATGCTTGGGCCATTTTGGCCTTCAACTCATTTGAAACCTTGTCATCGAAAAAGGCAAGGGCTATGTGCTCATCGGCGAGATACCATAGGTGACCGATAAATTTCTTTATCATTACCCGAGATAAATCCTGGTCAACGCACTTGTACTCGACGATGTCCTTCAAAAACTTCCAATCTTGATTCGGCGCCTCAGCTGCTCGAGAAGAACCAAACCATGCCTTGACGTAAAGTCGCACCACAAAAATACAAACGTGTCGAATACCATTCAATTCACATACAGATAAGTGAAAAGTTCTCCGAAACAAAAACATCTTGAGGCTGTAAATGGCTTTTGCCATCCATCGAGCATGGGAAACGGGTCCTGGAGGTCGGAAATGGTAATTCTCAAGTTTTTCACCCAGAAACAAAAGAATTAATTGTAGCATTTCTTTGTAGTCATCGCGAGGGTGTTTCTCCTTCAATTGATCTAAGCAAAACTTCTTTATGCCGACTTGCATTGCCACAGGAATTTTTCTGACGACTTGATCGTCTATCAAGCCAGAATGGAATGGTTTAACCTTTACAGCGTCCCATTCCTGTTTGAAACGGTCAAAGCAAGGAACGCCTGGTGCACTGGTCTTTCCCATTTTTGTCTCAAAAACTTCCCTTAGCACCAGTTCGTATACGTGGTGTCTGCAAGGTAAATATAAGATTTCTCTCTCCAACAGCCGCTCAAGAGCAACTGCGGCTCCGGAGAATGGGCCACTGTTCGTTGATGTCGTGTCGAAAGAAAGTCCTTGTATTCGATGTGTCATATGCCAAGATGCCAACAGTTGATAAACGGCATGTGCTATTCTCCGGCCTTTTCCTTTCCCATCTTCTACTTTGGGAACTCCAAGAAGTTGTTCTTTTTCTCCGTACGAGACAATTACCGGTAGACGGTAAAATCCCACAAAATCCAAAAGCATTTTGCCATCCCAATGGACTACGAAGGATTTAGCTGCGACAAGCTGGAGATGAATGAAACGCGTTGAAGAATAAGAATTCTGAATGAGAGCAAATAAATCTATGCGATCTTACTTGTGGATTGTCTTTCACATAACTCAGCATGTTCTCTCGATTTGAACGCCGACATCTCCGAAGCGACGTACGGTTTATTGTGTATTGTTGAGGATCGCGTCCAAATGCTCCTGCCGCCGCTATCATAATGCCGACCGCGTCTCGGTCAGTCACTTTGCACTTCTCCAAAGCTGATAGGACTCGTTCAGTAAAACATTGTTTGTAACCTCTTCTGTCACCAACATTTGACGGGCCAGCTTCTGCCGGGAAGTTTTCGTCCTGTCTCCCATTATCATCGCTTGAATCACTGCTTGAAAATTTAACCACTGCAATTGAACGAATTTCATTTGAATATAAACATTGGACGAACACACAAAGCGCGAAATAGCTTACCGCCTTTAGCGAACCGATCTCTACTAGATTCCGTTGCACGTTTGCGTCGCAACTCTTCTTGTTCTTCGCGCTCAGCTTTTCTTTTCCTCGTTCGAGTATCAGTAGCGTCCACACCTCCCATAGTTCCTGGCCGGCCATCTTCTCTTTGCTTTAGCAGAAACTCAATGTCTTCGGTATTTGTCATTTTCTCAAGGGCGTTGGCATGTGCGATGTCGAAAAGATTATCCAAGCTATCAGAAAACGTATTCTCTTTTTCTCTAGTGGACTCAGTCTTTCTGTGAGATGACTTTCTTAAAGCATCCCACTCATCGTGCAGCGCAGCTATTTTTCTTGTAACATCTCCTCTGGCTTTCGTCGGAATAGCTGCTTGGCGCCAAAAAATCATCACTGCGTCCGCGACTATAACCGCACTATTTTTCTTCGACATGTTTCGTTTGCGAATGTTGAAGAAATGCATTCTTAGCACTTGCTTCTTCGACGGTAATTTGTTCCCCGTAATATTCATGCTTGGATAACCAATCAAAAAAATATCGTCGCGCGATCTAAGTCGTGTTGTCATCTTAACTTTTAAAAAACGGGAGAAAAATCAATTTACTTTTCGCGGTCGTCGGCACTTGTTGAATGACAACAATCGATGAATGAACTGCTATTTATAACTACTACGTATTTTGCAATATTTTACTGCCAGGTACTGATGAATGGGGGCATCTGCTAAGGGTGCCTATGTACCTGATTCAGCACGTGTGCGTTTCAAATTTTTCAAGACTTTCCAAACAATGTCCACTCTTGAATATTGGTGGAATTTCTGTAAAAAAATCAAAAAAATCTCGATATTGTGCAACTGTAAATACATAGATTTTCAGTATTTTTGTATGGGGAGTCCCTCAAGGAGTGGAGATAGAGGGTAAGTTTGTTCGGAAAAGATGTTGGGGATGAAAAGTTAATGGGGGTCGGTCATATATTTTGCCCCCCTAGGGGTGGCCCCTGATGACCTATGGTGTTTTTCGAAAATACTGACCAACCTCCATTTTTGTAGGGTGACCCCCCTAAGGGGAGGAGATAGGGGGTGGGTGTCTTGGGGGAAAATGTTGGCGGTAAAAAGTTAATGGGGGTCAGCCATACATTCTTCCCCCCTACGGGTGACCCCTGATGACCTATGGCAATTTCCCCCCTAATTTTGGCAAAGTGGACCTTTTTCTCGGCTCGTGCGCAACCCCTAATGTTTTTTTTTTAATTTTTTTTTTCGGCATTGTCATTTTTTTTCAAAAAGGCACGGAATAGAGCCCTCATCTACCAAAATATCGCAAAAATGTCATTTCAAGGTCCACCTTAATGTATAGTCATTATTCTCTTTTCTCCGAGAGTGATCCGCACCCACACAAGACAAATATTCGTCATTATTCTCTTTGCTCCGACAGTGATCCGCACCCACACAAGACAAATATTCGCTGCCGCTACATCAGTGGGTGTGTTTTTTCGCAGTCTGACAATCTGTGTTTCGCAGTCGGACAAATCTGTGTTCTATATAGATGTTGGCCGATTCTGAGACCTACCCGATATGCACACAAAATGTCATACAAATTGGTCCAACCGTTTCGGAGGAGTTTCACGCCAAACAATCTGTGACCGCAGTTGGACAAACCATAGGTTAATACTTATAGTAGATCTTGTGACCGTCGGTGGTGCAATGGGTAGTGTGCGCGCCTCTTGTACAGGAGATCCTGGGTTCGATCCCTGCTCCAACCACCTTAAAATTTCTTTCGACGACGGTCACCTCGCTTAATGACGGCGACACTATCGAGTATATAGCCATGAAAAAGCTTCTCAAAATACCGTTCGGAATCGGTGTAAAACTGTAGGTCCCAATCAGAGAGTGAAAACTGGAAAGCGCACAGCTCAGTGATTGTGAGAAGTTCTCCCCGGTCCCTTCATGGGATGTAATGGGAAACCATTTATTTTATTTTTTAGATCTAATAGTTCTCCCACCAAATTTATGACATTTGGCCTGGTGTGATATTTACGTTTGATGTTGAAAAAAATTGCTTTACTAACACCAGATAGAGGTAATGGTTCAAAACAACGAAAAAAATAACTACAACGGCATTTCGTTTTGTGTCTTAAAATTATTGTGTTAAATACAACACAAATGTATGCTAACAATAACAGTCAATAAAAAAGTGTAAACCACATTTGAATTTCGCAGTTTTTCACCAAAAAGACATGAAAAATTAAAGCAAGAAGTTATTGTAATTCCACCTGGTGTATGTCACTTTTCGTCAAACATCTCTCTATCACACCGACCGCGTCAAGAAGAGTGTGAAAGGAAACGTCAGATGAGCCGAATATTGTCTCTAGTATGACAATTTTTAGAAAATTATTTATTTTTAGAAAATAAAGAAAGTAAAATCAGCTGATCTTATAACAATACCTCTTCTATCAAGCATTTGGTATATATTGTCATTTATGTAAAGGGTTTTTCAACAGAGACGCTACAAAAGTAAATCGATAGGGACAGCAAACGACGCCATATTTTTTCCCGCTCTTTTGACATTTCTCTTCACTAAGGTTTGCCATTTCATTATGGAAAGATATACGAGCCAACAACGAGTCGAAATTATTAAAATTTACTACCGAAATTTGGAGTCAGTGGCCTCAACTTTAAGAGGCCAACTTTAAGAGGTCTCAACAATCAGCGATGAGGCTCATTTCTGGCCGAATGGCTTCGTCAATAAGCAAAATATGCGTTATTGGTCAGACAGCAATCCACACGTAATTCATGAGTCATCATTGCATCCCGAAAAAATTACGGTTTGGTGCGGTTTATGGGCCGGCGGCGTCATTGGGCCGTACTTTTTCCGTGATGATCAAGACCGGCACATTACTGTGAATGCGAATCGCTACCGTTCAATGATAACCGAATATTTTTGGATAATATGGACTTGGAGGACATGTGGTTCCAACAGGACGGCGCCACAAGCCACACAGCGAATGCCACAATCAATTTATGGGAAACCAAGTTTGGTGAACGTGTTATCTCACGAAATGGCCCAGTCGATTGGCCGCCTCGGTCGTGCGATTTGACCCCGTTAGATTATTTCCGGTGGGGCTACGTCAAGTCTATGGTCTATGCCAACAAGCCAGCGACGATTGATGAACTTCGTACGAATATCGAACGTGAAATTGCAGCAGTATCGGCCGATTTATGCTTGAAAACCGTCAAAAATTGGGTTCAGCGTCTGAACTTCTGCAAGCGTACCCGTGGTGGCCATGCAAAAGAAATCGAGTTCCATATATAATGGCATCGAACGTACTTTCACAGGAATAGAGAATTTCATTGGTATCTAAAACCGGGTTTGTTTTATTTAAAAAAAAAACTTTTGTAGCGCTCTTATTGAAAAACCCGTTACATTTTCAGTGAAGTACGTTTCCTCCTAATTTTCTAAATACTTACAAAATTTCGACAAATGTTTAATAAATTTCACATAAAAATGTCGTTAATTAAATACAAACTTATTTTCACAAATAGAGAAATAGAAAAAATGACTGACTGACAGAATTGTATGATATTAATGCATACAAATCCTCCTGCCATCACCTGGTATAACTCCATAATGCCATAATGAAATACAAAAATTTCAAAACTAAATCGAACAAAAATGCATGTAAAGAGTGCATGTAAACGCTCTTTAAGTAAGCGATCAGAAATAGAGATAGCATTGTGTATAAAGTGTGGGACAAATGGTTTATATACTTGTAAATGGACAGACATTTAAACCACTTTCCCCTGTCAACCCATGTTACTTTATTTACAGCTCAAGTTTACGATACTCACCAGTCGCTCAGGCACTTGAAGAGACCAAACGATACGCTATCAAAACCTAGTAGAATGCAAAACGAGACGAAACTATTAAAATCTACTGTTCTCACAACATGTGGTTTATTCAAATGTTCACGAAATTAATATCTAAGATTTAGCGGAGTTCAAATGAACGATTTAGGGGTTGAATTTATAGTCAGTGTTCCACGTGGGTCGTTTGTTAGGGTTTCTTGATATTATCTATTAAGGCGAACGATGCTATTCTTCACGAGACGTCGAAATAAAGTACAGCCACAAAAAAGGTATAGTCAGTACAGTATATAACAATGCATTATCACTTTTCAGTTAAGACATCCTAGTGTGTAGTAAATACTATGGGATTGTCCCAAGCAGCATGTGCAGAGCATATGCGAGAACTGTTGATGGTAATAAATACAGCAGGTAGAATAATGTGCGTGGTAACGAGACACATTCAGCATATGATAGAGGAACCTACCCTCTAAGGGCCGTTATTATAACTTTCCAATAGCTAAAGTTGGGATGATATCTGACAGATTATTAGTTTTTCGTTATTATAAGCATACTTTAGGCTAAAAGTGACCGATAAGCTAAAGGATAGATAGTGTTGCCTTTAACTTTTAACGTAAGGTTTATGTATTTAAAGTTGCCACATTTTCTGATATGTATATGCAGGAGAAGAAATTAATTGACATTAATTTAGCTTTGAAAATAAAAACTGAAAATGGAAAGCAGTCCACGTTTGTGTTATGTAAACGAGCCTCCACCAGATCTACCAACAGAACCTCTTCTTCTTCCAAGTAGTTTTTGGCTTGTTTTCCTCTTGTTTCCTTGATTGGCGTCGTCATTTTAATATTTTTTCAAAAATTCAAAAATTTTTAGATTGCTTGTAAATAAACAATTAAAAGTATGTTGCCACTACGTAACTATTTTTATTATAAACCAATTCATTTGGTCAAATATAATCGGTTTTTTCTTTGGTATTGACACATTATCAAAAATATTAATTTTATTTTACCGGGAGGTTGTAATAACGAAAAACATTTAATGGCCACTTTATTGCTCACTTCAGCTAAAGTTACCTTTTACTAACATTTACTTTGAAGGTAAGTTATAATAATGGGCCTAAGTATTTTTAAATTAAGATCAAGATTTACCATAGCGTAATAGAGTAATCACGTATAGAGTAGTGATTTGTCGCAGTAAATTTATGAAATGTGGTGTGTTGCATATGGACGTTGTATGTTGGAAAATATTGTTTTAATAATACCCGATAGAGGCAATGACTCAAACTAACCAGCAAGAAAACAGCAACGGCATTTCGTTTTGTGCACTAAAATTTTTGCGTGAATACACCACAACTACATACTAACAATAAATTAAAAAAAAATATCATCAAAAAGGGATGAAAAATTTAAATAAACAATTTTTGTAATTCCACCTTTAGTAAAGGTCCAATTAGTCTTGGCGGTTGACGGTAGACGGTAAGCGATCAGCTGTTTGAGTTGGGGTTGCATTTTGCATGTGTTAGAGAGATAGCACTAAAATTGACGGTTTACGACGGCAGACTTCTGCAGGTTGCAGAATCAACCGTCAGCCGTCAAGACCGATCAGCTGTTATTGTTATTGCTTTTACTTCGACATTTTGTGCGCGGCAATACACAATTACACGTAAATCACAATTTTCTTTTTATTTTTCATTTTTTTATTTGACACAATCACTTTTTAATACAAAACTCATGCATGTAAATTATATTTTGTACAAATGCTCTTCGATCAGTTGTTTTTGTTTTGTTTTGCCTCTTTACCGTCTAACCGTCATAACTAACCGCGCAATATTAAGTAGAACGTCAACCGTCAAGACTAATTGGACCTTAAGTCAATTTACGTTAAATTATATCCATTTCACACTAGCGTACATTTTGGGGGAACGCATAGAAGATGTTGAAAAAAAAACATGCGAAACATCTTCCATCTGTCATCTGCTAATATTCGTTTATTAATTTGCCACGTCTAATCTAAAATAAATGGAACTAAAACGGTTTAGGAAATGTTGTCTGTATGTTGTATTGTGTATTGGAGTCGAAAATGGAGAATAACATTCGTCCAAAGTTTATTTTTTAACATTTCATATTTATTGCAATTGTTGTTTTCCTACTTTTATTTCGTCAAGATGTATCTATATTAGGTGGTGTTTTTGCGACGATGACAATAGCTGTTTTGTATCTGTTTTGTGTCATACCGTTGCCAATTTCATACCAAATTTGGTAACAATTGCAATACAAGTACACAAAAAGTACAAAAAATAAATTCATTTGAATTTAACAGTCAGTTGAGGCAAAGATTTGAAAACATTTATATCACCTGATAGAAATACATCTTTTGTTTTGTTTTTTGAATTTCTGTCATTTTTTCTACAAATTCAATTTTGTTCTAGTGATAGACTCAAAATTATTGAATGAAGTGCGGTGAAACGTAATGAGATAGGAACATTTTTCATAGATGTTGAGCTCACAATGTGTCAAATTTGTATGGGGAAATGTTAACATCTTTGGCAAATTGATTGAAGATGTAAAAGGCTATGACACTCTATCGCACCGACCATAGAATAATACATACATAGATAAACTTATTCTCTCATCTGACGTTTCATTTCACACTCTTCATCGTAGGTTTTGTGGAAATGAGAGCAATTAAATTTAAAATTACCTTACAGCAGGTGGAGTTACAAAATATGTTCACTTAACTTTTTCCTGTCGTTTTGGTGTAGAACTGAAAAATGTAAATATATTTTGCACTTTTTTGTTGACTTTTATCGTCGGTATACATTTGTATTGTATTTAAAACAACTAATTTGCCACAAAAACACGAAATTCGGTTGTTGTTCCTATGTTGATCGCTGTATACTATTGCCACTATCTGGTATTATTGAACCCATATTTTCCACCATCCAATGTTTACTTTCCATCGTACCTATGACGTTTAATTTATTGAGCGAATAAAAGCTTCTATGGTATGTATGTCAGATGAGAAGAATGACAGCTCTATATGACATTACTCTATGAGATTTACTAACTTGTAAGAAAATTATTTTAATAAATAAGTCAGTCTCATACAAATACATATGGTTCTTCAACTCTATAAATAGCTACATATGAAAATTTACAAATAGCTATTGAAATTTATAAAAACCATAGAGCAAATTAGAATAGAGTATTTTATTCTCTTATCTGACATTTCATTTCACACTCTTCGTCATAAGTTTGTGTAAATGAGAGATATTCGACGAAAATTAACCTACGCCAGTTTACGAGATATGAGTTAAAAATTTAAGTTTTCGTGTGAAAAACTGATGTAAGTCCACAGTTTGGCAGCTTTGGATCCAAAATGGCGAAAAACGATAGAAAAGATTAAAAATTTAGCAATTTTGAGGCACTAGAAACAGTTTTTTGCAGTTCGTTTGTTTTGAATTTTTTTCCTAGTGTATAGCTACTCCTTTTGATATTAACTAGGCCTAGGTTAAATAGCTTGAGGTTTGGTCCATATTAATTATATTATATTTCGTTTCTCAAGCTAGTCCATTCATAAAATACTAAACTTAATTCACCATTACTGTAGACAATTTTAGTAATTTCTGTCACCATCACCTTCTTAATGTGCTTATGAAAATCTATTATACATATATTTCAGAACTGTGGATTTAGTTTTAGGACAGTTGAAGCAATTTAATATCAAACATTCACGCATAAAAGAGCTGAGTGTCATTGTTCTTATTGAAATGCCATCTAAAGCGCCTAGATTTACCAAAATTTTGATTGATTGAATTCTTTATCAGTATTCTAAATACTTTCTATATAAACTGTATGTAAGTAATTATCTCTTATAAGAAATAGAAATTTTCTCTTAAATACATTCATGTTTGTTTCTGCTTTAACGCCATTTGGTTGAAGACCTTTCAAAAATAGATACCGTTGCATTGTTGTAGTCGTTGCTCCCTGGATTCTAAAGTCTGCGGCATTTCTACGGCCATACGGTTGTGCTTCTCCAATGTACTTTATTTCATTACATAGGTATTAGCTTTCCCTCGCTTCATTTTAAATACGAGTGCCAGCCTTTGTTTCATGTTTAGCCATTTAAGAGTGTCTAACATGATTGGTTGGTTGCAGAATAATAATATTGATTGTATGGATTTATTTTGTAATTTTTTAAGTATTTACAATTGAATATGTGGTTGTAGCATAGTATTATATACAAGGTGGGGTAAAAGTAATCACCCTATAACTTTTGCAAATGGCGCCAAATGTCAATTCGGTTTTGACATTTGTGAAGTAAACGCAGAATACAAATCGACAAGCCATGAATCGGTTTACTCCAGAAGAACGCGGAATAATTGTTTCCATGTTTTTGCGCAACAATTCGTCGGTGGTCGGCCTTGAAGAGACTGGGAAAACACCAGATCTTCCAAGGCTGGCCGGCCCCGGTGCAGCCGTTCTGCTGAGAATATCCCTGCTGTTGCCTAAGATGTCGAATAGGAACACGGAAGATCGACCAGACGACGTGCCACGCAAATGAGCATTAGCCGGCGGTCCCTAAGCAGAATTTTGGTGAAAGATTTGAAGATGTTCCCTTACAAAGTGCAGACAGTGCATCAGCTGTTAGCTGTTGATCGTCAAACGCGAGTAACCTACGCTCAAACCATCCTGAATCTCAAAGAAGAGCTGTACGATTTTTCATCGAATATTATCATGAGCGATGAGGCCTATTTCCATCTTAGCGGTTACAAAAACAAAACAATAAATAAAATAACCGTTTCTGGGCACCGAAAATCTGTATATCATCCACGAAGAACCATTACACCCACTCAGAGTTGCTGCGTGGTGTGCTGTTTACGCTGGAGGAGTTATCGGGCCATCTTTTTTGAGAACGCCGCGGGCCACACGACGACAGTGGAGCCATGAATACCGAATTTTTTCTTCTTCAATTGGGACTGGAGAACATGTGGTTCCAACAGGACGATGCAACGGCGCACACTGCTCGAGCCACAACCGATATGCACTGGCCAGCCAGATCTCCCGATATAACCGTACCAGACCTCTTTCATGGGGTTTTTTGGAGTCGTGGGTTTACGTCAAGAAGCCTCAGACTCTTGAAGCCCTTACGGAGAATATTCGCCAAGAATGCGAGAATCTGTCGGCCGAAGTACTGGCAAGAGTGATCGGCGGCCACTTGGTCGATTTCATTTTCTCAACTTGATGGAATAAATTCTAATGGATTAAAGACACAAATTTCACAAGCAGAACCAACGTTTTCATTTAAAAAAAATACAGCAAAAGAACATTGGGCGATTACTTTTGCCCCACCTTGTATATGCATGTATCTCGGTCAAAATTTACATATTCTTTCTTATTCTTTTAAAAATCCCGACCTTTTTCCCGGTTTTTTTACATACATATAGTATAAGTATGTAATCAATATGTTCATTAAATTTGAATTTATTGTTAATTATAAATCCAAGGTATATTATATGTGTCACTTTCTCTATAATCTTGTCATTTATTTCAAAGTATTCGTTGATTGTCATACTAGTCACCATTATTTTTTATTTATTTTTTCGACAATATCTTCTTTTTATCGCTCTGGGGACTATCTGGCCGTTTTGCGCAATAATCTTCGTATTACGTGGACCTATCGCTTTCGGGTATCAGTTTCTCTCGACGAAAGAAACTACCGCAATTCGAATATGATTATTGCCGCAATACAACGTTTCTTCCGGACGATCTAATGGTGATAGTAACAATAACATACATCAAATAATGTGTAAAACACATTTAAATTTACCACTTTTTCGCCAAAACGAAATAGTTAGTTGTATAGTCGTAAATATGGAAAAAATTAGGTACTCGTGACTATTTGGTAACAATACAATTTAAATTAATATAATTCATCTACAATAAATTCTGTAAATTTTCTTTTTTTCGTGAAATTGCCGTCGTTAATTTCTAATATGTACATATATTAAATAGCTGTCCGTATGTTGCCAGTGCATTGGTTGATATCAGATCAAGAATATGGGTAATTTTACGCAAGGTTTTTTATCTACAATTAAGAAAAAATCTTTAGAGTAAAAATCGCTATAGACCCTACGCGAAAATGGTTAAAATCGTCATAGTAGCGGCACTACTTTACAAAAACAGTGGTATGTGAAGATCATAAATCACCACAAGTAACGGGAAACCACCAAGTGGGCATCACTGTCAAAGACTCTCATCAAAAATGCAAACAAATAGAAGAAAGTGAGGTGCGAGCGCTATTGAGAAGCGTTTGTTTGGAAATTTTAAAGACGTGCGAAAACAAAAACATTATTTTCAAGATATGTATTTATGTCCCTCCACTGGAGGGATCAGGTTGACGAATCCCTGCGTACACTTGGTATTGCCAACTGGAGAAATAAAGCAAAAGATCGAACTGGTTGGTGAAATATGTTATCTTTGTTTTGTAAGGTCCCTGACCCCCCGGGGTTGTCCGAGACCGGATAAGTAAGTAAGACGATGGCTTATTGTGATGAGAGCAGTTGACACTCTAATCATTCTCTTTACGCTTATGCTAATGGCGCTTAGTCTGTGTTTACACATGCAACTTTAGGTCTGCAACTTTGAAAAACTCTGCCGACCTTCTTGAGTTTTTAGGAGAGAGAGGTAAGAAGAACGGAGGGGGAAAAAAGTAGCAAGTGCTTTGCAACTCCGTTTTATTTTCTTTCGCAATGAAGTTGGCTGTAGAATAATTTGACGTTTTTCTTTAAAAGTTGTTTCTTTTTATGGTTTGAAACAACGATGCGGTGTAAATAAATAAATAAAATAAAATAGTGATTTGTAATAAAGTGTAGCGAAGCCGAAGTAATTTGTTAAAAAAAGTGTAACTCCGTGTAAAGAAATAAATAAGTGTTTAATGCAAATGAAAACAAGTTTTTTATCTCATTATTTAATTACTTATTTAATATTAATATATTTACACTTCTATATTTGCACAATTTGTTTTCACTTATTTATTTCTCACAACACTTTTAGTCTGTATACAGAAAAATGATGTACGAATGTCAGAAGTAACAACATTGAACACAAGATTTTCACAATTTCAAACGCGGACAAGTTGCACGTGTAAACACATATTGCAACTTTAAAAGAGAATTGTAAAGAGCTGCAGCAGTTTTTCAAAGTTGCAAACTTAAGCATGAAACACATAGACGACGACAGGCTACATGAACACACGACTACAAATGCCGCTGACTGCAAATGTAGACGTGTGGCAGCTACTGAATTATTTTCAAGACGGCAACTGCAAAGTAAACAGCTGATCTGTAATGTTGACGTTTGTGTTATTGTCTTATTTGTGTTAGAAGAAAATAAAATGTCTGGAGAATATTTAATAAATATTATTACAAACATAACAAAAATTGTGAAAACAGTTGATTATTCTGTCAGTGGTGCCACTTCAGGCATTGACAGCTCTAACCTGTTGATTGTCGCCCACACAAATAGAAATTAGTTTAATTCAATTACAGCTACATAAGTAGCATAGACAACAACCTGCAGTCGTGTCGCCTTGCCGTCGTTAAAATGTTCACTTGCATATAAACGCATGTATTTTATTTTTGACAGGTTGTGGTCGGTAGCCTGTCGTCGTCTATGTGTTTCATGCTTTAAAGTTGTGTAAACTCAGACTTATGAAGATTAACATACATATGAGATATGTGCGGGGAATTTGTGCGCACACCATTTCTCCATACACATGCAACATATCACATTTTGGTTGAACGTTGAGAAGTAAGCATGGGACGAAGCGGATGATGGAATTGCGCTTTGGGTGATTTATACATGCGAGTTTAATTGTTTTTGCAGTTCACATCCAAGATGTATTAATAAAGGTGAGCGCAGTTCACAGCTGATTTGCTTTGTTTATATTTTTACGGTTAACTAAGTTGTCAAAAGTTGTTTACTTATTGTTGTTTGCACTGTTTTGATTCAAAGAAATAAAGCTACGCGGTTTAGAGTGAAAAAGATTATTTCCAAAATTTATATTAAAAAAAGTATGGAGCGAGATTTGAGGAATGAATTTCTCAAAATACGCTCTTATGCTATGTGAGGACCATTTTCCCCCCTCAGACATTATCAGAGGAGCAAAAAGGAATAATCTGATGCCCAGTGCTGTTCCTTAAATACATGATGATATGCAATATCCATTCAATGAGTATGTGTTTTAATCAGCTGATATTGACAACTTATGAATCTAAAGCAAAAACCTACAACAGCAACAAAATCTACTGCTTCTACCTTTTCAATATACTTATCTTGTTCACATCTGTAGCAGGATCGTATGCCATGATATTTCTTTTCCATGGTGTCAATTGTGGTATTTTTATCAATTTCTTTCCACTTTTCCACAAGTATTTCACATGACTTTGGTTTTTCCGTTCGGTCTTTATATTTTTAA
Source organism: Phaonia tiefii (assembly GCA_963931995.1). NCBI lineage: Eukaryota > Metazoa > Arthropoda > Insecta > Diptera > Muscidae > Phaonia > Phaonia tiefii. The sequence continues at coordinate 96,592,721 of OZ008370.1, read as the reverse complement.
CTTTTTGTTTGCCAAATTGCAATTTCCCCTCTTAACACTTCGAAAAAAACCCGCTAAAAATTGTTTACTTGCCATTTGTTGCACACTCCCTTCAACGTTTTAAGAGTAAATGTAATACACATGAGACACAACGCCGTACATCGCCATACACATACACAACATGACGTCAGAACACACAAATCCCACGCTCATATCCCATGTGCATGCCTAGCTCATGATGGAATTATTAGGTGGTAGAAGGAGGAATGTGTATGTATTAGTAACACAGAGATCTGTCAAACTCAGTTGATTTTTCAATTTTTTTCTTTCTTTCTTTAATTGTATAAACAACTTTTCATTTAATTAACAAAATTAGTATGTGGTCAAACTGGATTTATATCGAATTTCTTGAAATCTGTTAAGTATTTACTAATTAAACAAACAAATTAGTTAAAATTTGACAGAACTCTGTACAACGACATGAAAAAACTTCGATCAGCTGTTCTTATAACACAACCTCATATTTCAACCATGGTCTAGCTTTACCAACTTGAAATGAAAAACCGGTGCGAGGAACGAAAGCGATGATAGAATAAAACTTTTTGTATATGTTTTAGCCTTTAGTACTTACAACACTTAAATTAAAATCACAATTTGTTTTTGTTAAAGTCACTTCAATTAAAGGGCCGTCAACCGGTGTTTGTTTGTTTTAAATTTTGTTTTTTTTTTTGTTTTCTTTGCTATTACAAAATTTATATGCGCCCGCTTCTGACTTGGAGATGATTCCGTTGACGATGTTTGTGCGATACTAAATTTACGCACGGGAAATTAACAAACTAAATTTTTTGAGAGCGAGAGAGACAAATTTGCGAGAGATTGTGAACCAGTGATGATATTTGATAATTTTCGAGAGGAGTTATGTATTCTTCCGAAAGTACTTTTTTCGACGTAAGAGTACTATTTCTAAAATAATTAAATAAAGCTGTATTTACACCAAACGATTAACGAACTATTTGTAGAACATATAAAAGAGTGTATTTAATCTGCGTACGGTTTGTTAATCTTGCGGTGTAAATGCAGTGAAAGCTTTAGTCAGCCTCAGGCACACATATATTTCAGTCTTATTACACAAAAAATAACAAAATATATGTATATGTAAATCTGGGCAATTTCGATCAACTGAGTTTGATATAAAAACAAAATTCCTGCAATTGGTACTGCTTCAACCTTACTTATTTTGCCATGTGTTGTATTTAAAAACCTGTCACATAAAATTTGGTGAGTCAAATTCGAAAGTACTCTTATTTGATGCCTTGTTTCCACTACAGCGTTATTCCTAATTCGCTCTCTCATTCGTAATTCAATCGCCAATTACAATCCGAATTACGTAATTCACCATACAAATTTTTGAGAACGAATTACCTTGTTTGTGGGTAATTCAGTTTGAATTACCTTATGAATTACGACCAAATCATTGCGTTCTCTAATTTGTATCGAAAATTTATCGTAAAAGCTGTCAAAAATTAACAAAAGCAAAGAAAAATAAACTTAAATCAATTAACAATACACAATGGTGCAAAAAAGTAAATTATTAAAAAAAACTGATATCCAGAAGACTATTGACACTGCGTTGTTAATGGTGGAAACGAAATTAAATATAGAATAGTTGTTGGATATCCAAAAATATTTTTTAAACATTTACTCACATTTTGTTGTTTCCATTCTCAAAATAATTGGAGCAAAACAAATAAAAAAAGTAAACAACGTTAGATCGAATTATGTATGTGCAGTGGAAACAGGGTAATTCGGTATCGTAATTGAAGGAGCGAATTAAGTAATTAGCGCTGTAGTGGGAACATGGCAAGGCGAATTGATATTAGGTGGTGTTAAGTGACCAGCTGATCCTAAATTTGAACAGCTGATTTCGTGGATGAAATGTCAAACCAATTGTTTTTGTTTACATGTGCATGTTTTTTCTTATTGCCAAAGCGTCATTTTGTGAAAAAAGTGTTTTTGTGTGTGTTAAAGTTTCAAATTGGTAAAAAATTAAAATGTAATCTTGCTATAAGATGGGAAAGTGTGCTGTGTGTTTTAAACAAGTGAAACGAGGAACCAGGTCGTTTTTCCAAGTTCCAAGCGACGATAGCAAACGCTAAACGCTTTTTGTAGGATAGTCGTTGCCGGATGCAATTTCGTCCTAAAGACTTTGATAATGGCCTCAAAGTCGTACATATTGTTATAAAACAAACACTTTCACGATGGATGTATGTTCTTTTTAATTTTTTGCCAAATTTAAGCAAAAATCACATCCAAAGCGCCACTAGCACAAACGTAAATACATCAAAATGAACATATGCAAACAAAGTACAAATGTCACTTTCACAACAGGCGAACTCAAGGCAAATTCATATTTTGACATTTCATTCACGAAAAGCAAAAACAAAATACATTAGACTTCAAGGCGAATTCTAGTGCTTCCACCTTGTATAAATTCGCCTTGGAACATGACATGGCCAAAAGGAGTTGGGGACTTTTTGAAATCGAAAGGAGGTAAAAAAAAGTCCTTATCCACTACAAATATCATCGCTGTTGGGAACTAATCATATCATGTTTCGTATTCTTAATTAAGAGTCTAAACGTAATCAAACACGCTAAAGACGACAACGTTTTTTCTACATAGGTTTATTATGGCAGTGAAAAAACGTGACGGAAATCCGCTGCGGCTGACGACTCGCCGCTAGAATAGAATCTTTTCTAATTTCTTGGCGGCGCTCTCACGAAATCTCTCAATTGAGAGAATGAAGTTGCCACATGTTCAAGAAAATCATAAGAGAAACCACCACATATATACGATGGTACGTACATGTGAATGCAAAAGAAAATTAAAGAAAGGGTTAAAAATAATTTATTGTTAAACAAAATACAATAAAAGTGAATACCTTTTTAAAAACAGTAAGAACAATTTTATTCCTATACAACTATAATATTATTTCCAAACAAATTCCAGAAAAGAGCCGCAAACAGAGAGAAAAAATCAACCGAAGTCGCTAGACTCTCTCTCTCCCATTTCGTTTAGACGCTAGAGATTTTTTTCCGTCGCCGTCTGAAGCGTGTCTGCATGGTAAAATAAGTAAGGTAAATGCACTAGGAATTGTTACAACAAACACAGGCATTTTGTTTTTGACGTGACAACGTCTTAAATTAGGTTGCGGCTGGGAGTCACTTATGAAAAAGTGTAACGCCCGGTAACGTTACGATGAGTCACCGAACGAGAGAGAGGCCCGCCGAATGCCTTGCGTCTCTCTCCCACTCAATAAATAATTCTGTGTGTGCGGATGTGTGTGTTTACTTGTGTGCCAGAAACGATTTGCTTTGCTGGCTTCTAGTGGCTGTTGGTCGGTGGTGTGAGTGTTTTTGTTTTTTGGCACATCATATATATGACGACTGAGCAAGTATGTATGTGCGTATATATGTGCGTGTGTATGAATATTGATTTAGATCAGTCTGCATTGGATAAGGTATTATTTTTTGTTTTTTTTTTTATTTTACAAATTTTAATTAATTTCAAATTTATTTAGCAAAAATTTGAACCTTCGATCTGAATAAATGTTTTGATTTTCGAATTGATTCTTTAAAATTACAAATATTAAGAAAAAGTGGCAGATATAAGAAAACTTGATTTAAACTGTGTTGAGCAAGAATTTTAACATCTAATTAATATGAAAATCAAATCAATCTAAACAAAATATATTTCTATAGTTAAAATTTGTGCAATTCTTATTTTCATTCAATTCCTTGTTCCTATTGTGCAATTTAATTATATTCATATCAATAAATATTCTACCGAGAAAAAGACGTTGTCACGTAAAATCTTCGCCCGTAAAACCGACTTTACAGGCAACAATTTTTTGTTTGGTGCCCATAATCTGTCAAATTTTCTTCACGTGGGTATCTACTGTAAAAGTAAACAAAACGGTACAAAAACAAAATACATGTAAATTTGACATAAGAGAGACACCTAAGCAAGAAATCAGCTGTTCTAACGAGTTTACCTTACTTATTTTACCATGCGTGTCTGGTTCTGTTTGGGCTCTAAGTGGTAACTCTAATTCTCATAAAGAAATTTCCATAGACGAATATACACATAGATACATTTTTTCTCTCATGTGACGTTTCATTTCACACTCTTCGTTGTAGGTTTGTGGAAATGAGGAAATTTAAATTTAAAATTAACTTACAACAGGTGGAGTTACAAAATATGTTCACTTAACTTTTTCCTGTCGTTTTGGTGTAGAACTGAAAAATTTAAATGTATTTTGAACTTTTTTGTTGACTTTTATCCTTGGTATACATTTGTATTGTATTTAACACAACTAGTTTGCCACACCAACACGAAATTAGGTTGTTGTTCCTTTGTTGGACGTTGTTTACTATTGCATCTATCTGGTATTATTGAACCCATGTTTTCCACCATCCAATGTTTACTTTCCACCGTACCTACATATGACGTTTAATTTATTGTGAGAATAAATGTATCTATGTATGTATTCGTCTTTGGGAATTTCCGTTTAAAGCCCGGTACTCAGTTTTTATGAAATTTTCGTTGCCATTAGAAGTACGTGTACAAAAAATAACGAAAATTTCATGAACCGAAAATTTAGCTCACTTTTCATTTGCTTGGTACTCAGCTCTTTGCAAATATTTAGGCAACATCAATTACAGGGTTGTTACGCCAAAGTTATTTCGTAAGAAAACAATTGTTTGAGACCGGAATTTTGATAATTTTAACAACCAAAAGCAACACCAGATGCGAAATAAAATGGAGTGCGTAGAGGTATTACAAATGAAATATTTGCAACGTAAATCGAAGATAGGTAACAGATTTTTCTGCTTAGAGATAAATGACAACATTTCTTACGAAAATTTCGCAAGAACTGAATATTGGGCTTTAAGCCCCAAATATGTCGGAAGGTACGCACAGACATTGGGGAAAAGTTTCAAGTGCTACTTTTTCGTCCTGGTGTAAAAAATATTTTTGTTGCTGATTTTGAAAATTTCTGAACACTCACTTTTCATTTGCTTGGTACTCAGCTCTTTGCAAATATTTAGGCAACATCAATTACAGGGTTGTTACGCCAAAGTTATTTCGTAAGAAAACAATTGTTTGATACTTGTTTGAGACCGGAATTTTGATAATTTTAACAACCAAAAGCAACACCAGATGCGAAATAAAATGGAGTGCGTAGAGGTATTATAAATGAAATATTTGCAACGTAAATCGAAGATAGGCAACAGATTTTTCTGCTTAGAGATAAATGACAACATTTCTTACGAAAATTTCGCAAGAACTGAATATTGGGCTTAGAGCCCCCAATATGTCGGAAGGTACGCACAGACATTGGGGAAAAGTTTCAAGTACTACTTTTTCGTCCTGGTGTAAAAAATATTTTTGTTGCTGATTTTGAAAATTTTGAACACTCACTTTTCATTTGCTTGGTACTCAGCTCTTTGCAAATATTTAGGCAACATCAATTACAGGGTTGTTACGCCAAAGTTATTTCGTAAGAAAACAATTGTTTGATACTTGTTTGAGACCGGAATTTTGATAATTTTAACAACCAAAAGCAACACCAGATGCGAAATAAAATGGAGTGCGTAGAGGTATTATAAATGAAATATTTGCAACGTAAATCGAAGATAGGCAACAGATTTTTCTGCTTAGAGATAAATGACAACATTTCTTACGAAAATTTCGCAAGAACTGAATATTGGGCTTAGAGCCCCCAATATGTCGGAAGGTACGCACAGACATTGGGGAAAAGTTTCAAGTACTACTTTTTCGTCCTGGTGTAAAAAATATTTTTGTTGCTGATTTTGAAAATTTCTGAACACTTCGCAGTCCCGTCAAATAAGCAATGATAGGGATTTGTAATCATAGGTTAGGTCAATAACATCCAATATGTCGGAAGGTTCGCACATACATTTGGGGAAACTTTCTAGTACAACTTTTTCGTCCTGGTGGAAAAGCTGATATTTTTTGCTGGCTGAAAATTTCTGAACACGTAACAAATTTAAAATTTTTAAAAAACTACATTAAATTTTATCAAAACAATCAATAAAAATATAGATTGGAATACAATGAATTTTACTAACAATCCAGGGGAAACGAAAGAAACCTCACAAAAATTTAATTAAACTGACGAGAAAGGACAAAAAGCAACCGCTGTTCCCTCTATTCCTTTGCGTCGTATGCTGGTACAATCAAAGTTTAGAGAGGCACTAATTGCTAAAATAAATACTTAAACTAATAATTGTATAAATTTAATTTTTGTTTTCCTAATTATTCTTGACTAATTATTCAAGCTTAAGGTCACTTCCGATTTCATAAAACTTTTTGTTTTTATGTTCTCGATATTTCGATTTCCTTTGGAAATCTTACGTTAATAAACTGTTACATATAACACAAATTAAAAATATAACAAAAAATTGTATCTCCGCCAACTCACGTGGCGACTGTCTCAAATTCCAGGTAGCCACAGTGCGACAAATTCATAATCATACACTAAGGAAAATATCCTTTTGTTTAAATTTTAATAATAATAAGCAGTGGTTAATTAAAAACATGGTTTCCCATTACATTCCATGAAGCTTACAACCAGTGAGCTGTGCGCTTTCTAGTTTTACTCTCAGTGATTGGGACCTGCAGTTTTACACCGGTTCCGAGCGGTATTTTGAGAAGCGTTTTCATGGCTATGTACTCGATACTGCCGCCATCACTAAAGGCTATGACTCACTATCAGATTTAGTCTTTGGATGTGTCAAAAATCGTATGTGTGCTGAAAAAATAGGATAGTCTGGATTGTATGCGCATAAGTATGAAAGGGAAACGAAAATAATTTTGACAGGTTTGTAATATTTGCTCATGTTTTGAAAAGTTGCAAAAAAATTATATTTTCTCTGCGATCAGGGTTGTGTTTTGGGAGACAGCTGATAAGAATAACAACAGCGCCAGCTGAAACAAAAATAGACGCGCTATTATTCTGTTAAAATTATTTCAGTTTTCGTGAGGAGTTGTGCAAAAGAATAAATAATAGTTATGCAAAAGAATAAATAAATGAATATGTCGAAAAATATTAAAGTGAGTATGTTGTGAATGCAAACGAAATCAAAATATTATCAAAAGCAATCCAAAGAACCAACGTGATGTTGAAAACATCCACAACACACTTGGATCGGATTTTTTCAAGTGTGATGCGATTTTCTTCAAGTGTGATAAGATTCTGTCAGATTATTTTTTGAATAAATCGCACCACTATCTAGGATAGTGAGTCACGGCCTTAAGCGAGGTGAACGTCGTCCAAAGAAATTTAAGGTTGTCAGAGCAGGTATCGATCCGGTCATGTACAAGAGGCGCACACGGTAAACATTGCACCACCGACGGTTGTACTGACGGAATATAAAGGCAGGGTCGGCCTCCACACGGTCATATGGAAATTTCTTGAATAGAGATCGCTTCTCTAAAGTTCTTTTATTATTGACAAGCAAAATTTCTAATTTAATTTAGTTTTTGGTAACCTGCATTTCAAGACCAACTTTATTTCACTTTTACTACGTACATATGTATGTTATTTAAATTTGTCAATCATGGAGAGAAAACATAGTAGTTAAAACGCTGCAAACGAATAAAAGCAACAAATAATAGACGCTTTGGTCTGGGTGTCTCATTAGAAACAGTGTACACAATTTTTTAGCGTTGACGCTTTTCCGAAAATACGCTCCGGTGTGTGGGAACCTTAAATCATAATTATTTTTCATTCTAAGGTGACCACGCCAAAAGACAAACGAAGGGGATGGATAAATTCAAAAAGAATAGCCAGGCTAGGAGATGGGTGAACAGATTTAAAACGTCGAGGGATAAGATCATTAAGCCCGGCATTCAGTTTTTATGAAATTTTCGTTGCCATAAGAAGTACGTGTATAAAAAATAACGAAAATTTCATCAACCGAAAATTTCGCTCACTTTTCATTGGCTTGGTACTCAGCTCTTTGCGAAAATTTCTTAGCAAAAATCAAGTACAGGGTTGTTATAACGAAGTTATTCCTTACGAAAACAATTGTTTGATAAATGTGTGGGACCGAAATTTTGGCATTTCAATTATTTTAGTAAACAAAAGTAATACCACATGCATTAAAAATAGAATGGAGTGCAAACATGAATTATTAATGAAGTATTTGCAAGGTAAATCAGAGATATGAGGTAACTCTCTCTAACAAAATTTTCCGATTAGAGAAATGAAAAAATTTCTTCCGAAAATTTCGCCAGAACTGAATTCGGAGCTTTAGGATAAAACAGACGATCACATTTCTCATCCGCTGTCGAAAATCAGGTAGTATTTATTCCAAATTCCACCAAGAATGTTTTGAATATTTTTGGTGAAAATGGATTGCCACAATTTCGGGCAAATTATCTCCTGATACACACAGGATATGCACAACAAAAATCTTAACCTTACACTAATGCCTTGTTTCCACTACAGAATTATTCGTAATTCGCTCTCTCATTCGTAATTCAATCTCCACTTATACCGCGTTTTTGCTGCAACCGAAATCTCGATTGACTAGATTTCATTCACACGAACAGCTGAATTGTGTATGGAAAATCAGATGTTTATGCCACGAAATCTATATATCTCTAGATTTCGAATGCAGTATAAACAGTATAAACCGAATTACGTAATTCACCATACAAAATTTTGAGAGCGAATTACGAATAAAAGCAACAAATAATAGACGCTTTGGTGTGGGTGGGCGAATTATGAATTACGAAGAAATCATTGCCTTCACTAATTTTTATCGAAAGTTTATCGAAACAGCGGTCAAAAAAAATAAAAGCAAAGTAACAGCCATTAACAATATACAATGGATGCAAAAAAGTAAATTATTAAAAAAAATTGTGATGACCAGAAAAGTTTTGGCCACTGCGAAGTCAATGGAGGAGTTGAAATTAAATAAAGAAAGGTTGTTGAATATCCACAAATATTTTCTTTAATATGTACTCACTTTTTGTTGTTCCCATTCTCAAAATTATTGAAACAAAACAAAAAAGTAAACAACTGTCAGATCGAATTACGTATGTGTAGTGGAAACGGCGTAATTCGGAATAGTAATTCAAAAAGCGAATTAAGTAATTGGGGTCGTAGTGGGGACATGGCATTACACAAGTTGAACATGAAATATAAGTTGTAATTAGTAAGTCCAGTGATGCCAACTCTGCAGGAACGAAACGCGCTGTCGAAGTGCCTAAAAAGTGCTAAAACGCGCCAAATAATGAAAACGGACTGAAAAAAACCCCAAAAGTTCTAAATCGCGCGTAATAAATATGGGATTTCCAATAGCGACAGGCAGATTTTAACAGTTCCCGTCGGTTATGTTCTTTTGCTAATTATATTCCCGACAATAGAGACAACCACCGTGGCAAGTTCCAGCGTCGAGCAACACGTGCGAATGATAAAACTTTATTATCAAAATGGGTGTTCTCTTCTGACAACGCTACTCGCGACGCCACTCATTTTAGTATAAATGGGTACATCAATACCGGATTTAGGACAAGGTCAGTCATTACCAAGTGGCAATGCATGTACAAAATGCCATTATGTGGTCTGGATTGTGGTCCGTCAACGGAGAGCGCCACCGATCTGTGGTTTGATATACATTTCATATTGGTTGATATATTTCTAGTATTTTAATTTCTCAAATGAAAATTGTTTAAACACATACACGGACTGTCCCTGCAGGCTGTGTCAGAGACACGGCCATTAAGTTTAACGAAGAATACGCCATCCGATAAGACAGAAAACTTATATAACAATAAATGATAAATAATATAAGCAAATGAATTTATTGTTATATATGTTTTCTCTCTTATCGGATGGCGTATTCTACGTTAAACTTAATGGCCGTGTCTCTGACACAGCCTGCAGGGACAGTCCGTGGCCGAAGGCCTCGGACAACTGTCTGCTGTATTTTTTTTATCTCATGCACACATTTGGGCTGCAATGGCTGAATAAGTAATTGTTTTGTTTTTTTAAGTTAATTATTAATTGTATACAAAGAACTAAATTTTATATTGCAGACAAAATGCATTTCTGAAAATTTTAATTTTTGATCACTTTTATTTACTTTATTGTCCTTAATAAATCCCGTCGCTTCTTTTGTTCTTTCTAAGAAGTTTTTTTTATCAAATAAATATTCTTTGAGGATTTAACCTGAGCCAATTCCTCAGCACTTGCCAATATAGCGGATAAATAATTTTGTGTTATCTCCATATTTCTGGGAGATTTTATGCGATTTAATACCATGTTTTTGACTTACATACGTATGTTTCTTGTATGAGTTACATAACGACGTTCCTAAAATAAATAAATGGTTTCCCATGAAGGGACTGGGGAGAACTTCTCACAATCACTGAGCTGTGCGCTTTCCAGTTTTCACTCACTGATTGGGACCTACAGTTTTACACCGATTCCGAACGGTAATTTGAGAAGCTTTTTCATGGCTAGATATTCGATAGTGTCGCCGTCACTATGTGAGGTGACCGCCGCCGAAAGAAAATTTGAAGGTGGTCAGAGCCGGGTTCGAACCCAGGATCTCATGTACAAGAGCCGCGCATACTAACCATTGCACCACCGTTCCTAAATGCCATTAATATGCAAAAAATGGCTGAAGTTCAGGACCAGGGACAGGCAAAAAAAAAAACCAAAGTTAAAGAATGTGAGAAAATTGAAAACTAGCCGTCGCACGGACCTATGGGGCCACAGGGTCCAAAAAACCGTCACACCCAGGGACATTAGTGTGGGTACTTCAACGAAAGGTATTTGTGTCACGAATTCCGTGGTGTCATTCTTTTTTTCGTGGGATGTCTGTAAGTCCATATATGTAAGTCCACTTTTGTGCGTACAGTAACCATGAGATTGGTTATGGTAACCATCCAGAAAAAATTTTTTTTTTTAAATGTACCGAGTGATTTTTCCGATTTTGCCACACATCGACTTAAGGTACAGAGGGAATTTTAATCCCGTTGCCTGACTTAGTGCAATATAAATTTAACGATTTTTCAAAAATTCTACCACACGGTACGAGCAACATGGGTCCCTGCGATGGCTACTTTTCCATGTTCTCACATTCTTTACCTTTTCTTTAATTTTGGTTTATTTTTAAAAAATTTTTTTTTGCCTGCCCCAGGTCCTGAATTTTTGCCCAAAAAATGTCTCTACAATGCAAGTTTACACCTAACACATGCTTTGCATTGCATACGCATTTTTAGAAATTATGAATTGCAACTTGCATTTAGGAAGTCAGCCATTGTCAAACTCCATAAGAAAAAAACTTCGATAATCCCGAAAATGCAATAATCTTGGTCGGTGTAAATGCCGTTTTATCTTACGTATTGCGGCAATATCACGTATAAAATTAGATATTTTTTGCATTCGAAGTATACCAAAAATTTTAGGTAATTTTCGTTATTTATTTTGGAAATTTAAGTACAGCATTAAACTGATTGCACACATAATTTAGTTAATTGCCAATTATATTGATTTTGCCTACATTATCCTGAAACTTTAAATAGGTTTGAGACAATTAATTTATTTGTAGTTTTACAAGATACAACTTTATTAACTATTGCATTTTCAATCAAAAATATGTAGAAACTCTATACAATGGGGATAAAATACGTTGATGTCTAAAGAGATGTTCGTTATAATTTCGATAACGTCTGGTTCAAGATTTTGGATATATTTTCATGCCGACTCAAGTACTGGCGTATTGTTGGTATTTAAATTTTACAACCTGCGTTAACTTAAGTCCAACGCCACGATGGTGTTGCATATACCTACATATGTAAGTGATATTTGTATTTAATCTACTGCATTCAATAGGCTTGTATCGCTTGTAATATTACCACGAGAAAACATCGTTTAAGACAGTATATAATGTAAGTAGGATATGCTATGTCCGTTCCTCATCGACTACAATATTAGCGGGTGTCCGGTGTTGAGTGTATAATTGCCTCCAAACAATCCATCAAATAAATGCTTGAAGTGTACGCTATTAGCGTATATTCCCCAATACTTACCTTGTTATCGAACACACTTTAATATATTTCCCTCTGGATTCTTAAGAAGTATGGTACAAAATCTAAAAATGGATACCGGCTCGCAATGTATTAACGGATCTACGATTTTCAGACGCCTTTTGACTGGTATTGTTACGAACTTTCCGAGATATATGTACATAGAATATAGAACTGAACCAGTTACAAAAATAAAACTTGGCTAACTCGGAATGTTTCCACTTGGCTCCAAAATTTGTTTGTTACTTTCCTTCAGAATACAGTGTAAAAGTTTGAAAAAAGTCCAAGCTATGTCCGTAAAATAAATTTAACTCGAAAAACATGCAATGACTTCTACTTCCGAGCACTTAATTTTGTCCTATGGTGTACGTATTTGTATCAATTCATGCGAAGGGATACCGATATATACATATATCGTCACCTAAAATGCCCAAAGACGTAACCCTCATTTTCAAAATTTTACAGGAGAAGCAAAAAACCTTATAAAATCCAAAGTATTTCAGTTTCAAACGCGTTCATTCCACAGCTTACCTTAGAAACTTGGAAGTCTACTATTTTGCACATATATATTTTAGCGTGGAGTTATTATATTCAATCAAAAAACACAATTTGTATATTTTGAGGGTTACGCCTTTGGGCATTTCAGGTGACGATATAAGGAACCGCTTAAACTCCGGACTAATGGCGTGTTCTGATAGTTTAAGTCAATTTCGTTTTAGTTTCAACACGTGAAATTCCGGTTGATGTAATTTGTTAGAGCTTATGCCAGTTATTTTTTGAGCAATTCTCTCCCTGGAAGGAAATATACACTTGATAGCAATTTAAATATTTGTTCTATTTCGCGAATACAATCAGCCTTTTCTAGCTAAAGATTTTAATATTTTTTTATAATATCGATCTATGGCGATATTTCATATATTTCAGACATTTTTTTACTTTCCTGTAGTTAATACAAAACTTAATTTCGGATTCAAACGAACTGTATGAAAAGTAACATTGTATTACTAAATTAAAAACTATTGCCACATGCATTATGTCGACTCGTTTGTTAGTCTCTCATTTCACCTTCCTCATCTTCATCGTCGACACCTTTAATGTAAAGAACATTGTTGCAGCGTATCAGCACTTCACCCAAATTTCCTAAAAACGAGAAGATTAGCTTACCAAACCAGCAGGGCAAATCATTATTATCTTTAACTTACCCGTCACTTGTCCATCAATATGCTCCTCTGTATTGGCCAATTGCATGTTCATGTAGCCGTCCACGGACACCAGATAACCTTTGTATTCATGGCCCCACTTTAGCTTTATTATCACCGCCTTTCCCGTCAGCCCATTGAGGAATGGCTTGGGGTTAATTGGCATAGCAGCGGACATGTTGATTGATATTATTTATTCTAAACTCTGGAGAAGAAAACGAGGATAGGATCAAGATACTTTCTACCGGTAAACAATTTGCACGCTCTTGAAAAACGTTTGCAAAACAAGCAAACACAAATGTCAAATTGTTGTCAGATGCCAAACATTGTTCGAATTCGAAGAATATGTTGAAATTTTTTACCTCATCGGTGTCATCTTATTACTATTGATCAGCAGATGGCGCCACTATTGTTGGATATAAATTTATGTGTGAATTTTCCAAAGCATCGATTTATGTATTTAAAAAAAAAGAAGGATATTTTTAGAACCCTTTTGTCAGAATATGTATCATATTTTCCCGAAAAGGTCATTTCTTTCATCAGAGGTACTTCTTTCATTAAAAGGTAATGTTTTTATGTAAGAAAAAGCCTAAGAGTATGCATTTTTTTTACAAAGAAATACTTTTTTTAAGAACAGGTGAAGGTTCTTATCTCAAGAAAAGAAAAGGTATTATTTTATTTTTAAGAAAGCATACTTTTAAGAAAAGGAATTTTTGTAAGAAAAGGTACTTTTTGTAAGAGAAGGTACTTTTTTTTGAAGAAAAGCTTTTTTTACCAAAGAACAGGTACAATTTTAAGAGTAGGTACTTATCTCAAGAAAAGTTATTCTTTAAAGAAAAGGTAGTTTTTTAAGAAAAGGCAATTGGTTGTAAGATAATATACTTTTTTAAGAAAAGGTACTTATTTAAAAAATTACTTTTTTTAAGAAAATTTACTTTTTTAAGCAAAGGCACTTTTTTAAGATAAAGTATTTTGTTAAGTAAAGGTACTCTGTTTAAGAATATGAATAGGTATTATTTTTGAGAAAATTTACTTTTTTTAAGAAAATATTATTTTTTAAACTTCTTTCAAAGTGAAAGTGGCTTTTCTAAATTTACTTTTTATTCGGTTCAAACTACAATATGTAATAAACAGGCTCGACCTAGAAAACTTGCCATTAAACAAGAAATATCCCCCATATGTTAGTCTAGACACAAACCAAACCAAAACTACGAGTGTTAAGGCTCGTTCACAATGATAGCAACAAATTCAACAGGCGTTCACAATGCAAGCCACAAATTTGTTCGAATAAGTTCGAAAAAACCGCTGTCTGGCAACATTGTTTACAATATACAGCAGCATACATATTTGGGGATTGAAAACCATGGAGAATTGCAATACAAACGAAAAAGCAAACAGTAAAAAATAGAAAAATTAAATGTGAGACACTGACCTCAGATTTGTACCTCTACCCGGAGCAAAAAGTATTAAGCGTTTTTCTTTAGAAAAGTTTTAAAATTTTTCTATGGAAATGTTTAAAAATTTTTCTATAGAAATGTTTTAAAATTTTTCTATAGAAAAATTGTAAAATTTTATAGAAATCTTTTAAAATTTTTCTATAGAATTTTTTTAAAATTGTTCTATAGAAATTTTTTGAAATTTTTCTATAGAAATGTTCTCAAATTTTTCTATAGAAAAGTTGTCAAATTTTTCTATAGAAATGTTTTAAAATTTTTCTATAGAAATGTTTTAAAATTTTTCTATAGAAATCTTCTCAAATTTTTCTATAGAAATATTCTCAAATTTTTCTATAGAAAAATTGTAAAATTTTATAGAAATCTTTTAAAATTTTTCTATAGAGTTGTTTTAAAATTATTCTATAGAAATTTTTTGAAATTTTTCTATACAAATGTTCTCAAATTTTTCTATAGAAAAGTTTTTAAATTTTTCTATAGAAATGTTTTAAAATTTTTCTTTAGAAAAGTTTTAAAATTGTTCTATAGAAATGTTTTAAAATTTTTCTACAGAAATATTTTCAAATTTTTCTTTAGAAATGTTTTCAAATTTTTCTATAGAAATGTTTAGAAACTTATGTTCCATAATATGTCATGGCCTTGGACGGTTTCGATAAACCTGAAAATGTCAGCTTTTTTAAACTTTTTTCTTTTGCTTATTAATAAAATTGGCGCGAACTACACTTACTACAAACAACTACACATTTCACATTTTCATCAGCTGATTTGTTCGAAAGCCAGCGACACTGTTGTATTCTTGGTAGTAAAAAATTATAATTATATGTGAAATTATTGTTATTGGCAGATTCTACAGATAATATTATTTATTAAAATTTTTATTTTGATACAAAATGTTTACATTTTCATTCATACTTTCCAGTTTTAAAACAAAATTCGAAGTAAAGCGCCCCTAGCGGTCAGTAGAATAAACTGATTCGAACAAATTCCAATTTGAAGTAGAAGTAGAACCTACTTCTATGACAAATTTGAATTCCAATTTCACGAAAAACATGAGAGGGCATTATATGCAATACTGTGAGTGGGAACGAGAAGGCTTGAATTACAAATTCGTTGCTGCCATTGTGAACGCTACTTTAAGCCGGAATCTCAATGCAAGCAAAATTTTGACGTAGAATGCGTCTTACCTTACGGTATGAGGAGTCATGTCAGGTTTTTATTGTTGTAATCTTTATTTCATTGAATTTGAGGAAACGGCTAGATGAATTTTTTTAAAATTTTTTTTTGTAGGTAAATGAAGATGTTATCTTTCGTTTGATATACATTTCATATTGGTTGATATATTTCTAGTATTTTAATTTCTCAAATGAAAATTGTTTAAA
Organism: Phaonia tiefii; assembly: GCA_963931995.1. Lineage (NCBI taxonomy): Eukaryota > Metazoa > Arthropoda > Insecta > Diptera > Muscidae > Phaonia > Phaonia tiefii. Next base: position 96,576,580 of record OZ008370.1, on the reverse strand, counting down.
CACATACACTTAAACATATGTGTGGTGTTTGGTTGAGTGTTTTTGGTTGCTCAACATTGCTTAGGAACATGTATCTAGTAAAAAGTGAAACGAACAGCAAGCTAATGTTGCTTGGCAACATGTATCTAGTAAAAAGTGAAACAAACAGTAAGCTAACGTAATAAAGCTTTTTTGCGAAAGCTTCAATAAAGCTGTTGTAACATTAATTTTGAATTGTAAAGCGTAAAGCTTTCACACAACGCTCGAATGCTAATGCGAAGACTCGATAAGGTAAACCTTTTTTAATATTAGGGCGGCCCTCTCAACATTCGCAGAACTTATTTCAATAAAAATATTAATTAAAATACATAAATTAAATTAAGTTTAAAAAAATTTAACATAATATTTTTTTTTTTAACGGACTTGAATCAAATGCCGTTGGTAAATATAAAAATTACAGCAGACAGTTGTCCGAGGCCTTCGGCCACGGACTGTCCCTGCAGACTGTGTCAGAGACACGGCCATTAAGTTTAACGTAGAATACGCCATCCGATAAGACAGAAAACATATATAACAATAAATGATAAATAATATAAGCAAATGAATTTATTGTTATATATGTTTTCTGTCTTATCGGATGGCGTATTCTACGTTAAACTTAATGGCCGTGTCTGTGACACAGCCTGCAGGGACAACTGTCTGCTGTAATTTTTAATAGGCGTTCGCAATGTAAGCAACTGTTTACCTCGAATCGAGATGTTTGTTCTAACAGGTGATACCAATATTACGGCCAATATATCAAGGCAACAATTAAATATATTTTACAAAAACAAAAAATGTAACACAAATGTATATCAAGAAAAAAGTAAGCCAGAAATTACAAAAACCAAATACATTTGAATTTGATTCTTCATGTAATGAACAGAAGAAAGGCAAATCATTTAAGTTGTTCTTATAACACAACCTCTATTAGTTGCATCATGATCCAAATGTCACATCCAGTACCTCGTTTCTGTAGTTCTCGAATCGAAAAAGTTTACACATGAAACATGTGAATGAAATAAAAACGCTACGAATCGGTACAAAAACTCGCTTCTCACATGTGACTGTTTCTACAATGTTTGATTTGCGAAAACTTTCTGTCAGGTACTGTTTTTTTTCATTCTTATTGGAAAAATGCGAGAAAAAGTGTTTCTAAAAAGTAGGGAGTCGAAAAATTTAAAATTGTAAACGTCAAAAATACTCACAAATTAAAACGGTGCGAGATTTGGATATTGTTTCTACAAAAAGGCTTTTAAGAAATTAAGAATTAATATTTTAAATCCAGAAGCCAAGAATTATACCATTTTCTTATGTATTTCAATTAATTTGTCCTAAATATTACAGAAAAATCAAAAAGAAAATATAGTTGAATATATGTCAACTAATTTAGAATTTGCAAGAGACAATTTCGAGTGTTAAATTCCAACACAAATTGTAAGAAGCAGTGGAAATCTCTTAAAATAACTTCTGTTTGTTGTTCTTTTTCGCACTAGCTTATTTTGTTTGTTTATATTTTTGTATTACTTGGCAGCTTTCTTGGAATATTCCAATAAAGACGTCATCAGTGTTGCCTCTTTTCGCATTGATATACAGAAACACTTTTTACTCACAAATCGAGAAACGATGGAATTTGTTGTTTCATGCATAATGTGAAAACTTTTTCGATTCGAGAACTACAGAAACGAGGTACAGGTTTGTATGTTGAATATTAAAAAATGGTAATGTATTTAAACATATTTGCTATTAAACGATTCTACAGATAAAATGTCGTGTTATAATGCATCTTTTAACACAATTGGGGTCAATTTTCATTGATGTTTTTAGTTTGAAAATTGAATTCGAAGTACAGCGCCATCTACCGCTTAATAGTATATTATTTATTCGAACAAATATGTTGCTGGAGTAGAAATAGACCAACTTTGGCGACAAATTTGAGTTACATTTTTGTAAAAACAACGAAAAGACATTATGTGCAATTCTGTGTGTGAGAACGAGTTGGCATGAGAAATGAAACTGTCGCTTGCATTGTGAATGCGGCTTAAGAGTAAGTGTGCTGCCAAATGTATTTCCATGCCCAGGGTTGTACATCATTGATTTGCCAGTCTTGAACTTTGGCTTTTCTAAATTTACTTTTTATTGGGTTCAAAACTACAATATGTACTAAACAGGCTCCACCTAGAAAACTTCCCTTTAAACCAAACCCAACCAAAAGTACCCAATGTAGTTGATAATAGTGGGTTGTAATAAAGTAGTTAAAAAAGTAGTCTAAATTTTTTTCATTTATGGCCAGTTTTTAAGTGGGTAGTTAACTATCGGATTACTTAATCTTAATTCTAAGTTAATTAGAGGTTAACTTTGCATTTTGTTTTTCAGTGGTGAGTTAATGTAATTCGCCATATTGTCAACTAATATGGCATCCCTTGTATTCGTATTGAAAAAAAGTGTGTTTTGGGATAAATACCAAAACAACAAAGGGCAACAAACAAAATGCAATTATGTAAAATAAGAAATAGATGCATAAAATCGAAGTCATTTTAACAAAAATGTGTAAAAACCTATATAGGCGCAACAATTTAACGATCTAGACTCAACGTATGTGTACAAATACGCAAATCTGAAACCTGTATTTTATACAATCTTCATATCTCACTTTGACAGCCGGTAATTTGATTGTCAAAATAATATGGTTCTGACTATAAGTTAACCAACCAACATTGTGTGGTTAAATCATAGTTAAACAATGACTAAAAAACACAAATCGATGTTTAACTACAATTTAACTAAGAAACGCAGATCACCACTGACTGAAAAACTGGCCATTAGCCTCCATCCCGCAACGTGCGATAAGGAACTTCGTTCCAATAAAATAAGTTAATATAAAAAACAAAAACAAAAACAATTCACTTTAAATTCTAATGTTTTAATTCATTTCTTATTGCCAAAAAATTGAAATTACGATGTCTGGATCTTTAATACCGAAAATCTCATGATTTCATAATAAAGGGTAAAAACCGAAAATTTTATGTTTTCATAATAAAGTGAAATTACCAAAAATTTTATTTAAAAAATAAAAAAAAGAATTTTGTATTTTGAAAATTACATTTTATTATTTTCGAGCATATTTTTCCAAGAACAATTTTTGTTTTTGAAAATTTCAAAACCATACTATAGAGAAACCGTACTGATCAAAGCAGTACTATGCGAGGTATTCCTGTATATTAAATATTGTACATAGAAAGATAAATTTAGGTAATATTGCCTAAAATCATAGTATGATATACAAAAAAAAAAACCCTGTGCAATATTATGCCTTGGTCACGCTTCACAAAATTGAAGTTTTTCGCAATTTGGGCTGAAATTGCTCAATTTCGCATATATTTTGACAACTACGAAATTGAGATATTTACAACAATTTCGTTGAAATTGACTTGAAATTATCGTATACAACGCTGTTTTTACTCAACAAAATTAACTTAGTACTCTTTTTTGCATATATGCAGGAGATTTTGATTAATTTTTTGAAGTTCACGCCGCCGTCATTAAGGCACGCTTCGACTTAAAATCTTGGCCGATGTTATCGCCTAAGCCGCTTTTAAAGTCCCGAATTACTAAAAAAATATCTAAAAATCACATTTAATAAAAACTCAGTTGCTGCCGTCCATTAATTGTTTTTGTTACTTCAACGGCGTCGATAATTATGGGTCGGCTTCGTTCATCAAACACGTGTACTAAAATTAAAAAAAAAACCAAACAATTGTATGCCGCCTCATTCAAAAAATTGAAATTTTAAGTCTTCATCGACATATAGAGTAGTGAAAATAAACCGTAGTGAATCAGTGCTTCGTGTTAAAGTTCACTTACCCTTCATTTATTTTATTGTTTTCATTCATTTCGCAACAGAATTTTGGTTATTGTGTCCAGGCACTAAAATTTTTCTAATGTCATTTTTCAACGAAATTACTCAAATGCCAGTATGAACGATTTCAATTTCGTTCGACAATTTCAACCCGAAATCGGTACAAAAAATCGCTTTCCAAATGTGATTTTTTTTGTTTATTGGAAAAATGCGAGAAAAACTGTTTCTAAAAAGTATGGTGTCGGAAAATTTAAAATTTGAAATGTCAAAAACTCACAAAATTTAAAACGATGCGAGATTTTGATATTGTTTCTACAAAAAGGTTTTTTAAGAAATTAAGAACCTATATTTTAAATGGAGAAGATACGAATTATATCCCTATTATTATGTATTTCAATTAATTTTTCCTAAATATTACAGGGACATAAATCGAGCAAAAAGAAAATATAGTTGAATATATGTCAACTAATTTGGAATTTGCAATAGACACTTTGAAGGGTTAAATTCCAACACAAATTGTAAGGAGCAGTGGGAATCCCTTAAACCAACTTCTGTTTGTTGTTCTTTTTCGCACTAGCTTATTTTGTTTGTTTATATTATTTTATTACTTGACAGCTTTGGAATATTCCAATAAAAACGTCGTCAATGTTGCCTCTTTTCCCATTGATATACAGAAACACTCACAAATACTCACAAATCGAGAAACGATGGAATTTTTTGTTTCATGCTTACTGTGAAAACTTTTTCGATTCGAGAACTCGCCACTTCATTATTGGTTTCGCCAACCGACCATTTTTGAAAAAATCAGTTAGGAACGGATTATATATAATGTAAATGCCATTCTAATTCAGAAACTTGTTTCCCGATATCTCTTTTCATACCTGAACATCGACTTTGCTCTATGTATATCCGCAATTTTAACATATAATGAATATTGATTTGCTGCGAACGCCACGTTTGACTTATACATGATATATTTAATACAAAACTGAAAAAAATATATGTAGTTCATTATTGGTTTGCCACAATATCACAACAACGAACGTAGATCAAAACAGAAACAGTAATAAGAAAAAAATTGGTTTGGCGAGCAAAAATGGTCTTTCAATTAACATTCAAATGGTATACATACTGTCCAAATTGGATTACAAAATGACGGAGATATAGGCAAGTCCATATTCATACAACCGATGAAAAAATAAAAATTGTTTTGGAATCCAATAAGAAGTTTTACTTACTTATCCGGTCACGAACAACCCTGAGGCGTCAGGGACCTTACAAAACGAAGATAACATATTTCGCCAACCAGTTCGATCTTTTGCCTTATCTCTCCTGTTGGCAATACCAAGTGTACGCAGGGATTCGTCAACCTGATCAATCCAGCGGAGTCTTGGTCTTCCTATTTTTCGTCTTCCTTCGAGTTCGGTTTCGAAAACCCTTCGTGCTGGTTCGTCTTCATCCATTCTACTGACATGGCCTAGCCAGCGCAATCGCGTTATCTTGATCCGCTTAACTTTGTCAATGTATGGATATAGCTCATTCAGCTCATGGTTCATGCGATACTCGCCGCTGTGCACTATAGGACCATATATTTTTCGGAGTATTTTTCAATCGAAGACTTCATCTGCTCGCGATAATACCCAGGATACTCCGCCATAAAGCAAGACAGGTTGTATGAGAGTCTGGTATAGTTGGACTTTTGTTACTCGAGAGAGGGCTTTATCTCTAAAGTACTTGCTTAGCCCAAAATAGTATCTATTCGCAAGCACAATTCTCCGCTTGATCTCAAGGCTGACGTGGTTGTTTTTGTTTACAACAGATCCGGGGTATATAAATTCGTCCGGAGGCCCTACACTTCGAAAACAATAATTTTGTATTGTCCTCATTTACTGTCAGACCCTCTTTTGCAGACTCCTTCTCATTTCTCGAAAACAGCTTAGTAAATTCTCTAACTGTGCGCCCAATGATATCTATCGCGAGCAGCATGTGACTTTTGCTGCTGATGGTTTTATTCGTGTTGACAGCAGCTTTTCTCATAATAATCTCTATTAAGATGTCAAAGAGATTGTACGATAGGGTGTCACCTTGTCTGAGGCCTCGCATAGTTTCGAAAGGATTTGGTGTCATCCTGAAGAGGCGTATGAGTTTTGCAGCAATACCAAGCTCAGACATTGCTTCGTAGAGTTTCACCCGTATCGGGCTATGGAAGGCCGCCTTATAATCGATAAATAGATGATAGGTGTCGATTTGTTTCTCGTGGGTCTTCTCCAGGATTTGGCGTAGAGTGAAAATCTGGTCGGTTGTCGATTTTCGATGGTTCAATCAGGTCAGCGATAATTGGATTTAGTCTTTCGCACATTATGCTTGATATAACCTTATATGCTATGGATAAAAGGCTTATTCCACGGTAGTTGGCACAGAGACTCGGGTCACCTTTTTTAATTATGGGACATAGTACACTAAGACTCCAATCTCCGGGCATGCATTCATCTAACCAAATTTTGCTAATGAGCTGATGCATGCACCTTATCAGCTCATCGCCGACAGCCTTAAACAGCTCCGCCGGTAATCCATCGGCTCCTGCGGCTTTGTTATTCTTAAGCCGGGCAAGAGCTGTTCTGAGCTCGTCTTGGTTAGGAGGGGGCAATCGACGTCGTCGTCCAAATTTTGATCGATTGTCTCGTCATTGGATATCTCTGGTAACAATAGCGAAGAGAAATGATCTCTCCATATTCCCAACATACTCTTCACATCTGCGATGAGATTTCCGTGCTTGTCTTTACAGAAGGGGGCCCTAAACAATGTCCATTAGTTTCGTTTTTGACTTTTTGGTAGAATTTTCGGGCTTCGTTCATCCTTCTGTATGACTCAATTTTCTCACTCTCGCGCTTTCTCCACTGCCGTTTCTTACGCCTAAAGAGACGGTTCACCTCCTTTCTTTTTTCCCTATACCGCTCAATCGCAGCTCGCGTTGAAATTGACTGAAGCATTGCCATGCGAGCAGCGTTCTTTTCATCATTTGCAATGCGACACTCTTCATCGTACCATGGTTTGCTGCGAAGCGGTTTTTCAAACCCAAGTACGGTTGTTGCGGCAGTTTTTATAGAGTCGGACATGGGTTTCCACTGCGCTTCAGGATCGTCATCAGGAGGGGGTGGGTTCTGTGCCAAAAGTTGCGAGAGCTTCCTTGAGTAGGCTTTGGCTACCTCTAGTAATTGCAGTTATCCTATATCTCTGCATCTGGTTTCGTACGATTTTCGCTCTACTTAATCTTGTGCGAACCTTTGCTGCTACCAGGTAGTGATCAGAATCGATGTTAGCTCCTCTGATCACTCGTACGTCCATTACACTGGATGAGTGCCTTCCATCAATTGATCAATTTGGTTCTTCGTTCTTTGATAAGGGGATACCCAAGTAGCCTTGTGGATGTCTTTATGCTGGAATCTTTTACCACTAATGACCATGTTTTTTGCCGCGGAAAAGTCAATCAGTCTCATACCGTTTTCGGAACTGTCAGCATGTCTACATGTTGGATGAAACACACAGGATTGAACCTAGAGAAGAGATGTCGCAATTTTTTCCCAACTACAAATCCGCAACCAAATTCATGTTTTTTCTCATGGCAACTGTATTATATGTCGCAGTTTCTTTTTCGTGTGCAGCCATGTCCTGTCCATCGTATTTCCTGGATTGCGGCAATGTCAGCCTTATAACTTTCGAGGACATCTGCCAATTGGATACTTGTACCGGATCTATATAGAGTTCTCACATTCCAGGTGCATATCCGTAAATCGTTGTCCTTATAACGTTTGCGGGGGTCGTCAACAAATAGGGGTTGTGTATGTTTTCGCTTTCGTTTTTGTATTTTCACTGCCATTATGAACGATGGCGGGAGGCAAACCCAGTCCACCGGGTTTTTGCATTTTACCTACTGCCAGGATATTTGATTGCAGCCGCCCATTATGGATCAGACGCTGACCAGGATGCAATATGTCGAACCTGGATTTTCTTCTTTTGGTTTTTTATCCGTCGTTGGCCCATATGTTTGGCTCATCCGCCTTCTAAAGGACAAAAGAATATGCCCGATAGCTTGATGAGCTTCAGTGACATCAGTCACCTACTAAGCCTGAGATACATCAGTGATCGCATAACCAAATCAGGCTGCTAATTTATTTTCGCCTCCTCACTCTAGCTGGCTAACGGAGGTTTCCGATAAAGCCATTGCCGAGGACATACTGCGCGGAAGTAGTGAGCTGCTTGGACTTCCGAATGAAGGAATCATTTTCCATGTCCTATGTTTTACCTATGGTAAAAATCTGGACCCGATCGGAGAGTTAAACTTTTTTAAAAAATTGATATGCAGTACAAAACAAACAAAAAAAAGTTTAAAAATTTTAATAACTTCTGATTTATTATATTAAAATTTACGAAAATTTATACTTTTGTTGAAAATATATGCCACAAAAATAGACAAAATATAAAAAATATTCATGACGCAGAATTTGAGAAAAACTAACTTAAACTTTCTTTATCGTTTTTCTCGTTACCGACTCTGTGGCACATGTGTCAAACTAACAATAAGGTGACGAGTTGTTATTTATAAACGAAATTTCTTAAATGCCAGTGTGAACGATTTCATTTTCGTTCGACAATTTCAATCCGAAATTGTCAATTTCGTGGCAACGTGAACAAGGCATTATGACTGATATTTTATCGCCAATTCATTTTCTCTGAGTGTATCAGTTTGCACTTTTTATAACTCTGCATTTGTTATGATTCCAATTAGGTTTTATTTATATCCCTTTTTATGTTCGCGGTTCATTCCGCTGCTTGTCTTTTGTTTGTCCAGTATTTCAAGGAATTCTCATTGATGGTGTTGCCGCAATGTCCAGCTTAGTGAGTTTAATCAATACTCTATGTGCCGAATTACGCTCGGACAAAGTGACCACACGAAACAAGGCTGCTGAACAATTGGAAACCCATTTGAGTTCCTCCAAAAATGAGCTATTTGTTCAGCTACAGAAACGGAACGATGATAATGTATCCTGGACAACCATTTTTAATAGTGCCATTGATGCCACCATCAAGCATGCCATCAAGGTGGAAGAAACCAAAGATGGCAAGAGTCAACAGACAATGCGTAACAAGAATTACATTTACAGTGCCATAGTCAACAAGTTGATCAATTATAATATGGAAGGTGGGGAAAGATAACTAGTTATGAACTGAAATAGGAATTAAATTTGTGTGACATATACTTTCAGATCCAGAGCATTTATTTAATAAAGCCACATTGTTCAATGCATTCCAAGAAGGCTTCCGAAGCCGTGTGGCCATACAATATTTTAGTGATTTGTTCTTAAGCATTTTAAATCAAGGTCTCTTCAAGTCTCCCAAATATGTGCGTGAGCTTAAGCTCAATGAATTTAGCCGTATGTATAGAAACAATAACTAAAATAATATGTTTTTTAAGTAATAACGATTATATGTCTTTATTTCAGTTATTCTATCATACCTTTTTGAGACCAATAAAGGCACAGATGATCTATTCAGGTTTACCTCTCTAAAAGCCATTACCAAGGCTATGGAACTGGCACATGACTATGTCCAAATGAGTGCCGATGTCATTGAATATTTTCCAGAAGTTAGAGATTTTGCTCGTAAGGCCGTCAAAGATGGCCAAAAATTTGAAGTTATAAAGTTGTATTATTTGATGGTTTCACAAGTAAGTTTTCTAAGACTGGAAAACATTAGTGTGCACAAGAGGAAAAACGGCGTTTCTGGTATTTCTTATGTTTTATTTGTATCAGGTATTTTTTCAGATGACGTTATGTATATCGGCCAGAAATATTGCTCGAATTATATCAAAATTATTTCTTGTACTTTCGACTGAGGGAAACATGTACAATTTGTCGTAAGAGCTCATAAGTCGTTTTTACCTTTTCGAGGAAAAATAATACAGGAAAAATAATACATGTTTTGAAAGGACACATTTTCAGACTATTGTCCATATTGTTCAGGAGTGTAAGGAAATTAATTTTAAGATGAAGAAAAAGTTTGTAAGTTTCGGTCTGACATTGCTCGGATAAACATATTATCCTCTTTATATACCTAAATACCTTTCATGTGCCATATATATATCATAGATCCGTTTACCCAACATGAGCCGGCAGCAACTTCTAGATTTTGAATCTTTTTAAGAAACAAAAGCTATATATCTTATAATGTGATCAGAATTAAGGTATTATTTGGTGAATATAATAGCCAAGGCATGAAGCTTTAATTTGATTTTACTTGAGATATTAACGGTCAGCGCTTTTTTTTAAATTAATATTAATTTTCCTTTTTCAAGAAAGTTTTTAAAAATCGTGCCGTTTTTTGGAATAATTTTGGACTTCAAAGCTTTATTACACAAAAAAAAAAATACTATTACAAGACAGCGAAGCCGCTATGGTGCCCACCAATCATATATCGATATCTGAACTTTTTAGGACATAACTAGGAAAGTTTGGACTAGGTTCCAATTAGTTTCCGTTGTTTTACTGTGTCCGTAAAGTAGATTTAAGGTAAAGATTATAATAAACGATCATTCTTTTAAATTGTTTATTCTTAGCATTCTGTTGACTATCATAACATAATTTGCAATGGATTCCAAGATTTACTACCCTTGATAGTTGGTTACTATCAATACAATATGAAAGCAGAATCAAAAGTGAGTACCTAAAAACTGAAACACTGTTATAATCCGTATCTTCTTTGAGACATCGTTTGTATTGTGTAAATAATTCCAACTTTTCAGGAACTACTCTTTAAGTCTATACATAAATCTCTGCAGACTTTGTATCCCTACATACAACAAGGAGATGTCAACACCATCAATATTGTTGTAAGCGATACATGGCCTAAAGTCTTAAAGAAACTTCGAACTGTCGTCGAAGTCGAAATAAAAGAACGCAGAAGTAGTCATTATCAGTTGTGTCGCTCGCAGCAAATTGATAAAAGTTTAGAGATTTTTGTGAAAATGTCAGCACTAGTAATCTATTTGGTATGTTGACGGAATATGTTTGTATAAAAATTTAAAATCTTATGGGGTTATTTATTTGTTTAGGTTTATTGGCACATTGAAGTTAGTAGTAGTAATACGGATGAAGAGCATGTGGAATCGAGATCAAAAATATCTAAACCGCCAGATAAATTGGAAATTATATTAAATTTGGTACAACCATCAAAGGGTCAATACAATGATGTATGGTAAGTTTTTTAAATCATAATTATCTTAGGCAAGAGTTTTGGAATGGGTGTTCTTGTTCTAAAATAATCTTTGTAGAACAGTTACAATCTTTTTTAACAAAATTTAAAGATGAGGTCTTTAAGCCTTTTTTAAACAATTCTTAGTACTTTTTATGACTCGAGCTAGTCGGTATGTGCCTTACATCTTACTTTTTTTTGTCTTCCAGGCTATCCGTTCTCTCAGAGTTGGTCAATGAAATTGATTGTGTGATTAATATAACGAATTATCAACAACTTCTTACCACAAACTTAAACACCTTACACGACTATGCAAATGCTAAGAATTTTCGAAGCATACGTTTATCATTGACTAAACTTTTGGAAAAGGAAAAGGAGTTTACTGCTACAAAATCCATACCCAGCAACTACTGCCAAGATGAATGGCATACAATTGTGCAAGTACTGGTAACCGACACCTCTTCATGCTCAGAAGTTATTGCCGAAAAGCAATTACTTTTGCAGGAACTTATTTCACACCAAAAATTATCCACCGATAATTGTACGACGTTGTTTAATTCGTTCATAACAAATGCTGCGCTTAGGCGTTCCGAATGTGTCCTAACAGTACAGCATGTATTTAAAACTGCTGATCTTATAGGCTTGGATAAAACATCGCCAGTTGTGGGCCAATGCATTACATGGTTGTATGGTGATAAAGACAGAAATGTGGCTAAAAGTATAATGCTACACATAGAACCCATAACACCCCAATTGATAGCTGATACATGTGCCATAGCAGTCATAAATTTCTTAGATGATTCAATGCTAAAAACCCCAGCTGGGCGTGTAAATAGAAGTTACTATTTACAAAGTCTACAATTTAAGTATATAAGAAATTATTTGTGTTTGGAAAATCATGCACATGACCTCAAGTTTATTCAAAAAGGTTCAAATTCCGCAAATTGTGCTGCATTGAAGAATTGTCTCTTTCAAAGTAATTATGAACTTTTAATGCGAACCTTACACTTTGAAACATCTAAAGGAACATCCTGCAAAGATATAATTCTGGATTTGAGTTCCTTGCTAAAAATAGCATTGCTTATGAAATCGCTACTGGAATATGGAGTTTTCGATGAGATCTCTTTCATGCACTGTCCTTTAATCAAGCGAATTGGATTCTTCCTAAGTCATTTAGAGGTTATTTGTTTAATGATTAAAGTTTCTTACTTATGTCCAACATTCTTATTTTATTCCATTGCAGTTACAATTTAAAAATAATTTGCCCTCAAGCGTCGAACGATTAACACTTTCTGAAATTTTGAATCTTTTGGAAAATGTTATTCAATGTTTCACCAGCAACGCAACACTCTTGCTTTATTTGGAAAAGCAACCCATTGATGAAATGGTTCAGTTTGTAGGAGTCTCATTGAAAGTTTGTGGTATATGAGGTGTGAAATCAGCCAAAACCAGTAAGTTAACACATATGTTTTCGTTGTAGCCAAAAACCAGCGTGATCACTCTGAAATTGATGACTGGTGTCCTGTAGCGGATAAGTGCTTGTGCATATTGGCCTCTATATGTGCCAGTTCAACCCATTGGAAAGACGCCTTTGATCATATATTCAAGCACAGTTTTAATTTGAAAACTCAAACTGATATTGTTTTGGAGATAACTAAGGTAATTACTAATTAGATTAAAGGACATGTATAACGTGGTCACAACAGCACATGAAAAAGTATACAACTTTTACAACTATTAACTGTTACTGATACAACATATACAACAATTTTCAAGTTGTGTTGCAACACTACTACTCGTATTCATAATGAAACTTAGACCACCGGGTATCACATGACCAAGCATTTTTAATTCACAACACTTTAACTAAACTGCCTACAGAGTGGCTACGAAGGAACGTATACATGCTAACTTTTGACGAATAGAAAAGGTTTTACTACCAACAATCAAGCATTTGGCTAAACCAGACATATTCATATTAGAGCTAGACATTAGAGAGGAAAGAGTCATGAGTCATCTCTTGACTAACGACGGACTAATTCTAAAGAACATTCCTGTTAGACACTCGTTGTACGAAGCGTACATCCATCGACTTACTTTTATTAAGATTCTAGAGAAAAATTATAACGTATGAAAGCATGCCTCTGTTTTGGGGTTTTATTTTTAATGTTCTGATTCTAAATAATAAAATATTTTAGATCTTTTGTTCACAAAAATCAAATTATGAGGATGTCGGTAATTGGTTTGTTTCCAAGTTAAAAACTATATTCAAAATTTACCACACGAACGTGGAAATAATGAATAATATCGTTGACTTGCTTCCAGGTAAGTTATCCATGCATATTGATCAGAATGTTACTTTTTGATTCTTGAACATAACATTTAATCTAATCCTTAGCAATTTTCGTTTACATTCAACACTATGAAGACTCTTTGGATGACATGTTATTAGCTATATCTTCCTTATTTAAAATTGCTTTCCGCAAATCATATTCCTCGAAATTAACCGCAAAAATCATCAATAGTATCCGCTATATTGTTCGCGATTGTTGTAATATATATGTTCAGGATAATTTTCGTAATTTATGTTTTTCTGTTGTGAATTATTTGCCATTTCCATCGTTGGACATACGATACGCGGCCATAAATACATTAACCGCTTTAATGGACATTAATTGGTTGAGAAATACAAAGTGCGATATTGAATTGTATTATGAATTCTGCGAGACTATTTACGAATCAATCAAATGGGATAAACTGCAAGTATCAGCTGCTCAGGCAGAAACTACAGATCAATTACAAAATAGCATGACTTTAAATGTCCAGTTACTGGTGGCTCTATTAACATTTAGTTGTTATCATCGGGACCGAGCTTTGCAGGAATTATCACATGTCTGTACGCTCTATAAATTTTCTGAAGGTGAGGCGTTCAACTAGTCGAAATAAGCTCAATAATCTTATGTTACTCTTTTTTTAGCTGATTTTAATCAATTCCATAAAATAGCCTTGTTTTACAACACAACTACTACGGATTTAATTAAACCTTGTATACCAAGTGCCATACATTTTTGGATATCTAAATCATATCCCATATTAAAGTAATGTCAACAGTAATACTGATTGTTTGGATACTTAAACGTACAATTTTTCTAGGTTTCCTTTTTATCTGTGCTATCAAAGCAAACAGGATTTTGTGTTGGAAAATATTGATGTAATTGTTGCTTGCTTACTGTTATATGATAAATTTGATTATCTACAAAAACTGAGAAAATTCGGTGAGCCAGATGATCTGTTGAAGGTAAGTGGTAAAAATTAAACCAGTAATAATAGTACTGAATTTTAGCCTATACACAGATTTGTGTGTTGGAAAAATGCTTAACCCTTTCACTACTGATGTCCATTGTAGTAGACGTAACTTCGCGACTGCACTAAACATTGTTACTAACAACAAAAATGTTAAACGGTACTTTTGCATCGCTACCACGCATAATTCGTACTCAACAGTGTGAAACTAGGCAGTTGTTTGCTGATTTCTGTGAAGAAGGTACGCTTCTATCACACAATTTCGTTCTAATATAATAATTGACAGTGCTTAATTTTTTAAGATCTGTTCATAGTACTATATCGGTATTTTTTCCAACATAATCGAGAGTTCTGGCATATATTAAAATAAAAATAATATTGATTTAGCCAAAGGTACATACATAGGTAAGTGCAGCAGATATGAAATGTGCATGTCCCGTGTAATGGACATCAGTAGCCATACGTTGTAAAATTGTTGATAATTTTTGCATGTACAGGTTACAATGGCAAAGCGTAAAACACTTACTAACCAAGAGTTGTGCGACTTTTTTGATAATTTATCTGAAATTGAAGATGAGTTTGACGAGGATGAAGTTGAATTATTTGGAAATTCTATAACTATAATTCATTGAGGATGATTCCGGGGAACCGTTAGGTCAAAATAATAGCATTTCCAGCAGAATATTTAACCCACATTCAACTCGAAAGGATGGTGAAAGTGAAACATTATTCGGATTGGACGAAGACGAAGTCCCTTTAAGTACCTTATTTTCGGTGCGAGTCATAAGATCGTCCGGCGCAGCAAAGATGTCATCCGAAACACATGAAGAAATGAATGAGACCCATGAAGAATATAATATAACTGACAAGAACCCCATCAAGTGGCGACGAGCTCGTAATAATGACAGAATATTCAACCCAGCATTTGAGAGATCTGAAGATTCGATTGAGGTCAGAACTCCGTTTCAGTACTTGGAAAGATATTTTCCGGCACAATTTTTTCAAGACGTCGCTCATTTTACTAACCTTTATAGTACGCAACAACAGTCAAAGTTCCAGCCAACTAATGCTGCAGAATTCCGTGGGTTTTTTGGTTTGCAGTGTATGATGGCTATTTTAAAATTTCCACGTATATCAATGTTCGGGGAAAAAGGTCTTGCTCTACCAATGTTTGCAGATACCACGACACGTAATCGGTTTTACGCTATTCGATCTCATCTACATTTGATAGACACGCAGATGACCCCAGATAATAAAGATAAATTTTATCGAGTACGACTTATAATGAATGCAGTAAGACAGCGTTTATTGAAACATAAGTTAGAGGAATCGTTGTGTGTGGCCCATTTAAGTGGCGTCTTTCGATCAAGCAATACATTCGTGGAAAACCATGCCCATGGGGCATAAAGGTATATGTTCTATGCGGTAAAAGTGGTATGTCTTATGATTTCATCGCTGACCAAGGATCAACCATTTAAATAGAGCCAAATCTATTGGAAAAATTTTGCTTCAGTGCTGCTGTTGTTCTAGAACTGTTGAAACGTGTTCCACGTGACGCAATTGGTCACAAATTGTTTACGGACAATTTTTTTACTACATATTCTTTATTGGAAGTTCTACAATCACGGAAAATATTAGAATAAATATGTATTCGTGTAAGCTGTTTTAAAAATCCACCACAATCGGCAGATTCCGACATACCCAAAAAGGGGCGTGGATATGCCGAACAAGTCATAAGCCGAGACGAAAAAATAATAGTTCGACAACAAATCTGTATATTTATCCTCAAACTTTGTTGGCATAGGCATATCTGATACGGTTCAACGCTACGACAAAAAAGGACAAACAGTTTGTCGAAGTTGAGAGGGCAGAAATTGTCAAGCTATATAACAAAGGAATGGGAGGCGTCGGTCTTTTAGATCAAATGATTCAGTATTATCGCATATTCATCAAATCGACGAAGTGAACACTCCGCATGGTAAGGCATTTTTTTTGATATGGCGGTAGTGGCTAGCTGGCTCGAGTACCGAGCTGATAATTAAAAAAAGGGAGTACCACTCAAAAATCAGCTACACCTCCTAGCCTTCAAAAAAAACATCGGCAACACTCTACTTACAATTTCAGCAAGTGCCATAAATAGGAACAAGCGTGGTCGTCCTTCACGTGGGCCTGAGTCTCCTCTTCAAGACTCCACTCCTCACGAGAATGTAGATCGTGTGCAGTTCGCCAAAACAACAAAGAGGTTCAAATATTTTGCTCAGCTACCTACCGATGTTAGATTAGATAGAATTGGACATTTGCCGAAGTTTGACCAATCACAAAACGCAAAGCGATGCAAATTTGAAAGATGCAACCAAAAGACATTCATTTATGTATTCGCCGAAAATCGGGCTTTCTACAACTACCATCTAAAATAATAATTAGTAATTTTCATGTACAGTACTTATTTTGATTCAATAATAAAACAAAAAAACGAGATATCGTGCCTATTCCGTAGTCAAAGTTATATTTTTACTATTGTAAATCATTGCATACTCTTAGTCAATTTGACTACTATTACTACCATGTCCACTCAGGTGGACATCACAAAGCAGCCACACCCACATAAAAAAAATGGTTTCCCATTACATCCCATGAAGGGACCGAGGAGAACTTCTCACAATCACTGAGCTGTGCGCTTTCCAGTTTTCACTCACTCACCACACCCACATACATAGGTAGGAAAAAAAAACTTTTTCGGGATGTTTGTCTTTACCATATTAATTAAAAAAACCGCAAAAAAAAAATTGTAGCCAAATCCATTTTAATTCGGTAGTGAAAGGGTTAAGGGCGTGGTCAAGATGTTGACTTACAATAGGTATCAGTATATCCAAATTTAAGACGACATAAACATGAGGACCTACAAAGAAGGAGAGCTTCTAGCAACCAGAGAGTTTTGCGCTTTTGTTGTTCGACTCACAATTAATATTTATTTTCGTAGATATTTGCAATACTCGTCTTTTAAAATACTTTAATATTTGTTTGCTTCTATTAATTCTTTAGATTGTAATGCCAGTTATAAATGCATTTATACTATGTAGTCAATGTCCGGCCAATAAAAGCGACGAACTTAAAAATTATGTTAAAAATGTTTTAAAATTAAATTTGGACTTTGCCAAAGCTAAAGGTGACATTAACACATGGAAGGTTATGTTTACCCTATTCGACATGCTACGGGATGATGAACGTTCCAGAGAATTGGCAGGATTTTCAATATTTTTCCAATCAACCAAATGGTACAACATCGACTGCAAATGTCTAAAATCAGCTTTAAATCTATATATTGTACGTATAACTATCAACAATATTATTTATTTATAATAGTTTGAAATCTAATAAACACTAATACACCTTTTATTTAGAACAATACTACAGCTGAGCCAAAACCCGAAGTCCTCTTGAACTTTGCCACCAAACATCCGCTGCGATTGGTTAAAACATTCGGTGCTCTGAAGAAAAGTTGTAGTGAATGTGTACATCCCATCGATTCATTAAAGCAATTCTATAAATTCTACACACTATCTGAAATAGTGGTGGATGCACTCAATCACCAATCTGTTTCACATAATTTGCGCTACTACTTCATACGTGATATCATCTATTACTGTCTGCATTGTTTGGAATCCGCCACTCTGAATGACTTGCGCAAATTAGCTTTAATAGCTCTGGATAAATTAATCATTAAAATGTCTCTTTTAAAAGACATAGATAAGTTTATGGAGAAACATTTACATTTAATATGCAAGTCGCTGGTACATCTATGCAAGGAATCAACGGCTCAGGATTTGCAACAAAAAATTTGTTCGATAAGTGAATATTTAATAGCAAATCATATGCAAGCTATAAAGGACAAACAATATATGGCAAATGTTTTCACCAGTAATGACAAGTTTGTTAAAGTTATACAAATAATAAATTCGCTGCCTGAAATACGGACTGACAAGAAGGAGTCCACTGACTGGAAAACGCCAATAGAAACTTTTTTAGAAAACATAAATTATACGATGGATTCTTTTAAACTTTTGAAACAACAAGTAAGTACTCATTCCAATAATAATTAACAAATTATATTAATAGTTAGTGTAGCTAAACATGTATATTTTTGGAAAAAAAATAAGCATTTTGTTTTTCACTTGGTCGAGCAGTTTATTTCTCATTAGGTCGAATTTGAACTATTCAGCGAAAATTATGCAAAATGGTATGGTACCGTGTTCCGTTTTAGGTACACACTAAGTGGGAAAGTAAAAATATCACAAAATATATTCAAATTAAAATAACAAACAGGGAAAAAATCTAATTGTAAATTCTGTGTGAAAATTATTAGTCCAACTATGTGTAAAAAATATAAGTTTGATGTTTCCCGGCAATAGTATACATGAGCAAAATGTAAAAAATGCATTAGAATGTGATGGTTGGGGTGACTGGGCAGATGACAAGCCATAAGAAACTGTCTTGACAACAACACATTATGTTGTTGCACTGACAGTAACTTGGTCTCCTCATGTAAATGATCCACATTCGTCATTTGTGTGCGTCCGGTTGCGATTCGAAGTGCACTATTTTGGATCCTCTGCAGACCTTTCCATTGGGTATCACTTAAGAAAGATGACCACACCGGGGCGGCATAGTTGAAGACCGAGCGACTTATAGCTTTATAGGTCACTACAATTGTCTCCTTCTCCTTGCCCCAAGTTGTCCCTGCAAGGGCATTTAGGACCGTGTTGCGGGTGTGGACTTTTCTTCTAATGTAATACGCATGTTTAGAGAAAGTAAGGAGATTATCGAAAATAACTCCGAGTATTTTGGGGTTACGGACTGTGGGTATATACCCCCCATTGACAGATATGTCGAGCTCTCTCCTTACTTCTTTGGTTCAAGAAGAGTCACAGAAGACTTCGACGGAGATAACTGTAAATTCCGTTCCTGTAAAAAGATAGTAAGGGTGGCTAGATAACTGTTAATCCTAGCACATATGTCGTCTACATTTACGCCTGAGGAGATGATAGTACAATCATCGGCGTACGACACAATACTAACGCCTTGGGGGGGAGGTGCAGGAAGATTCGCAAGATAAATGTTGAAGAGTATAGGTTACAGTACTCCTCCTTGTGGCACACCCATTTTTATCATGCGATAACGGGAATTCTGGCCCTGAACTCTACAAATGCCTGCCTTCCATTGAGGTAGCTGCCAAGCCAGCGCTTGGTAGTATTTGGGAGAGACGAGTTCAAGATGTCCTGGAGCAGGATCGAGTGATCAACAGTGTCGAAAGCTTTAGACAGGTCTAAAGCTGCGACCACTGTGCGTTCAGCGGGTCTGCTCTGATTGAGGCCACTGGTGATATGGGTAGTTATCTCGTTTAACGCCGTCGAAGTGCTATGCGCTTGCCAAAACCTTTGCTACAGGTGATAAGAGGGAGATCGGTAGATCAGATAAACCTCTGATAGTAGACCAAAGCCTGTTCGAAGCAATATTGCAGTTTTCCAGATGTTCAAGCGATCTGTCGCGATGGTGCTGGTTGATGAGTAGGTTAATCTCATTCGTCAGGGGCAATATTCGTTCATCGGCTGGGTTGCTGGCGCGTATGAGATCACGGTGATCCGCAAGACGCGCAGCATCAGATTGCCCCATTTTTTGTCTATCTCGGTGGAGTTAAATATGATGTGCATTACTCTCAATATATCTGTTCTCAATATATCTGTTATTGAGACCCTTTAAGCCAAAAATGTACAGCAAATAATTGTTTGAAAACCTGACTAAGTTAAATTCAATGCTTCTGAATCATATCTGAATTTTATTGGGCGCAATCATTTATTTACATTTTTATATTTTCTACTCCCAGGTTTTAAAATCTCGCAAACTCTTTATTTATATTTACGTACAACACAAAACGAAACTAATCGACCTAGCCTCATGGTGAATTTTAATTTTCTTCTGAGCTGGTTTGAGTCTCTACACATTATTCTCTTTGTAAAATTCTTATTCTACTACTGTGTAAAATTTTAAAATGCTGTAATCAATAAGTTGTTTCACTATTCATAATGTTTGCGTAAGGTTAGTTGCTGTACTATAGTTGGATGCTATAAAGTGTCAGCGTCATTTCATGAAAAATTTCATAATGAGCTTTTTATTGTAAATTTTTGGCAAGTTCGTCGCTACATACAGTGCTGCTCAAAACATTTGCAACTACCACTGCCACGAAATCAATCGAAGTGTTACTAAGATAATAATACCGTTATACTTTAAACTTCAATTCAGAAATTATCTTTTATAAGTCATCATCTAAATTATACTTGAGAAATTAATTATCTTTATATATATAATTCTACTGCACGTGTTTGTGACTGAACTCCTCCTAAACTTCTGGACCGATTTGAATAAATTTTTTTGTATGCGTTTGGGTGGCGCCCTGGTTGGTTTAGATTTACTATTCGGTCTAATTGGACAAAGGGGCGTTGTACCTCCCATACAATCCGCTTGAAATATTATGCAGGACAACGTCCGCCGGGTCAGCTAGTATTACATTAAAATTCTTTTTATTTTCCTGGGAATTAGTTAGTTAGTTTGAAAAGAGGGGTGCGGTGTTGAGTGTTCAGAAGGAACACTCTAAACCTTCCCATGCCAATAAGACATACACTTAAGCCGCTAAGTTCGACCTGTTGTGCGCTCTAAGTTTATCCTACTACTTCACTATATCCCATATAGGAATTCGGTGCTATTCACGAAATTCCTTAGTTTGTTCCAGTCCATACCCACAAGTTTGGTCATGTCCGGTATCGTACTATCCGAAAGATATCTGGATCTAGCTTGTGTGAAGGCCGGGCAGTGGCATAAGAAGTGCTCCAACGTCTCATCGTCCTCCATGCATGCCCTGCACTCACTGTTCGCCACTAGTCCAATACGGTACAGTGGGCTCGTATTCCCGAATGCCCCGTTAAGACTCCCATCATTTTGCTCGTTTCGGATTTTCCCAGTTTCAGCAAACCTTTTGTCCTCAATCCATCTGGGTCTCCCCATAGGATCTTTGTCATCCTGCCTACTGATTCCCGGTTCCACTGGGCTATATGTGCCGACTCCGCCCAGTTACTTAACTCAGCCTTCGTCACCCCAAAGGGTTTCGCTCCATCTAGGCTCACCGTTTGGAGTTCCCTGGCTTTCTTTGCCAGGAGGTTCGCTCTCTCGTTGCCGAATACTCCGCTGTGCCCCGGCACCCAGATGATGTTGAGTCTGCCGTGCATAGAGTAATCGTTTATCACCTTCTTACAGTCAAGGACCGTTCTAGATTTGACAGTTTCCGATGATCTTGCCTTTATTGCCATTTGGCTATCCGTGAATATATTTGCCTCGGCTGGGATTGTATTATCGCCGAGCCATTTGATACACCCCGTAATCGCCCGAACTTCCGCCTGAAAGTTCGTATTATGATCCGGGAGGCGTAGGTGGGATTCGGTTGCTGGATTTTCAATGAAGAATCCTAGACCCGTTTTTTCTCCTAGCTTTGAGCCATCCGTGTAGCAGCAAGTCCCATTTGGCATTGGTGCCAGGGTCCCATTCTGCCATGCGTCTCTAGTTGGCGTTAGGGTCACGCAGTTCGCCTTAACCCTTATCTCGGGTATTCGGTCAGATACACTCGTATCTTGCGTGTACCCGACTAAGGCCCCAGATATCCGTTGGTCTTTTGACGTAAGATCCCTGTTGATCCATTCACCTGTAGCTTGTAGGCGTTTTGCCGCAAGGGCAGCCTCGTATTTGATTCTAATCTCGATTGGCTGGATACATAAAATAGTCTCCATCGCTCTTGTCGAGGTTGTCCTTATTGCACCGCTGATACCAATGCAGCACATTCTCTGAACCCTCTGCAGTATTGCGATGTTACATTTCCTTTGAATTAAAAAACGCGTGTTTCGGCCTGCTCAAAACATTTGCAACTATCTAATACCCTGTCTTCTTTTATTCGTCTATCGTATTGTTTTCGTATTTTTATAACTGTAAAAAGTAGATCGGCTTAAAAATGGTATAGATTGACAAAAACAAAGAGCATTAAAGCACTTTTATATAGTTTATTGCATAATTTCGTCATAAAGTGATCGGAACGGGCCCATGTGCTATATTTCTGAATAAATTCGACAAAATAGGTGGCAATAAATATAATCAGCACATTACAAAGCAAATTATTAACGATTATAAAGCAGGTGTATTTTAAAACGATATTTCGGAAAAGTATAATGTCCATAAATCAACAGTGTCTCATGTTTTCAGTAGTGGAAACACCAAAACAAATCTTCGAGGAGGAAGGCAACGTAAGACTACACCAAACGAACGTCGGAAAATTAATAGAATTATACAACAATTCCCTCAAATATCATCCAAAGACATTAAAAATTCGTTTCAACTGGACATATCAGCATAAACGATCAGACGCAGAGCGGTAGAAGCCGGACTTCGGGCCTACAAAAGTGTTAAAAGACTATTCGACGAAAAATAGGTTAGCTCGTCTTCAGTTTGCTACAAAAAAATATCTTGAATAGTCAGCAGAAGTGGAAATGTGTTCTGATGAATCAAAATTTAATTTACACGGTTCGGATGGCAGGTGTTTGCTGCGAAGACCAAAAGGGGAAAGCCTTAACCCAAGATACGATGTACAAAAGGTACTGTCAAGTATGGTGGAGGCAAGATTATGGTTAGGGAATGTTTTTCCGGACAAGGAATTGGCCAGATTCATAAAATCGATGGAATTATGACGTCTGAGGAATACAAAAACATTTTGACGTAATGTTGGCATACGCATCTGGGAAATGCCACTTGCCTGGATGTTTCAACACGACAATGACCCCAACCACACGTCTAAGGTGGTTAAACAATGGATATCCAGCATATCCTGACCTAAATTCCATAGAGAACCTTTGGGAAATTGTGAAGCTTTTCATTCGGGTAGTCTCATCTGCAACATTAAGGTCTGTAGGCAACCAACTCTAATCATCTGGGCGAGTGGAATCCAACATTTCTGTGATTTTATCTTCTGCTTTCAGATCCAATCCAATTAATGACAGTTGTAGAATCATTCCAACAAACACTTCGGTCAACTTTAAGTGAGTGTTTTTCCAATATAGTGCACATCAATCTTGTTCTCAATAATGCGGGTTGTGGTTACACAGTCTGCGTGATTTAATGTGGTTCTCAACGTGAAGTCCTTAACCACAGGTGAGCACCGAATAGGAACCAGGAATAGGAATAGGAACCCTTACACCGTTGGTATACACGATTACATGGGAGAACGATCGCCCCGTATTCGCAAATCCGCCAGCGCGACTTCTTTCTTCGGGCCACGAGCTACCAATTGAGTAACTCTCTGTACATGAGCTACTCTTCCTTGGTAAAGAGTGAGGTACTTCCCAAACCTCTTCCGTGATAAGGGCCACGAATCAAATATTTCGAGGATATGCACCTGCCTAGCATACTTTGTTTCAAGTAACTGATATACAAGGCAACTACATAGCCTCTACCAGCGATTTTGGTGGCAACCGCAGCCAGCACGATACACCCACATGGAGGCCAACCACACCCGTGCTACCAGATAGGCATACCCCTTGGTCCGAGTTTCGCAGTGAAGCTGCTTCCAGGTTTTACTTTGTACTAACTAGGGGACTGGCCACCCCCGTCGATAACGCATCATCGTGAAACAATTACACAATTTAACACATCATCAACAACATCACGTAACATTGACATTTAAATGCCAAATTTGAAATTAAACGCTCTAATAACTACAGTCAGACGGCTCCATCTTTCTTGCCGTGGGAGCAAGGCTGTTTCCACCTCTTCCGGTCAATAACAGCGACTGGCAGCCAATCTGCAGGCTTCGCCCGATGATGGCTCCGTGGGTCACACGACACAAACTGAAAGGACACAAGTTCGAGACCTTATACGCGTCACTCCCAAACAGCACACGGTATCAGGAAAAGGCCTCTAGTCAGACCTCGCAGCTAATCCACTTCCATATTTGAACCGACGAAGTCTGGGAACTGGCCGTCCCTGTGTTGGCAGGGTACAACAGTACCGACAACGAGATCCTCAACGGCTGAATAACCAGCTTGTAAAAGCCAGGATCACGAAAAACGTTTAACCACTACATAAAGGAGATGCCGATAGAGTCCAGTGGTCACACAACACCTCAACTAAACCGTCCTAGCGCGCCGACTCGCCAAAACACGAGAGCCAATTCGCGTTGCCACACCCAACGCCTCCGGAGACAAAAGCATACAACTCACCAACGGTTCTGGTAATACACATGCCGACTAAGTCCCTAAAAGCCCCGTAAACGGGACACTTCGCAAACACACGACACACGATCCGCGAGTCCCATTCTGTGCAAGAATGGATTCAACGACCCGTGACCTGTCAGTATGAGGCCAAGGCTTCGGTTGAATCTAAACTCAGGGTTCTTCCCGACGAATTCTACATCCGACATAAATCTATACGTTACTCGACCGTTGGTTCTGGAATTCCAACGGCCCTGCCACTTAGATGTGATCCAAACAAGCCCGCCGCTCACTCCTACTCATGCTCTCTGCTCCAACGTTGAACCAATCTGACTCACTCAGTGCGTACCCCCTACACAACTCGGGTAATCAAATGCACCTTTAAAGTCTATGAAAAGATCCAGAAGATACTTCTGAGTACACTCTACAACAGTTCTCACGTGCGCCCACGCATCATCAACACTTCAGCCCCTTAAAAAGCCGAACTTCCAACGGCACATGATGTCAGAAACTCTCTCAATCAGCCTCTGAGACTGATTACCCGAGAGACTGATACTGATACCCCGAGACTGATACCCCGATAAGAACGAGAATTACTCCTGTCCTTATCGATCGACTTCAGGAGTACAATGACGTGGGCTACCTTCCACTCTCGTGGAAAATATCATGTACACACCGCTCATACAAAGCCTCTAGACACTTTTACACATCTCCAGCTATTCCATCCATACCAGGTGACTTTCGCGACTTTACCAACGCCATGCTTTCTGCGATCTCTGATCTTTCCAGCTCGGGTGCAACAGTCTCAACTTCCCCAGAAGAAGAAGAAGAGGTCATTACCTCCGTTCTCGGAAAGAACTCCCGCAGCAAAACCTTGACGCAATCACTCCAGGAAGTAAGAATGACATCGCCATCTTTCAACCCGGAGAGATCTGTCCTCCTACCTCTCCCAAGGCAGATTCTATACACATGACCCCAGGGATCATTCCTATGGCAGGCAACAAACTGTCGCCAATCTTCCTCATTCACGTTTACAAGCATATCCTTGTAATCGCTTAGGCAACTTTTGTACGCTGATCTGAGCTGGTCAAGATCCGTTTGCCCCTCTGGAAACGTTTCCTGAGACGACGCACTTCCCTCTGCTTGAGTGTCAACTCACGTGCCCACCATCGTAATTTCCTCAAAGTTGCCTTGGGACACCTTTCAAGGAGATCGTCGTTAGACCTATTAACAACCTCGCGTAAACACGAAACCTGCTCATCTACGGTCTTACGACGAAAGACTTCAGTTGGAACCTCGCTAGCCTCAGATGCGACGAATTCCCCATACACATCCCAGTTCACATCCCTGGTGTGTCACCGCACGATGTCTAAGCTGCTAGCCTCAGTCCGTTCGTAAGTGAAATCAATTACAATGTAATTGTGATCACTTATGAACGGTCTGACCCTCTGACTAAACTGAAACGTTCTTAAAGCAGCGCTATTCGCAATTGTCACATCTATATCACTAATCCTCTACCATTATCAAAAATATACTGCTCACTCGAAATTATTGTATTCATCTACCATTTACATTAATTAATTGTTTTGATGACGAATTTCGAGTATTTCCAATGATTACGTGATGTTTTTTATTTCAAACGTATTGCACAATCGAATGCGTGTGTTCTAAGAAGGAGAAATTGAAAAAAATTGAATTTCGCCGATTACAACGCCATCTATCATGAACCGAACAAAATATTTCATTCAAATCATACGTACTTTTAGTCGTAGAATCCGTATCTGCAATAAAAAATATGGCTTCCTATCTTAGTTTAAAAGTTACCCCCGCCCCACCTACAAAGTCGGGGGTGGGGGACTATTTTTTTTTACACTAATGTATTTCCCCCGCGGTATGATTACATTTTGATTATAGACATTTTTTCCGTAGAGTGGCTATTTTTCGAGATATTTGATCGTCTCAGTTTAAAAGAAACACCCTGTATATCGCCAGTATGACACGGAACCAAATGCGTCGTCACTGGCATCAACAAACACATGTAGTTCCAATTCACCAGGCATACCATTTCCAAAATTAAATCGTGGCACATGTATATGAGAAACCTTTTGCAGCTCCTGACGCCAATTATTCCCGATGAATTCTCGTCCCTATGACAATTTTTCATCCCACCGTGTGTTTGCTTCTCCAAATTTCTCTCAATAATAATTTCACAGTTATAAAGTGGCACAAGAAACCAATTGGATCATAAACATGACAACACTGAGCAACTCACGTTTTGTGGGATACCTTAGGCCGTTTAGGATTTCTGCACATTCAAAAATAAATTTGAATGCTTCGTCTCCCGAATGCCAACACATGCCCAGAATATTTTTTATAGATGACTCAAACTCATTTAAAGCACCTTTAAAACTCACGTTACAAATTACAAAAATTTTGGACTTAAATTGTTCATGTCGTTTGGACGAAAATCTGTGAAATTTAAACGTATTTTGGACTTTTTTGTTATATTGTGATTGTTAGTATATGTATATTTCTGGTGCATTTGCACAAAAATTTTAAAGCATAAAACGAAATGCCTTTGTTGTTTTCTTATTGGTTGGTTTGAGCCCTTGTCTCTCTCTATCTCTTATTATTAAAGCATTACTTTCCAACATGCAACATTCATATGCAACTAGGGAATCCAAATCCGGATTTTGGAATTCCGGAATTCCGAAATTCATTCGTTTTTATTAAATTTGAAATTCCACAATGGAAACAAACCGAATTCCGGATTATTCGGATTTTTATATCATTCGCTTTTTCATTTCTAATAAATCATACGGAATTTCAGCAAGTGGTATACACATAATTAAAATAAGCTATTAGTATTGTATCTGTAACGATTTTTTCGAGAAATTCAAGCAGTATGCCATGATGAGTAATACAAATTTTCTTATCCTTATGAGCCATGGCCACACATCAAACTAACTGATGGCACCTCCATTTCCAAGTTGTTGTGAAAAAAGTACATAGTACTTTTTAACGTACTTAATTTAAACGTAGAATACGTTATAACGTAAGGTGAAGAAATATAAGTCCTAATCTAACGAAAGTGAAACTTAACCCTCCTTGGAGAAATAGCTACAAATTGCTTTTACACCCGAGAACAAGAACTTTAAAAAACTATCAATTCAATCAGCAATACGAAATAAAATTAAATTTGGGGACGAAGGTGGGTCTACTTTTGGAAATTATTTACAATAATCTGTTGTGTATTCCTCCTACAAGTGTTGAAGCCGCTGGAACATTTTCAACAAATTGGAAAATTTGTGTATGCTACCAAGCTTTTTTAAAAATAAGAATTAAAAAAATATTTGTATATGTATGTGACGCGCAAAATAGAAAGGGACCTAAGGGTAAAAACCGGTTTTGTTCAGAAGAGCCATTTTAAAGATTTAAATACATGTATCTTTGGTGTACCATCACTGAGCGATTGGTCTCATTTGAAAGCGACACATCTCTTGACGTCAGGAACGTGTTGGTCGTCCCTACCTCTTGTTTTGTGTAGTTGGTTTTTACCATGAGTTTGATATCATCTTTGCTCGGGTTTTTTCGAATCCAGCTTTATTTTCTGAAATTATTAATTGTGAATTATAATAAATACTCATTTATAATTCTTTTAAATCGTGAATATCACTCTGTTAGTACGACAATTTTTTCACATAACCTCACTTTCGTCGACTTCACTTTCATAAAACGCGCATATCTCTGGGAGGGAACACTTTTGGGGCATGGGATTGGTCTCATTCGGTGCTCAGATGTTGTCCACATCAAAAAAAATAGAGCAGACAGTTGTCCGAGGCCTTCGGCCACGGACTGTCCCTGCAGGCTGTGTCAGAGACACGGCCATTAAGTTTAACGTAGAATACGCCATCCGATAAGACAGAAAACATATATAACAGTAAATGATAAATAACATAAGCAAATGAATTTATTTATTTGATAGTTACTTTTGATAATATACATAAGCTTATGGTAGGAAAAATAGGATAAATATGTTTTTAAATTAAAAGAGTAAGGATAAATGATAAATAACAGACGCAAATCAATTTGATTTATATTTTTTATAATTATATATCCATGTTAAATTCAAATTCACATTTAACATTTTGTTTCACTTAAACACATAAGTAAATATACGAAATTTCAATATTTCATCAATCAAAACAACAGCCGAAGGTTTGTGTCCACACTGAAACAGCAGCATAGTTTGTGTTCACGCTACAAACTCAAACACTCAACCAAACACAACACATATGTTTGAGTGTATGTGTTTAAACAATTTTCATTTGAGAAATTTAAATATTAGGAAGATATCAACCAATATGAAATGTATATCAAACGAAAGATAACATCTTCATTTACCTACAAAAAAATTTTTAAAACAAGTTATCTCGCCGTTTCCTCATAATCAATGAAATAAAGATTACAACAATAACAATCTGACATGACTCCCTATACAGTAAGGTTAGACGTATTCTACGCCAAAAAAAAAAGTGAAAATTGATTTTTTTACCCTTAGGTCCCTTTCTCTATGCGCTGTCACATATATTATTTTATTTTTTTCATTGAATTTGCTTTGTTTTACTAAAATACTTAAATAAAAATAGTTTTTTTTATATAATTTGAAATTCTTTTATACTTTTATTTTTCCTTTCAAATTTTTTTGCAATTCCGGAATTATATCGGAATTCCGGATTTCATTTTATGTAAGTTCCAAAATTCCGGAATTCATTTTTCGATAAAAATTACATTCCCTATATGCAACGCACCAAACTTCGTAAATTTACTGAGTCGAATCGCTTCCCTATATACGTCATTTCTCTATGGTTCGTTTACTACAAAAAACCAGTAATGAGAGAGCCAGAGAGATAATGTTTTGACAGTTCAATGATTGAGCCATAGAGCAAATCCGAATAGATTAATAGCAAATTAGATAGATTAATAGCAAATAGAGCAAATTAGAATAGCATGTAAACGTTGGCTGTTTCAAAGCATGGGTTCAATAATACCAGATAGGGGCATAAGTACACAACCTCCAGCAAATCAACAACAACCACATTTCGCGTTTGTGTGGTAAAATAGTTGTGTTAAATACAATACAAATGTATACCAACGATAAAAGTCAACAAAAAAGTGCAAACTACATTAAAACTCCACAATTCTGTAGGAAAACGACATGAAAAAATTAAGTCAACAGTTCTTGTAACTCCACCTGGTGTAAGTTAATTTTCGTCAAATATCTGTCATTTGGGCAAACCTACGAAGAGTGTGAAATGAAACGTCATACAAAAAAGTGCCTGCGAAATATCGACGAAATATTTCTGCACGTGTAGTACAGGGTGTTTTTTCATGTTCCCGACCGATGTTTTCTTTGAACCACCACTCCCGTCTGCGCATATGGTAATTTTCCACTAGTTGTTGAGCCAGTTGAATTTTATACGGGTATAAATGCAAATCTTTTTTGAGTGTTTTGGACAAAGCTGACCATAAATTCTTGT
Organism: Phaonia tiefii; assembly: GCA_963931995.1. Classification (NCBI taxonomy): domain Eukaryota; kingdom Metazoa; phylum Arthropoda; class Insecta; order Diptera; family Muscidae; genus Phaonia; species Phaonia tiefii. The sequence continues at coordinate 96,546,314 of OZ008370.1, read as the reverse complement.
GCACGGTGTCTAACTGCCGTATCTGGTCTTTCATCAACATTGTCTCTCACTGCAGCAATATTTTGTGCAGTACGTGCGCCGTCGGTGGTGCAATGGTTACTGTGCCGGTTCGATCCCTGCTCTGACCACCTGAAATTTCTATCAGCGGCGGTCACCTCGCATAGTGACGGCGACACTATCGAGTATTTGAAAAAGCTTCTCAAAATACTGTTCGGAACCGGTGTAAAACTGTTTGTCCCAATCAGGGAGTATAAAACTAGAAAGCGCACAGCTCACTGGTTGTGAGAAGCTCCCCCCAATTCCTTCATGGGATGTAATGGGAAACGATTTTTTTACGTACGCTACGAGTTCGGCCAGACTTCACTTTATCTCCCAGTGTATACAATAGTCGTGTTTTGGTTACAAGCAAGCGACTATCGCTTGCTAAGGTGTAAAGAAAACGGCTATTTAGCGAAAAGTCATATTATTCAAAATTATGGCAAAGGGTTGAATATGGTGAAAGATATCAAAAAAGAAAAATTATAAACTTAGCGAAAATGATTCGTGTCGCTAACTCTTCGCTAAATCTCCGCTAAGTGCTTCATACAAAACAAGCGATTATATAAGCAAGCGGTGTAACCAAAACACGCATAAAGTTTCAAAATTCTTTACAATATGCTGAATGGTTGACTTGCTCGGTGCATTATTTAAACCAAAAAATTATTTCGATAAAATGTTTTAAATAACTTCAGCACATTGTTGGTGCGGTAGATGCTCCATAATAAATTGTTGTCTACTGCTCTGCACAACAGTCAAATACAGTCTGACAAATGTCAACCAAACATAAATGGCGGTCAAAAAACATCGACCTGGAACATAAAAAACACCTTGAACTAAGTTTAAGTTGTTCACGCGAAATATCATTGCGCAACATTTTAATGTTGCTAAGAAAAATCCAACGACTAATCAATTCAGAACAAAACGAGATTTTTAGTGTAAAATAAATTTAAAAACGAGAAAAATATGGTCGTCATCACTGATATGTATGCTGCTGGCCCATTCGCAGCGAAACAAATTAATATTGCTTAATATTTTTCACGTGACCCATCTTAGTACTCGGCTTTACTGGCTTTTTGATGCAAAACGAACAACATCCAGTAACAATTTGTCCAACTTGTTGCTGACAGGCCTAAATACTGACTAATGCCATGAAAGAATGTTGTGCAACAAAGTTCTATCAACAATATTTTGGTAAACAAAGTTCTAACTGGAACACTTTTCAAGTCGTTTTGGAACACAAGGTTCTATTTGGTTGTTAGAACTTTGTTAACCAAATTATTATAGAAGAACTTGTAGTTAGTAGTTTATTGCATTGGGTATTTTGTAAACGATAAGAGATATCTTTATGACGGTAGCAGTAATCGAAAGATCATTTAGTACGATGCAATATTCAGATCATTTTATCAAAAATTGCCAGTTAGAACCTTGTTGTTCTAAGGTCGCGAAATACCTTGTGGTAAGTAATTAAGATAATTGTTATATTATATCTAGAGTAATAGAAAAAGGAGTATACATTTATCAACATATAACACTACTAGAACAAGCGAAATTTCTAATATTAAATGTTATAAGTTATAAATCATTTACTTGAACATGTTGCAAAATCATATTGTATGTCTCTTTCGAAAATTGAAATGATTAAAGAGGTATAGGAAGTTTATTATATATATACGAGCTACCCACACAAGAAAATATAATATATAAATATAATATATTTACAGATTTCAGTTTATAAACGTGAGCTACAAGCAGAAAGTCCATTGCTTTATCGTTTAATTCGTTACCTTTTGCAAATTGTTCGACAAACGCCACAAAATAGTGTCATTAACTTGGAGGCTTTAAAATGTCTAGGCGAAATTGGACCTTTAAACTTAACACAAATGTCGTATTACTTTGAGGCTGAGAATTTCGAAAATGTGGTTTGTATATAAGTTTTTTCGTTCGAGGTGATTTAAGAAACTTTAATTCAAATTTGTTTGTTTTTTTTTTTTAGCAAATTGATGATGATAATAACAACCACATTGAAAATTTTTACAAGAGTACATATATAACTTTGGAGAAGCTATTGGAAACATTCAATGCCTCTACACATTCATATGTTATAGAGGTAGCACAGTATTTAGTGAATAGCAAATATGGTTTGGATTTAATAGGTAAGTTCAATTTGTATATCCAATTCAATTATAAACTGTTTTCCAAATATTTTTATTATTAATTTGTTTAACAAATTAGACAGTTTTCCCTATTTCACGGTTTTCCGCACCAATGCGATGAAAAACTATTTGGATACTTATGAAAGCATTACACCCATCGATTGGTGCACCATCCTTAAATCATGTGAATCTTTTGAATATGAAAAATTCGTGTGCCAATTTGTATCTCAAATCTATAAAGAATGCAACTGGAAAGAATTTCACGATTTGGCAGTAAAAAATTTATATTTTGCTGAACATACAATTATTCCCCTCATACGTTTGCTTTTACAATGTAAGCAAGAGAAACATATGGATAACATCATAACAATGCTGGGATACTTCTTCGAAGAATTTGAAGAACATCACAAAAATGAATTTTCAATAGACGTGAAACGTATTTATAAAGAAAAACGAGTTATTAACTTGATATTGAGTATATGTGAATGCATAAGGATACATAATTCCTGGTAAAATAGATGGTGATCGTGATCTACAGCTATCGGCATTTCAATATTATTATTTTATTTTCTAGGAAATTGCCCTTACATCTTTTGAATGTTGCCCAGGCCTGTAATTACTGTCAGGCATATTTCTTGTCCATCATCTTCTTGGAAATGTGGGCTTTCAATGAAAAGGCCTTGGGGGATAAAACGAATGTCGAAATTATGTCAAATGATCAATTTCAAGCAATAGCGCGGAAGGTAAATTATTAATCTGCATATTTAAAAAGGCTAACATTTTGCTAAAGACTTGATAACAACAATTTACACTACCCTATTATGTAGTTTGTCTGAAACTGGGTTTCCATTTAAGTTATAACCAGCGTTGTTTTCTATAACTACATATTTACTTATAGGCCTACGATTCAATTGGTTGTAATGATGCGATTTCTGGCTTTATAAATCCTTTAGTTTCCCGTATGGATTTTTTGAATCTAACAAATAATTGGTCAGATATATTAATAGAATCTAACAATGCAGAGGAGGCCAATTATGTCTGTAATGACATTTTAAAACGTAATGGTATGTTAAGTTTAGCCAGTACCAATAGTACAAACAAATCTTCCACTGTCGATTATGAGATCTGTTGGCGTTTATGTCGTTGGGACACCGTGGTCGAGGGTCACTCTAAAGTGAATACATTAAATGACATGGAGTATGAATATGAAAAACATCATTTTAACGCCTTGAAATGTTTGTATAATAAAGAAGAGAATAACGCCTTGGCAGCTATTGATAAGTCCAGACACTGTGTGCTGAATATATTAAAGGAAATAAGTGTGGAATGTTTGCAGAGCGTTTATAAATACCTGACATGGTTACAACTGCTTCAACAGGCAGAAGAATTTTCATTGGTAAGACTAAAAACCAATATAGTTCTTATTTACATTCATATACTTTCCTTTTAGATTCAATTTTCAAAATCATTACCAGTGGACATTTTTAATAAATGGCAAATCGAATCTGATGATCTAGAGTATGGTCTGTTTTCAAGTAAAGAATTAATATTATCGCATCAAATATCACTGTTTCAAACAGCTGGCATAAGAGCGAATCGTAAAATTAAAGAATTTTATAAGGTTTGTGCGATATTTATTTATAGACATTACATTGTGTGTGATATATTTATTTTTTTTTTTAGCATGATCCCATTGAGAAATGTTTGTTGAAATGTATTCGTGATTGTAAAGCAGCAGGAGAGATAAATCTAGCAAAACGATATATATCTATATTAAACAATATGCCGATTATTAGCAATCCTCAATTAAAGGTAAAATATATATAAAATTATATCAAAAAAGGCAGGTAATAGGCTTTTAATTAAGATAGAAAATGTGTTCCTTCCTTATTGTTAGCACCCTCCTTGTGAAAATATTTATGTTGTACCAAAATGTCCTTTTTATTTGTGTAAAATAAATATTATCACACAGAGAGTGCTGAAGATAAAACAAGAAGCCATGATATCGCCTTAGTAGCATTGGCTATGTACGTCGGTAAATTTTAAATATTGATTAATCCTTTCGGTTTTTGTTTTATATTATTTGATATTTAATATGTTATATTTTTTCAATCATTTGGTTCAAGATCAATTTCTGTTAAAAAAGTCAACTCATTCTGGTGCTTTCAAATGTTGCGGAAAGCAATGCCATTACATTGTTCACTATGAGACAGACGTGGCAGATTATTTTTTAGTATAAGCTTACATTTCAATATCTTCTTCTTCACTTGTTAACTTGTCAACATCTAGTAACTTTGGAACTGAAATAATCAACTGAAATTTCCAGGTCAGTGCATTACTCGAAGACGTCGATATATGTATGAAGACAGGCAAACCAGAAATCACAAAGTCTATCCTTAATTACATCTTTAAAAATAAGGAATTTCAGTTTTGTCTTCAGCGCGTGAAGGCAATGCAATTAAATGGCGAATATTTAATGGAAACAAATGCTGAAACGTTTGAAACTGTATTGACTAAATACTTTATGGGTTCTTTGGAATTATTAGAGAAATACAATAAATCCAAAGATACGATTCTACAGAAATTCCCCAACCTCTTTACAATGGATGAACTTAAAGAGTGTAATGAAGCAAGTAAGAAAGGTGCTTTTGAAACTATTGCCAAATACGCAGATAGGGAGTATACACAAGTAAGGATTTATTCTCACATATTATCAAACAGCATTTACAAATAAAATTTCGAATATTTCAGTTAAACACCTATTCTAATTCTGATCAATTCAACATGAAACGTCAAATAATGGAACTTAATCGTCAAACTGCTCAACAAGTTGGTCGTAATACCAAAGATCGTGATAAGCACGTGAGTGCCTCTTTCATGCAAAAGACCTCAAATATAGACGAACAAGAGATAAAGCTCATTAATGCGAAACTCACTGCCAACCTTTGCATTGCTGTGGAAAATTATATGAAATTTTCCTCTCTCGATTCAGCCATTTCCAGTCCGGTAATATATCGTATTATATGTTTATGGTTCGCCAACAAACAGAACGAAGCTTTGCGTACTAAAATACAAGAACATATAAATAATGTTCCCAGCTATAAATTCATATGCGCTCTTAATCAAATGACTGCCCGTTTAAATTCAAAGAATCCAGAATTTATTAAAATACTCAAAGAGATCATGGTGCGCTGCGTCGTAGACCATCCACAACAGACATTGTACCAATTATATCCTATTGTTTATGGTTATTTGGATGGTGCACAAAATAAAACCGATTATCGTTCAAAACTTGCTCAAGAAATTATAGCAAAGGCTAAAGTTAACATAAATGCAAATATTGTAAAGCAATTGGAGATGGCAATACCAGGTTAGGCACTTTTTCTGATATAATATCATATATACATATGTTAATCGTAACGATATTATTTATTTTAAAGAACTAATTGACTTTGCTAATAAGGATTTGGGTAGCACTTCCGTAGTATTGAGTGATAAATTGAAACGTATGAAGAATCTTGATGCGATGCACTGCCCTACGATTGATTTGCCAGTTAGAACTGATAAAAATTACAGTATAACAAGTAAGTTGATGCCTATATCTTTATTATTTAAAATATATTCTATCGAATTCGTGTTTTTACATAACACTGACTGGTAAATTCGTGAAGGTTTACCTTTTGTAAGGAAAACAGTTGAAGTATAAGTATAAGTGATAGTGATTGTACTAATTCATTCTCACGAAGAAATTTTGAGACTGAATATGTAATTGAACACCCATGTTATATCTTGTACCGTGAATCTGATTCACTTGACATATTCATGTCACTCATGTGGATCCACCATGTTCTGCATTCCACGTGTAATAGTGTTATCGGTTTTATTTTGGAATATGAACATATTTTTAAACGTGTGTTTTCAATTGCTAACAATCATGGGTTATTTAACTGAAAACGAACAAACAAAATCATATGGTGCGCATAATTAAACCAAAGTGGATGAACAAGAAGAAGAACGAAAGTCTTGGCAAAATAAAAGAAAACTGTTACAAAAAATAAAATTTTTGTAATTACATATTTGTTTTTGTTAAAAATTACTTGGAAATAATTTAAACAATGTGTAACTCAATAGAAAATACATTATAATCCGGTAAATCGTTTTTTTTAATACAAATAATTTTGTTTATTTGAATTTGAATTTTTATGACCGATTTTTTGTTAGTTTTTGGTTAATGTATTAGAAATTCATACTACAAGCTTACAAGTCATGAACATTTTTCTAATTGAAAAATGGTTGGTTTTTGTTGGAAATAATAGACAACTCAGTTCAGCACACACTCACTGGCATGACTAGTTTCGAACTTCGTGACAAGATCATCATCATCGTGACAACTCACCTCAAAGCACTGCAACAATTCGCACATGTGAATTGCAGAATTGAGTTTGTATATATACGATTGATGACCAACCGGTGGTATCAATTCAGGCACAGTAGTTAGGCGTCTGATGATGTCACGGAGTTCGAAACTAGTCATGCCAGTGAGTCTGTGTTGAACTGAATTGTCTATTATTTCCAACAAAACCCAACCATTTTTCAATTAGAAAAATGTTCACGACTTGCAAGCTTGTAGTACGAATTTCTCATACATTAACCAAAAACTAATAATTTTGTTGTATAAAAAATTTTATTCCACGGAGTCCCAGGAAAGTGAAACCCTTACACGATATTTTGCGTGAAAGTTGGAATATGCTATTGTGGAAGCTTTCCACTTTCACTTACAAACGGAAGATAGAACATGGGTTGAAGTTAACATTTATACCAAATTAACAAAGTTAACATTCAACTTTTCCATTAAAATGTACTAATCATATAGCAATATCCATCGTTATGAAAAATAACGTTTTGCCTTCAAATAGATCGTGTCACTTGCTGTATTAACATCATGCCTAAATATAGAACATCAAAATCCGAAAATTTGACTATTAACAAGTCAATTATATAAGTAGTTAAAGTTCTGGATAGTGTAACTAGGCCGTCCTAGTTATAAAAAGAGCTCGATGATTTATTTAGGTGGCTCATAGGTAATTTATTTTAATTAAAAAATTAATTAAACAATTGATTAGAATTAGTTACACATCGAAATTTTTATCTAATGTAAATATTAATATAATTTAGCTTTGTCTGTAACGATTACAATTGTTCCATTTAATTTTAGGCATTGTTAAATGGAACTCACAAGTCTCATTGGTTGGAGGCATTAATGCACCCAAAAAATTAGAATGCCTGTGTTCTGATGGTATTACACGACCCCAGTTACTAAAGGGTAAAGATGATTTACGACAAGATGCGGTTATGCAACAAGTATTCGCTATGATTAATGATTTGCTTAAACAAGAACCAGAAGCAGTCCATCGTAAGCTCCTCATACGCACCTATAAAGTAGTTCCACTTTCCACTCGCAGTGGTATTTTGGAGTGGTGCCTGAATACAATACCGATTGGCATTTATTTAACAGCAGCACATGCTCAATATCGCCCAAACGATTATAAAGTAAGCAAGTGTAGACAATTGGCAGGGGTAAGTGATATTTCTCCAATATTTAGTCTAGTAGCATTTCAGTCCAAACGCATTTATAGGGACAACTTAAAGCCGACAAGGAGAAACGTTATCAGATACATATGCACATAACCGAAAATATAAAACCAGTGTTTCACTATTTTTTCTTTGAGAAGTTTCTAAGACCCGGTATATGGTTTGAGCGTCGATTGGCTTATATAAATAGGTAATTTGAGTTAAAAGTTCAACACCTCCAGATTTTCCGATTCGTTTAGAAACTCATCATGCTTTGTATCTCTTATTTATAGTGTCGCTACAACATCAATGGTTGGCTTCATTTTGGGACTCGGTGATCGTCATACTCAAAATATACTAATTGACCAGAAGACGGCCGAAGTTATACACATTGATTTCGGTATGAATAAACATTCTCGTTTGTAAATTCATTTGCATAACAAATTAATGCTTCTCTCATTAGGTATTGCTTTTGAGCAAGGTAAGATTATGCCAACACCCGAGACGGTGCCATTTCGTCTCACGCGTGATATGATAGCACCTATGGGCATAACTGGGCCAAATGGTGTTTTTAGAAAGTCTTGTGAGACTACAATGACTATTTTGAGACGCCACCAAGATGTTATAACTACCATACTGGAAGTTTTGTTGTATGATCCTTTGTATATTTGGAAAGTAATACCACAAGTTAATGGTGATAATGCTAACAGCCCCAGTAAGTTTCAGACAATTTGAATATCGTCTTGCTGAATGTGTAAAAAAATAAAATACTTTTGTTTGTTTGTAGTTTATTTAGATGATGAAAAGAACTACATTGCTCAGCGAGCTTTGATTGCGGTCCAAAATAAACTCGAGGGAAAGCAGAGCGGAACATTTGGTACATCTAGTGTACCTGTTCAGGTGGAACGTTTAATCAACGAAGCCATGAATGTCCGCAACTTGTGCATGTTATTCCAGGGCTGGGACCCATACTTATGAAAAAGTGTTGTTTTTTTGTAGAATTTATCACAACGAAACTATCGTTTGATTCGAAAAAAATGTTATATTGTGGAAAAAATAAATACTAATTTATATTTTTGAATACCATATCTGTTTAATATACGATTTTTATAACAGGTTAGTTTATAGTAGGAGGTTACTTTACTTTCATTGGCTATTTTACAACCTCATGAGGTCAGATGTTCATATAAACAAATTTTAACATGTTTCTCCAACTGGTTCTATTATAGTTCGCCTTTTCGCGCCAGTTGGTGAGGGATTCTTCGGCCTGGACTTTCCATCCGAGTCTTGGTCGTCCTCTTTACCTGCTTCCATTGGGTACGTTATCGGAAACCTTTCGCGCTGGCTTATCTTCATCCATTCTGAAACGCAATTGGCCTAATTTGATTCGCTTAGCTATGTCCACGTCAGAATACAAATTATATAGCTCTTGGTTCCAACGACGCCGATACTCGCCGTTTTCTTTACGGAGAATTTTTGTCTCGAATACTCCCAGGTGTTTTTCATCCGCTTGCGATATGGCCCAAGTTTCGGAGCCATATGACAGGTAAATTGAGAGTCTGGTATAGCTGGAATTTTGTCAGCCGAGAGAGGGGTTTGTTCTTAAACTGCTTGCTGAACACAAAATAGCATCTATTTGCAAGCACACTTCTCCTATTTATCTCCAGGCTGACGTTGTTGTCCTTGTTCACGGCGGTTCCGAGGTAGATAAATTCATCTACCACTTCAAAATTAAATCGGTTGTCGACGTTCAAGTGCCATCCAAGTCGAGAGGTTTGTCTAGTCGTTGACACCATCAATTTTGTCTTGCCCTTATTAACAGCAAGACCCATCTTCGCTTCGTCAGCATACGCCAGCAACATATGGATTTTCGTGTTGATGGTCTTGTTAATATTTAATGCAGCTTTTCTCATTATTATCTATTAAGATGTTGAAGAGATGGCACGAAAGTGTGTAGCCTTGTCTCAGTCTTCGCTTGGTACAGAATAGTTCGGTGAGGTCTTTCCTCACCTACACTGCTGATTTGGTGTTGGTCAGCGTCATTCTACAGAGGCGGATCAGTGTTGCCGGAATCCCAAGTTCAGTCATAGCTTCGGACAATTTTCCCCGTTGGGGGTATCGAAAGCAGCTTTGCAATCCTCAGAAGGATGGTATGTATCGATTTGCGTTTTGTGGATCTTTTCCAGGTTTTGGCGTAGCGTGAATATTTGTGTCATTCGTGGACTTGGCTGGTCTAAAACCACACTGATAAGTTCCAATCAGGTTTTCAACAATTGGCTTTATCCTTTCACATAATACGGTCGATAAGACCTTGTACGCGATGGATAAATGACTGATACCGCAATAGTTGGAACAGATACACGGAGCACCCTTTTTGAATACAGGACATAATACACTGAGACTCCAACCGTCAGGCGTAGGGGTCAGCCCATTATTCTTCCCGTTATTCGATCCTCTTTGAAAATTTTACGGATTCATTGTTCATCCTGCAGATTTCGGTCTTTTCACTCTCTCTCTGCTCCCACTCCGGACTTCCGTCTAAATAGTTGATTTTCCTCCCTTCTCAGACTCTTGTAACCATAGAGTAAATATGAAGTAGAGCCGCCATTTGTCTCATCTGACGTTTTCTTTCACACTCTTCGTGATGCGGTCGGTGTGATAGAGAGATGTTTGACGAAAAGTGATATACACCAGGTGGAATTACAATAACTTCTTGCTTTAATTTTTCATGCCATTTTAGTGAAAAACTGTGAAATTTAAATGTGTTTTAAACTTTTTTATTGACTGTTATTGTTAGCATACATTTGTGTTGTATTTAACACATTAATTTTAACACACAAAACGAAATGCCGTTGTTGTTATTTTGTTCGTTGTTTTGAACCATTGCATCTATCTGGTATTAGTAAAGCAATTCTTTTCAACATCAAACGTATACATCACACGAGGCCAAATGTCAGAAATTTGGTGAGTGAAAGATTTTCTCTACCCCTATTTACTCTATGCTTGTAACGCTCATTCGCAGCGCGCGTCGTAACTGACTGTTTCGTTGCCATACGTGCAGCGTTGGTTTCATCAGTAGCAATGCGACATTCTTCGTTGTACCATGGCTTATCATTCTGCGGTTTTTAATAGGTTTTTAATATGTTAGGAATTTTTGACATGATAGGTGCTACTGGCAGTAATTGTGCGACTCACTCAGACTTTCTAGTCCATTGTGATGCCACGGAAAAACTATTTAACTTGCTCCAAGTATGTCTAAATCATAGATCAGACAATTCATAAAGCCCCCACAGAAGTAGGATGCAATGGTATATAAGTAAAGGGTTTTTCAACAGAGACGATAGGGACAGCAAACGACGCCATATTTTTTCCCGCTCTTTTGACATTTCTCTTCAGTAAGGTTTGCCATTTCATCATGGAAAGATATACGAGCCAACAACGAGTCGAAATTATTAAAATTTACTACCGAAATTTGGAGTCAGTGGCCTCAACTTTAAGAGCGGAAAATCATCGGAAATCATCTTCAGCGATGCGGCTCATTTCTGGCTGAATGGCTTCGTCAATAAGCAAAATATGGGTTATTGGTCAGACAGCAATCCACACGTAATCCATGAGTCTTCATTGTATCCCGAAAAAAATTACGGTTTGGTGCGGTTTATGGGCTGGCGGCGTCATTGGGCCGTACTTCTTCCGTGATGATCAAGACCGGCACATTACTGTGAATGCGAATCGCTACCGTTCAATGATAACCGAATATTTTTGGCCCCAATTGGATAATATGGACTTGGAGGACATGTGGTTCCAACAGGACGGTGCCACAAGCCACACTGCGAATGCCACAATCAATTTATTGGAAACCAAGTTTGGTGAACGTGTTATCTCACGAAATGGCCCAGTCGAATGGCCGCCTCGGTCGTGCGATTTGACGCCGTTAGATTATTTCCTGTGGGGTTTCGTCAAGTCTATGGTCTATGCCAACAAGCCAGCGACGATTGATGAACTTCGTACGAATATCGAACGTGAAATTACAGCAGTATCGGCCGATTTATGCTTGTAAACCTTCGAAAATTGGGTTCAGCGTCTGGACTTCTACAAGCGTGCCCGTGGTGGCATCGAACGTACTTTCACAGGAATAAAGAATTTCATTGGTATCTAAAACCGGTTTTGTTTTATTTAAAAAAAACTTTTGTAGCCCTCTTATTGAAAAACCCGTTGCATCAAACAGTAACCCGTCAAAACTGACACAAGCATTAAGACCTTGAGCTTTGGATACTACTTTCCACAATAGGCCAGATTTTGTATTGGGCTCCTCGCCGAATGACAAAACGTTCCAATTCCTTTGGAGTCTGGAAGGCTGTCCCTGGTATTGGCAAGAAGTTCGAAATCCGAATGAAAGTATCGAGGAGGTATAATAATAGATAAAAAATAATACTTCTACTATTAGTACAGAATCCTGAACCGAAATTTGAAATCGTAAGCGAATGCACAATATGCGTGTTCGATCCAACACAACAACGCCAAAAATCCAAATAGAACAGAATATCGGCATGTAAAGTGGAGTACATTGTTCGTTCTGATTACAAGTGTCTGAACGATATACTGCAATAAACCGAAAAGGATGACAGTATGTACACGTGGAATGTACACTTCAATAAAACAGCTGAGTGGCAACAAACAACAGTATCTTTAAATGCTAATGACGGCAGAGTTAACAGCACCAGATCGATAGCGTAAATTCTTTAAAACACAGTCTGCACTTCCAAGTCATTAAAGCATAGTGCTTCTTCGGTGTCGTACACACTTCGTAATTTAGAAGGGAAATTTAAAAGTTGTGGTGGCATTACAAAAACTTGAGGATAGCAAATCTCCTGGAGCTGATAAAGTTCCAGAAGAGCTGCCTAAATATCAGATGTCATTAAGACGATCATCATAATTGCATTGATAAACCACTAAATCCCTTCAGTCATGTGACAGAACGCTGTGCATAAACGATGGGTATTACTTTGTAATACTGAAGAGTATTGCGTCATTGGTGAGGCATCCTTTTACCACATTATAGCTTATTTTATGCAGAGCATACTTTCAACTTTCAGAATATAAAGGGTGTTTTTGGTACATATATGGACTATAATTCTACACATTTTTGTAGTTAGTATGGTACCCTTTTTGGTCCACAACTGTTTTAAGGGGGTTTTGAATGGAATCAACCAGCTTTTTGGTGATATCTGGTGAAATTTTACGCCATTCTAATTCCAGAACCCGCTTAAGGTAATTTTTGTTGCACATTTTATGTTTCCGAATGTTGTTATCCATTATGGCCCATACATTTTCAATCACGTTCATATCGGGTGATTGTGCTGGTGTCAGTTTTGGGGCCGAGATTCTTGAATAGTTCAAATACAGGTGGTATCTTGTTAAATCATGTTATTTTGACACTGATAGATTTTTTTCTGTTCGAAATATTGACAATCAGTCAGTATCATACCTCCGCGGACCAAAATGAGTCGCTTTACGCTTGAACAACTCCAATCGGACATCGAATTTGGGCGAAAAATCATCTTTCCTGATGAGGCGGATTTGCATCTCGCATTTTCAATTAAAATTGCTGCATCTGGGGATCGGGAAAGCAGTGCATCCACAGAGAGTGACAGTGTGGTGTGGATTTTTAAGTGGTGGCATTATTGAACCATTTTTTCGAAAAAGCTGGGTTAAACACAATTTCAGTCAACGGCGAACGGCGGTTATGAAATCGGATAATCTTTGGTTTCAGCATGACACACAGCTCATCAAACAATCGATCTTTTCGGTAATCATGTTAGCAGCCGTCTTGGCGATGCCAATTTTCCGCCTCGGAGATGCGATTCCACCCCTTTAGAGTTTTTCTTGTGGGATGCTATTAAAAACCGACGCTATGCGAATAAGGTTACTATCGTCCAATCCATTCGTGAGATAGAACTAAAAAATACCTGGTACTTCGGTCAAATAAGAGATACAACGATCGTCGCCTTTCTCTTAGAACCATTGAAAGTTTTTTTCAAGGCTGACCTTTCGACGCTGAATTATAAGCAGAGTCAATTTTTAAAATGGGAACGTAGTATGCTCTGAACAACAGGATACTTTGTCCACTTCCAGTCTGGTAAGAGGATGCGCTCGCCTGATGAACCGCGGGCTTCCTACAGGTCCAAAGTGATATATAGAAACGCTGGTCCAAGGTCCTTTGCTGGTGTCGCTAGGGACAAATGGAGTGCCGTCCTCGATATACTCTGATGTTCTCAGGGAGTTGCTGGGTCCATCTCTATTGAGTGCTATCGATGCGCTCTTAGAAAAATGAGTGTAATATGGCCGGGAGCGGCACTGGATGTTGTTAAAAAATTTCGACATCCCGTCTCGGCCCTGGGTCCACGCATGGATTCCGTCAATACCATCCGATGCGGATTCAATCAAATTCAATCAACCACAAGACTGCAATCTGGGTATACCAACCAAAAACTGGAAGGTCGTCGGTCGATTGGATAATGTATATGGGGACCGTAGGCATGTAGTTTTTATATTGAATGCAGAGTCTCCGCCTCGCCTTGTCAAGTCAGGTTGCCGGGTCTCATGCGATTTCAGTAGGATCCAACTGAGCGTGTACAAGAGCGATAAGGCTGGCAACGCTGAAGATACACCACATAATCGTCGTGTAGTTTCCTTACGGTCAAGTGTCTGAAATGCATCTGGATGATAATAGCGTTCCTTCATTTTCGGATGCGTGGATAAGCTCTTCATCATGGGGCTGGATGAATCACTTCTTGAAGACACCGACGACGAGGCGGATGTAATAGTGGTGGCGAAACCCATGGTCCGGCTTCTAAAAATGAACCCCACTCCTCTAAGGCTGCTTCCGCCGCCCTGAAAGTCCTCATGTCACAAGGAGAAATAGATCTGGTCCTAATCCAGGAACGACGGGTGAGTGGGGATATGGTTCTTGGTCTTAGGACGCCTAGCTGTTTGTATTTATCTTCTTCAATCTTTCAGTAACAAAGTTGTAGTAGCAACCCGCCAGGAGTTAAGTAACTCGCATTATTTGTTCACCTTGGTGTATATGGCACATGACGCATAAACCCCACCCGGAGGCTTAAGATCACTGGCAAAAGAAAAAAACATGGACCTGATAGTGTGCACCGATGGCAATGACCTAACAATTGCTAAATAAAAATAAACAAATGGTTTCCCATTAGATTCCATGAAGGAATTTGGGAGAGCTTCTCACAACCAGTGAGCTGTGCGCTCTCTACTTTTATACTCACTGATTGGGACCTACAGTCTTACACCGGTTCCGAACGGTAGTTTGAAAAGCTTTTTCATGGCTGAATACTCGATAGTGTCGCCGTCACTATGCGAGATGACCACTGCCGAAAGAAATTTAAGGTGGTCAGAGCAGGGATCGAAGGATGTCATGTACAAGAAGAGCACACACTAACCATTGCACCACCGATGGCCACGACCTAATAATAGCAACGCCGCAAAAAACAGGGGCCAACAATTTTTTTCCATTTTAGCTAAACAAACATATTTCGGTCCATGTAAGCACATTGAAGTTCGACCTTACATTTTTAACAAGTTAACGTATAGACTCAAAACGTACCTGACGTTTTCCCCACGTGCTGATCTTTTTTGACTCGTTGCTTCCTTTTGTGGTAAAACCACTTCTTGCCCGAGAATTGACGCTTACTATACTATTGTTACCCCTAACGTCTCCTATAAATCATCCTCTATCTTCCCTTGTAATAATAGGTATTCAATACGAATAATAAATTAAACAACGCTAAAAAGTTTATTCGCAGCAATTAGGTATTTTTTTGTGATATTTATTGGTTCTTTCTTAATGTAAATCACACAATTGTTTAATAACTACAAGTATAGTGGGCGGGTTTTATTTTAAGCTGACATAAATAAGCTACCATCTTTAAAAATGTAACGATTTTCTTTCGTTTACGTGACAATACGATACACATATGCATGTATAGAGGACAATTGTAATATATAATGATGATGTATTGATGATGACAAAAATGCGACATGACATTGCAGTGTAGCTAATAATTGCGTATTAAGCTTCTTAGGGGAGAGCGAGCTTCTCACAATTAGAGAACTGTGCGCTTTCTATTTGTGGACACACTTATTAAGAACTACACTTTTACACCGATTTCGAAGCTTTTTTATGGCTAATTATTAAACATGGCCGTCATCAATGGATAATAAAGGTGGTCAGAGTGGTGGATGAACACATGTTCTCATATACAAGAGTCGTGCACGCTTACCATAGCACCACCGACGCACAGTGGTTCAGAATACCTTTCCATCGGACAAAATTTTATAATATTTAATCTAGTAAACATTTTTAAGTTCTGTAAAAACCCGAGTGTAGGTAAGGAATATTTTGAAATAATAGCACCAGAAATTAACCTAAAGCTGACTATTTTCTTTATTTTTCGATTTTAAATAAAGCAATATATATAATATTTTTGTTTTTATTGACATATTTTGACGTAATTGTTAATAATGTACACAAAAAATTGAATTTTTTTTCGTTTTAAAAATTTTTTGTTGTTTCAGGTTTTGAAAATTGAAACCGTTTGATTTCTTTTTTCGAATTTCTTGAACTGTATCTCTTACACTATTGATCCTATTGCACTCAACTTAATTTTACTGTAAAGTGCGATGCTTGAATTTTGCTTGTAAATATTTGACAAAATATTTTATATGTGGAAAACAAGATTGATTTTGGATCAACATAACTCGTTGACTTCAAAATTCTTCGATGAGGCGGGAGTGTTTTCCATATTTTGAGTCTAAATTTTGCCTGACCGAAATTGCACTTATTATTATTTCTCAATAATCATTGACTCCTTACCTAAAATCGGGTTTTTCTAGAACTCAAAAGTGATAGAATTTTGGCCGATGGAAATCGATTCAGAACCACTGTGCGACGATAAACAGTGTAGCTTTAGAGACATGTTCATCTTTTGAAAAGTCTGATAAGCGACATTCCACATACAAATTATAACAGATTTTAAACTAGCGGTGTATAAATCGAACACGCCTATAATTAGAGACAAATACAATTATAATTATTAATAATCGCTAAATATTATGATACTAATCTTAAATAGACAATAAGTACATCATATTCAGCTCAACTCTTATAACTCATTTTATCATTGAATAAATGCTTATAAATTATTAGAAATGAACAACAATTTAAACAAAATTAAAAGAGGGGGAAAATGCTGAGTTTCCATCACCCATTACTATGATTTATTACAGAAAATATTCGTAAATTTTCGCCAAAGCTGAGGTGATTTATTATTATCGGAGGCGTTGAGTCGTCGTTTTTCCTGCACTTCCTGTTTGTACATCAGCCATTGTTTACGTATGTCGGGATTGCTGGGACCCCAGTCATTACTGGGCCGGCATGACTTCTTAATGCTCTAGAAAAATAATTGAAATAATATATTAATAAAATATGTGTTTTAAGAATAATCAATTCTACAAGTATCTAATAGTAATAATAAATAATATAACCTCGAACCACATAATACAAGTTGTTGTTTACATCAACTTATTAAAAAAATACAAAGTAAATATTAATTTGCTGTAAAACAAATATTGAAATTTACACACCACCGTCGTGGTATACATTACATTAGGGCGTAATGAAATCCTCGATTTTTGGAATTTCAAAAAATGTATATTGAAGTGAAGATTACGCCAATGTCTTTCATTATTCTACACGCTGACAAATTTGTTTTTTGTTGTTTGGATGCAAATTTGTATGCTTGTGGCACATGTATAGTAACCTTGTGTCCAAACACATTGTGTTTGCTATTCAATAGTACATGTTGTAGATACAATGATTAATAAGTTATAATATATCTTTTTTTGTGACCCAAATGTGGCTTAGTTTGTTGAAACTGCCGAAAACAGAAACGTCACAGGCAACAAAAAAAAAAAACATAAAAGTATCAGTTCTCCAATTAATGAGAAAAATGCTTGTTAATATATGCATGGTTCCTGCAATATGTTGATGGGGACGTTTTTTTTTTCAGCATGTAGGGTACTTATAGTTCCCTACCAGCCGTTGATTTTTCGGCTCCTAGTGTATTTTGGCAACAAAATTTTGTCGATATGGGGCTCAAAAGGCTAATGATGGCAGAGTATGTTTGGCGGCATTTTGAAATCTTGATCAAGCATACTTTTATACATAAAGGGTGGGCCATGTAATATTTGGAATTTAATTTCGCTTTAACCAAAATACTAAAGACATTTTTTCAAAATTATTATGCCCACCTTTGACATTTGCGAACGAAACACAACATCATTCAAATGGCGTCCACGACTTGCTTTACAGTACCTCATTCAATCTACCTAATTTTTCAGTAAATTTTCGATTGTTTTGACCTTTATCTGGTGAACGACAGCGTCGATTCCGTCTGTTAAGGCCTCAACGGACTCGGGATTGTTTGTGTGACACTTATCATTCACGGCGTCACAGAGATATTAGTCTATCGGGTTCAAATCGCAGCTGCGAGGAGGCCAATGGACTTCCGAGGTTTTCGGACCCAGTCCGCTCAAGATCGATTGTAACATTAGCTATGTGACATTTCGCGGCGTCCTGTTGAAACCATACGTCGTCCATGT
This sequence comes from Phaonia tiefii, assembly GCA_963931995.1. Classification (NCBI taxonomy): domain Eukaryota; kingdom Metazoa; phylum Arthropoda; class Insecta; order Diptera; family Muscidae; genus Phaonia; species Phaonia tiefii. The sequence continues at coordinate 96,527,868 of OZ008370.1, read as the reverse complement.
CATTCTCTTCAACGTTTGGGAACAAGAAACAAATGGGCCTATGATGCGGCCATGCCAATAACAGTAACCAAACAGTCACTCATTGTGGATGCCACGGTTCCTCCTCGACGACGTGTGGATTTTCGAGCCCCAAAAGCGACAATTTTGTTAACGTAGCCTTCGAGGTGAAAATTAGCTTAAAATATGATTTTTCTGCAATAATGCTCAGCTTTAGACAAACGATTTTCAGCCCGTTCAGCAAAGCGAAAACGTATCGGCTGGCCACGTGCCTGCAGTTGTTTGACTAATTTGACTTCATAAACCGTCGTAAGAAAAAATGGTTTCCCATTACATCATATGAAGGGATTGGGGAGCGCTTCTCACAAACCAGTGAGCTGTGCGCGTTCTAGTTTTACCCTCACTGATTGGGAACTACAGTTTTACACCGGTTTCGAACGGTATTTTTGAGAACATTTTTCATGGTTAAATACTCGGTAGTGTCGTCGTCACTAAGCGAGGGATCTATGCAGGGAACGAACCCGCGTACACTAGATCTTTATGCAAAATACTGCGCAAAGAAGTGCGAGAAATGTCCAATTGCTGCGAACGGTTGCGAGTTGATGTTGATGGCAGTTCGAGCACACTTTCAGCTACAACGTCAATATTTCCTACTGAACGCACTGGGCGATCAAGCGTAAAGCGACACATTTCGCAAATTTCTAACCTATAACAAATAGTGTTCTCCACTTCATAAATGCCAAATAGGCCATTTGCTTCGAAATAATGTGCAATTTCCAAATATTTTACGGCTCACCTTTTACATACAAATTTTCAATTTACTGTCTTTTGTATTTTACATGAAAATGCAATCAAATATATAAAATAAATATAATTAAAGGCGAATTCGGCAAATATTTCGAGAAATTCGCGAAAAATTGGGAATAATATATTTGATCACGACTTCAAAATGCTGCCGTGGGAAACATTTTGTCAAAAATTTTAAAATATACATATATTTCTATTTATGCTCATTATGACAAGTCGTTTTAGACATATTTGCCAAAATACAAGTACCCTCGTATAAAAAACTACATCTCGCAAACAGCTCTTCAACACGCATTTATTGTCACTCCCAACCCAAACCCAAAAAATATTTTCAGTACACCCTACTGTACATGCTACAGAGTTGTCATTGTAATCGACTTACCTTCATTAGAGTACCGTCGCAGCCAGCGGTTGTAGTCCACAGGAACCACAATGGAAACTGTACAAATCCTATCGCCAGTAATATCCAACCCGCAACTAAGAAAATATTTGAAAGTAATATGTTATTGTCCCTGTTTGTTAAATACTTACTATTTGCTGATTCCGGATAATTCATTCCGGCATATTGTAATGTTTTCAATTCCAACATAGAAACAACGAAGATGAAGAGCAGTAGAAGTGGAGTTATCACGGCCCAACAAATGCGCCAATAAAATGATACTCGCATTTTCGTCATGAACTCCATATCATCACAAAAATTTTGTAAACCTGTAAATTTTAAATAAATACAATTTAAATATTCTTTAAACTGTTAAAAGCGACAAATAATAATATTCAATATCACTAGAGTGACCTTTTTTTCTTTACTTTTAAAATGCAAGGAGCGCTCGGGGGAATATTATGCAACTTAGTGCAACCTGTACCGAAATTTCTGTCATGTGAACCGACTTCAACATACCCTTAACCTAAGTTATCCAATGGGTCCCAGTTCCATTAAAAATCATGAACAGGCATGGCAAATGCGAGTGTATTGTATAATAACAAACTTTATTTAGTTTAGGTGGACCTGTTGTAGCCTCTTCGTCGTCCCGGGAGAACCCCATATTATTCATAGGAAGTTCGTGCTGCGTTCAACTATTCTCAGCGTGGTGTTTTATATTAGATGGTGTATCAACGAAGAGGTGTGGGAGTGTTAAAAAGGCGAACATGGTTAAATGACAGAGAAAGCATTAGAAGTATATCAACTCGAAGTTCTCCTCACTGCGAGGGCACTTCCTAGTTTTACACTTACTGATTGGGACCTATAGTCTGATACCGATTCCAAAAAGTGTTTGAGAAGCTTGTTAACGACTAATTACTCAGAGCGTCGTCGTCACTAAGCCAAGTGACCATCGTCGAAAAAAAATTAAGGTGGACAGAACAGGGATCGAACCCACATTCCCATGTACAAAAGCCGCGCACACTCACTATTAATTACATTAATTTGTATCCGCTAGGTCAATTCTATGTACATGTGACGTTAGAGTAAAGTGCCCAGTTTAAACACCAAATATTCGACTCACTTCGAGTTTGTCAAGCTTTATTAGCCTCTGGTATTGTTCCCTTCCGAACCACCCCGTAGGGTCTTTACAGTTTCTCTGGTCCATAATCTTCTGTGGATTATTCTCTACTACTGTTGAAGCTCAGCCTTTATTGCTCGCAAAGGCTTCACTTTTCCATATTGATAGTCCGCTGGTTGAAGCCCCCTATCCAGTTCATCTGGCCTTCAATTCCAACGATACCGCGATGCCCACAAGTCCATATAATCCCCAGGCTGCCAATGGTAGCGAACTTGGCTATGGGTTACTTGCACTCGAGAATTTCCTGAAATTTGTGTGTGCATATATTATATTAACTAGGACAATTAGGACATGGGACTGTCCGTGGAGGTGGTAAGTTTCTGATAGCCATTCACTTGGGAATGGCCAGAAATGATCCCTTCATTGAGCAGGCCAAGCAGCTAACTACTTCCACGCAGTATGTCCTGGGCAATGGTTTTATCGGAAGCCTCCGTTAGCTAGGTAGAGTGAGAAGGCGAAACAAATGAGCAGCCTGATTGGTTATGCGATCACTGATATATCTCAGGGTTAGTAGGAGACTGATGTCACTGAAGCTCATCAAGCTAACGAGCATATTCTTTTGTCCTTTAGAAGGCGGATGAGCCGAACATATGGGCCAACGGCGGATAGAAACGAAATGAAGAAAATCCAAGTTCGACATATTGCAATCAAATATTCTGGCAATAGGTAAAATGCAAAAACCCTATGGACTGGGTTTGCCTCCCGCCACCGTTCATAATGGCAGTGAAAATACAAGAACGAAAAAAAACAAAAAAACCCCTATTTCTTGACGACCCCGTTATACGGACCACGATTTACGGATATGCACCTGATTGTGAGTACTCTATATAGATCCGGTGCAAGCATCCAATTGGCAGATGTCCTCGAATGTTATAAGGCTGACATTAAAGGCAATCACGGAAATGCGATGGACAGGACATGGCTGCACATGAAACAGAAACTGCGACATATACTACAGTTGTCATGATAAAAAACATGAATTTGGCTGCGGATTTGTAGTTGGAAAAATACTGCGACATCTAGTCTCTAGGTTCAATCCTGTGAGTGAACGTATAGCCACAATCCGCATAAAAGCGAAATATTTTTATATTTCCCTCATTTGTGTGCATGCCCCGACATAAGAGAAAGATGATGATGCCAAAGACATATTCTATGAGCTCCTAGAGGAAACGTATGACCGCTGCCCTTGGCCATGACATTAAGATGGTAGTAGGAGATTTTAATGCTAAAGTAGGCAGGGAGAATGTGTTTCTTCCTACTATTGGCAATTTCAGTCTACATATGGGACTGATTGACTTTGCCGTGGCAAAAACCATGGTCATTAGTGGTACTAGATTCCAGCATAAAGACATCCACAAGGCCACTTGGGTATCCCCTGATCAAAGAACGAAGAACCAAATTGATCACGTGGTAATTGATGGAAGGCACTAATCCAGTGTAATGGACGTACGAGTTATCAGAGGAGCTAACATCGATTCTGATCACTACCTGTTAGCAGCAAAGGTTCGCACAAGATTAAGTAGAGCGAAAATCGTACGAAACCAGACGCAGAGAAAGCTAGACATCGGAAAGCTAAATTACCAGAGGTAGCCAAAGCCTACGCCAATGCTCTCGCAACTTTTGACACAGAACCCACCTCCTCCCGATGATGATCCTGAAGCGCAGTGGTAACCCATTTCCGACTCTATAGAAACTGCCGCAACAACCGTACTTGGTTTGAAAAACCGCTTCGCAGTAAACCATGCTACGTTGAAGAGTGTCGCATTGCAAATGATGAAAAGAACTCTGCACGCATGGCAATGCTTCAGTCAATTGCAACGCGAGCTGCGATTGAGCGGTATAGGGAGAAAAGAAAGGAGGTAAACCGTTTCTTTAGGCATAAGAAACGTCAGTGGAGAAAGGGCGAGAGTGAGAAAATTGAGTCATACAGAAGGAAGAACGAAGCCCGAAAATTCTACCAAAAGGTCAAAAACGGAACTAATGGACATGGTTCAGGACCCCCTTCTCTAAAGACAAGGACGGAAATCTCATCGCAGATGTACAGAGTATGTTGGGAATATGGAGAGATCATTTCTCTGCGCTATTGGTACCTGAGATATAAGGATCTATCAAGTATAATGCGCGAAAAACTAAAACCAATTATCGCTGCCCTGATTGGATCATGCCAGTGTGGCTTTAGGCCTGGAAAATCGACAACCGACCAGATTTTCAAGCTACGCCAAATCCAAATCATCTATTTGTCGATTATAAGGCGGCCTTTGATAGCTCGATACGGGGGAAACTCTGCGAAGCAATGTCTGAGCGTGGTATTCCTGCAAAATTCAAACACCTTTGCAGAATGAACTTGACGATTATCAAATCCGCAGGGAAAGTTGGTAAGGATCTTATCAAACCTTTCGAAACTAAGCGAGGCCTCAGGCAAGGCGATCTTTTTAACATCTTAATAGAGATTATTATGAGAAAACCTGCAGTCAACGTGAAAAAAACCATTAGCAGCAAAAGTCACATGCTGCTCGCGTATGCTGATGATATAGATATCATTATTGGGCGCACAGTTAGAGAAGTTACTAAGGTGTTTTCGAGAATTGAGAAGGAGTCAGCAAAAGTGAATCTGACGGTAAATGAGGACAAGACAAAATTAATGGTTTCAACGAGCAGGGCCTCCACGCGATTACAATTACAATTTCGAGGTGGTGGACGACTTTATATACCTCGGATCTGCCGTAAACAAAAACAATTGTGCTTGCGAATAGATGTTATTTTGGGCTAAGCAAGCATTTTAGAGATAAATCCTTCTCTCGAGTAACAAAAGTCCAGCTGTGCTTCTCTCATACAACGTGTCTTGTTTTATGGCGCAGAATCCTCGGTATTATCGCAAGCAGACGAAACATCTGTAGAAGTTTTCGAGAGAAAAATGCTCCGAAAAATTTATGGCCCTATAGTGCACAACGGCGAGTATCGGCGTCGCATGAACCATGAGCTGTGTGAGCTATATCCCGACATTGCACTGTAGGTTAAACGATCGATTTCACTGGCCAAAAGTCAAATTTGGCACATTGTCTTATCACTTCTTTTGTGTTAGAATCTTGTAAGAAACACATCAAAGCAAATAAAAATGCATTTGGTTTTTGCAAAAACAATTTTACAGTTACATGACAAGCTGTCAAATGTGAATTATTGAGGAGTCATTGAAAACGTGTTAATGTTGTGTCTTTACCTTTAAACACTAAAAGTGAAAATAAAACCAAAGTGTTAATATTAATAACGCATTAATAAGTAAGTTTTCGATATTTTTTATCAAAAAATCTGTCTATATAGTTATTTTTGTGTATCAATCGTAACATATTCAATGTTACCTTAGATTGATGGCAGACAATTTTAAATTTTGAGGTTATGCAAGCTTTTAAAGAGTAGGCAACGTTTGGCAATGGAAATGAAAATTGAAATTTGTTTGTCGATTCGTGCTGAATCTGGAAAATCTCATTTGGTTTTGCGGTTTTTTGCGTTTTTCTAATTCTATCACTTTTTCTAGGTAAACACATTTTCCAGAATATTGATTTATTTGAAGTGTGGGTTAAACCACTAACCAAAGAAAAAAAGCAAGATGCTGTATATGGCGTCGACATAAATCTTATATTTCGCCTTAAAATCATTTTGATTTCATTAACGCGTCAGTTTCCCTTGGATTTGAGTAAATTTCAAACATTTTGTTATGAAACAGCTGATATAATGTTGACAAAATATTCTTGGTTGCCTATGCCTGCTACTGTACATAAGGTGCTTATTCATTCGAAGCAGATAATGGAAAATTGTGTACTTCCATTCGGTTTCCTTGGAGAAGATGCTGCTGAATCTCGGCATAAAATATATAAGGTCGACAGGTTACACCACGCTCGTAAGAGCAGTCGAAAGAATAATATCCTTGATATATTTAATAGGGCCATGAATACATCGGATCCTTTAATATCTTCAACGAGCCTAAGCAAACGCATGCAGCAACGAAAACGTTTACAACTTCCACAGGAAGTTATCGAAATGTTAATATGTCATAATCCAAACGAAGAATTAGAATCTGAAATACAGTCAAATTTAAATCAAAACGTTGAAGAAGAAGACGAAGTATACGATGACAGCGACGATTTTAATGAAGACGGACTTCAATCTTATGTAAATATTCTTAATAACTTAGACTTAGAAAATGAAGTAGATATAATTTAAATACTATATGCGTAATGATATTCAATAATTTACTGTATTAATCAAAAATAAAACCCATAATAGATACGTATTAAATATATGAATGAACTCTTTTTTGTCCCCAAAGGGTTAAGGAACCTGTAATGCATTAGGGCCATAAACGGTTAATTTTTTTTAAATTTTTTCAATTTTGCTCCATTTTCCTTCCCAAAGCTGATGAAAGTTATTCTGACTTAAATAAAATACTATTTTTAATTTTATGACTTTTGGCCAGTGAAATCGATCGTTTAACCTATAGTGCATTGACATAGTTAAGCGGATCAAAATAACGCGATGCCAGTAGAATGTATGAGGGCGAAGAGTTTTCGAAACCGAACTCTAAGGATGACGAAAAATAGGAAGACCAAGACTCCGCTGGAGGGATCAGGTTGACGAATCCCTGCGTACACTTGGTATTGCCAACTGGAGAGATAAGGCAAAAGATCGAAGTGGTTGGCGAAATATATTATCTTCGTTTTGTAAGGTCCCTGACCCCTCGGGGTTGTTTGAGACCGGATAAGTAAGTAATATTTTATATATTTTTCAGCCATTTCACACATCCCGTACTTGCTTTAACCTCCCCGATAAAGGGTCATATTCCCTTTCTCCAATCCGTACGTATTAAAGTGAACAAGCTTCTATGGTCAAATTTAATACAAGTATTTTATTTGTGAAAAAGCTTATAAAAATACCGCTATCACACACCTCACTGATTCCGAAAAAGTTCTACCCTATCGGGTATTATCCAGGTTTTCTATATCTGATTCAAGGCAGATTGAAAAGGTAGAAGCAATACTACAAAAGTTACAACAAGGCAACAACAACCACCATTCTGTTTTTGTTTGGTGTGTAGTTTATGTCAATATCAACGTACTACGAACAACGGACAGAAAACAAAGGTAAACAGCATTTGACAGCTTTGGCACCACAGCATGAAAAAAACAAATCACCTGTTCTTATACCACAACCTTCTTAATCAGCCTTGGTCTGATCCCACTTTTCTGCATATACATCTGGTAACATTTCGTATTTCTGTTGTTTTAATCATAGATAAAGGAAATAATAGATATAGCGCGACCATTGTCAACTTCATTCACTAGGTGCTGTCCTTTATTACTGTCACTTTCACTGAAGTTTCCAATAATTTTTATTCAAAATTGTGAGAAATTTTTGTGAAAGTAATTTAAACAATGGAAAATGTGATATAACACTGAGCAACAACGATTTTGTCCTAAGAACGCCACTATGTTTTTCGAATGTAGTTTGGTCTAAAACATGAAAAAAAAATATTAAAAAAATATCTATCACGCCACTGAATTTTAAAGGGTTAAAATCCAATTTGCTCTAGTTTGCTTACTCTTTAGCCCATATCTTGTGAACAGACACTCCGAATATTGAGTTCAAGGTAACAATCGAAAGACTATTAAATACCCATAATAATTTTCTTATACATCTCTTCACTTGATCAAACCGTTTGAGCACAATTTAGAAAAATAATCAACTTTTCGGAAAAATTTCAAATTTCTTCGACATTCAAAAATCACGGAAAAATAGTAAAATCGACTTTAAAAATCCACAAAAATATTAGGTACTTGTGCTATACTCCAACGAAATTTTTGAGACATAAATGGAGAAAAGCGGTGTATAAATGCGGATTTTACTACAATTTTATTGAATTTACCCATATAAGCAGTTTTTCTCTCTTATGAGCACTGAATTTAACACATTTGAAATTAAATTGCAATTTTCACATTGTATTTACATCAGCTGACGTTGACATATTAGGCACTATATGTAATTTCATCAACAGCTGCTGCTATAACGTGAATGAATAAATCTTGGATGTGAGTGTAGGAAATTCTCTTTTAGATAATTGTCGCTTCCCATGAACTTGTACGCTGACAGAAATTCCTCAACATGAACGACATAATCAAAGCAATTTTCCTTACCCAAAAAGTTCTCACACACGTTTTGGAATATCAGCCAAACTCGTTTTGCTGTGTGTTTCATGAGTTCAATAATCATCGAAAAAAGTTGTCCAATGTCTTGTCCATCGATTTCACATACTGTTTATTCACCCCGAGGTGGATGTGCAGAGGTGGCAAGTAAAAATTTTCCTTCCGCACAGACAGAATATATATTCGTTTTTAAAGATTGTCAGAACCACATTAGAAGTCCGAACTAGAGGTCGTCACAACCTCATTAAAGGTTTTCACAACATATTAAAGGTTGCTTCAACTGAATTTAGGTTGTGGGGCTAAATTCAGAATTCGGTTGTGGCAACTACAATTCAGTGGTAATAGCCGAATTTATTGTTGCTACAACCTCTTTTCAAACAATTAGTTTTATGAGAGCGGATCAAACAATCGTGATCGACAATTTCCTGGCCAGGAGTAAAGATTTCTCGTAAAGACCAGTTCCGTACTATGTAATGTTTGTTTCGGGCTCGCCAGTCTGGCCCGTGAGCAGACCGACAACCAGTGTTGCCAGTTTGGCATAATTAATCCTTTTTGAGCATAACTATTTTTTGCTTCAGCACAATTTTTTTGAAACCTAAGTTTTTAGATATTGCACAATTTTCCATCAACAAGATTTACAGTTTTTTTATGTTTTTAATAATAAGTAACGAAACATATATGTACATATTTTCAATACATTTTCTGGCCTCATGTGCCAAAAATGTTCAGCCTTAGATCCGATATATCCCGAACCATTAAACCAAACTAAGGAAAACTTGTTTCTATGCTACTTATTTCACACTTTTTACATTACATTTCGTACAAAATTGGAATAAGTAAATGACCTCTTATACGTATGTCATGAGTCTAGGTATGGGATCCTTTTGGAAAAGAAATTAAAAATTAATTATCAAATTATTTATTTATTTATATGACAAAATTAAATGTATTCTAAATTTGTGAATATTATAATAGCTTGTAATCTACGCAATATAATCCGCAAATTTAAAATCAGTATAGATACTTTCCCATAAAATGTTCCCCTTGACTTTTTTGTTTAATGTAAAAAACATTTTTTTGGAAACAATGGAATGGAATGTGGTTTTGGGCACATTCAATTTAATATGGAAGGAAATGCAATACACAAGTATGAAAGTGGTAATGTTTGTTCTAAATTTCTTACAGTTTATACTTAAACAAATATAGGATATGGTTTTTTTTTATCGAATGTGCTCTCCATTTTGACTTCAGTTTCTGAAAGTACTTATCACAACTAAAAAAATTTAATTTGGAGTTTTTCTGGATTAGCTCGTGTTCGTATTTTATTGTATAGTGAATATTTTCCTACGGCTACACGTAGTTAACCGATTTGAATTTTGTTTTCCAGCTATCGGCATAATTATAGGTAGCGACCAGGGGAAAATATAAAATACTAGTTTGAAAAGAGTGCAGTTAGTGCTTGTCGCCAAATTTAAAATTTGTTGAGATATTTCTCCACATAATTTATCATAACTCGAAAGTGACTGATCCAAATTTAATTGAAACAAATCTGAAAAAAATTAAGGTTACTTATCTTCCAACTGATGCGTATACCACTGTTTAGCTTGGTCAATAGTTTCTGAGTTATCATAAAAATTGTAACAAACAAATAATTTTTCTTCGTTAATATATTGTTTTTACTTTTTTAAAAAATCATGAAAAATCGAATCGACTTGTTTTATTCAGAAGATATGTAACTTTATGATAAAGTAATAAAATTCGAATACTTTTTCCCCTTTTCGATAATTCATGATTTTTTTAAGAAAGTACCTTCTATTGAAATTCTCTCACACCTTATATTACATAAACAACATACACTACACACTCACGCACATACAAAACAAACTACCGCTATTTTTCTTCTTCTTTTCCTTTTTTTACATTTAACACAAGACATTTTGTGGTTAACTTTTTGTTGAAGAAATAAATATCTTTTCTTTGATATTTTTACATTCTTTACTTTAATACTTTGTATTGGGTTTTACACAGAAATTAACACACTTTGTAGCAGTTTATAATTTTCGCGATCTTCATTTATTCTGCTCGTATTTTGCACTGAGGAAATGAAACAAGGCTGATCTAGTAGAGTGGTGATCTTCGTTTCTTAGTTAAATTGTGGTTAAACATCGATTTGTGTTTTTTAGTAATCGTTTAACTATGATTTAACCACCCAATGTTGGTTGGTTAACTTATAGTCAGAACCATATTATTTTGACAATCAAATTACTGACTGTCAAAGTGAGAAATGAAGATTGTATAAAATACATGTTTCAGATTTGCATATTTGTACACATACGTTGAGTCTAGATCGTTAAATTGTTGCGCCTATATAGTTTTTTACACATTTTTGTTAAAATGACTTCGATTTTATGCAACTATTTCTTATTGTTTGTTTGTTCCCCATTGTTGTTTTGGTATTTATCCCAAAACACACGTTTTTTCCAATAAGAATACAAGGTTGCCATACTAGTTAACAATATGGCGACTTACATTAACTCACCACTAAAAAACAAAATTCAAAGTTAACCTCTAATTAACTTAGAATTAAGATTAAGTAATCCGATAGTTAACCACCCACTTAAAAACTGGCCATAAATCAATTAAATTGATTACTTTTTGAAAAAACTTCTTAGAAATGTGTTGAACTGGTATAATTATTTTAATACAATAAGAACCCCAACATCCGGTTATCCAATAAGAATTCAACAGAATCTGGCAACCCCACATAATTAATCTCGTCTATCGTATGTATTTCCAGTTCCTCAGTGCCAAATACGAGCAGAATAGGTGAAGATCGCAAAAATAATAAAGTGCCATAAATGTCTCAAAAAGTGAGTCAATTTCTGTGTAATACACAACGCAAAGTGTATAAATCTGAAGTGCAGCCATTTCACCCTAAGTGAATGTAAAAATATCGAAGAAAACTTAATTATTTCATTGAGATAAAGCCGTTTAAAGTTTCTAAATTTTCTTCACCAAAAGCAGAGTTGTTTCTATATCAAATGGGAGAGAATTTCAATAAATCAACTACAATAAAAGCATGGTACATAAATATCTACATGGGAATAGCAGGACGCGTTGTTGCTGTGGTAGGCAGCAACAACAGGCACTTTGTTTTTGTTATATTCGCTTCAGTTGTCAAACCCTAAGTGTATAGATGTCATCCAGCGAAGAATATGGTAAGTCTATATATTCACATTGGACAAAAACAATGGTTGACATATATTTCTGTATACGAAATCAAAAGGTCAGTAAAGTTCATGTATTCGACCAGACGAATATACCCAGTTGATAGATGCCAGCATACTAGTTTCTGATAGATGTCAGCATACTAGTTTCTGAATTACTAGTATTACCATAAATTTAGGTGAAGTGAGTCTTTTAAACATAATCGTTGAACCTGACACCACTATTGACGCCTTCACAAACACATGCAAACAATTGTGGGCACTTGTCTGGAGGAACTATTATTGTGGATTACACCCATCCCCATTTTTGATCGAAAATATGAAAAATTTAGAAAAATGTCTATATATCGAATACGAAGCGCCATTAAATTGATTACTTTTTGAAAAAACTTCTTAGAAATGTGTTGAACTGGTATAATTATTTTAATACAATAATAACCCCAACATCCGGTTATCCAATAACATAATTAATCTCTCCCCACATAATTAATCTCGTCTATCGTATGTATTTCCAGTTCCTCAGTGCCAAATACGAGCAGAATAGGTGAAGATCGCAAAAATAATAAAGCGCCATAAATGTCTCAAAAAGTGAGTCAATTTCTGTGTAATACACAACGCAAAGTGTATAAATCTGAAGTGCATCCATTTCACCATAAGTGAATGTAAAAATATCGAAGAAAACTTAATTATTTCATTGAGATAAAGCCGTTTAAAGTTTCTAAATTTTCTTCACCAAAAGCAGAGTTGATCAAAAAATCTTGTGTTAAGTGTAAAAGAAAGAAGAGAAGAAGAAAAATAGCAGCAGTTTGTTTTGTATGCATGTGTTTGTTGTTTCTATATCAAATGGGAGAGAATTTCAATAAATCAACTACAATAAAAGCATGGTACATAAATATCTACATGGGAATAGCAGGACGCGTTGTTGCTGTGGTAGGCAGCAACAACAGGCACTTTGTTTTTGTTATATTCGCTTCAGTTGTCAAACCCTAAGCAAATACATACATACCAACAAAACAAGAATGCAAAAGAGTACAAAAACAAAATACATGTGAGTTTGACAACTGAAGCGAAATATCACATGAAAAAAATAAAACATATGTTGTAACGACTTTACCATGTACATATTATTGTACCATGAATAAAAGTTAAGTTTCTTTTGTCCAATAAGAATTCAACAGAATCTGGCAACACCACATACTTAAGCACCTCTATCGTGTTTCTATTTCCTCAGTGTCAAATACGGGCAGAACAAGTGAAGATCGTGAAAGTGTTTTAAATGCCACAAAAAATATGTTAATTTCTGTGTAAAACCGAACGCAAAGTGAATAAATTTACAGTGCAGTCAGTCATTTGTTATTTATCAAATATTTTATTGTTAAAATATCAAAGAAAAGTTAATTATTTCTTCACCAAAAGCAGAGTTAAACACAAAATGTCTTGTGTTAAATGTAAAAGAAAGAAAAGAAGAAGAAACATAGTGGTTGTTTGTTTTGTATGTGTGTGTGTTGTTTCTATATCAAGTGTGAGAGAATTTCATTAGGTCAACTGCAGTAAAGGTAAGTTTTATTTTATAAATAGTAGAAAACTAACGTCCTTAATCATAAAAAGTTTTGAGAAGTTTGAGAATCGATTTATAAGAGTGTCGATTCGATTAATAAGAGTCCAAACATAATTCGTTTTGGCAAAAAAAATTAAAACTAATAATCTTATAATATATGAAAAAATTAAATGTATTCTAAATTTACGAGGATGAAGTTTTGTATGTTTTATAATAGCTTGTAATTAAAACAACATTTGAAAATCAGTGTAGATACTTTCCGAAAAAGTGTTCCCCTTGACATTTTGTTTTATGTAAAAAACATTTATTGGAAACAATGTAAAGCGTTCATGTGGTGTTGGTTTGTTCTAAATGCATTATTTATCAAATTGACTACAGTTCCTGAAAGTACTTGTCAAAACTAATCAAATGGAATTTGGAGTTTTCTGGATTAGCTCGTATTCGGATTTTATCAATACGTGAATATTTTGGCCGAAAAAAAACAATTTGTCTTACGGTTTTAAAATTTAATAAATTTTAATTTACTTAACTTATTTAACTTTACTTACTTTTAATTTTTAAACCCCATGATAACTTTTGGCCCACCCTGTAGTTAACCGATTGGAATTTTGACCAGGGGGGAATATAAAACACTCGTTTGAAAAGACATCATTTAGTGCTTGTCGAAAAATTCTCAAGTTTTCTCACACAAAGGGTGAAAACGTTAGCACGTTTAGAATTCCCTTTAAGAAAAATTTTGCCAATAATGTTTTTCAAGTAATTCAGTTGAAAAATACGCAGTATTTCTAAGTGCTCATTCATCCACTTTTTGTCACTCAACAAGTGTTTACGAACGTAAAATCTACCCGGATTCCAAAATTTAGATAATATTTATTTATTTCCTGATCCATGACTTATTTTATGCATAAAATATGTATATTTATGATACAGTAATACAATTCAAACACTTTTCCCATTGTCGATTGTTCATGATTTTTTAACGAAAGTAAAAATTTATATTTTAGCAAAAATTATAAATATTTGTTTGTTGTAATTTTTTTGATAACTGAAATTATTGATCAAATTATAATGTGGTGTAGGCATAAGTTGAAGATAATGTAAATTTAAATTTTCTCAAATTTGGGGCAACACCATCGGAGAAGTCATTTTCCAGTTATGATAAATTATGTGAAGAAATATCTCAAAACATTTACAATTTTGGGACTTTAAAGCGTTAGATGGTGGTTTTCAAACCAGTTTGTTTTATATTTCTTTTCTCTACCTGCAATTATGCTGAGGGCATTTGAATTCGAACAAATCTAGAAAAACTCCAAGTGTCATTTTGTTAGTTTGGATAAGTACTTTCAGAAACTGAAGGCACATCGGAGTGCACATTTTATGTGTTTCACTGTGTAATCAAAGAAAACTGTAGCTTTAGGTACTACTGCATAAAAAATATGTAAGAAATGGAATTTTGTTTTTCACTAATGCCAAAATCTGAATGTACAGAAAATATACAACTTTTGAAAAATCTTTATAATAGAGTATTTTCTGTCAAGTATTTAATACGAAAATCACATCCCCTGGGAATGTTTTACATTGTTTCTCAAAAAGTTTTCGGCTTCAAGATTAAAATTTCAGGACTTACTACTAACTAGTGTATATATGTAAATACAAAACCAAAATGTAAAGGCGCTTAAAAATCACATCCAAGAAAATTGGAATAAATCATCAGAAATTTTTGAAACAAAACTGAATTTTTTTGTTTGTATTTTCATGACATTTTTTTAATCAAAAATACACAACTGTGATTAAAAATGTTTTTTCTGTGTTTCTAAAAATTATACGAATTTTGCGATAAAAATCATGCGTAAAAACGCTTCAAACTGTCTTATATACATGTAGTAGATACTACATAATATACACAAACGCTACTATAAAACAAATTTTTTCTTTTAAGGGTAGTATTCTAAACGTCCCGAAAGTGGGCATAAACGCAAAGGCCAACGCGAACGCCAAAGTCAAAAAATTTTAGTTTATGCATCACTTCGCGCTTGCGTTCACTTACGAAAGCGGGCACTGACATTTGTGGTTTATATAGTAGTTGTCCAACTAAAATAAACTATTATATATTAGGAAAAGTTATCTTGATTGAAATGCGCAATAGCTTAAAAAATGTAGCTCTATTTCAATAGATCAACAGATTTTAAGATTGCAATTATTTATTATACTGCAAATACCAACAATATTCACATAAAATATGTAAAAAAAACTATGGGTGGTATTCTATAAGTCGTGAATCAGTCACTTCGCGTTACTTTTGTCGTTTTGGTAGTTTATAAAACGTTACAGCTGTTCGGTGACTACCTGCGTTGAGCTACGTTATTTAATAGGTAGTTTATAAAACGCAGCGCAACGTTTTTGATCACTTCAGCTGTCAAATTGAACACGCCACAGTTCTTCGTGTTAGTTGAAGAAACTACAAATTTAAAGAAAAATTTCGATCGAGAATAGGCAGATGGAAGTATTTTGCATTTCATAAGTAGTTGCCAATTTTGGTTGAAATACATTCGACGGATAGAGCTTAACCTTTTTTTTAAATAATTCAATATTATACCGTTTACACGCTGAAATTTTTATTTACAGTAATAAAATTAGAAACGGAACGTTCAAATAAATAATGCATTGCAAAACTATTATAATTATATTTAAAAATTGTAGACATCAGTTGATGTTGACAATAACAAAGAAAAGAACCAATACATTACAATCAATACATACCGCGGAATGGCACGTGTTTTTGAAAAGACAACTAATTTAATATAGATGGGGAAATTTATTGGACATTGAACCCCAAAATAACATAGGTTTTTTACACATTTTATGTGAATATTGTTGGTATTTGCAGTATTATAAATAAAAGTAGTCTTAAAATCTGTTGATCTACTGAAATAGAGCTAAATTTTTAAATCTTTTAAATTCTGAGCATTTCACTCAAGATAACTTTTTCTGATCTATAATTGTTTATTTTAGATTGGCAACTCTATAAACCGCATATGTCAGTGACAGCTTTCGTAAACAAACGCAAGCGCGAAGTGATATTTCGACTACCAATTTTTGACTTTGGCGTTCGCGTTCGCTTTTGCGTTTACGTTCACTTTCGGGACTTTTAGAATACTACCCTATGATATTTTGGGTTGCAATGTCGAATAAATTTTCCAATCTATATTAAATTAGTTGTCTTTCAAAAACACGTGCCATTTGGCGAAATTTAAAATGTATTGGTTCTTTTGTTTATTAATGTCAACATCAACTCATGTCTATATTTTTTTAAATATAATTACGTTATAATAGTTATGCAACGCATTATTTGTTAGACCTTATAATTTAATTATTGTAAACAAGAATTTCAGTGAGTAAGCAATATAAATTTAATTTCAGCAATTTTGCATTTCAGCCAAAATTGGCAACTACTTATAAGCAATTAAATGCAAATTAATTTTTCTTTAAATTTGTAATTTCTTCAACTAACGCGAGGATCTGTGGCGTGTTAAATTTGACAGCTGAAGTGGTCAAAAACGTTGCGCTGCGTTTTATAAACTACCGATTAAATAACGTAACTCAACGCAGGTAGTCACCGAACAGCTGTAACGCTTTATACACACAAGGAAAAGATTATTTGGAAATCAATTCAGGCATTGGAAATTCCATGCTAAAGTCTATATTTTAATTAGAATTCATAATTGTCATACATCAGAATTATTTGCCGATCATAATGATAGATTAAAAATAGGTCTTACTAAATACAAGGTGCTACTTCCGAACTTTAGTTGTATTAGCACTTTGAGTATTTCTTATGTTTGGAAAATTCTTATCTGAAATGGAAAATACAACTAATAAAAAGTACAATATTAGAATTCGTGTTTAAATATTAGTCACTGAATCAAAGTTATCAAAGTCACACTTGTTACAAAGTTATGTATTCGATTTTTCACAAGAGGCTTTCTTGTTAAAGAGAAACTACATACATATATTTGAATGTTACACGAGGACTTTCGAGAAAACTATTATTTTAAACAGAAAGTGATAAACAAAGTTGTGAAAAACAATAAAGTGTATAGATGTCATCCACCGAAGAATATGGTAAGTCTATATATTCACATTGGACAAAAACAATGGTTGACATATATTTCTGTATACGAAATCAAAAGGTCAGTAAAGTTCATGTATTCGACCAGACGAATATACCCAGTTGATAGATGCCAGCATACTAGTTTCTGATAGATGTCAGCATACTAGTTTCTGAATTACTAGTATTACCATAAATTTAGGTGAAGTGAGTCTTTTAAACATAATCGTTGAACCTGACACCACTATTGACGCCTTCACAAACACATGCAAACAATTGTGGGCACTTGTCTGGAGGAACTATTATTGTGGATTACACCCATCCCCATTTTTGATCGAAAATATGAAAAATTTAGAAAAATGTCTATATATCGAATACGAAGCGCCATTAAATTGATTACTTTTTGAAAAAACTTCTTAGAAATGTGTTGAACTGGTATAATTATTTTAATACAATAATAACCCCAACATCCGGTTATCCAATAACATAATTAATCTCTCCCCACATAATTAATCTCGTCTATCGTATGTATTTCCAGTTCCTCAGTGCCAAATACGAGCAGAATAGGTGAAGATCGCAAAAATAATAAAGCGCCATAAATGTCTCAAAAAGTGAGTCAATTTCTGTGTAATACACAACGCAAAGTGTATAAATCTGAAGTGCATCCATTTCACCATAAGTGAATGTAAAAATATCGAAGAAAACTTAATTATTTCATTGAGATAAAGCCGTTTAAAGTTTCTAAATTTTCTTCACCAAAAGCAGAGTTGATCAAAAATATCTTGTGTTAAGTGTAAAAGAAAGAAGAGAAGAAGAAAAATAGCAGCAGTTTGTTTTGTACAGCGATGCCAACTTGGTGCTTTTCGCACTATTTATGGTGCTTTTTAGACCCTCCAAAACGCGAAAATAGGGTCCATAGTGCCAAAAGGAAAAAAAGCGCTATGCGTACGCTTTTCATGTTTTCCGTTGGTGCTTTTAGCGCTTTTTGGCTTTTCAAATGTGGCAACGTGTATACATTCGAATATTTATTGCTATTGCAAGTTTTTACATACATACATATGTATGTAAGTCTCTTTCATTCCTTCAGTCTGTCTTAAGCACCCCATATACTCGTACTGCTACTGCTATGGTATAATTATTTATATGGTATAAGACGAGTTGTTGTAATTTGAATACATGTTTGTTGTTTTAACAGCACCGACGAAATGTCATCCTCTTGTGCTTTTATGTTTTCACCGAAAGAACAAATGAAAAAAAGTTTTAATTATTTAAAAGATCCTATTGAAAATTGTTTAGACGAATTTTGCTATCTTGGGCATAGTTTTGAAAAAGCGTGCAAGGATTCACTGATTTCAGAACACGAAAAGAAAGGAATGAAGGAAAAATGTATTATATTCACTAAACATCTTATATACGAAACCCGATGTAAACTTCCAACCAACTTTGGAACACTACAAAAAATATCATTGTTTAGTGTAAATACCATTCTCTATAACAGCAATAGAGACGAAATACTGGCATTTATTAAATAGTATATTAGAGAAGCGGATGTCATTTCTAATATGGAACTAAGTATTGATAATATTAGAAACTGTGTATGGAAGAACAAATATCGAACAGATCTTTTTTGGATAGAACTAAATGAGTTCAAAGATTCCGTAGGGCAAAATCCATTTCGAGAACAGTATTTAGTTTTAATAAATGTGTTCTATTGAAAATTTAGTCATTTTGAGTAGAAATAAAGCCAAACGCTTTTTACGCTTTTTTAAGGAAATTTTTACCCTTTTTTACGCTTTTCTGGTTTTTAATTACGCCTTTAGCTCACAAAATGTTGGCAACACTGGTTTTGTATGCATGTGTTTGTTGTTTCTATATCAAATGGGAGAGAATTTCAATAAATCAACTACAATAAAAGCATGGTACATAAATATCTACATGGGAATAGCAGGACGCGTTGTTGCTGTGGTAGGCAGCAACAACAGGCACTTTGTTTTTGTTATATTCGCTTCAGTTGTCAAACCCTAAGCAAATACATACATACCAACAAAACAAGAATGCAAAAGAGTACAAAAACAAAATACATGTGAGTTTGACAACTGAAGCGAAATATCACATGAAAAAAATAAAACATATGTTGTAACGACTTTACCATGTACATATTATTGTACCATGAATAAAAGTTAAGTTTCTTTTGTCCAATAAGAATTCAACAGAATCTGGCAACACCACATACTTAAGCACCTCTATCGTGTTTCTATTTCCTCAGTGTCAAATACGGGCAGAACAAGTGAAGATCGTGAATATTATAAAGTGTTATAAATGCCACAAAAAATATGTTAATTTCTGTGTAAAACCGAACGCAAAGTGAATAAATTTACAGTGCAGTCAGTCATTTGTTATTTATCAAATATTTTATTGTTAAAATATCAAAGAAAAGTTAATTATTTCTTCACCAAAAGCAGAGTTAAACACAAAATGTCTTGTGTTAAATGTAAAAGAAAGAAAAGAAGAAGAAACATAGTGGTTGTTTGTTTTGTATGTGTGTGTGTTGTTTCTATATCAAGTGTGAGAGAATTTCATTAGGTCAACTGCAGTAAAGGTAAGTTTTATTTTATAAATAGTAGAAAACTAACGTCCTTAATCATAAAAAGTTTTGAGAAGTTTGAGAATCGATTTATAAGAGTGTCGATTCGATTAATAAGAGTCCAAACATAATTCGTTTTGGCAAAAAAAATTAAAACTAATAATCTTATAATATATGAAAAAATTAAATGTATTCTAAATTTACGAGGATGAAGTTTTGTATGTTTTATAATAGCTTGTAATTAAAACAACATTTGAAAATCAGTGTAGATACTTTCCGAAAAAGTGTTCCCCTTGACATTTTGTTTTATGTAAAAAACATTTATTGGAAACAATGTAAAGCGTTCATGTGGTGTTGGTTTGTTCTAAATGCATTATTTATCAAATTGACTACAGTTCCTGAAAGTACTTGTCAAAACTAATCAAATGGAATTTGGAGTTTTCTGGATTAGCTCGTATTCGGATTTTATCAATACGTGAATATTTTGGCCGAAAAAAAACAATTTGTCTTACGGTTTTAAAATTTAATAAATTTTAATTTACTTAACTTATTTAACTTTACTTACTTTTAATTTTTAAACCCCATGATGACTTTTGGCCCACCCTGTAGTTAACCGATTGGAATTTTGACCAGGGGGGAATATAAAACACTCGTTTGAAAAGACATCATTTAGTGCTTGTCGAAAAATTCTCAAGTTTTCTCACACAAAGGGTGAAAACGTTAGCACGTTTAGAATTCCCTTTAAGAAAAATTTTGCCAATAATGTTTTTCAAGTAATTCAGTTGAAAAATACGCAGTATTTCTAAGTGCTCATTCATCCACTTTTTGTCACTCAACAAGTGTTTACGAACGTAAAATCTACCCGGATTCCAAAATTTAGATAATATTTATTTATTTCCTGATCCATGACTTATTTTATGCATAAAATATGTATATTTATGATACAGTAATACAATTCAAACACTTTTCCCATTGTCGATTGTTCATGATTTTTTAACGAAAGTAAAAATTTATATTTTAGCAAAAATTATAAATATTTGTTTGTTGTAATTTTTTTGATAACTGAAATTATTGATCAAATTATAATGTGGTGTAGGCATAAGTTGAAGATAATGTAAATTTAAATTTTCTCAAATTTGGGGCAACACCATCGGAGAAGTCATTTTCCAGTTATGATAAATTATGTGAAGAAATATCTCAAAACATTTACAATTTTGGGACTTTAAAGCGTTAGATGGTGGTTTTCAAACCAGTTTGTTTTATATTTCTTTTCTCTACCTGCAATTATGCTGAGGGCATTTGAATTCGAACAAATCTAGAAAAACTCCAAGTGTCATTTTGTTAGTTTGGATAAGTACTTTCAGAAACTGAAGGCACATCGGAGTGCACATTTTATGTGTTTCACTGTGTAATCAAAGAAAACTGTAGCTTTAGGTACTACTGCATAAAAAATATGTAAGAAATGGAATTTTGTTTTTCACTAATGCCAAAATCTGAATGTACAGAAAATATACAACTTTTGAAAAATCTTTATAATAGAGTATTTTCTGTCAAGTATTTAATACGAAAATCACATCCCCTGGGAATGTTTTACATTGTTTCTCAAAAAGTTTTCGGCTTCAAGATTAAAATTTCAGGACTTACTACTAACTAGTGTATATATGTAAATACAAAACCAAAATGTAAAGGCGCTTAAAAATCACATCCAAGAAAATTGGAATAAATCATCAGAAATTTTTGAAACAAAACTGAATTTTTTTGTTTGTATTTTCATGACATTTTTTTAATCAAAAATACACAACTGTGATTAAAAATGTTTTTTCTGTGTTTCTAAAAATTATACGAATTTTGCGATAAAAATCATGCGTAAAAACGCTTCAAACTGTCTTATATACATGTAGTAGATACTACATAATATACACAAACGCTACTATAAAACAAATTTTTTCTTTTAAGGGTAGTATTCTAAACGTCCCGAAAGTGGGCATAAACGCAAAGGCCAACGCGAACGCCAAAGTCAAAAAATTTTAGTTTATGCATCACTTCGCGCTTGCGTTCACTTACGAAAGCGGGCACTGGCATTTGTGGTTTATATAGTAGTTGTCCAACTAAATTAAACTATTATATATTAGGAAAAGTTATCTTGATTGAAATGCGCAATAGCTTAAAAAATGTAGCTCTATTTCAATAGATCAACAGATTTTAAGATTGCAATTATTTATTATACTGCAAATACCAACAATATTCACATAAAATATGTAAAAAAACTATGGGTGGTATTCTATAAGTCGTGAATCAGTCACTTCGCGTTACTTTTGTCGTTTTGGTAGTTTATAAAACGTTACAGCTGTTCGGTGACTACCTGCGTTGAGCTACGTTATTTAATAGGTAGTTTATAAAACGCAGCGCAACGTTTTTGATCACTTCAGCTGTCAAATTGAACACGCCACAGTTCTTCGTGTTAGTTGAAGAAACTACAAATTTAAAGAAAAATTTCGATCGAGAATAGGCAGATGGAAGTATTTTGCATTTCATAAGTAGTTGCCAATTTTGGTTGAAATACATTCGACGGATAGAGCTTAACCTTTTTTTTAAATAATTCAATATTATACCGTTTACACGCTGAAATTTTTATTTACAGTAATAAAATTAGAAACGGAACGTTCAAATAAATAATGCATTGCAAAACTATTATAATTATATTTAAAAATTGTAGACATCAGTTGATGTTGACAATAACAAAGAAAAGAACCAATACATTACAATCAATACATACCGCGGAATGGCACGTGTTTTTGAAAAGACAACTAATTTAATATAGATGGGGAAATTTATTGGACATTGAACCCCAAAATAACATAGGTTTTTTACACATTTTATGTGAATATTGTTGGTATTTGCAGTATTATAAATAAAAGTAGTCTTAAAATCTGTTGATCTACTGAAATAGAGCTAAATTTTTAAATCTTTTAAATTCTGAGCATTTCACTCAAGATAACTTTTTCTGATCTATAATTGTTTATTTTAGATTGGCAACTCTATAAACCGCATATGTCAGTGACAGCTTTCGTAAACAAACGCAAGCGCGAAGTGATATTTCGACTACCAATTTTTGACTTTGACGTTCGCGTTCGCTTTTGCGTTAACGTTCAGTTTCGGGACTTTTAGAATACTACCCTATGATATTTTGGGTTGCAATGTTCCAATCTATATTAAATTAGTTGTCTTTCAAAAACACGTGCCATTTGGCGAAATTTAAAATGTATTGGTTCTTTTGTTTATTAATGTCAACATCAACTCATGTCTATATTTTTTTAAATATAATTACGTTATAATAGTTATGCAACGCATTATTTGTTTGACCTTATAATTTAATTATTGTAAACAAGAATTTCAGTGAGTAAGCAATATAAATTTAATTTCAGCAATTTTGCATTTCAGCCAAAATTGGCAACTACTTATAAGCAATTAAATGCAAATTAATTTTTCTTTAAATTTGTAATTTCTTCAACTAACGCGAGGATCTGTGGCGTGTTAAATTTGACAGCTGAAGTGGTCAAAAACGTTGCGCTGCGTTTTATAAACTACCGATTAAATAACGTAACTCAACGCAGGTAGTCACCGAACAGCTGTAACGCTTTATACACACAAGGAAAAGATTATTTGGAAATCAATTCAGGCATTGGAAATTCCATGCTAAAGTCTATATTTTAATTAGAATTCATAATTGTCATACATCAGAATTATTTGCCGATCATAATGATAGATTAAAAATAGGTCTTACTAAATACAAGGTGCTACTTCCGAACTTTAGTTGTATTAGCACTTTGAGTATTTCTTATGTTTGGAAAATTCTTATCTGAAATGGAAAATACAACTAATAAAAAGTACAATATTAGAATTCGTGTTTAAATATTAGTCACTGAATCAAAGTTATCAAAGTCACACTTGTTACAAAGTTATGTATTCGATTTTTCACAAGAGGCTTTCTTGTTAAAGAGAAACTACATACATATATTTGAATGTTACACGAGGACTTTCGAGAAAACTATTATTTTAAACAGAAAGTGATAAACAAAGTTGTGAAAAACAATAAAGTGTATAGATGTCATCCACCGAAGAATATGGTAAGTCTATATATTCACATTGGACAAAAACAATGGTTGACATATATTTCTGTATACGAAATCAAAAGGTCAGTAAAGTTCATGTATTCGACCAGACGAATATACCCAGTTGATAGATGCCAGCATACTAGTTTCTGATAGATGTCAGCATACTAGTTTCTGAATTACTAGTATTACCATAAATTTAGGTGAAGTGAGTCTTTTAAACATAATCGTTGAACCTGACACCACTATTGACACCTTCACAAACACATGCAAACAATTGTGGGCACTTGTCTGGAGGAACTATTATTGTGGATTACACCCATCCCCATTTTTGATCGAAAATATGAAAAATTTAGAAAAATGTCTATATATCGAATACGAAGCGCCATTAAATTGATTACTTTTTGAAAAAACTTCTTAGAAATGTGTTGAACTGGTATAATTATTGTAATACAATAATAACCCCAACATCCGGTTATCCAATAACATAATTAATCTCTCCCCACATAATTAATCTCGTCTATCGTATGTATTTCCAGTTCCTCAGTGCCAAATACGAGCAGAATAGGTGAAGATCGCAAAAATAATAAAGCGCCATAAATGTCTCAAAAAGTGAGTCAATTTCTGTGTAATACACAACGCAAAGTGTATAAATCTGAAGTGCATCCATTTCACCATAAGTGAATGTAAAAATATCGAAGAAAACTTAATTATTTCATTGAGATAAAGCCGTTTAAAGTTTCTAAATTTTCTTCACCAAAAGCAGAGTTGATCAAAAATATCTTGTGTTAAGTGTAAAAGAAAGAAGAGAAGAAGAAAAATAGCAGCAGTTTGTTTTGTATGCATGTGTTTGTTGTTTCTATATCAAATGGGAGAGAATTTCAATAAATCAACTACAATAAAATCATGGTACATAAATATCTACATGGGAATAGCAGGACGCGTTGTTGCTGTGGTAGGCAGCAACAACAGGCACTTTGTTTTTGTTATATTCGCTTCAGTTGTCAAACCCTAAGCAAATACACACATACCAACAAAACAAGAATGCAAAAGAGTACAAAAACAAAATACATGTGAGTTTGACAACTGAAGCGAAATATCACATGAAAAAAATAAAACATATGTTGTAACGACTTTACCATGTACATATTATTGTACCATGAATAAAAGTTAAGTTTCTTTTGTCCAATAAGAATTCAACAGAATCTGGCAACACCACATACTTAAGCACCTCTATCGTGTTTCTATTTCCTCAGTGTCAAATACGGGCAGAACAAGTGAAGATCGTGAATATTATAAAGTGTTATAAATGCCACAAAAAATATGTTAATTTCTGTGTAAAACCGAACGCAAAGTGAATAAATTTACAGTGCAGTCAGTCATTTGTTATTTATCAAATATTTTATTGTTAAAATATCAAAGAAAAGTTAATTATTTCTTCACCAAAAGCAGAGTTAAACACAAAATGTCTTGTGTTAAATGTAAAAGAAAGAAAAGAAGAAGAAACATAGTGGTTGTTTGTTTTGTATGTGTGTGTGTTGTTTCTATATCAAGTGTGAGAGAATTTCATTAGGTCAACTGCAGTAAAGGTAAGTTTTATTTTATAAATAGTAGAAAACTAACGTCCTTAATCATAAAAAGTTTTGAGAAGTTTGAGAATCGATTTATAAGAGTGTCGATTCGATTAATAAGAGTCCAAACATAATTCGTTTTGGCAAAAAAAATTAAAACTAATAATCTTATAATATATGAAAAAATTAAATGTATTCTAAATTTACGAGGATGAAGTTTTGTATGTTTTATAATAGCTTGTAATTAAAACAACATTTGAAAATCAGTGTAGATACTTTCCGAAAAAGTATTCCCCTTGACATTTTGTTTTATGTAAAAAACATTTATTGGAAACAATGTAAAGCGTTCATGTGGTGTTGGTTTGTTCTAAATGCATTATTTATCAAATTGACTACAGTTCCTGAAAGTACTTGTCAAAACTAATCAAATGGAATTTGGAGTTTTCTGGATTAGCTCGTATTCGGATTTTATCAATACGTGAATATTTTGGCCGAAAAAAAACAATTTGTCTTACGGTTTTAAAATTTAATAAATTTTAATTTACTTAACTTATTTAACTTTACTTACTTTTAATTTTTAAGCCCCATGATAACTTTTGGCCCACCCTGTAGTTAACCGATTGGAATTTTGACCAGGGGGGAATATAAAACACTCGTTTGAAAAGACATCATTTAGTGCTTGTCGAAAAATTCTCAAGTTTTCTCACACAAAGGGTGAAAACGTTAGCACGTTTAGAATTCCCTTTAAGAAAAATTTTGCCAATAATGTTTTTCAAGTAATTCAGTTGAAAAATACGCAGTATTTCTAAGTGCTCATTCATCCACTTTTTGTCACTCAACAAGTGTTTACGAACGTAAAATCTACCCGGATTCCAAAATTTAGATAATATTTATTTATTTCCTGATCCATGACTTATTTTATGCATAAAATATGTATATTTATGATACAGTAATACAATTCAAACACTTTTCCCATTGTCGATTGTTCATGATTTTTTAACGAAAGTAAAAATTTATATTTTAGCAAAAATTATAAATATGTATTTGTTTGTTGTAATTTTTTTGATAACTGAAATTATTGATCAAATTATAATGTGGTGTAGGCATAAGTTGAAGATAATGTAAATTTAAATTTTCTCAAATTTGGGGCAACACCATCGGAGAAGTCATTTTCCAGTTATGATAAATTATGTGAAGAAATATCTCAAAACATTTACAATTTTGGGACTTTAAAGCGTTAGATGGTGGTTTTCAAACCAGTTTGTTTTATATTTCTTTTCTCTACCTGCAATTATGCTGAGGGCATTTGAATTCGAACAAATCTAGAAAAACTCCAAGTGTCATTTTGTTAGTTTGGATAAGTACTTTCAGAAACTGAAGGCACATCGGAGTGCACATTTTATGTGTTTCACTGTGTAATCAAAGAAAACTGTAGCTTTAGGTACTACTGCATAAAAAATATGTAAGAAATGGAATTTTGTTTTTCACTAATGCCAAAATCTGAATGTACAGAAAATATACAACTTTTGAAAAATCTTTATAATAGAGTATTTAATATGAAAATCACATCCCCTGGGAATGTTTTACATTGTTTCTCAAAAAGTTTTGGGCTTCAAGATTAAAATTTCAGGACTTACTACTAACTAGTGTATATAAATACAGAACCAAAATGTAAAGGCGCTTAAAAATCACACCCAAGAAAATTGGAATAAATCATCAGAAATTTTTGAAACAAAACTGAATTTTTTTGTTTGTATTTTCATGACATTTTTTTAATCAAAAATACACAACTGTGAT
This sequence comes from Phaonia tiefii, assembly GCA_963931995.1. NCBI lineage: Eukaryota > Metazoa > Arthropoda > Insecta > Diptera > Muscidae > Phaonia > Phaonia tiefii. Next base: position 96,500,354 of record OZ008370.1, on the reverse strand, counting down.
TAAAAATGTTTTTTCTGTGTTTCTAAAAATTATACGAATTTTGCGATAAAAATCATGCGTAAAAACGCTTCAAACTGTCTTATATACATGTAGTAGATACTACATAATATACACAAACGCTACTATAAAACAAATTTTTTCTTTTAAGGGTAGTATTCTAAACGTCCCGAAAGTGGGCATAAACGCAAAGGCCAACGCGAACGCCAAAGTCAAAAAATTTTAGTTTATGCATCACTTCGCGCTTGCGTTCACTTACGAAAGCGGGCACTGACATTTGTGGTTTATATAGTAGTTGTCCAACTAAAATAAACTATTATATATTAGGAAAAGTTATCTTGATTGAAATGCGCAATAGCTTAAAAAATGTAGCTCTATTTCAATAGATCAACAGATTTAAAGATTGCAATTATTTATTATACTGCAAATACCAACAATATTCACATAAAATATGTAAAAAAAACTATGGGTGGTATTCTATAAGTCGTGAATCAGTCACTTCGCGTTACTTTTGTCGTTTTGGTAGTTTATAAAACGTTACAGCTGTTCGGTGACTACCTGCGTTGAGCTACGTTATTTAATAGGTAGTTTATAAAACGCAGCGCAACGTTTTTGATCACTTCAGCTGTCAAATTGAACACGCCACAGTTCTTCGTGTTAGTTGAAGAAACTACAAATTTAAAGAAAAATTTCGATCGAGAATAGGCAGATGGAAGTATTTTGCATTTCATAAGTAGTTGCCAATTTTGGTTGAAATACATTCGACGGATAGAGCTTAACCTTTTTTTTAAATAATTCAATATTATACCGTTTACACGCTGAAATTTTTATTTACAGTAATAAAATTAGAAACGGAACGTTCAAATAAATAATGCATTGCAAAACTATTATAATTATATTTAAAAATTGTAGACATCAGTTGATGTTGACAATAACAAAGAAAAGAACCAATACATTACAATCAATACATACCGCGGAATGGCACGTGTTTTTGAAAAGACAACTAATTTAATATAGATGGGGAAATTTATTGGACATTGAACCCCAAAATAACATAGGTTTTTTACACATTTTATGTGAATATTGTTGGTATTTGCAGTATTATAAATAAAAGTAGTCTTAAAATCTGTTGATCTACTGAAATAGAGCTAAATTTTTAAATCTTTTAAATTCTGAGCATTTCACTCAAGATAACTTTTTCTGATCTATAATTGTTTATTTTAGATTGGCAACTCTATAAACCGCATATGTCAGTGACAGCTTTCGTAAACAAACGCAAGCGCGAAGTGATATTTCGACTACCAATTTTTGACTTTTTCGTTCGCGTTCGCTTTTGCGTTTACGTTCACTTTCGGGACTTTTAGAATACTACCCTATGATATTTTGGGTTGCAATGTCGAATAAATTTTCCAATCTATATTAAATTAGTTGTCTTTCAAAAACACGTGCCATTTGGCGAAATTTAAAATGTATTGGTTCTTTTGTTTATTAATGTCAACATCAACTCATGTCTATATTTTTTTAAATATAATTACGTTATAATAGTTATGCAACTCATTATTTGTTTGACCTTATAATTTAATTATTGTAAACAAGAATTTCAGTGAGTAAGCAATATAAATTTAATTTCAGCAATTTTGCATTTCAGCCAAAATTGGCAACTACTTATAAGCAATTAAATGCAAATTAATTTTTCTTTAAATTTGTAATTTCTTCAACTAACGCGAGGATCTGTGGCGTGTTAAATTTGACAGCTGAAGTGGTCAAAAACGTTGCGCTGCGTTTTATAAACTACCGATTAAATAACGTAACTCAACGCAGGTAGTCACCGAACAGCTGTAACGCTTTATACACACAAGGAAAAGATTATTTGGAAATCAATTCAGGCATTGGAAATTCCATGCTAAAGTCTATATTTTAATTAGAATTCATAATTGTCATACATCAGAATTATTTGCCGATCATAATGATAGATTAAAAATAGGTTTTACTAAATACAAGGTGCTACTTCCGAACTTTAGTTGTATTAGCACTTTGAGTATTTCTTATGTTTGGAAAATTCTTATCTGAAATGGAAAATACAACTAATAAAAAGTACAATATTAGAATTCGAGTTTAAATATTAGTCACTGAATCAAAGTTATCAAAGTCACACTTGTTACAAAGTTATGTATTCGATTTTTCACAAGAGGCTTTCTTGTTAAAGAGAAACTACATACATATATTTGAATGTTACACGAGGACTTTCGAGAAAACTATTATTTTAAACAGAAAGTGATAAACAAAGTTGTGAAAAACAATAAAGTGTATAGATGTCATCCACCGAAGAATATGGTAAGTCTATATATTCACATTGGACAAAAACAATGGTTGTTTCTGTATACGAAATCAAAAGGTCAGTAAAGTTCATGTATTCGACCAGACGAATATACCCAGTTGATAGATGCCAGCATACTAGTTTCTGATAGATGTCAGCATACTAGTTTCTGAATTACTAGTATTACCATAAATTTAGGTGAAGTGAGTCTTTTAAACATAATCGTTGAACCTGACACCACTATTGACGCCTTCACAAACACATGCAAACAATTGTGGGCACTTGTCTGGAGGAACTATTATTGTGGATTACACCCATCCCCATTTTTGATCGAAAATATGAAAAATTTAGAAAAATGTCTATATATCGAATACGAAGCGCCATTAAATTGATTACTTTTTGAAAAAACTTCTTAGAAATGTGTTGAACTGGTATAATTATTTTAATACAATAATAACCCCAACATCCGGTTATCCAATAACATAATTAATCTCTCCCCACATAATTAATCTCGTCTATCGTATGTATTTCCAGTTCCTCAGTGCCAAATACGAGCAGAATAGGTGAAGATCGCAAAAATAATAAAGCGCCATAAATGTCTCAAAAAGTGAGTCAATTTCTGTGTAATACACAACGCAAAGTGTATAAATCTCAAGTTCATCCATTTCACCATAAGTGAATGTAAAAATATCGAAGAAAACTTAATTATTTCATTGAGATAAAGCCGTTTAAAGTTTCTAAATTTTCTTCACCAAAAGCAGAGTTGATCAAAAATATCTTGTGTTAAGTGTAAAAGAAAGAAGAGAAGAAGAAAAATAGCAGCAGTTTGTTTTGTATGCATGTGTTTGTTGTTTCTATATCAAATGGGAGAGAATTTCAATAAATCAACTACAATAAAAGCATGGTACATAAATATCTACATGGGAATAGCAGGACGCGTTGTTGCTGTGGTAGGCAGCAACAACAGGCACTTTGTTTTTGTTATATTCGCTTCAGTTGTCAAACCCTAAGCAAATACATACATACCAACAAAACAAGAATGCAAAAGAGTACAAAAACAAAATACATGTGAGTTTGACAACTGAAGCGAAATATCACATGAAAAAAATAAAACATATGTTGTAACGACTTTACCATGTACATATTATTGTACCATGAATAAAAGTTAAGTTTCTTTTGTCCAATAAGAATTCAACAGAATCTGGCAACACCACATACTTAAGCACCTCTATCGTGTTTCTATTTCCTCAGTGTCAAATACGGGCAGAACTAGTGAAGATCGTGAATATTATAAAGTGTTATAAATGCCACAAAAAATATGTTAATTTCTGTGTAAAACCGAACGCAAAGTGAATAAATTTACAGTGCAGTCAGTCATTTGTTATTTATCAAATATTTTATTGTTAAAATATCAAAGAAAAGTTAATTATTTCTTCACCAAAAGCAGAGTTAAACACAAAATGTCTTGTGTTAAATGTAAAAGAAAGAAAAGAAGAAGAAACATAGTGGTTGTTTGTTTTGTATGTGTGTGTGTTGTTTCTATATCAAGTGTGAGAGAATTTCATTAGGTCAACTGCAGTAAAGGTAAGTTTTATTTTATAAATAGTAGAAAACTAACGTCCTTAATCATAAAAAGTTTTGAGAAGTTTGAGAATCGATTTATAAGAGTGTCGATTCGATTAATAAGAGTCCAAACATAATTCGTTTTGGCAAAAAAAATTAAAACTAATAATCTTATAATATATGAAAAAATTAAATGTATTCTAAATTTACGAGGATGAAGTTTTGTATGTTTTATAATAGCTTGTAATTAAAACAACATTTGAAAATCAGTGTAGATACTTTCCGAAAAAGTGTTCCCCTTGACATTTTGTTTTATGTAAAAAACATTTATTGGAAACAATGTAAAGCGTTCATGTGGTGTTGGTTTGTTCTAAATGCATTATTTATCAAATTGACTACAGTTCCTGAAAGTACTTGTCAAAACTAATCAAATGGAATTTGGAGTTTTCTGGATTAGCTCGTATTCGGATTTTATCAATACGTGAATATTTTGGCCGAAAAAAAACAATTTGTCTTACGGTTTTAAAATTTAATAAATTTTAATTTACTTAACTTATTTAACTTTACTTACTTTTAATTTTTAAACCCCATGATAACTTTTGGCCCACCCTGTAGTTAACCGATTGGAATTTTGACCAGGGGGGAATATAAAACACTCGTTTGAAAAGACATCATTTAGTGCTTGTCGAAAAATTCTCAAGTTTTCTCACACAAAGGGTGAAAACGTTAGCACGTTTAGAATTCCCTTTAAGAAAAATTTTGCCAATAATGTTTTTCAAGTAATTCAGTTGAAAAATACGCAGTATTTCTAAGTGCTCATTCATCCACTTTTTGTCACTCAACAAGTGTTTACGAACGTAAAATCTACCCGGATTCCAAAATTTAGATAATATTTATTTATTTCCTGATCCATGACTTATTTTATGCATAAAATATGTATATTTATGATACAGTAATACAATTCAAACACTTTTCCCATTGTCGATTGTTCATGATTTTTTAACGAAAGTAAAAATTTATATTTTAGCAAAAATTATAAATATTTGTTTGTTGTAATTTTTTTGATAACTGAAATTATTGATCAAATTATAATGTGGTGTAGGCATAAGTTGAAGATAATGTAAATTTAAATTTTCTCAAATTTGGGGCAACACCATCGGAGAAGTCATTTTCCAGTTATGATAAATTATGTGAAGAAATATCTCAAAACATTTACAATTTTGGGACTTTAAAGCGTTAGATGGTGGTTTTCAAACCAGTTTGTTTTATATTTCTTTTCTCTACCTGCAATTATGCTGAGGGCATTTGAATTCGAACAAATCTAGAAAAACTCCAAGTGTCATTTTGTTAGTTTGGATAAGTACTTTCAGAAACTGAAGGCACATCGGAGTGCACATTTTATGTGTTTCACTGTGTAATCAAAGAAAACTGTAGCTTTAGGTACTACTGCATAAAAAATATGTAAGAAATGGAATTTTGTTTTTCACTAATGCCAAAATCTGAATGTACAGAAAATATACAACTTTTGAAAAATCTTTATAATAGAGTATTTTCTGTCAAGTATTTAATACGAAAATCACATCCCCTGGGAATGTTTTACATTGTTTCTCAAAAAGTTTTCGGCTTCAAGATTAAAATTTCAGGACTTACTACTAACTAGTGTATATATGTAAATACAAAACCAAAATGTAAAGGCGCTTAAAAATCACATCCAAGAAAATTGGAATAAATCATCAGAAATTTTTGAAACAAAACTGAATTTTTTTGTTTGTATTTTCATGACATTTTTTTAATCAAAAATACACAACTGTGATTAAAAATGTTTTTTCTGTGTTTCTAAAAATTATACGAATTTTGCGATAAAAATCATGCGTAAAAACGCTTCAAACTGTCTTATATACATGTAGTAGATACTACATAATATACACAAACGCTACTATAAAACAAATTTTTTCTTTTAAGGGTAGTATTCTAAACGTCCCGAAAGTGGGCATAAACGCAAAGGCCAACGCGAACGCCAAAGTCAAAAAATTTTAGTTTATGCATCACTTCGCGCTTGCGTTCACTTACGAAAGCGGGCACTGACATTTGTGGTTTATATAGTAGTTGTCCAACTAAAATAAACTATTATATATTAGGAAAAGTTATCTTGATTGAAATGCGCAATAGCTTAAAAAATGTAGCTCTATTTCAATAGATCAACAGATTTTAAGATTGCAATTATTTATTATACTGCAAATACCAACAATATTCACATAAAATATGTAAAAAAAACTATGGGTGGTATTCTATAAGTCGTGAATCAGTCACTTCGCGTTACTTTTGTCGTTTTGGTAGTTTATAAAACGTTACAGCTGTTCGGTGACTACCTGCGTTGAGCTACGTTATTTAATAGGTAGTTTATAAAACGCAGCGCAACGTTTTTGATCACTTCAGCTGTCAAATTGAACACGCCACAGTTCTTCGTGTTAGTTGAAGAAACTACAAATTTAAAGAAAAATTTCGATCGAGAATAGGCAGATGGAAGTATTTTGCATTTCATAAGTAGTTGCCAATTTTGGTTGAAATACATTCGACGGATAGAGCTTAACCTTTTTTTTTAAATAATTCAATATTATACCGTTTACACGCTGAAATTTTTATTTACAGTAATAAAATTAGAAACGGAACGTTCAAATAAATAATGCATTGCAAAACTATTATAATTATATTTAAAAATTGTAGACATCAGTTGATGTTGACAATAACAAAGAAAAGAACCAATACATTACAATCAATACATACCGCGGAATGGCACGTGTTTTTGAAAAGACAACTAATTTAATATAGATGGGGAAATTTATTGGACATTGAACCCCAAAATAACATAGGTTTTTTACACATTTTATGTGAATATTGTTGGTATTTGCAGTATTATAAATAAAAGTAGTCTTAAAATCTGTTGATCTACTGAAATAGAGCTAAATTTTTAAATCTTTTAAATTCTGAGCATTTCACTCAAGATAACTTTTTCTGATCTATAATTGTTTATTTTAGATTGGCAACTCTATAAACCGCATATGTCAGTGACAGCTTTCGTAAACAAACGCAAGCGCGAAGTGATATTTCGACTACCAATTTTTGACTTTGACGTTCGCGTTCGCTTTTGCGTTAACGTTCAGTTTCGGGACTTTTAGAATACTACCCTATGATATTTTGGGTTGCAATGTCGAATAAATTTTCCAATCTATATTAAATTAGTTGTCTTTCAAAAACACGTGCCATTTGGCGAAATTTAAAATGTATTGGTTCTTTTGTTTATTAATGTCAACATCAACTCATGTCTATATTTTTTTAAATATAATTACGTTATAATAGTTATGCAACGCATTATTTGTTTGACCTTATAATTTAATTATTGTAAACAAGAATTTCAGTGAGTAAGCAATATAAATTTAATTTCAGCAATTTTGCATTTCAGCCAAAATTGGCAACTACTTATAAGCAATTAAATGCAAATTAATTTTTCTTTAAATTTGTAATTTCTTCAACTAACGCGAGGATCTGTGGCGTGTTAAATTTGACAGCTGAAGTGGTCAAAAACGTTGCGCTGCGTTTTATAAACTACCGATTAAATAACGTAACTCAACGCAGGTAGTCACCGAACAGCTGTAACGCTTTATACACACAAGGAAAAGATTATTTGGAAATCAATTCAGGCATTGGAAATTCCATGCTAAAGTCTATATTTTAATTAGAATTCATAATTGTCATACATCAGAATTATTTGCCGATCATAATGATAGATTAAAAATAGGTCTTACTAAATACAAGGTGCTACTTCCGAACTTTAGTTGTATTAGCACTTTGAGTATTTCTTATGTTTGGAAAATTCTTATCTGAAATGGAAAATACAACTAATAAAAAGTACAATATTAGAATTCGTGTTTAAATATTAGTCACTGAATCAAAGTTATCAAAGTCACACTTGTTACAAAGTTATGTATTCGATTTTTCACAAGAGGCTTTCTTGTTAAAGAGAAACTACATACATATATTTGAATGTTACACGAGGACTTTCGAGAAAACTATTATTTTAAACAGAAAGTGATAAACAAAGTTGTGAAAAACAATAAAGTGTATAGATGTCATCCACCGAAGAATATGGTAAGTCTATATATTCACATTGGACAAAAACAATGGTTGACATATATTTCTGTATACGAAATCAAAAGGTCAGTAAAGTTCATGTATTCGACCAGACGAATATACCCAGTTGATAGATGCCAGCATACTAGTTTCTGATAGATGTCAGCATACTAGTTTCTGAATTACTAGTATTACCATAAATTTAGGTGAAGTGAGTCTTTTAAACATAATCGTTGAACCTGACACCACTATTGACGCCTTCACAAACACATGCAAACAATTGTGGGCACTTGTCTGGAGGAACTATTATTGTGGATTACACCCATCCCCATTTTTGATCGAAAATATGAAAAATTTAGAAAAATGTCTATATATCGAATACGAAGCGCCATTAAATTGATTACTTTTTGAAAAAACTTCTTAGAAATGTGTTGAACTGGTATAATTATTTTAATACAATAATAACCCCAACATCCGGTTATCCAATAACATAATTAATCTCTCCCCACATAATTAATCTCGTCTATCGTATGTATTTCCAGTTCCTCAGTGCCAAATACGAGCAGAATAGGTGAAGATCGCAAAAATAATAAAGCGCCATAAATGTCTCAAAAAGTGAGTCAATTTCTGTGTAATACACAACGCAAAGTGTATAAATCTGAAGTGCATCCATTTCACCATAAGTGAATGTAAAAATATCGAAGAAAACTTAATTATTTCATTGAGATAAAGCCGTTTAAAGTTTCTAAATTTTCTTCACCAAAAGCAGAGTTGATCAAAAATATCCTGTGTTAAGTGTAAAAGAAAGAAGAGAAGAAGAAAAATAGCAGCAGTTTGTTTTGTATGCATGTGTTTGTTGTTTCTATATCAAATGGGAGAGAATTTCAATAAATCAACTACAATAAAAGCATGGTACATAAATATCTACATGGGAATAGCAGGACGCGTTGTTGCTGTGGTAGGCAGCAACAACAGGCACTTTGTTTTTGTTATATTCGCTTCAGTTGTCAAACCCTAAGCAAATACATACATACCAACAAAACAAGAATGCAAAAGAGTACAAAAACAAAATACATGTGAGTTTGACAACTGAAGCGAAATATCACATGAAAAAAATAAAACATATGTTGTAACGACTTTACCATGTACATATTATTGTACCATGAATAAAAGTTAAGTTTCTTTTGTCCAATAAGAATTCAACAGAATCTGGCAACACCACATACTTAAGCACCTCTATCGTGTTTCTATTTCCTCAGTGTCAAATACGGGCAGAACAAGTGAAGATCGTGAATATTATAAAGTGTTATAAATGCCACAAAAAATATGTTAATTTCTGTGTAAAACCGAACGCAAAGTGAATAAATTTACAGTGCAGTCAGTCATTTGTTATTTATCAAATATTTTATTGTTAAAATATCAAAGAAAAGTTAATTATTTCTTCACCAAAAGCAGAGTTAAACACAAAATGTCTTGTGTTAAATGTAAAAGAAAGAAAAGAAGAAGAAACATAGTGGTTGTTTGTTTTGTATGTGTGTGTGTTGTTTCTATATCAAGTGTGAGAGAATTTCATTAGGTCAACTGCAGTAAAGGTAAGTTTTATTTTATAAATAGTAGAAAACTAACGTCCTTAATCATAAAAAGTTTTGAGAAGTTTGAGAATCGATTTATAAGAGTGTCGATTCGATTAATAAGAGTCCAAACATAATTCGTTTTGGCAAAAAAAATTAAAACTAATAATCTTATAATATATGAAAAAATTAAATGTATTCTAAATTTACGAGGATGAAGTTTTGTATGTTTTATAATAGCTTGTAATTAAAACAACATTTGAAAATCAGTGTAGATACTTTCCGAAAAAGTGTTCCCCTTGACATTTTGTTTTATGTAAAAAACATTTATTGGAAACAATGTAAAGCGTTCATGTGGTGTTGGTTTGTTCTAAATGCATTATTTATCAAATTGACTACAGTTCCTGAAAGTACTTGTCAAAACTAATCAAATGGAATTTGGAGTTTTCTGGATTAGCTCGTATTCGGATTTTATCAATACGTGAATATTTTGGCCGAAAAAAAACAATTTGTCTTACGGTTTTAAAATTTAATAAATTTTAATTTACTTAACTTATTTAACTTTACTTACTTTTAATTTTTAAACCCCATGATAACTTTTGGCCCACCCTGTAGTTAACCGATTGGAATTTTGACCAGGGGGAATATAAAACACTCGTTTGAAAAGACATCATTTAGTGCTTGTCGAAAAATTCTCAAGTTTTCTCACACAAAGGGTGAAAACGTTAGCACGTTTAGAATTCCCTTTAAGAAAAATTTTGCCAATAATGTTTTTCAAGTAATTCAGTTGAAAAATACGCAGTATTTCTAAGTGCTCATTCATCCACTTTTTGTCACTCAACAAGTGTTTACGAACGTAAAATCTACCCGGATTCCAAAATTTAGATAATATTTATTTATTTCCTGATCCATGACTTATTTTATGCATAAAATATGTATATTTATGATACAGTAATACAATTCAAACACTTTTCCCATTGTCGATTGTTCATGATTTTTTAACGAAAGTAAAAATTTATATTTTAGCAAAAATTATAAATATTTGTTTGTTGTAATTTTTTTGATAACTGAAATTATTGATCAAATTATAATGTGGTGTAGGCATAAGTTGAAGATAATGTAAATTTAAATTTTCTCAAATTTGGGGCAACACCATCGGAGAAGTCATTTTCCAGTTATGATAAATTATGTGAAGAAATATCTCAAAACATTTACAATTTTGGGACTTTAAAGCGTTAGATGGTGGTTTTCAAACCAGTTTGTTTTATATTTCTTTTCTCTACCTGCAATTATGCTGAGGGCATTTGAATTCGAACAAATCTAGAAAAACTCCAAGTGTCATTTTGTTAGTTTGGATAAGTACTTTCAGAAACTGAAGGCACATCGGAGTGCACATTTTATGTGTTTCACTGTGTAATCAAAGAAAACTGTAGCTTTAGGTACTACTGCATAAAAAATATGTAAGAAATGGAATTTTGTTTTTCACTAATGCCAAAATCTGAATGTACAGAAAATATACAACTTTTGAAAAATCTTTATAATAGAGTATTTTCTGTCAAGTATTTAATATGAAAATCACATCCCCTGGGAATGTTTTACATTGTTTCTCAAAAAGTTTTCGGCTTCAAGATTAAAATTTCAGGACTTACTACGAACTAGTGTATATATGTAAATACAAAACCAAAATGTAAAGGCGCTTAAAAATCACACCCAAGAAAATTGGAATAAATCATCAGAAATTTTTGAAACAAAACTGAATTTTTTTGTTTGTATTTTCATGACATTTTTTTAATCAAAAATACACAACTGTGATTAAAAATGTTTTTTCTGTGTTTCTAAAAATTATACGAATTTTGCGATAAAAATCATGCGTAAAAACGCTTCAAACTGTCTTATATACATGTAGTAGATACTACATAATATACACAAACGCTACTATAAAACAAATTTTTTCTTTTAAGGGTAGTATTCTAAACGTCCCGAAAGTGGGCATAAACGCAAAGGCCAACGCGAACGCCAAAGTCAAAAAATATTAGTTTATGCATCACTTCGCGCTTGCGTTCACTTACGAAAGCTGGCACTGACATTTGTGGTTTATATAGTAGTTGTCCAATTAAAATAAACAATTATAGATTAGGAAAAGTTATCTTGATTGAAATGCGCAATAGCTTAAAAAATGGAGCTCTATTTCAATAGATCAACAGATTTTAAGATTGCAATTATTTATTATACTGCAAATACCAACAATATTCACATAAAATATGTAAAAAACTATGGGTGGTATTCTATAAGTCGTGAATCAGTCACTTCGCGTTACTTTTGTCGTTTTGGTAGTTTATAAAACGTTACAGCTGTTCGGTGACTACCTGCGTTGAGCTACGTTATTTAATGGGTAGTTTATAAAACGCAGCGCAACGTTTTTGATCACTTCAGCTGTCAAATTGAACACGCCACAGTTCTTCGTGTTAGTTGAAGAAATTACAAATTTAAAGACAAATTTCGATCGAGAATAGGCAGATGGAAGTATTTTGCATTTCATAAGTAGTTGCCAATTGTGGTTGAAATACATTCGACGGATAGAGCTTAACCTTTTTTTTAAATAATTCAATATTATACCGTTTACACACTGAAATTCTTATTTACAGTAATAAAATTAGAAACAATAAATAATGCATTGCAAAACTATTATAATTATATTTAAAAATTGTAGACATCAGTTGATGTTGACAATAACAAACAAAAGAACCAATACATTACAATCAATACATACCGCCAAATGGCACGTGTTTTTGAAAAGACAACTAATTTAATATAGATGGGGAAATTTATTGGACATTGAACCCCAAAATAACATAGGTTTTTTACACATTTTATGTGAATATTGTTGGTATTTGCAGTATTATAAATAAAAGTAGTCTTAAAATCTGTTGATCTACTGAAATAGAGCTAAATTTTCAAATCTTTTAAATTCTGAGCATTTCACTCAAGATAACTTCTTCTGATCTATAATTGTTTATTTTAGTTTGGCAACTCTATAAACCGCATATGTCAGTGACAGCTTTCGTAAACAAACGCAAGCGCGAAGTGATATTTCGACTACCATTTTTTGACTTTGGCGTTCGCGTTCGCTTTTGCGTTTACGTTCACTTTCGGGACTTTTAGAATACTACCCTATGATATTTTGGGTTGCAATGTCGAATAAATTTTCCAATCTATATTAAATTAGTTGTCTTTCAAAAACACGTGCCATTTGGCGAAATTTAAAATGTATTGGTTCTTTTGTTTATTAATGTCAACATCAACTCATGTCTATATTTTTTTAAATATAATTACGTTATAATAGTTATGCAACGCATTATTTGTTTGACCTTATAATTTAATTATTGTAAACAAGAATTTCAGTGAGTAAGCAATATAAATTTATTTTCAGCAATTTTGCATTTCAGCCAAAATTGGCAACTACTTATAAGCAATTAAATGCAAATTCATTTTTCTTTAAATTTGTAATTTCTTCAACTAACGCGAGGATCTGTGGCGTGTTAAATTTGACAGCTGAAGTGGTCAAAAACGTTGCGCTGCGTTTTATAAACTACCGATTAAATAACGTAACTCAACGCAGGTAGTCACCGAACAGCTGTAACGCTTTATACACACAAGGAAAAGATTATTTGGAAATCAATTCAGGCATTGGAAATTTTAATTAGAATTCATAATTGTCATACATCAGAATTATTTGCCGATCATAATGATAGATTAAAAATAGGTCTTACTAAATACAAGGTGCTACTTCCGAACTTTAGTTGTATTAACCACTTTGAGTATTTCTTATGTTTGGGAAATTCTTATCTGAAATGGAAAATACAACTAATAAAAAGTACAATATTAGAATTCGTGTTTAAATATTAGTCACTGAATCAAAGTTATCAAAGTCACACTTGTTACAAAGTTATGTATTCGATTTTTCACAAGAGGCTTTCTTGTTAAAGAGAAACTACATATATTTGAATGTTACACGAGGACTTTCGAGAAAACTATTATTTTAAACAGAAAGTGATAAACAAAGTTGTGAAAAACAATAAAGTGTATAGATGTCATCCACCGAAGAATATGGTAAGTCTACATATTCACATTGGACAAAAACAATGGTTGACATATATTTTTGTATACGAAATCAAAAGGACAGTAAAGTTCATGTATTCGACCAGACGAATATACCCAGTTCAATTCAATTCAATTCAATTTTATTCTTCCAAAAATTTACATTTAAAATATATGAGTGTATATATGTATAACATTTTTTGAGATTTATCAAAGATATCACAGCAACTGATGTACTAGTACTATATGTTTTTGAAATATATACTTATTGAGTTTAACAATATTATAAGGATTTGTTTTTGCAAAGCTAATGATATTTTTAAAGGAAAAATGGGAAAACCTTTATTTAAGTAGTAATTTGAAACACACGAAATGGGATTACATTTGTATATCTGTCAATTATTTTTAAAACATAATCGGAGATATAACAGTAATTTCCAGTGTCATAAATTTCAAGGACTAATATGGATTTGCATACTTATAAGTCTCTGCATTCTCTAATTATTTCATAAGAAGAATTTGAATTTCGGTTGAAGTATCTTATATTTTGTCGCGTTATAAAGTCTGCAAAAATCTCATAGTTCGTTTCATGGTGTAATCTTCGTGTAGGATACCTCCAATTTTTATTGTTAATAATTTTCAGACATTTGTTCTGTATTATTTGCAGCTTTTTTAGATGAGTTTTGGCGGCTTTGTACCATATAGGTGAGGCATATGCCAAAATTGGTCTTATCACACATTTGAATATTGCATTTTTGTTTTTGTGGTTGAGAAAAGATCGCCTGTGAAAGAGTGCTCTGAGCGATCTTAGTGACTTTATCGCTTTATCGCATGTATCCTCGATGTGCATGCCAAAGTTGAGTTTTTATCGAGAATGACGCCTAGATATTTGACGTGATCCTTTATACAAATGGTATTGTTTTGGAATTGTAATTGCCTATTTGGGTTTCGCTTGTATGATTTGTTGTAAGGAAATATGATGGCTTGGGTTTTTCCATGATTCATTTTAATTTTCCATTTAGTGAAATAATTGGAGCATGCCGTTAAGCTTTTCTCCATTTTTTTAAGGAGAGCGCTCGTGAGTTTACTCGATGAAATTAATGCAGTGTCGTCCGCGTAGTAAGCAACATCTATTTCCCTAGGTGGTTTAAAATCGAAGGTGAATATGTTGTACAAGAGTGGTGAGAGGATGCAACCTTGAGGAAGTCCTGCAGGGATGGATTTTGTGGATGATATCGAATTATTAACCGATACGACGAAGGTTCTCTTGTCTAGGAAATCAGCAACAATTTTGCTGAGGTATGACGGCAAATTGGTTAGAATAAGTTTATATATTAGCCCGTAATGCCAAACTGAATCGAAAGCTTTTTCGATATCTAAAAGAATTATCCCAGAAGATCTTTTGTTGTGTTTGTTTGCAATTATTTTATTTTTTATTCTGTGGATCTGATGGATGGTGCTATGTTCTCGTTTAAAACCAAATTGTTCTTTAGATAGTATATTGTGTTCAGTGATAAAATCGTTAAGTCGGAAATATATAAGTTTTTCGTAAATTTTTCCCAAGTTGCTTAAAAGGCTGATCGGCCGGTAGCTGTTGGGATCGCTCTTGGGTTTATTAGGTTTGAGAACAGCAATAATTTTCGCTTTTTTAAAAAATGATGGAAAGTAGTTTAGTCGGATGCAACTGTTAAATATCGATACAAGAAATGTTATTGCTTTATCTGGTAGCCTTTTCAAAAGTATGTTAGGTATGTTGTCTAGTCCAGGAGATTTCGAATGCTTGAGAAGCGATAAAACATTTGACAATTCATTCGATGTTATAATTTCGACTCCGTCATTACTTGGTGGATCGGACTTTAATTTAAGAACAGTGGAATTGACTGTTGCGTCTATGGCGTGGGAATTGTTTATCGTTAAATAATGAGCTTGTTCGAACGTTTCGGCTAACTTTTCGGCCTTTTCATTATCAGTTATGAGTTTTCCATTCACATCCTTCAGATCAGGTATATGATTGTTACGTTTGCCTCTTAAATTTCGACTTAAAATCCAAAAACGTTTATCACCTGGTTTCATACGGGATAAGAAATTATTCCACTGAGCATTTCTGGCGGAGTAAAGTCTCTTATCTATAAATTTTGTGAGAAAAGTTGTACATTGACTGTAGTATAGCTTGCTGGTAATTGGATGTTCTTTGTTGATTCCTTTTAAACTTATTTCGTGTGCCAATATATCTAACTACTTCTCTAGGAAATGTTACGTCTTTAATATGTTTTATTTTGGGGGTGGCAGTGTCTCTTGCGGATAGAATAATTTCAACAAATTTGTTGATATCATTACCAATATCTGATATCGAACTATATGATTCAACGGTCATACATATATTTCTTTCTATTATTTGCTTGTATAGAATCCAGTTACTGCGGTTGTAGTCATAAACCTCGCATGTAGAAGAAGGTAATGTGCGACAATCAATTTTGCATAATATGGGGCGGTGATCAGATGGTACTTCGTACCCTAATGTTTCCAGGCTCATGTGTAAAGATGAGTTACTTAGGACAAAATCAACTGTCGAAGGTCTGCGGTGTTGTTGGTGGGGGTATAGTGTAGGTTTATCGGGACAATATGTGAAGAAATTTAACGATTGTTGGAGGGCGTTTAGCGTGATACCCGCGGAGTTGTTTGAAGGGCAGTTCCATGACTGATGTTTAGCGTTCAGATCTCCAAGAATTATATACTCTTTGTTTTCGTGTGCTAGTGCAATGATATCTTTGCGGAAAGCATGAGTAAATCTGGGGGAGTATGCTGTAGTGACTACAACTTTTCGACCGTTAATACGATTTCTGCCGAAATATTCTCTATGAATACTGTTTTTGTTAAAGGAAGTAAACTGTGTTCAATCGTTTTGTGGATTAGAAGAGCGACACCACCACCACTTGTTTCGATTCTGTCGTTACGGAAAATATTGTAATTAGCTAAGTATGGTTTATGATTTGATTTAAGAAATGTTTCGTTCAGTGATGCAATATGTATACATTGGGATTCTAATAATATCTCTAGTTGTTTAAGTTTAGAATAGTTAGAAATTCCGTTTGAATTCCAGTGAAGAATTCGAATTTGATTAACCGATGTCATAGGCATGTCTAACCATAGTCATAACAACTTGTATTTGTTGCACTTTATTTGTACATTTACTGAGCTCGTCAAGAGCAGAGATGAAAATATCGAACAACTCATCTATGTTAAATAGTTCGCTGTTATCACTTTTAAGTTGTTGCGCATAGGATCGTCTGTCCATAACATTGTTATTTATGTTGGTGGTGATGTTTCCACTAAGAGGAGGGTATTCGGCTTCGTTGCGTACGTAAGAGATTCTGCGTGCAGAGATGTTTCTCTTTGGTGTTCTGTTCGTTGCGTTTGCACGGATACGAAGGTATTCGGCACGCAATGGACACTTCTCGTCGTTGGCTGAGTGATCGATTCTCTCTTTACCTGATTGTTTGCAATTATAGCAAGAGAATACTGTTGGCCTCTTTTGATTTTTGTTGAATTGGCACTCTTCAGTTCGATGCTGGTTTCCGCATGTCATACAAGCTGGTTGTCTATTGCAGTGCTCCCCTCCGTGCCCATACATCAGGCAGTTCCAACACTGAGTAGGTTTGTCATTCTTTTTGGGTTTTTGTTTTTTCCATGATACAACAACACGATCTATAGTTTTTACAAGGCGTAAGTTATTCGGGTTAAAGTTTTTTCTTGAAAACTGTACTTTGTAGACAGCATCGTTTATTGTGCTGTGTTTTGTGATCACCTCCGTCACTGTAGTTGGAGTTAGATTGTAGCTGCTTAGTTCGGTAATAATGTCACCAGTGTTCAATCTTGGCAGACCATACAAGAATACTGTGTATGCCCGATTATCTTTTGAGTTGTAGGACTGATAATCAATTTTATTCTCTGAAAGAACCTTTTTGCAGAAGTCGGATTTCTCCATGTTGACTGGGAATATTTTCGTACCAATGGATGTGCGTTTAAAAACAGGCATTTCCTAATAGCACTTGGATTTCGCGGATTGGTATAACACTATCCGCTACAATAGGTGGTGGTTTGGGTTGACGTTCTTCTTTTTGTATGTTCGATTCTTGAGCCACATCCATATCGTCAAGATCAGACAGTGAAGCAAATCGATTAAACCGTGATGGTGTTGCACGGTCAGAGCCAATATTACTTCCCATTATAAAGGAGGCATTGAGTTTATTTATGTGAGCTTGCCTTGCTCTTATATCGAGCAGAGGACCTAGGCCCGGGGGCCATGTTCACATTCACTGACACTTGTTTTATTTTTGTGTAAAGTGATTTCACGGAAACGATTTAAATTATTACGAGAATGCGCGGTTGGATTGTAATGAGAATATTACAGTGTACAACGTTGTTTATTAGCGTATAGTTATTTACGACCGAATATACCCAGTTGATATATGTCAGCATACTAGTTTCTGAATCGCATGTATTTTTTTATTTTACTAGTATTACCATAAATTTAGGTGAAGTGAGTCTTTTAAACATAATCGTTGAACCTGACGCCACTATTGACGCCTTCACAAACACATGCAAACAATTGTGGGCACTTGTCTGGAGGAACTATTATTGCGGATTACACCCATCCCCATTTTTGATCGAAAATATGAAAAATTTAGAGAAATATCTATATATCGAATACGAAGCGTCCAATCGAAAAAATAACAAAGTTTTACGGGTTTCTAGGGGTTTCTCACAAAGTGTTCCAATTCGCATGACATAATTTTTTTCAAAAAACGGAAACGGTGCGTCCAATCGCAAAAATAATAATTTTTTCCGCCATTGGAGGCTTCCACATACCGATGTCTTCAATACGGCATCACTTTAATTTTTAAAAAATCGCTAAAACTAAATTTTCTGGAAACAAAAATCGCTAAAACGCCCATATGCCAATATCTCGGAAACGGAGCGTCCAATCGAAATAAAAACTATTTTTGCGAGTTTCTAAGGGGTTTTCATAACCCCTTATTACCTCTTAAGAGCCTTTAACCAATGGATGTCTTTAATACATCACTTATTTTTCAAAAAAATCGCTAACACAAACATATGTGTGTTTTAGGGACTTTTAATTTGAAAAATATCAGTTTAACGGATTTTAAGTGATGCCGTATGAGAGGCATCCATTGGTTAAAGCCGAGTTATGCTTTTTTTTAATTTAGCGATTTACTTATTTTGGCGATTTTTAGAAAATTGGAGCACTGTATGAAAAACCCTTAGAAAGCCGAAAAAATTAGTTATATTTCTATTGAACGCTTCGTTTGCGAAATATATACATAATGCCTTTTTTAGCGATTTTTTATTCGAAAAAATTTAGTTTTAGCGATTTGTTAAAAAAAAAGTGATGCCGTATTAAAGACATCCATTGGTTACAGTCTCCAACGGAGGTAAAAAATTTATTATTTTTGCGATTGGACGCACCGTTTCCGAGTTATAGTAATGCTTTTGTTTTAGCGATTTTCTTATTTTGGCGATTTTTTGAAAAAAGATTATTTCATGCAAATTGGAACACTTTGTGAGAACCCCTTTGAAACAGTTAACAATTTGTTATTTTTTCGATTTGACGCTCCATTTTCGAGATATAGAAAATTTTTTTAATTTTTTCATATTTTCGATCACAAATGGGCACGAAATACGAACCCTGGTTATAAATAATAATAGTTTGTTTTATATTTAAATATAAAATACACAATTGTAATAAAAAATAATTTTTTTTACTGTTTTTCTATAAAATTCATAATGGGTTAAAGCGTCACCAAATGGTTGTGACAGCCATTAAATTTAAGTAATTAGTTGAGCATACCAGTATATTATTTGGTACAACCGTATTAGTTTTTACATTTTTCGTTCATCCAACTAACAGAATATTCACCACTACAGGATAATTTGATTGCTAGAACTAAAACTTGATTGACAACTCACATTTATTTCTTGTTGCTATGACTTCAAATAAATATTTCAGTTCTTGCAACCAAAACTGAATTACAAATCAATTGATATGCACAACATTTGATGACACGGACCAAAATTATTGGTAATCACAACTGAATAATGTGATAGTCCAAGGAAGCGCCAAATTTTGGTTGGCTGTAAATATAGTTGTGACAACTAATCTCTTCTCTGTGTGTATATATTGTCTTTAGTTAAAGTACAAAATTCTATGAAAAACTAAAACAAAAAATATTTTTTAAAAATGGTCCTGCTCACGGGATCTTTATGCTAGACACGAAATATTTTGGGAATAATCATAAACATTTTGAGGGATGGGCAAAAGGAACTTTTCTTTTTTATAAAAACAACAGAAATATTATTGAGAAATTTCAGAAAATATTTTAATAACTAACAAAAAGAAAAAATAATGTTCCATTACATTCAATGAAGCAATTGGGGAGAGCTTCGCACAACCAGTGAGCTGAGCGATTTCTAGTTTTACACTCTTGGGATTTGGAGAAGCTTTTTCATAGAGAAGCTTTCAATAGTGTCGCCGTCTCTAAGTCAGGTGTTAAAAGATATCTAAGGTGGTCAGAGCGGGATCGAATCCAAGTTCTCATGCACAAAAGCCGCGCACACTACCATTGCACCACAGGCGGCCAGAAACTTAATCAAAATCTGCGTCTGCCCACTTGGTTTATTATTACTTGTAAGTATGGCCGAGCCTTTGTTTATTCCCTATGCATAATATATGGAAAACTGTTTTTTTTAGGATATCAAGTTATGTTAAATTTTTTATCTCTTAGAATTCATAAAATCGTGTTTGTAATCGTGTAGTATGAACTTCTCTTACATTACCACATATTTGTTTAAATTTAGAAAAATATATCTTAAAATTAATTAGATTAGCTGTTAAGATTTAAACTTACCATACACCCAAGAAACACCAATAATTTGAAATAACGCCAAGCCGAATATGACGAATGTAGCACCATAGTAGTCGACCAAATTCAAAATCCACTGGCCCGCCTTCAATTGATTTCATAAAAATATTTAACAGAAATGCTAATTAACAATTTGTGGTGCCCTAAATGGCATTAATATGCGTTATCTTTAGCGCAGTGTGTGTGTTATACATTTTAGAAACTCTATTGTTTTCACATGATGACCAATCAGACAGTCGACCATCATTGTCGCTGTGGTCGGTCAACAACCCATTATCAATAAAACGATATCGATCAATTTGTGTGAAAACAATTTGATTTCTTTACAAATTGATTGAAGATCCATGAAATTTATAGAATTAAAGAAATATGTAAGTCACTATAGGGGCATCTGAGTTTTCAATTAAATACAGCAATCAACCATTTGGTGTGCTGAGAGCCACTATTTTTCTCCAGAACTTGGATATGCTAAACTTGATAGTCTGGTGTGGTTGAATTGATTGCATGCATACTTTTTTCCGGATATGAACTTTTCGGGTAATGTGTCCATTAAAATGACACACGAAATGATGTCAATTGATGTCAAATAATTTAAAAGCAAAAACAATATTACCGCTGATAATCTTTAATAAAAAAGTCGAATTCACCACGATATCCCATGAAAGGACAAGGGAGAGCTTCTCAAAATTAGTTAGTTGTGTGCTTCCAAATTTCAATCTCACTGACAGTTTAAAACAGTTTCTCATTTTCCACTCAAATATGCTTTAAACGTCCAATGTTTCTCATTTAAACGTTACTAATTACTACAATTTCTGTAAGCTTTTAAACGGAGATTGTAAATTATAAAACACGCCCCAAATGTTTCAAATACAAAAAATAACTGAACGTATTTCCTTAAATTAAATATATGGATGGTTTGGAATCAAACCCTGGTATCTCCTTCAAACAAAATTTCGACAAAAGTGACAAGATAGTCTAACTTGTGTTTTGTTTCTTTTTAAATTCTTTATATTAACTTCGCCTCCGGTCTTGAGGACTTGAGGTCTTGGCACAAATCTGTTATTGTTGTGTTGTGTCATCGTATTTAACGTTGGCCTTGTGTTTGTTGTTGCTTTGCATTCTGTATTACAGTGATTTTTGTGCATTTTGATATAATTTTCCTACGCGATTTTCTCCGGAAGTTCGTGGCCCTCTTTATTAATTTTTGGATTGATTTTTAGTGCGGGTTTCGACGAAGAATTTAAGCCAAAAATCAGGGCGATCCGGTATCACGGAGCTGGGGTTTAAGTGTTTTAATTTGCGATAATTTTACCAATTTGTGCTGTGTGTGTCATCGTATTTAACGTTGGTCGTTTGTTTGTTTGTTCGCTGCTTTACAGTAGGAATTGAAAGTGATTATTGGGCGATTTTCAGATAATTTTCCCATGCGATTTTCTCCGGAAGTTCGTGACCGATTTTATTGACTTTTGGATCTAAACTAGTGCGGGTTTCGACGAAGAGTTTAGGCCAAAAATTAAGGTGATCCGATTTCGGGGAGCCGAGATTTAAGTATTTTAATTTGGAGTATTTTGCTCATTATAGAAGTGATTTTGTGAATTTTTCAGTTAAATCATTTAAAGAATTTAAGATAATAAAGAATTTATAGTCCAAAACTTTGTTTTTTACGGGTTGGTTTTTTTAAAATTCTTCGTAAGTACTCTTTCTAAATGAACATGACGGGCATTAACCCGGTATTCATAACGAAAGGTTAGTCACTGGTTGTCAACTTCGTACGAGGGTTGTTATTTTTATTTCTGGCGTATGCAATTTTAAGTGTTGCCAGGTGCAATCTGGCAACATCACTGAAAAGTGTTAAGAGTTTATAGCTTAATGATACTTAGATCGTGTTGATGTGCGAGCATTATTTCAGGGTTTTCAATGACTTGCAAAATGCATCTCAGTCAAAAAATGGTATTAACTCGTGAACATTTTCGTGTGATTATTTTTCACAAATTTCGAAGTAGATTATCAAGAGAAGAGCACATATGAACTTAAATTTTCATATGTCGATAATGCACCATCCTGTACGATAGTACTGTGAAAAACTGGTATAATGAATTAAATTGGCGCCGACGTTCGCTTCAGAAACACAGGTCGTCAAAGATCGGTTGTTGTGCCAGAAAACATAGATGCTGTGCTTTAACTGGTATCCATACCATGGGATACAGACACCATTGGGCATTACTTTCCCTCCCATACATTAAATACTGCAGAAACATTTGGCCGCTGTGGATACCGCATAATTTGGCAATCGCTTAAAAAAGACTCGTGTCGGTTAATGCAATGAAATGTTGAAACACTTCAACAACCGTGCTTGAAGATACGTCTTTAAGATCTCGACAGGCGACGAATCATGGATCTATTCTTATGAACCTGAGACTAAACAGCAATCGACTGTATGTGTCTTCCCAGATAAGCCAAATTCCACAAAAGTTATTCGCGCACGAACCAATTCAAGGCAAATGGAGGTCTGCTTCTTCGGCATAACTGGCCATGTGGCACTAGTTATGTTTGAGATCCGAATTACGGTCAATTCTGAATGGTGCCAGCAGAAAAATGAACCCCTAAGAAAGATCATTCTCCATCACGTCAGTGTTAGGCTCTTACACATCGACTCAAACAAACGCATATTTGACACAGCAAAAACATTAAAGGAAATTGAAAGTTGGGATATCCATACGGTGCCGTATATATACGACATTTGTGTTACATCAATTTGTGAAGGTTTTTGGTTTAGAAGTTTTATTTAATATTTGTGGAATTTCAAGTATTTACAAAAGCATTGCTTGTGTTTATAGAGAAATACATGTTTAGAGAAAATATCTCGCTCAGCAAATTTCTGACATTTGGCCTGGTGTGATATGAACGTTGGATGTTGGAAAGAATTGCTTTAATAATACCAGATAGAGGCAATTGTTCAAATCAACTAACAAGAAAACAACCACGGCATTTTGTATTGGCTGTTAAAATTAAAAAAAAATATGCGTTTCAACCAAAACCACATGACAAATTTAAGTCAACAGTTCTTGAAACTCCACCTGGTGTAAGCCGACAAGCTTCTATCACACCGACCGCACCACGAAGAGTGTGAAAGGAAACGTCAGATGAGTCATATTTTCTCTCTTTTCTTATGCTGCATTGTATACATACATAACGGGTGGTCCAAATACAGGTATCTTTTTAAATCATATGTAATTTTGACACTGATAGATTTTTCTATTCGAAATATTGAGAGTGACAGTTTAGTGTGGGTGTTGGAGTGTTGACATAATTGCTCCATTTTTATTTCCGAAAATGCTGCTGGAAACGCAATTTCAGTCAACGGCGAGTATGAAGTTTTTATGTGCTAAAATTGATATTGGATAATCTTTAATTTCAGCAGGATGGAGCACCATTTCACACAGCTCATCAAACAATCGATCTTTTGCGCACTAAGTTCAGTAATCATTTTATCTGTCGTCTTGGCGATGTCAATTGGTCGCCTAGGAGCTGCGATTTGACGCCTTTAATCTTTTCTTGTAGTGTGCCGTTTTATAGGGCGTTTACATGCACTCGATCTTGCGCATCGACTCGATATTTGGCAGATCACACTATTATCATGTGATTTCTCATAATTTTTTTTGTCCAAGATCGAGTAATGTTATTATCATGTCACAAATCATTCCAATCGCAGAGTTTATAAGAACTTTCGGTATGATACTGTGTGAAGCCGGAAAATGTTGTTGCGGAAAGTTGCCACCTAACTCTGATTTACCTTGCAAATATTTCATTTATAATTTCTCTACGCATTTCAGTTTATTGTTAACACACGTGGTGTTACTTTTGGTTGTTAGAATGATGGAAATGTAAAAAATACGGTTCCAAACAATTTTTATCGTACGAAATAACTTTGGCTGAACAACCTTGTAATTGGTTTTGGTTACGAAATTTTCGCAAAGAGCCGAGTACCAAGTAAATGAAAAGCGTGGAAAATTTTCGATATTTTTTATACACGTGGTGTTACTTTTGGTTGTTAGAATGATGGAAATGTAAAAAATACGGTTCCAAACAATTTTTATCGTACGAAATAACTTTGGCTGAACAACCTTGTAATTGGTTTTGGTTACGAAATTTTCGCAAAGAGCTGAGTACCAAGTAAATGAAAAGCGTGGAAAATTTTCGATATTTTTTATACACGTACTCCTTAGGGCAACGAAAATTTGATTAAAACTAGATAAAGAAATGAACATGTGCTTCACTGAACATGAACACATACAAACATGATTGCTATAAAAAGCAGTGTTATAAGAACAGCTGATTTTACTTTTTCTTTTTCTAAATATTTACACAATTTTAAATAAATTTCACATAAAAATTTCGTTAATTAAAGAAAAAGATAGTTTTACAAATAAAGAAAGAACGAAATAGAAAAAAATACTGTACGATACTAATAGAAATCCTCCTGCTATCACCTTGTATAATTCCATCATGGCATTATGTAATGCAAAAATGTCAAAACTAAAAAAAGAAATAAAAATTCATGTAAACACCTACTTGCCGTAGAATGAAAATCACGACATTATCATGATAAAAGAGTGCATGTAAACGTGATATTAAAGACTACACTATGCGAATAATCCACAAACGGTCCACACCCTAAGGCTTATATCGTCCGAGACATTCGTGAGAAAGATCCAGACACCGTGAATGAAGTCTTGGAAAATTGGACAGACAGGATTGGCTATTGCGAAGCCACCCGCGAGAGCAACAAGAATGACATCCTGTTCTATTAAAGTCATAATAACCCAAAAGAAATTAAGATTAGTTCATTTTATATCTTTATATATAATTCTACTGCACGTGTGTTTGTGACTGAACTCCTCCTAAACTTCTGAACCGATTTGAATAAATTTATTTGTATGCGTTTAGGTGGCGCCCTGGGTGGTTTAGATTTACTATTCGGTCCAATTGGGCAAAGGAGCGTGGTACCTCCCATACAAACCACAAATTAAAAATCCATTATTTCTGCTCCTGCCAACGGTATTTGAACAAAATTTGCAGGACAACGTCTGCCGGGTCAGCTAGTCATTTATAAAAATATTCTTGTATTTGGACCACCCGTTAGTCAGGTGATAGCCAGTAGCTAACTTTTCGTTATGAATTAGGGGCGCAAGTGTGCTATAAAAAAAATGGTTTCCCGTTATATCCCATGAAGGCATTAGGGACAGCTTCTTTCACACCACTGAGCTGTTCGCGTGCCAGGTTTACACTCACTGATTGGGATCTGCAGTTTTACACCGGTTCCGAAAGGTATTTTGAAAAGCTTTTTCAAAGCTAAGTACTCGATGTTACTTACTACTAACTAAGCGAGCTGACCGCCGTCGAACGAAATTTAAGGTGGTCAGAGCAGGGATCGAACTCACGTTCTCAAACACAAGAGCCGCGAACACTACCAGTGCACCACCGTCGGCCATCCGATGTGCTATAGATATTAACGTCTAATTCTGAATATTTTTAGATGAAATATTTCGAGTAAGAAGTGGAGACAAAAACAAAATTGTAATTTACTAATGATTTTAAGTTTAGAGAATTCTCACTTTTCTCAATAGAAAAGTTCAGATACCAAACCATCCATATGCTGTAATTGTTATCAGTGTAGTAGTAACTATTTTAGGACCATATACATATATCACACATAAGTACCGGTGTAACATAAATAATGCCACAAAGAAATCCACAAATTGATGTTATCAAGGCCACCACAGAGGATTTCATCCACTTGTAATGATCACACAATATGGCCACCAATGTATTGGCTTGGGCCACGAGAGTTCCAATTCCGAGAACAAAGAGCATAATGAAAAATAGAACTGCAAATAACTAAAAATGAGATCACGTTAGCAGACACATTTATTTATATTTAATCTAGAAAATAGTTACCTGTGGCACAGCATTGAATTTTGCAATTGCATCTGGATATGATATAAACGCCAAACCGGTGCCACTACGCACTACTTCATCAATATTACTGATGTTTAGATTATGCGCCAAATTCCCCAGAATACCAAAAATGGTAATGCCGGCTATAAGACTTGTCACCGTATCCAGACTTGTGACAATTATTGCATCTCTAGATAGTACATACATACATTTGTCGGCTGTGATTTAATTATTAGCATAGATTTTTAATTGGAATACCTGTGAGCATTATGACTGAATTTATTGTATGAGGAAAACATAACAATGGGTCCAAGGCCAACAGCAAGTGAGAAAAAACACTGTACTACAGCTTCTTTCCAAACCTGAAATTTGAAAAGGGAAATATAACAGGCTCACTATTATTGTACATACATATGTGTACCAAAAGTGCGCCAAGAAGAACACAAAGTATGCCGAGAGGTATACAAAGTGTACACAGAGTACCAATAAGAACACAACGTTTGACCGTTGGTATACAAAAGAGGTATACAAAAAGTACACAAAATATTTAAAATATAATATGTATGTATTCGGGATGCTAAACGGGATTGATTTTTAAAAATGCCGGATTTGGGATTTTCTAAATCCCGATCCCGGGATTTTTCGGGATTCTATTTTTAATTTTTTTTTTTGGGAACAGGTCTGTTTTGCGGCTTACACTCCAAAAAACAATCACAAGAGGGGTAGAGTACGTTATTCTAAGCAAGAAAGTAAAATAACAAAATTGGATCAAATGCATAGTTTCGGAGTTATGGGCCCCGAAATTCCGGATATGTGAAAGGGTTGTGGCGTTAACGTACCGTGTAAAGCCATTGAAATCAGTTTTTGTATAAAACAATTCAAAACAAACTCATAAAATAATGTAGCACTTTTTGATAAGTCGCTTGGTTATCGAATTATCGGATGTTGACATTTAGAAAAATTATCAATTTTTTTACTTTTCTCAAACAAAAAAAAATATTTTAAAACATTTCGCAATTTTTCGAATATTTTTTTTTTCAATCAAATACAAAAAATATTTCCGATAACGCGATAACTAAGCGACTTATCGAAAAATGCAACATTATTTTTTGAGTTTGTTATAACTTGTTTTATACCAAAAAGTGATATCAATGGCTTGTTAGTGGAAATGGTACGTTAGTGGAAAATGTATCCAAAATGTCGGGGTCCATAACTCCGAAACTATGCATTTGCCCCGATTTCGGTATTTTACTTTCTTTGCTTAAAATAACATGTTCTACCCGAAATAATAAATTTTGTAATTTTTGGAGAGTAAGCCGTATAATAGACATAGGTACATATGCCAACATTAATAGCCTTTTCACAGTTACCGCGTTTCAGCTGAAGCGCCGGCGTTTCGCTCTCTTGAGATCATTTCGAAACCATGGTGTTCACATTGTACTTTTTTTAACTACTGTGGTTTCATGTGACATTTCTCATTTCTGTTTTGTGTTTTCTGTATTGACTGTAAACAACACAAACGGACATTTGTGAATAAAGAAATATAAAATAACATTGATATATACATATGATACATACATTGATAATAACATTGATACATACATACATAAATCACATTGCAATAAGTACTTACCACCACAAAGCAAACTAGGAAAACAGATTTGTTTTCCCTCATTTTTCTGACATTTGCTTTGAACCAGCAATGGAAATTTTTTCATTTTACTCCTTTTTTTAACTACTATTGGAGTACAACACTGTGCTCTCTTTAATTTTTACTGTGGTTTCAAACAAACTACAGTAAAAAGAGCATAATGTTTGCGTTTTTTTTGTATGGAAATAAGTGCCAATTAAAGTGTGTTTCGCTGAAATCATCGAAAGAGAGCGAAACGCCGGCGTTTCAGCTGAAACGCGTTAAATGTGAAAAGGGTATAAATGTGAAAAGGGTATAAGATGTGTTATTAATATTAAACCTTTTGTAGAGCCGTCATTGTTTTTTAAACCCTTTTTGCACAATTTGCATTTTTCTTGAGGTACACCTTTCGACTCTTCCAAAAAATAACACCACACTGAACTGTTGTCATTGTTTTTAGTTTTGTGTTCTTCAAAATTAATAATAATCCCGAAAAATCCCCGGATTTCGGGATTTCCCGTTTGGCATCCCTAGTATGTATATATATATTGATCTAAATATGTGACGCTAGGTCGAAAGGGACCTCATCTTGCCAAAGTAAAATTTTCAGTACAAACCCAAACGTCTATTTAGGTCAAAATGTAATGTTTTGAGGTTTTGCAGCAAACACTACTTACATATCTCAAGATCAACAACAAACAAATTTTATTTCATTATTTAACCGCTAGATAAAAAGTACATTTTTCCAAATCTCTAGCTAAGAAACAAAAGAGATCCAAAACTTGTCAAAAACTTCAACCTCAAAATCGCGAAACTACCTTCGTTTACCTTAAATTTCAAAATGCCATAACTTCGGGAAGTTTTGACATATTTGCGTGATTCTGTGGCGTTCTCTTCCCATTTTTGTTCCGTACCCAGTGGTATCAAGAACTAAATTTTCATCTCTGGCAAGATAAGGCCCCTTTCGTCAACCTGCATCAAATATGGGCATTTCCAGAGAAAGTGCCACCCTATGTCACATCACGTCACCCTCGTTAATTACTTATATTTTAGGACCATTTGGTTCGATTGTTTTCTATTCTTTACCTAACTACAGAATGTAAGTAACTGCATATTTAGTAAAAGAAAAAATACAACCAAACTAACTAAGGTCGACCTTTCTGTGGAAATGCCCATATACACTCATTATACTAAAAGGTACACAAAGTGCACTTAAAACAGTGTTTGTGTCTCTTCCTTATCTGCCAATTCGTTTCAAATTTCAAATCGTGTTGGATTTGGATTCAATCGATATTCATCACATACATACATACCTGAACATTCTACAATCTAAATACACAATTGACACAATTGTACCTTTAAATTTAACAATTCACTCCAGTTTGGCTTCAAAAAGAACACAATTCCATCCACAGCACCATCCAATGTTACAGCTCTTATCAGCAACGTAATAAGTATGACATATGGAAATATTGCCAGGAAATATGCGGCTTTGCCAGCAGTCTTCACGCCTCTGACAATAACCAGAAACGTAGTTAGCCAAGCCACGAATAATGCAAGCGTAAGTCTCCAACTGGGCATGCCAATGCCCTCGGATATATCCTCATACTCCCGGATAACTTGTTTTCTACAAAACAAAATTACCTCAATGTCACAAGTGTCAGCCAAAGAAACTATTACATTGGGGCACACGTACTTACATAAAATATATTTCAGAACTGCTCTGGAGTTTATTATGGGATGCTGTGTAGTTACGAGTATATCCATTGCTACTCGGGTCGTTATTCGAGTCCACACAATTGGAGCCCCATTCATCGCGACAATATGACCAGGGTAGAGGATTTTTAAACGATGCGACAAAATAGTAGAGCGTCAAAGCCAGCAGAGAAGAGTAGTAGGTGAGAACAGCAATGCCTGCGTATGCTTGCCCAATGCCAACACCTGAAACATCAAATTTCATTAGAGGTTTGAAAAATATTCGGACTGCAATATATTTGAATTTTCATACCAACAAATGAGGGGCATATGGACCAAATTTTGACGGAACTTTGACTCGTAAATTGTCCCAATAACACTTCCAAATAATACATAGGTTTTCCTGCGTAGGATAAAAAATATACATACATATGTTAGGCAAATATGTATCAAACACATTGATTGAAAATAGTTATATATCCAACAATTGATCTACTGCCATCGCTACAGGTTTTAAATTAATTTTAGAAGAATGCCAAAATTATACGGAAAGGCAAAATTCCACGGATGGGAAAAAGTCTCTTTATTACACAGTGCAACTACTTTTTGGGAATGATTCCTTTGCATAATGAAAGCCTTAGGTGAGTATATTAAAAATCCGGCAGGACAGACCCCTTTTAGGTCTTACTAGTTTTTTATGGACTAATGCAATTTTTACTTTTAGCCGAAATAGTAAAGATTTGAAAAATGTCCCAAAACTATGTAGGGCCATTTCTAAGATATGATATCTTCAGTGAAATTAAATGAGACTTTTTTCATAGAACATTTCAATCCTCTATCTCGATTCCTTATGTCTCCTTATTTCGATAAATGTAAAAAAAGTACCTTAAAACGGGTCTCCTGGGCATTTGAATGTTCCACGAAAATGTTGCTCAGAAAATTTATGTAGGGTTTGTGAAAGACAAGAAATCGATATCTTAATCTTTTACCGGTCATGTTGGTACTTTTTCAAACTAGTGTTTTGAAGGTTGAAATATTCTAGAAAATCGATACCTGCTTATTTCAGAAAATGCGATGGAAAAAAGTGGTATATTTATATAAATTTCGAATCCATTTCGTTCTTTTTTTAAAATGTTTTTGAATTTTAAATTTACCTACTTCAATAGGGTCATTTTACCACGTCCATATTCCAACCTCCCATACAAAATTTGTATGGGAGACTGGTTGGACGGCACGATCGCTCAATTTGGTATTAGGCAACATTTCGTCAACGATGCTCTATAATGACATTGTCGATATTGGCAAGTGCATTTTAATACCTCCCATTCAAATGTTGAGCGTACAACAGAATCTAATTCAATTTTGAATTAGACAATGAGTATCTGAAGTCGGCAAAACTTTAAAAAATATGTCTATATCTTTCCTAAATTATCCTCAAATTTCAATCAACAGGGTAAAATGAAAATTGGGCCCAATGGATGACTATTATTAAATCTGTTCAACCGATTGAAATTTTTGTACTGCTTTATTTCACATACTTACATATTTACAGAAATCCAAATATTTACAAATTTCCGATTATTTGTGGAAAATTTTTGACAACGTCAGTAGCAATTTTGTTTTAAAGATTTGGTTAACTGTTTTCGACACCATATTTCAATTTAGAGGTATTGTTTTAATGCCAATACCATGGTACAAACAAATGGTTGAAGCACTAGCCCAGCTGATTTGAACTTTTTTCTGGAGTGAGTTTTTCTCTTATGTCAAAGTTTGTTTACTTTTGTTTGTATACAACCACGGTTCGCTTACATTTGCTGTTTTTTGAAATGTTTTCTCCGCAAAAATCACATAGAAACGTTTTTATTAATTTTTTTAACACTTTCAAATATCAAACAAAACACACACATTTTGTAAATGACACTTTTTCCAATTTTGTATAGGTTTTCATTATTTTTCAATCAGCGGAGTTGACATAATACATAGAGTTATACTTAAGAGTTTCCATTACTCTCTTCGATGCTTCTTCATGACGACGAGGTAGTAGGCCATTTCATAGAGTTTTATTTGCTGCTGTATTTTTCCAATTTTACACTTTCGTTGGACATGAAACGGATAGAAATCAAAGGGAATACGTATTTTCGTTCAATGCAAATAGTAACATAAAACATAATTTAGCTGTCATTAGTATCAATAAACACTATTTAAAATTAGTTCCTGTCTTCTTTACTCTCTCATTCTCCATCATCGGCCTAGTACCTTTTCGATCAGCTGTGCTTTGAGAATCGAGCAAAAACAAAATGCCTGTTGTTTTTGGCTTGTTGTATTTGTGGTCGTACTGCATTTACCATTATATTTCTACCATGGCCAATACTCGTAAATTCAAATGAAATCTGTTTTTTTATATGGATGATATTTCTTTTACGTTAGTAAAAGTTGAGTCAATAACTTATACAATCTTCAAAAGATTACGATATATCTCTGAAATTTGGATGAAGTTGCCGGTACATTTTGAGGTTAGGGGACAAAATTGTATGTCTGTATTCATACAATCTTCAAAAGATTTTAACCGCCCTCTGGACGCTATTAACTGATAATGTTTGGAGCATTTCCATGCAATCCCTTCACACAGGGAAAAGACTAGTTGGAAATCAATTCAGGCATTGGAAATTCCATGCTAAAGTCTATATTTTGATTAGAATTCATAATTGTCATACATCAGAAGTATTTGGCGATTATATTGATAGATTAAAAATAGGTCTTACTAAATACAAATTGCTACTACAGAAATTAAGTTGTATTAACCAATTTGAGTAATTCAAAAATCTCATTCATTTGAAATGGAAGATACAACTAATAAAACGTACAATATTAGAATTCGTATTCAAATATTAGTCACTGTAACCATTATTTAGTTTCTGTTGCTAAAACACTTGTTACAAAGTTATGTATTCGATTTTTCACAAGAGACTGTGCTGTTAAAGAGAAACTACACATATTTGAATGTTGCACGAGGACTTTACAGAAAAACTATTAATTTAAACAGAAAGTGATAAAGTGAAGTGAGACTTTTAAACACAATCATTGGATCTGACGCCACTATGGACGCCTTCACAAACACATACAAACAATTGTGGGCACTTGTCTGGAGGAGCTATTATTGTGGATGACACAAATTAGTTTAACATTCATATGATAGCCCATCCCCATTTTTGATCGAAAATATGAAAAATTTAGGAAAACAGTTTATATCTGGAAAACGAAGCGTCCAATCTAAAAAAAACAAATTTTTACGAGTTTCTAAGGGTTTCTCACAAAGTGTTCCAATTCGCTTAAAATACTTTTCTTTCAAAAAATTTCCAAAATAAGAAAATCGCTAAAATTAAAAAACTGGCTTTATCTCGGAAACGGTGCGTCCAATCGCAAAAATAATAAATTTTGTACCTCCTTAGGAGGCTTTCATCTATGATTGTCTTCAATACGGCATCGCTTTTATTTTTAAAAAATCGCTAAAACTACAATTTCTGGAATCAAAAATCGCTAAAACGCCCCCTGCCAATAACTCGGAAACGGAGCGTCCAATCGCAAAAATACTTATTTTGGCGATTTAAAAAAAAAGTCCATACGAATTGGACCACTTTATGAAAAACCCTTAGAAAGCCGTAAAAATTAGATACATTTCGATTGAACGCTCCGTTTGCGAACTACATACATAATGGCGGTTTAGCGATTTTTTTATTCAAAAAAATTTAGTTTTAGCGATTTGTAGTAAAGACAACCATTGGTTACGTCCTCCTTTGAGGTAAAAAATGCAATATTTTTGCGATTGAAAGCACCGTTTCCGGGAAATATCCATTTTTTTATTTCAGCGATTTTCTTATTTTTGGGATTTTTTGAAAAAAATTTTTTTCAAGCGACACTTTGTGAGAAACTTTTTGAAACGTGTAAAATTCAAGCGAAACTTTGTGAGAAACTTTTTGAAACGTGTAAAACTAAAGCGAAACTTTGTGAGAAACTTTTTGAAACGTGTAAAAATTTGTTTTTTTTTTGATGCTCCGTTTTCGAGATATAGAAATATTTTTATATTTTCGATCAAAATGTTCTCGAAAACGAACCCTGGTTGTAAAAAATAATGATTTTGTTTATATTTAAATGTAAAATACACAATTTTAATATAAAATTATTGTTTTTAGGTTTTTTTTTCTATAAAATTCA
This sequence comes from Phaonia tiefii, assembly GCA_963931995.1. NCBI lineage: Eukaryota > Metazoa > Arthropoda > Insecta > Diptera > Muscidae > Phaonia > Phaonia tiefii. The sequence goes on along the minus strand of OZ008370.1, from coordinate 96,466,244 downwards.
TAATGGGTTAAAGTATCACCTAATGGTTGTGACAGCCATAGACGAATATAGGTATAGATACATTTATTCTCTCATCTGACGTTTCATTTCACACTCTTCGTCATAGGTTTGTGGAAATGAGAGAAATTAAATTTAAAATTAACTTACACCAGGTGGAGTTACAGAATATGTTCACTTAACTTTTTCATGTCGTTTTGGTGTAGAACTGAAAAATGCAAATGTATTTTACTCTTTTTTGTTGACTTTTATCGTTGGTATACATTTGTATTGTATTTAACACAACTAGTTTGCCACAAAAACACAAAATTCGGTTGTTGATCCTTTGTTGGACGTTGTTTACTATTGCCTCTATCTGGTATTATTGAACCCATGTTTTGCGCCATCCAATGTTTACTTCGTCGGTGGTGCAATGGTAGTGTGCGCGGCTGTTGTGCATGAAGACGTGGGTTTGATCCCTATTCTGACAACCTCGAATGAGGAATGAGGAGTGCTTCTCACAACCAGTGAGCTGTGCGCGTTCTAGTTTTACACTCACTGATTGGGACCTACAGTTTTACTCCGGTTCCGAACGGTATTTGGAGAAGCTTTTTCATGGCTAAATACTCGATAGTGTCGCCATCTCTAAGCGAGGTGACCGCCGCCGAAAGAAATTTTTCGTCCTATTTTTCGTACGTCATCGAATACCTTTCGTACTGGTTCACTCTGATCCATTTTAGCCAGCGTAACTACGCCGATGTCGGGATACATTCTATACAACTCGTGGTTCGTCCGTTGTCGATACTCGCAGTTTTCTATAATAGGACCATACATTTTTCGGAGCATTTTTATCCCGAAGAATCCCAGTGATGTTTCATCAGCGTGCGATATGACCAGAGCTATAAAGCAAGACAGGTTATATGAGAGTCTGATATAGTTGGATCTTTGTTTCTCGAGAAGGGGTCTTATCTCCAAAGTGCTTGCTTAGCCCGGAAATACACCTTTGCAAACACAATTCTTTATTTGGTTTCTAGGCTGACGTTATTGTGTCTGTTACGGCAGATCCGAGGTAAATGAATTCGTCACTACCTCGAAAGATTAACGGTTATCAACGTTCACCTTTCCTCCAAACGGGTGAAATCATTAATTTTGACTGAACCCGATGAGGAGGTCCAGTAAGCGTACATATCCTGAGAGCGATGCCGGTGGTAGCGTAGGTACTGGTAGGGCCACCCTTGCCGGTAAGGTCAATGCTGAAAGCCTAAGCTAAGAACAATCCGCAACGTGGGACGTCAACGGCGAAGGAGTAATATAAGTATTACAACTAAGTCGAACGAACTGACCACAATAATGCAGCATTTGTCTCATATTGATCGGCAGCAAACAGAGTCTGTACTCCAGGAGGAGCAGCTGAACATACAGAAGGAAAACTACTTACATAAACCCCTCAGAAGGCAGCGAGAAACCACTAAAGTATTATTCCTTGAAAACAATACAATTATGAATAGAACCAATAACGCACGGCCCTCAATCTTCGGTAACACAAGGTTGCTAAGAATCCCCGGAGGTAAAACAAAGAAACCCCTTAACATCGGTACATGGAATGTACGAAGCCTCTATGAGGCTGGAAAACTCGTCCATACAATAAACGAAATGAACAGGCTTAAAATCGATATACTTGGTATTTATAAGCGATATGTGGTGGCCAGACAGCAGAGAATTTACTTCGCAAAATGCGAAAATGTACACGGATAGAAAAAACTCGTTCCTCCCAAACGAAATCTCAGATAACTGAAGTTCGTTTGGGGACTGTAGTTGGGAGAAACGAACTTCTGTTAAGCCATACATGTAATTTTGTTTGGGAGAACCGAAAAATGTTTGCAGAAAACGAGTTATGAAAAATTATAGCTGAAAAAACGTTTGCGAGAAACGAAAAACGGTTCCGGCAACTGTTCCCTCGGTTACAGCAACCGAGTTGTAGTTGATCCTAACTAAAAAACGTTAGCGAGAACTGCAAAACGTTTGCAGTAAACGAGTTATGAAAAATTCATGCTGGAAAAAAAACGTTTGCGAGAAACGAAAAGCGGTACTTTTATTTATGGCTTCCATAAGCTCTTTTTTGTTTAAATTTCCAACTTTTATGATTTTGGTTTTACCCATAAAGTTGGTTTTAAAAAAAGCTGGAATTTTTGTATATTTTTACACTGTATACCTACACGTCTGTCTCGCTTTGCATTCAAATAACAACTAAAAGCGCAGCAAACTACAACGCGTCAATTGTCTATCCAAGATATATCGACAAGGTAGAAGCATACGAGTGTGTGATCGCGGTTATGTGTATGCGTGAGTGTGTTTGCCAAACGACCCTGCAAATATTTTCTATCGCATACGTTACGTGACTGTAACGCTGTCTGGATGAAAAACATCGTATACGATATCGTAGTTGTATCTTAATTGCGCCTTGTTTGGTGAGAAAGTGTACCCCGCCTAAGATACCATGATGTTTCAACTCTTGTGCTACTTTCATAAGATTGTATCACGATACAATAAAATGTAACCTAATAGCATCTTTTACAAGTTATATTTAAGAGCCCCTCTCTTCAACAAAGTCAAGACTTTACAAAGAAATATTTGCCTGCGGAAAAGGGGACTAAGGGTATTGGTTTTCTCACTTCTTTTTTCCACTTTGCAAAACGGAAAATTCTAAAAATTCGAACTGCCGTGAAGGCATATGTTTAAAAGATGAAAATATGCATTTTGTTTTTGTAAAGTTGTTTACATCTAAAAATCAACTTAGAAAAGTGACGTTTAAGTAAATATTTAGGGATGGTGATGAAAACGATTATTGAAATGCTTGTACTCGAGTGGATAAGACTGTGTATATAGTCGACAGAATGAGAGAAATTTACGTTCTTCGTAATCTGTGCTCTCATTAGAAAAATGGCTAATTTCAGTTATCGCAAACGGGTTTTAACTTGCGGCAAATGTATTTTTGTACGCGTTTAATGCAAACGAGGACTCGTTTGCAACAACATGATACACATTTGCGATATATGAGTTTATTTGGGAGAACTACATGAACGGTTGCGATTAATAAATTAATACAATTCAATCAAGGTATTGTTGTGGCAACCGAGCAATAAACGTTTTTTCTTTGCGTGTATCTACCCGGAAAAAATATTTCAAGAGTAAATTGCATATTTCTCATATTTCTGCTGATGACACTACCTTACTGGCTGATAGTATGTCGGGAATTCAAATTCTGGCGGACAAGCTTATGGTCTAAAATTTAACATACGGAAGACAAAATATACATGGTTGTCAGTAAGAAAAATAGCTACAACAATAAGTGTGGCTTTTACCCAGCTAAAGTTAATTATAGCTTAATTTGTACGGCACAGCTACGCTTAATATCGCTTAGCTGTCCCGTACAATTCAATTTGGCATTTCAATTTCCCACTTAAATTCCGACCTGAACAATGACAATGTTGCCACATGTTCAATTTCATGAAATGGCAACAAAAAGTTATCTTAGATAAATTTTGTTATCATTTCTTGCGAATGCAAATGTTATCAAGGAGAGACTTCAAAACAGAAATTTGCAAAAGGGCTTACACATGGTAAGTTCATTAAAATTATTTTATTTAATGGAAGACTACGTATACTTTTATATCTTTAAATTTGAAGAATAGATTTTTATTTCCGATTGAAAACAAAATTGGAATTAAATTGTTCACAACAACACGTGGTAAATGTTACACATATTAAGTGTGTTTTTTTTACCCCGCTAAAGTTAATTATAGCTTAATTAGTACGGGACAGATAACCGATATTAAGTGGCATTTCAATTTCCCACTTAAATTCCGACTTGAGCAATGACAATGCTGCCACATGTTTAATTTCAAGAAATTACAACAAAAAGTCATCTTAGATAAATTTTGTTATCATTTCTTGCGAATCAAAATCTTATTAAGGAGAGACTCAAAAGCAGAAATTTACAAAATGGCTTACACATTTTAAGTTCATTCTAATTATTTTATTTAATGGAAGACTACGTACACTTTTATATCTCTAAATTAGGATAAATTTAAGGATACATTTTTATTTCCAATTGAAAACAAAATTGGATCTAAATTGTTCATAACAACGCGCGGTAAATGTTATATACATCATTTAAATAGGTGATGGTATATTTTTCATGTCATTTTTCGTTTCACTTGTCAAAATAATATGTATTTTGTTTTTATACTTTTTTGTATTCTTGTATTGTTAGTATAAATTTGTGTAGAGTTTGACAACTGAAACGACTGAACAAAAAATAAATGTCTGTTGTTGCTGAACACAAGTACAACAACATCTGCTGCTACCATGTATTTGTTGGCACTGGGTACAAACGTGTTGCCGTATCACATTTTTTCACCCGTTACAGCAAATGTTGCCACATTTCGTAGTATTAAGTGTGGATCGTTTGGAAAGTCGTAAGTGGCAATACCACCTTAATGGAATAAAAAACAGCCTTCATATCTCCTTGACAATAGAAGACTCATTCGTCGATAGAGTAAAGAGTTTCAAATATATCGGGGTGAAAATCAACGACCAATGCGACTACTCAAAGGAAATTAGGTGAAACACAGAAAATTTTGACAAATCATGATATATATCTTGAAACGAAAAAAAGGTTTCATTAAATCGTAGGTATGGACCGACTTTATATCTAATAATGAAGTATTACGGAGAATGCACTGTGATAAAGAGCTACTGTCCACTATAAAAAAAAGAACGACATCATTTTGGGAGGACCTACTAAAGTATAAACTTTTGCAAATAATAACGCGAAAAAATATTGAAAGAAGACCTGCCAGAGGAAGAAAGGAAACAACATGGCTTAATAATATCCAAGCAAGGCGAGAGGTAGATACGCTTTTGCAGAGGTGCTGAAAATTTATAAAATTACTGCAATATACTTATGTACATAAGATATGTAACAGAAAAGCTTTGATTTAATTGTAATTGTATTGGTCGCCAACGGTCGAAACCCGAATTGGAAAATAAGGAAGCAGAATCAAGACCTCAATCACCGTTGAGAGCATGGAGCATAGTTTTTGTGGAACTCTAAAAATCGAAATGATACCAGAACGGTATGAGGCAACGGATTAACAATTCTTGCATTACATCCCATGAAGGGATGTGGGAGACCTTCTCACAATCGATATGATGTTCGCTTTCCATTTTAACATTCACTGATGACGAGGGCAGTCCCAAAACTAGCTGACATGACGTATAGAAATATTTTGATGAAAAGTGAAAACCTTATAAAACATGTGTTTTAATTTTCATGGCGCCACATTGTTCAGTATTTTTATTTGAGCCATCAAAAGTAAACGATCTCAGTGAATTTGTAAACACGGAAAAAATTGGTCACAGTTATGTAATTTAATATTTCCATTTGAAAGGTATCCGTCCAAACAATATTAAAGCTGACCTGGATTCTACTCTGTGGGAGTTTGCTTCTTCGAGCTGCCAAGACGAACACCGTAGTGGTCGACCAATTGAGGTGTCCATGCTAGATACGGTTAAGAAAATCCACAAAATGATACTGAATGATAGTCGGCTGACGGCGCATGAGCTAGCTGAAAAGATAGGCATTTCAAAAAGTGCTATACATCGTATATTGACCGAATATTTAAAGATGAGAGAGCTGTGCACACGATGGGTGCCGCGCTTGCTTTCAATAGAGCAAAAACAGCGTCGTGAAAATGATTCAGTGGAGTGTTTGGCGATGTTTCACCGCAATAAAACCGAATTTTTGCGCCGATTTATAACCATGGATGAGACATGGGTCCACCACTTCACACCTGAGACAAATAGACAGTCAAGGCAGTGGAATTTATTGCATTTGGCGAAAAATAAAGTGTTGTTTCATCAAGACAATGCTCAAGCACATACATTCACTATTGTGATGGTCAAAATTAATGAATTAAATTGCAATTGCTTCATCACGCACCAGATTTAGCTCCCTCGGATAATTTTCTATTTCCAAACTTCAAAAATGGCTCGGTGGTAAAAGATTTGCCAACAATGAGGAGGTGGAGCCTGCGGTTGATTGTTATTTTAAGAAGTTTGACAGTTCTTACTATAAACAGGGTATGGAAGCTATTGAATATCGCTGGAAAAAGTGTATACGAGCTAAAAGGAGATTAGGTTGAAAAATAAAGAAAACTTTTCCTAACTGTTTTGTGTCTTCTTTTGTTAGGTCGCCTAGTTTTGGGGCCTCCCTCTTAGAACGCTACACTTTTATACCGATTCCGAACGGTTTATGGAATTTCAATTTCATGGATATCCCTAGTGTCGCCATCACTAAGCGATGTGTCCGTCTAGGAAGAGTTTAAAGTTGGCCAGAGATGGGATTGACACTAAGTTTCTATGCACAAGAGTCGCACACGTTAACCACTAATGGTATCGTTTATGATCTACTTAAAAATTTTCCGTATTTCAAATTTTTAGTTTGGTAAAAAAATTTGATTTCAGTTGCCATAATCTTGACCACCGCACTTAAACCCCTATTTTGTTAACTTTACTTTGAAACCTGTCACGTAACCAATTTATTTTTGACAACATTTTTTAATATAAACATCCTAATTATTTGTTGCCTAGTGTAACTAATACATTTATAATTCATTTCAAAGAACGTGTGCATCATTTTTATTGTGCGCACACCTTTTGTCTGTCAATACATATTTTATGGGACTAAGGTGAATGGAAGTTGTTAAATACTCTCACATTTTTATTATAGCATATTTTGGACAAACCGTAAAAACTAGACTTCGCGACATCTTTTGAAAATTATTGCAGATAAATTAGTAAGTAAAGATAAGAAAATATAAATCGGAACAAATAAAATAATAATAAACTTCGCTGTTAATGCATATACAAAGTCTACAATGCATTAACTCGTGCAACATTTTTTTTATCTAAATTTGAAATGTGTTATGATTACTCAGAGCCAATTTTGGGGTAGTAGTTCAACGTGGTTTAGTGATTAAACTTGGCTTAAACCATAAACCGAAATCTAAAACCGTTACACCGGTTTGGCCATCCACCGACCACTGGTTTTCTGAATATTGGAATTTTCTCAAATACAAATCGTTCTAAAATCTTATATTTAAAAATTTAAATTATACTTAAAATTTTTAGGAAAAACCCCAGTCTTTTAGTTGTTTGAATCTTTGTACCGAATATTTAAAGTATACAAGCAATTTTTTAAACAAAATAAAAAAAAAACAGTTCAAACTGTTTGCAAGTTTTCTCTAGGAAATTAGAATGCCATTTCTTAAACCAAATTGTTGTTTTAATTCAAAATAAATTTCCAACGGAAAATAAAAAGAAGATAGTCCAGTATGTGATGAAAATTAATCAAGCTAAAATTGAATTCGACTTGATAATTCAAACGAATATTTTTTGTCAAAATTAGTAATATTCGAAAATTGTATTTACCTTCATATTATTAAATACAGGAAAAATAAAAATAAGTTAATTGATGTGCATTATTAATTATTATTATTATTTCGATTTAAATAAATCCATTTCCATCACATGCTCAAGCCGGGTAAAAACTAGACATCTGCACAAGGAGTCTTGAAACGTCATTCAAGACATTTGTTTTTTCCAAAATATGTACTGTAGCGCAATTGCGATAACCAAGTACTTCGTGGTACTGTCGACAAAGCGTGTGTGTGTATGTGCATGTACACAAAAACACACTACGATGTGAAGCTCTACCATAGAGAAATAGACAAGAGTTTCTATCCCTCTCCTTACGTTCTCTCGATGACGAAGAGGTACTCGTATTTTACTCTTTGGTTGGATATAAAACGAACAGAAATGGAAGGGAATGGAAGGCAATCAACATGAACATAATTTCGCTGTCACTAGTATCAATCAAACACTATTTAAACCTAGTTTGCTGCATGGTTTGCTTCTAGTTGCTTATCGCTCTCTCGCCTATCCACTCTGTTTTCTATCGATTGCCTACTACAATGTTGATCAGCTGTGTCATGGATACATCCTGGCTCTACAGCTTAACACACATTCAAGAATGCTTTGTTTTCAGAACAACAAAAAGGAAATGTCTTTAATGACCATTCAAAACGTCTTGTGCAGATGTGTAGTAAAGACCAATGGATTATTTTAAACAAAACTATTACAAAACGTTTTGAATTGTTACGATTTTTTAAGTTTGTTCTCATAAAATATATAAATTTGTCCAATTTTTATTGGTAAATTTTTAACTTTTTTAAAACGCTTTTGGTTATATTTTGTTAATAACGGGTACTACACCTTTCTAAGTTTAAATCCAAATTCGTTATATGGGTTACAAAAACCAAAACCGGTTTTCCAAGGACTTCTTGTCGTGGATGGACCGGTTCTTTGAATACTCTAGTAATAGATAAGGGTTTTCATCAATACACTCAGAGAACTAGTTGATTGAAAAGAGGTTGTAGCAACCGTAAATTCGGCTGTTACCACTGAATTGTGGTTGCCCCCAACCGAATTGAGGTTGTCACGACCGAATTTAGTCGTCACAACTGAAATGCGGTTGAAGCAACCTCATTCCATTATTGATTCGGTTGTGACAACTGAATCTTGAATTGTATTCGTTTTGTCAACCAAATTTTCCAAGATTTCGGTTGGAACAACCGTATTTGGATTTAATTCGGATGTAGCAACCGAAAATGGTACCTAATGCGGTTGGAGTAACCGAATTTGGCATCAATTCGGTTATAACTACCGAATTTGATATCAATTCGGTTCTTACCACCGAATTTGGTATCAATTCTGTTTTTATTACGAAATCTGGTATCAATTCGGTCTCAATAACCGAATTAATCCTTAAGTCGGTTGCAACGAACTAATTCGGCGTCAATTCGGTTGCTGTAACTGAATTTCTCATGAATTCTGTAGGTACAACTGAATTTAATTTTCAATTCGGCTACCACAACATAATTCAATGTATTTAAAATTTCACGTATAAAATTATAAAAACATATATTTTATTAAAAGAAATTAAATAATGTATTAGTGTTCTCGTCGCGGTGTTGTTGGTGGTTATTAAGAAAGGTAAGTACAGTTATTGTAATTCGGTGTTTTGTGTTAAATCGTCGTATTTTGCAGAGAATGTCCAAGTCGATATCAAGAGTTTTGAAGCTTTCCAAGTTCGGTCGTTTCAGATATGCTGCAATAATATCCGTAGGAAACGGTTTAGGACCTAAATCAACAGATACAACATGCCAGAATCGGTGCGTAGACCCATGACCCACGTAGTGACATGTAAAATATAAAAAATATATAAAATATAAAAAGATTACCCTACATAAAGAACTTTATTTTTTCGCTCTATAATGTTTTTTTTTATAAGAATACTGGATAATAAATCATTAGTTAATAATAAAACAAATCCAAAATTCATTTCTGACACTACATAAATTCGGTTGTGTCTACCTCTAATGAGGTTGTGTCGACTTCTAATGAGGTTGTGACAACCTCTAAATTCGGTTACGGCAAATTCGGCTGTCTCAACCGAATTTGTCTGTGAGTGTATTTTTGCGGTCATCGAGGCACTTGTAAATTACGTAGACATTGTTTATACTAGGCGATTGTCGCTGCGACTCAAGTAGCGAGTTTGGGACGTGAGCTGTGGGTGGAAAAGCAAGAGGGGTAGACAAAGTCGCACGAAATTAAAATTGAAGAAAAAAGCCATATTTTTGTTTCTCAGGCCCAATTTTGAGTGGAAAATCATCTTTGATCAACGATCAAACATTAATTAAACTCTGAATTGATTTTTTAGGTTAATAGTAGATTGCTGTTTAAACAGACAAATTTGATCATTTAAACTATGATCTAGTGACGATATGATTTTGACAGAAAACAAAAAGAAGAACAATCACACCTTCTTTTATTGTTAATGTCATAAATTATAATCATCATCCTAGTTGAAATATCAATAAAATTAAACGCGGAGTGCAGTTAGTTCATTAAACCCGAGTGCGGTTAGAACTGCATTTCTGCTCAAATATTTTCGAATTTCATTAAATATTTTGTATTTCATCACTTTACTTTTCTTTTCAAAATGGCCTCAGCTTGATGCATTGTAACGATTAGCTGTTAAATTTATGAAGATCGGTTATTTTTGACCTTTGCCACTCTTGCAATATAAGCAGTAAAATTATTTCAAAATTAACTGATTACGAATTTAAATAACCACTCATCTTTCTTAACGTAAAATTCGTAAATATGGCTGTCAAAATACCACTATTTACCATTGTATTCGTTTTTTCTGCTTTATACTAATTTAAATTGCAGTTACGTTGTTTTGCATTTCAGCAAACGATCTTTTTTACGAAAATCATTTTCAAAAAAAGGGTTAAACTTGCAGTTCCGTAGTGTTTTAAACTTCAGATTACTGAACTATAAATAGTTAAAGTTCTTGGAATATTCTACATCCAAAAGATGACACTAAATGATTACACATGGTAAAGCATGCATATAGCAAGATCTTTTCAGAAAAATTTGTGTTTCTTGCAAGTTGTAACAATAAAAATAAAATACCCATTATAAATTTTCGGGAAGATATTCAAACTAAGACTGACTCAAAATTGTCATTTAGCTGTCTTCCAAATTTTATTGCATTATCTAGGAATCCATTGACGTTATACCAAAGCTAATGATATTGATAATATCACTATGAGCACTATTACACGATGAATTTATCCCCGCAAGAAAATTCGTGAATTTTACGTTCGTTAGACAAGAGGTGTAAAGAAGTAAGAGAGGGGGGAAAATGCCATGAAATGCCCTGGCTTTGTGTTTCGGGGAATTTTTTTCAATTTGTTTTGTGTAGTTTCCGTTTTTGTCTTGATTGTGACATTCCATGTTTATTACTTTTGTGATAGTTCAATAATTCGGAATTGGAAAAATTCAACGTGTAATAAATAGCTCGATGAATTACGTAGCAACTTTAAAAGAGAAAATATGGCAGCGTGTAATAGAGCTCTATATCACAACTACGAGTAATTCAAATTTATTTTTCCGAACCATAATGATTCGAAATCTAAAGTCAACATAGAAAACCAATCTCCAATTTAAATATCACTATAACTGATTTATTTAACCTCTCTCACATCGCTGGCAAAAAATTTGTAGTATCAAGCGGGGTCGGGCGTTATACGCTAACCATTGTTTATGACAGTGTTGCCACTAATAATGCCAAACGATTGACATCTAACGGGTAGAATCATAGAATAACACATACTATAGAAGAACTTATTCTCTCATCTGACGTTTCATTTCACACTCTCTCGGTAGGTCTGTGGAAATGAGAGCAAATTAAATTTAAAATTTACATACACCAGGTGGAGTTACAAAATATGTTCACTTAACTATTTCCTGTCGTTTTGGTGTAGAACTGAAAAATTTAAATGTATTTTGCACTTTTTTGTTGACTTTAAACGTTGGTATTCATTTGTATTGTATTTAACACAACTAGTTTGCCACAAAAACACGAAATTCGGGTGTAGTTCCTTTGCGGATCGCTGTATACTATTCCCACCATCTGGTATTATTGAACCCATATTTTCCACCCTCCACTGTGTAATTTCCATCGTACCTATGACGTTTAATTTATTGAGCGAATAAAAACTTCTATAGTATGTGTTATTCTATGGGTAGAATCATATTCCTTCATCTGCTTCCATTTGGCTGTTGCTCAAATTTTTAGTAATTTTAGTAACACGGAATCGAAGACGTGGTGAAAAAATCGACTCCACTCACTGTCCTACTCACTGTCCGGACAAATTTCCCTAACTTCTACTCCTGAACTCCAACTCTGTCTCTACAACCCTGGTTCCTGCCATACAAAAGCTGGGCGGCCGGTCAATTGTTCGACGTAATAACTTCCGTAAATCTCAAGCGATCTGAATGCAATTTTGTATTAGAATACAGGTTCGTCAAACTCCTGTCACCTACCTCCTACACAATATAGCAGCGATACATTGGTCGGGAGTATGAAACTTTTCATTGGAGCAATGTAAACCAACTAACTAATGAAAATGTTGAACTGATACTAACATTTTACGAAAATACAAAAATTTTTGACCTATAAAGAGTATCCATGTGCAGATTGATTACACTTTTTTCTAAAATGTTCCATTGCATTCTTTTCAAATTTCCCGAGATTCCCGGATAATGAAATGAAAGAATTTCCGGGAATTCCCGCCGGAAATACATTCCATATATGGCACTAGATAGTTTTGATGTATGCAATGAGAATATCCGAGAAATTTTATGATTTATCTCAAACAGGAAAATTGGTTAAGAAGTACGTGTATAAAAAATAACGAAAATTTCGTCAGACGAAAATTTCATTCACTCTTTCTTTGCTTGGTACTCAGTTCTCTGCGAAAACTTCGCTAGCAAAATCAATAACAGGGTTGTTATGTCAAAGATATTTCGAACGAAAACAATTGTTTGACAATTTTTACATTCTGATTATTTTAACAAACAAAAGTAACACCACATGCGTTAAAAATAAAATGGTGTCGGAAGAGGAATTATTTATAAAATATTTGGAAGGTAAATCAGAGATAGGTAGTAACTCTCTGCAACAAAAATTGCCATATGAGATACATGGCAAAATGTCTTACGAAAATTTCGCAAGAACTGAATACCGGGCTTAAACCACCATTTCCAAACTCATTCGACATTTGTTGGGACCGAAATCATCTGATTTTGACCTCAAAATATATTAAGCAACAAATGGCTATTCCGAAATACGCCCAAAAACGTAATAAACTATTTAATTATGGTGACTACCATAGAGTAATGACGTATAGAACTGTCATTGTTATGATCTGACAATTCCTTTCACACTATTCGTGGTGCGGTCGGTGCGATAGAGAGGTATTTGACGTAAATTGGCTAACACCAGGTGGAATTACAAAAATTTATGACTTACATTTTTCATGTCGTTTTGATGAAAAACTGTGAAATAACGCACAAATCGAAATGCCGTTGCTGATTTATTGTTGGATTGTTTGAGCCATCTGGTATTATTAAATCAATACTTTCCAACATCCAACCGCCCATCTGCAACACACCAAATTACATCAATTTACTGAGAGAGTTGGCGTCTCTATACGTCATTACTCTATGTGGTTTACGCTGTGAACCAAGCAAATTAAAAGTTGGAGAAATTTTCGGTTCACGAAATTTTCTTTATTTTTATACAGACACTTCTTATGGGACGAACATTTCATACGAGCTTAATAGGGGGCTTCAACTAAAATGATTTATTGAAAATTTTTGCCAAAATTCCTTACAAAATGCTATTTTTCTAGAAAATTCAATACAGGTCACAGTTGGGAATTTATCAAAAAATAAATAAATCAGTCATTTCTATACCGCTTGCTTGTCCGATCAAGATAAAATTTGACACATAAATGGCTGTGTTTGTAACTCCCATAGAGTAATGACATATAGAGCTGGCATTCTTCTTATTTGATTGATTTACATCAGGTGGAATTACAAACTTACAATAGTTGACTTACATTTTTCATGTCGTTTTGATGGAAAATGTGAAATTTAATCGCATTTTGGATCTTTTTGTTATATTTTATTGTTAGTATATATTTTTTGTGGTGTATTTACAAAACAATGTTAACTCACAAAATGAAATGCCGTTGATGTTTCATTGCCTCTATCTGGAATTATAAAAGCAATACTTTCGAAAATGCAACGTCTATATGCAACCACACCACACTTCGAAATTTAAAGAGAAATCGGTACTCTATGCGTCATTACTCTATGGTAAGTCCAGAGACTCCATTGGAGTTGCACAATGGGAGCCAGGACCGGACTTACAGAAAGGCAATGGACTAGGGCCCCGAAAGTTTGTGAGCCCCGATAGTTTGGGGACCCCTTTGATGAAAAAAATATAATTTCATATGATTGAACGCACAAGTCACATAACATAAAGCAGTTTCGATCAGTGATGACAACTTTTGGAAGCAAAAAGCGTCAAAAAACACTTCAAAAAGCGTAATTCTTAAGCGCTAGAAGTTTATGCACACATCAATTGAACAATTGAAATTCAGAAATTGGTAATTGAAATTCAGAAAACATCAATTAAAATTCAGAAACTGTCAATTGGAATTCAGAAAACATCAAATGATATTAAGAAAATATGCATTGAAATTCAGACAAATGTATATACGAGTATAATGAGATGGAACTTCAATGAATTTCAATGGATGTTTTCCGAATTTCAATTGATATTTTCCGAATATCAAATGATTTGTTTCTGAGTTTCAGTTGATATTTGCTGAATTTCACTTTGACTTTACTGAATTTCAATTGACTTTTGTTGAATTTCAATTGATGCTATCTGGTTTTCAAATACAGATTCTGAACTTGAATTGGTATTTTCTGAATTTCAATCGGAAATTCGAAATTTCATTAGACCGTCTCTTAATTGCAATTGCAAATTTCGAATTTCAATTGATATTTTCTGAAGTACAATTGAAAAATGTGTAGATAGATAAAATATTATTACTGTTATATTGTGTGATAGTTAGAGGTGGTTTTGATTAAATTCCCACCTGTCTATGGTTGCTACTTAAAATTTTGCAAATAAACCACTGTGATACTGAGATATGTAAACTGTTTGCTGTAGTGGTGTGAGGGTATAAAACTATAACATATTATCTCTTCCACGTGATATCTATCACTACACTAACAATAAAACTGTAACTCATATACCATCGAATGTACTCGCACTTTAACGTCAATTCCCGATTTTTTTATTTTATCGTCAACCATAATATTTAACTTTATAACTCATAATTAACTAATAAACGTTTAAATTTGTTTTTATCTATTTGTAAATATTGTACGTGGTGTTAGTTTAGGTTCCACTGTTCCTATAAAAGTGACATTTTAACGAAATTGTAGGAGTTGACCGACACCACAGATCACTTAATGTACTCAATGGCAGAGAAAGAAACAGCCACACTATATACATATGTATGTATGTATGCAACACAAATCATTTCAATTGAATACCAATTAAGAACAGCACCACAATGTAGGGTATCAAAAATGCTCCTCCACCATTCTCGTATGCCGTAAAGGGGAAGCGCCAAATGTTGCCCAATCCCACCGATACCGATATGCAGGACATCAGGAATTCCAAACCGCTGGCCCAGTTTTCACGTTCTTGTGTGGTTTCGCTAACATCCGTTGGGGCAATATTTGCATTATCATGATTGGTGTCCTTTCCTTCCTCAACACTATTCATTGTGAGGTAAAAACACAGCGGCGAATTCGAAGCACACGACCGACAAAATTATACGCCACCGCCGGAGATTTTTCATACGCGATTCACGCACTAGAGTCTAGTGACTAGACGGCCACGCGCGAACAATAACGATGTGAGTGAGGGAAATTATACGGTAATGATATTCTTACTGCCACAATCACTAATCACTTATGTAAAACCAATGGCTCTTGTCAAAATCTAAATCACTTATGGTGTTGTAGTGTTTGTCGACTATGCCTTGTTCCCTTGGTCTCGCTTTTGTGCAATTTTCGTAAATTGGACGTGCCGACACGTTTTGAGTCGATGCGACGCGTCTCGATCTGTTTGGTAAACAAAAAGGTATCGTTCTTATTCCAACGGTTCCCCAATGAATACTGAGGACCAAGTACTTGGCTCACTTTCGTTCACATCTGCGGTTTATATGTGTGTAGAAATATGTATAGGGTTTACACGACTGCCATAAGCGTCAGTGGTCGCGGCATCATCATCTGCTCCGACGACGTCAATGATAGTAGGGTATCTAATACTACTATATACTCGTAGTACAACAACATAATCTTTTTTCTTCTTATTATTGCTGCTGTTGCCGTGATTCCTTTGTTCTATGTCATTGCGATGCCGGGGTATACATACATACATATGTACATATGTTAAATGTTTGCTAGCTGGTTTTGAAATGTTTGATTTGTTCATCAATTGATCGATATTAATTGACGACATGCAGACTAGAGTGACATTACAATTTAAATGTGGTATGTTGATAGTGGCGACGCAGTGCAATGTTCTACTTCATGAAAAATTAATAAATCCAAAATTTCTAGATCAAAATCCAATGATGACACGTATGTATGTATTTCAAAGAGCTTGAACTTTGACGAAATTGTAAAGCGAACCACGGACTTGTCATTCCTGCGCATGAACATCAGCTATCGTTGATGTTTATTGTCGGTTCACCACGCTTTTTGATACCAAATAAGAATCTAATCGAAGTTGTTCGCGTCTCTATCATGTTTAGATAATTTTTTTCAAATTCAATTACAAGTCTGTGGTTCACTTAAGAAACGACTAATCGTCATTGGAAAAATTTAGATCTGCAATTTCTTCTGATATCCGCATTACATATTTTGCGGATAGATTTTTTTATAAAAGTTTAGTTGTTGCAGAATATATTTGTTTAAAAAAATTCTACAAATATTTTTTAAATTTTTTAAAAAAAGTTCTAGAAAAGACCGAAACGAAGTATAAACCCTAAATGCTGTGGTTTTGAGGTATAAGAAAATGAGAAGAAAAATTACGTATAAGTCCTACTTTTGGTACAGGTTGTTGTCGTGTTAACTATGACCAAAACACCAATCACGTCATAGTTTAAGTTCCTCTGACTGATACGGAATTTACGTAGCCCCAAACTAAATAATTCTAGCTATTAAGCCGGAAATGGTCATAACAGTGGATCTTTTCAGTTCTTGCGAAATTTTCGTAAGAAATTTTACCATTTATTTCCACATTTTACCTCTCTGATTTATCATGCAAAAATTTCATTCATAATTCCATTTTATTTTTAACACACGTAGTGTTACTTCTGGTTGTTATAATTATCGAAATGTCAAAAATTTTGAAATGTTGACATTTCGATTATATTAGTAAACAAAAGTAATACCACAAGTACCCCACACAGAATGGTGTAAAAGATTAATGAAAGAAAATTTCGTCGTTTATACTATGACTTACGACCCTGGAACATTGTGTTCATTCTCTTTTGGTAACGCTTCGTAAATTCACGTGCTTTCAGACGATGACTCTCTGCATGGTAAAATTATCTATCGGGTAAACGCGTCAGCCCAGCTGATTTGTGTTTTTTTCATCTTTTCCGTCGGTAAGCTGTCAAATTCGATTTTGTTTCTCTTTGTTTGTTAATAAAATTCAAAGAATTTCATCCAAAATGCAATTTAATAGCATAGACATAGAAGTAAGACAATCTTATAAAATTTTTCACGTTTTGTGTACATAGTGGTTTTCATTATTCAGCTAATTTTGATAGCTTAACGACGGAATTGCTAATGCGACTTACTTTACTTTTATTGACTATATTTCCACCTCATGAGGTCAGACGTCTTACACATATTAATTAAACAAACAAATTAAACAAATTTCAACATATTCTGGCTCTATCCTTTGCCTTTTCTCGCCAGTTGGTAACACCAAGGATACGGAGGGATTCTTCTGCCTGGTCTTTCCAGCGGAGTCTTGGTCGTCCTCTTTTCCTGCTTCCATCGGGTACGTTATCAAAAATCTTTCGCGCTGGCTCATCTTCATCCATTCTGATAACATGGCCTAGCCAACGCAATTGGCACACTTTGATTCGTCTAGCAATGTCCACGTCAGAATAGAGATTATATAGCTCTGCGTTCCAGCGACGTTAGTACTCACCGTTTTCCCTAACAGGACCATATATTTTACGGAGAATTTTTCTCTCGAAAACTCCCAGGTGTTTTTCATCCGCTTGCGATATGACCCAAGTTTCGGAGCCATATGTCAAGACAGGTAAAATGAGAGTCTGATATAGCTGGACTTTTGTCCGTCGAGAGAGGGCTTTGTTCCTAAACTGCTTGCTGAGCCCAAAATAACATCTATTTGCAAGCACAATTCTCCTATCTATCTCCAGGCTGACGTTGTTGTCCTTGTTCACGGCGGATCCAAGGTAGACAAATTCATCTACCACCAACATATGGCTTTTCGTGCTAATGGTCTTGTTCATATTTAATGCAGCTTTTCTCATTATTATCTCCATTAAGATGTTGAAGAGATTGCACGAAAGTGTGTCGCCTTGTCTAAGTCCTCGCTTGGTACAGAATGGTTCAGTGAGGTCTTTCCCCACTTTCACTGCTGATTTGGTGTTGGTCAGCGTCATTCTACAGAGGCGGATCAGTTTTGCCGGAATACCAAGTTCAGACATAGCTTCGTACAGTTTTCCCCGTATGAGGCTATCGAAAGCAGCTTTGTAATCGACAAAAAGGTGGTATGTATCGATTTGCTTTTCGTGGGTCTTTTCCAGGATTTGGCGTAGCGTGAATATTTGGTCAGTTGTGGACTTGCCAGGTCTAAAACTACACTGATAAGGTCCAATCAGGTTTTCAATAATTGGCTTTAGTCTTTCACGCTCGACAAGACCTTATACGCGATGGATAAAAGACTGATACCGCGATAGTTGGAACAGACACACGGATCACCCTAATGCGACTACCTAATAGATAATTCTACCATGACTCTCTGTATACAACTATGAGTGACTCGTTTTGACGTATTGTCGGTTAATCTTCTTTATTTTTCTATTCATAATAATCTCAAATTCAAAATTTTAAAAAATTAATAAGCAATGGCTGATAAGATTTCACTTGTATTGTTTTAAATTGTTATGAAATTGCTTCAAAACAATTTTTCACCATTTTTTGTATACTGTTGCTTTACCGCCATGTCAAAACATGCAAGAGGTGAAAGAGAATTATCAAAATGCCCCCTGAATTTCCAATTCGTGACTCTTATGCTACCCCTCTTTCGTCTCTTCCCACCTAACCAAGAAGCATCGTAAGTCGCGGCTCGTGTCCCAGGGTCATAAGTCGGAAATGAATTATTAATGAAATATTTGGTAAATCCGTAAATATGGTAATCCGAGATATGTGGTAAGTAACTCTTTGTAATAAAATTTTCACAAAATTTCTTATGAAAATTTCGCAAGGACTGAAACGAAAAGATAATTCTGTTGTGAACAATTTAATTCCAATTTTGTTTTCAATCGGAAATAAAAATCAATCCCTCAAATTTAGAGATATAAAAGTACAAGCAGTCTTCCTTTAAATGAAATAGTTTTAATGAACTTAGCACGTGTACGCCATTTTGCAAATTTCTGCTTTTGAGCCTCTTCCATGGTACAAATATAATGGTAGATGCAGTACGACAACAACTATAACAAGCCATAAACAAAAGGCAATTTGTTTTTGCTCAGGGCCTGTATTGTGTCAACTCGGCTGGTTGAAAAATAATGAAAGTGTAAACAGAATTGCAAAAAGTGTCATTTAGAAAATGAATGTGTTTTAGTTGATATTTTGAAAGTGTTTAAGTGTGCAAATTAAAACGTTTTTATGTGATTTTTACGGAAAAAACATTTCAAAAACAGCAGTTGTAGGCGAAGGGCGGTTGCGGACCGACAAATGTAAACAAACTTTGACATAAGAGCAAAACTTACTCATACCCCCTCCAGAAAAAAGTTTAAATCAGCTGGGCTAGTGCTTCTACCATTTGTTTGTACCACGGCCTCTTCTTGATAATATTTTCATTCTCAAGAAATGATAACAAAATGTATCTAAGATAACTTTTTGTTGCCATTTCTTGAAATTAATCATGTGGCAACATTGACATAACTCAAGTCGGAATTTATGTGGGAAATTGAAATGCCACTTAATATCGCTTAGCTGCCCCGTACAAGTTAAGCTATAATTAACTTTAGCGGCGTAAAAAAACACACTTCATGTTTAGCATATTGTTACGGAGTTTGAATAGTGAGTTGATTAGAAAAGCTAATTTATAATTTTTAAATCGTTCTCCCTTTACATTCAAAATTAGGTGAATTCACAAGTCCGCCAAAAATCTATTGTGCAATCTCTTTAATATCTCTTGAGCTATAATACTGCCCAAGGCTACAGTAAACAAGTGCCCGAATAAATGAAAGGTTAAGTGGTCAATATGAGCTTCAAACGTAGTGTCGTGACGAGCACATACAACAGAAAATATTGCATAAATTTTGCCATAGTATATTACATAGAGTAAAACATGGTAGAGAAGTTTATACTCTCAATAATTTTCACTCCATAGGTGTGGTTGTATGTAAACGTTGGAAGGTGGAATGCTTGGGTTCAATAATAACACGTAGATACATTAATACAAAGCATCCAACATGACAACACTAACAGCATTTCGTGTTTGTGTGGTAAAACAGTTCTGTAAAATACAACATAAATATATACCAACAATAACAGTCAACAAAAATACTGCCAAAATACACTTAAATTTCACGGTTTTATACCATAACGACGCCTTGTTCTTGTAACTCCCGAACATCTATCATTTGCATAAAGGTATATTATTTCAGAAATTCTGAAATATTTTTTTAAATTTTCGTTCAATTTTACATAATTTTCTCGTAGTGAATCAAAACATCATAAGAGATAGAGATAAGAACAGTTAATGACAGCAACCTTGCCAAGTAGCGATGGCGGCAGTTTGGTATCAAATCGTAAAATATGTACTTTGGATCTGCCATGGCATCCGCCTCTATGTTTTATGTTGTAAAATATTATGGCAGACATAACGTTTGAAAACTAATTTGATTGGACAATTTATGGGATTTTAGCCATGTCTTGCTGCCTTTGCCAGGACCCGTGTTGCAGCTTCCAAAACGATTTTTGTCAATTAATCTTTATGGACTTCTGATTCATTTTATAACTGTTGACAACTAATTCACGATAACTTCTTTTCATGTCGGAAACTTTTTTTGCGTGCCATGTACATATGTAGGAGATATGCAGCTGTTGTCATCTTGCAAAATATTAATAGGGAGCTTAAGTAAGCTTAGGTTTTGTCTTTATTAGTTTCTAAATTATTTATCCTAATTTTGTAGAAATTTATAACCACATATGGTCTTTAAAGCTCGGTTATTATAACAATAATTTTTAATTGAAATTGATTTGTTTAACATGTTATTTTTATATCAATTTATGAGTGGATTTGTTACTAAAATGCATTTTATATTTTAAATTATTTTGAAGTTATTATTCAAAAATTGTAATTGATCTTTAGTTTCTAATTATAGTGAAGTAAAAAAAGGTTTATATATGTATATCTTATCCATTGAAGGAATTATGGTAGAAAGCTTGTAACCATATAAGGCCTAATGGCTATTATAATGGCTGCAATAGTCAGACCAATACTTCTCTATGGTATCGAAGTTTGGTGGAGGTCCCTCCAAAAGAAATATATTCTGAAGTCCTTGATGAAAATCCAAAGATCAGTACTGATTAGCGTTAGTGGGGCAATGGGCACGACGTCAGGTACTGCACTTAGTGCTATCCTGAACATCTGTACTCCTGATATCATGGCCGAATAGGCAGCCGCTACATCCCTGGTGAGAATCAGAGATTGTGGCGTTTTGATATCGGGGCATTCCGGACACGCTGAATTACTACACCAGATCAACTCTATTCCCGTATAAACGGACTACTGTATACGGTATTCCGAACAGGAATACCTGGGAAAAGTCACTGGAATGGGATACCAGTAGTATCAGAGTTTTCACGGATGGCTCAAAGTTGGACGAGCAAGTAGGCTATGGGGTCCATTCACCGGACCTAAATATAAATATCTCCTTCAAGCTGCCTGATTACTGTAGTGTATTTCATTCGGATATTAACGCCATACTGGAGGTTGCTGAACTACTGAAAAGTACTGTCACAACCCTCCAGAGAATATGTATCTACACAGACAGCCAGGATGCCATAAAATCCCTGGAAGCCATGTTTGCTACGTTCCTGACGGTGAAAGAATGCCACTCATCATTTAGGGTGATGGCAGAGTATTTTGACATCAGGCTCACATGGGTACCGGGACACAGCGACATTCCAGGCAATTGCGTAGCGGATGCGTTAGCTAGACAGGGCACTACGGCACAGGTTCTTCCGGCAAAAGAAGGTGTTAGTATGCCAATCTCTACCTGCCGTTTGCAGATCAGGCAGTGGGCCGATAATATGTTCAAGGACAAGTGGAGACTTATGTACTTCAACTTGCAAACAAGCCGGGGTCCTCTGGCCACAGGTGGACAGGAAGAGGCCTAGGCAACTACTTATCTTGCCGAGAGGCAGGTTATCCACAATGATAGGAACACTTACGGGACATTGTCCTGTAGGAAAACACGCCCTAAGATTAGGACATAGAAACTCCATTCTCTGTAGATGCTGCATGGAAGAGGACGAGGAAACGACGAAACACCTTCTCTTGGATTGCCCTGCTCTGGCAGGACTGAGAAGTAGGATATTCGGAACACATCTAGTTAGCACCGTAGCCCTACAGGATATTCTTGTAGGTCTTATAGACAAATTCATTGAAAGGACAAACTGGCTGGACGACTAGTCAATAGTTGCTATGGAGGAAACTGCAGGTATCACAATGGGCTTATTTAGCCTAAGTGTGCTAGACAGCGTGCTGTCTTGCATCCTTTTCAACCAACCAAAGGCCTAATGGCTGGGTTATGTATATAAGTATGAAGAGACATAAATGAGAAATAAATGTTCTTTAATAATTTTTAGTTCAAGATCAATAACTATTAAAAAGTAATTTTTCTATGAAAAAGTAAATTTTAATAGAAATATTAAAAAGAAATATGTGAAATTGATTATAATGGTGGATGGTTGGGAATATATGTAGCTATTTCAATGAACACCAAGGCATATCCTCAGCTCCCTTCTCCACAAGTATTTATGTAGGTATATCCTCACACATTATAGGGAGAAACAAAACATCCACAACAAATACTCTGCTATAACCATCAATGTTTACAACACTTCTTTCCTATGCATGCTTTTATCGAAAGTCATTGCATAGATGTTGTTGTTTCAAAAAAGAAACAACGATTGCCATGAAATTGGCGTTAGAGTGTAGCGTCTTCAAATTATATCCGCTTAAGTTGTTATTATTCGATCTTTCAGTTGGTATATACGGTTCAAGAGCAATAACTATAGTTGTTAATAGTATAATAGCTAATAACAATTGAAGACCCTAGTGGAAGAAGGTGTTAACTCAATTTTTTCCATAAACAATATTTTCCTTCTTTTAACGCCTTCATGGCATCTGATTTAAATACAAATTAAAAAACAAAATTTTTAAATTTAATTTTAATAATTTAAATATCAGATGTTGACTTTTTCGTATCTAAAACAAAATCAGATACCATGGAAACATTAAAAGAAGGAAAAATATTGTTTTGGAAACACCTTCTTCCACCAGGGGCTTCAATTGTTCAAAATTAAAGAGAAGTTGAGATAGAATTTCAAAATTCAGATGTAAAACAAATATTGACCCTAAAACAAATGTCTTTATTTTCAAAATATATTAGAAGTGGCAACTTCGGCACGAGAACAAAATTATTATAGCCAAAAAATATTTAACATATAAGAATATAATTTAAGGGTTAATATTTTGTTGGCTTCATTATGATTTCTGAATATAGTGGATTTTTACGTAAAATTATAAAAATTTGTACAATGTCGCAACTTCACTTTACAATTTCACAAATTGTTTCAAATTTCGAGCAAATAATAATAATTTACATGACCGTCGGTGGTGCAATGGGTAGTGTGCGCGCCTCTTGTACAGGAGATCCTGGGTTCGATCCCTGCTCCAACCACCTTAAAATTTCTTTCGACGACGGTCATCTCGCTTAGTGACGGCGACACTATCGAGTATATAGCCATGAAAAAGCTTCTCAAAATACCGTTCGGAATCGGTTGTAAACTGTAGGTCCCAATCAGTGAGTGAAAACCGGAAAGCGCACAGCTCAGTGATTGTGAGAAGTTCTCCCCGGTCCCTTCATGGGATGTAATGGGAAACCATTTATTTTATTTATTTAATAATAATTTACATTTCAAAGAATTTTAATATAAAATAGAACAAACACGTACGCTTAAATAAAATAGAAAAAATTTAACAAACATGTATGTATGCTTAAAACATGAATATATGCTTGATCCGTATTTCTGAAATAATACAAAATATGTTCTGTTTTATATGTTCGTCATGAACTTCGTTTGGGGGCGCATATTGACCATTTAACCTTTTATTTTATTCGGGGACTTTTTTGTTTCTTTCGCGTTACTTTTGAACTCAACAAATTTTCAATATAATACTAGAATGATTTAAAAATGCTAACTTATCTGTCCATAATAAAATATTGGTGTTGACTTCCATCACATTTCAAATCCGTAAAAATATGCTAAACATTACAATTCTGTGGTTTTCTGAGATATTAACATAAGATTTTCCAAAAAAGAAGTTCGAATTTTTAGCGAACTATTCATTTGTAACGGCAGAAAAAACACAATTACCATTCAGCTCAATTTAAAGTAAACCCGTCTTTTAGCATTTGTGGAAAAGTTGTTATTTTACTTGAGTTGCACAGATTTTCTCTGCCATATTAATGAATATCACTACTAAGTCAATTAAATTGATTACATTTGCAGTTTAAAGTTCCTGAATTTTCTTCACCAAAAGCAGAGTTAATCACAACTTGTCTTGTAAAAGAAAGAGAAGAAGAAGAAAAATAGTGGTAGTTTCTTTTGGATGAGAGTGTGTGTAGTTTCAACTTCAATTGAAAGAGAATTTCAATTTGTCATCCGCAATAAAAGTATTTTTGTTATAAATAGTTGAAAACTAAGAGTTTGCATAAAGAGAACATAAGAAGTTGAAGAGTATATGTGTATTTGTCTTGTGTCAAATGTAAAAGAAAAGAAGAAAAAAATAGCGGTAGTTTGTTTTGTATGTGGGTGTGTGTTGCTGCAGTATCAAGTAAGAGATAATTTTAATATGTCATCTGCAGTCAAAGTAAGTTTGTTTTTTATAAATAGTAGAAAACTAAGAGCAGTGTTGCCAGATACCGACTAACAAATTATGCCAAATGCCCTAAAAAATTGTGCCGTTTGAGAAAACAATTATGCTAAAATTTACATTATTGTCTTTTTGTAATTCTGTGCGTCCAGAACACATAAAGTCACTCCAAGAAATTTGTGCTTATCTGCAGTGAAAATTTAAAAATGTGTTATACCCATCCTGACCAAATGGTTGTGACCAAAAAGGCGGACACCATGGTTAAAACAACTGATTTTTTTGGTTTCAAGTAAAAATTCATGTATTTAGTTAAAATAAGACTAAATACATAAATAAAACCGATTTATTTTGAATAAAATCATTCAAATAACACTAAATACATAAATAAAACCGATTTATTTTGAATAAAATCATTCAAATAAGACTAAATACATAAATAAAACCGATTTATTATTACGAATGTCGTTCACGTATTTCGACTACGACAGTTTTGTAAAAGATTCAAGATAATACGCCAACTTTGTCTTTAATCTTTTACAAAACTGTCGTAGACGAAATACGAGAACGACATTCGTAATAAGGCTGATTATGTTATTATAGTCATTTGTTATTATTATCAAGTCAGGCAGGGACACTCAAAATGCGGGATAATCGCGCAATAAGCGGGACATTTCTGCTAAAAGCGGGTGGTTGGTCAGGTTAGTTATACCTTTTTCTTCAACATAAAAAGAATTTTTATTATTACGGTTTTAATTTGTTATAGCTTGTACATATGTATATTAATTTCATACAAACAAAAAATAACTTGAAATATTTTGTTAATTTCTACAACAGAAAGAGCTAAACTAGGTGTGATTTTCGGTTCCAACAAATATCATATTTTTTTAAATAAATCTTTAAAAAAACCCAATTGTTTTTAAGAATTTCTTCTAATCTTCTTGGAATAGAATTTTCCAGGTTTTTAATAATTGCTTTTGGAGTCCGTTTCACTTATCCTAGATAACAGTAATCAAATTGTGTACTTCGAAATTATCTTTGTCGGATATTTCTCTCGTAATTGGCATAATTTGTACGTTTAGCACAATTTACCCAAAAAATTTTCCAATTTTTTTCATTTCAGTGAAATTTTTTAGCACAATTGATTTGCAAACAGCACAATTTTTCGTTGTGATATTTTCTCAATTTAATTTTTCCATTTTTACAGCATATTTATCGGTATATTGTGTGGTATAATTCCACATTTTAAGGTTCCTACACACCTAAAGTCATAGACGAATATCACAGATACATTTATCCTCTGAATAAATTAAACGTCATAGGTACGGTAGAAAGTAAACACTGGATGGTGGAAAACATGGGTTCAATAATACCAGATAGAGGCAATAGTAAACAACGTACAACAAAGGAACAAAAAACCGAATTTCGTGTTTTTGTGGCAAACTAGTTGTGTTAAATACAATACAAATGTATACCAACGATGAAAGTCAGCAAAAAAGTGCAAAATACATTTAAATTTTTCAGTTCATGAGCTTGGCAGATAACTTTTTATCTGGCTGATGAATTTTAAAAATATTACCAAAAAATTTTGAGAACATGATAGTGTTGCGAACAACTTCGATTACATTTTGATTTGTTATCAAGAAGGGCGGTAAACCGACAATAAACATCAACGATATCTAATGTTCATTCTCATGCATGGCAAGTCTGTGGTTCGCTTAAGACTCACTTATTGCTATACTTTATACAAATGTTTCGATAAATAGCAATATACCTGACATATGGAAACTAAATTTTCTAATAGATCTCCAAAAGTCGATGGTCATGCCAATTTAATTAATACTTTGCTATGGTTGAAATTTATTGTTTTTCTTTTTGATAGCAGCGCACAATAAATTTGCGTAGTGCTGGAGTGCATAACATTTATTTCCACATATTTGTACCGCATTGAATTGGTAATTAGTAAAATGTTGGTTTAAAAACAAAATACGTTGAAAATAAAAAAAAATCCACTGTTTACGAATGAGTTTCTAATTATCTGTCCACCCTCAGAAAAACGTGTCATTACAGTTTTCGCAATTGTGAGAAATTTTCAAAAGTTATTATTGATATTTAGACATCCAACAATATGTTGAATTAGAGTGACAATGTAATGAGTTACAAAAAAGAGAGTCACTTTATATGAAAGTTGAGAAAAGAATTGTAACTTTGAATACATCGTTTCTAATTCTATGACCATCACTGTATATAAAATTTTCAAAAGTTATTATTGATATTTAGACATCCAACAATATGTTGAATTAGAGTGACAATGTAATGAGTTACAAAAAAGAGAGTCACTTTATATGAAAGTTGAGAAAAGAATTGTAACTTTGAATACATCGTTTCTAATTCTATGACCATCACTGTATATAAGCGTACTTTCGGCGAAGCGACTAAATAAAACTTCTAATATTTGTTGCGTCAAAAACGATGTACAAGTAGACAGTCAAAATTTCTCTTCACTCAAATACCAACAAACAAAACGAGTGAAACCCTAGTACTTCTCTACTCTCTCTCTTACCCTCTTCATTGAATATTTCAATACACGAGCAGCTTTTTGATAGTTTTATTGTATATAACTATACACAATACAACCAGTGTTGCCAGAAGTCGTCAAAAAAATTATGCCAAATGACCAAAAAATTGTGCAAAATGAAAAAAAATTGTGCTAAAATTAAAAGAATTTTTTTGTTATATATTTGCGTTTATGTATATTATTTACTCCTATTAAATGTAGATAATACAGTTTTACGCGTTATTTAGCATGGTGTGTACACAGAATAATACAAACGTAGATAAACTTATTCTCTCATCTGACGTTTCATTTCGCACTCTTCATCGTAGGTTTATGGAAATGAGAGCAATTAAATTTAAAATTATCTTACACCAGGTGGAGTTACAAAATATGTTCACTTAACTTTTTCCTGTCGTTTTGGTGTAGAACTGAAAAATTTAAATATATTTTACACTTTTTTGTTGACTTTTATCGGTGGTATACATTTGTATTGTATTTAATACAACTAGTTTGTCACAAAAACACGAAATTCGGTTGTTGTTCCTTTGTGGATCGCTGTATACTATTGCCACCATCTGGTATTATTGAACCCATATTTTCCACCATCCAATGTTTACTTTCCATCGTACCCATGACGTTTAATTTATTGAGCGAATAAAAACTTCTATGGTATGTATTATTCTATGGGTGTGTATGTATAAATTCATATAATTTTTAGAAACACAGAAAATACATTTTAAAATCAGAGACATGTATTTTTGATTCAAAAATTCAAATTTTGTTTCAAAAAGTTCCGATGATTTATCAGACTTATCTTGGGTGTGATTTTTAAAACCCTTTACACTTTGGATTTATACTTATATACTGTAGCTACAGTTGTTAGAAGTAAGTCCTGACATTTTAATCTGGGAGCCCATAACTTTCTGAGAAACAATGCAAAACATACCTACGGGTTGTGCTTTTCATATTAAATATTTGAAAAAAAATACTCCATGATGAGTTTTCAAAAGTTTCATATTTTTTGTATATTCACGATTATAACATTAATGAAAAACTAAATTCCACTCCATATATGTTTTTTATGCAGCTACAGTTTTCTTTGATTACACATAAAATGTGCACTCCGATGTGAATTCAGTTTCTGAAAGTACTTACCTAAACTAACCAAATGACATTTGGGGTTTTTTTTTGGATTAGCTCAAATTCAAATGCCTTCAGCATACTAGGAGAAAATTAATATAAAACAAACTGGTTTGAAAAAGCCGCATCTAGTGCTTCAAAATTCCAAAATTGTAAATTTATTAGATATTTCTCCACATAAGTTATCATAACTCGAAAATTACTTCTCCGATTTTATTGAACAAAATTTTAGAAAATATAAGTTTACATTATTTTCAATTTATGCCTGCACCACAGTTTGATTTGATCAATAGTTTTGGAGTTATCAAAAAAATTGTGACAAACTAAAATATATTTTTTTCTTTCTTCAAAAAATCATGAACAATCGAAACGGAGAAAAAGTGTTTGAATTTTATTCTTTATAATAAAGTTAGTTAAATGGGGATGAATGAACACTTATAAATACTGCGTATTTTGCAACTGAATTACTCTTTTAAAAGGGATTTCTATATGCACTAGCTTCAGCGTCCTGATATAATACCATAATTCCCTTTTCACCCTTTGTATGAGAAAAATTGAGAATTCCTGGACAATTTTGCGATTCTGAAGCACTCAATGCTGTCTTTTCAAACTAGTGTTTTATATTACCCCCTGATCGCTACCTAAAATTAAACCGAGTGCGGGAAAACAAAATTCCAATCGGTTAACGAAATGTAGCCGTAAGAATTTTTTTAAATGCTCAAAATCAAGCTCCAGCCAAAATATTCACGATTCGATAAAATCTGAACACGAGCTAATCCAGAAAAACCCCAAATTCCATTTCGGAAACTGTAATCCAAATGGAGTGTACAGTTGATAAAAAACGTATCCTATACTTTGTTTAATTATGAACTTTAAGAAATTATATTGTTATATTGTAGCAACCGTAAATTCGGCCATTACCACCGAACTGCGGTTGCCACAACCGAATTTAGTCATCACAACTAACATTCGGTTGAAGCAACCTCGTTTCATAACTGATTCGGTTGTGACAACTGAATCTTGAATTATATTCGTTTTGTCAACCAAATGTTCTAAAAAAACATCCGAATTTGGAATTAATTCGGACGCAGCAACCGGAATTGGTACCAAATTCGGTTAGAGTAACCGAATGTGGCATCCATTCGAGTGCAACAACCGAATTTGGCATCAATTCGGTCGCAATAACCGAACCAACCCTTAAGTCGCTTGCAACGACCGAATTTGGCGTCAATTCGGCTGCTGTAACTAAATTTCTCATGACGTTTAAAATTATAAAAACGAATATTATATTAAAAGAAGTTAAAGAATGTATAATTGTTCCCCTCACTGCGATATCAAGATTTTTTTGCGGTTATTAAGAAAGGTAATTAAAAATATTGTAACTATTGTTTGTGTTAAATCTTATTTTGCAGAGAATGTTCAAGCCGATATCAAGAGTTTTGAAACTTTTCAAGGTCGGTCGTTTGAAATATGCTGCAATCATCTAGATACAAAACGGTTTAGGACCTAAATCAACAGATACAACACGCCAGAATTGGTGCAGTGAACCATGATGGCCGGAACTTCAAAAAATATGACATGTAAATTAAATGTGTTACTCTAAAGACTGCCCTATATAAATGACTTTATTTTCTCGCATTCTAATATTTTTTATAAGATACTGGAAAATAAATCATTAGATTATATCAGATTATATTAAAAAAGTTTCAAAAATCATTTCTGACACTATCTAGATTCATTTCCGACACTATCTAAATTCGGTTGTGTCAACCTCTAGCGAGGTTGTGTCAATTATTAGATTATATTAAAAAGAATTCAAACACTATCTAAATTCGGTTGTGACAACCTCTACTGAGGTTGTGTCAACCTCTAGTGAGGTTGTGTCAACCGCTAGTGAGGTTGTGTCAACCGCTAGTGAGGTTGTGTCAACCTATAATGAGGTTATTACGGTTACGGCTAATTCGACTGTCTAAACCGAATTTTTCTGTGCGAATGTTAACGCTTCCCTACAAAGTTTTTAATTATATTTGCATAAATATTCTAAACTTTACTCATAAACTTTTCCAATGAAGTTTTAGGAAACAATTATGCGTAACACTTACAAACAAATTTATTAATATATATTAAATATTACATTACAAATTATTTTAATAAAGCATATATGTATGTATAGTTGTATGAATAATACTTATATTATAATTAGTTAGTGGCAACAAATGATTTCAATTCGATGCACTCGATATATTGTAAACTTTTTGCCTGAAGAACAATAATTTATTGCTTGAAAGCTTCTTCCGTCGCTCCACAGCCAAGGCTTCTTTATAAACATACCACTTGGCACGCGTTTCGGGATTACTGGGTCCCCAGGAATCGCTTGATCTTAACGACAATTTTACGGACTAAAAAATGTGTGTTTAGATTAGAAAAACTGCATATACCTTAGATATTTAAACAGCGACTTACATTCAGAATTGAATCTTCATAATGTGTTTTTATGTACCACATCCCCCATATGGGAAATTGTAGTATGCCTATGACGAATATTATCCAACCGGCAACTAGAAATACATTTTTGAAATTTATTAGAAATTTGACGGCCGT
The DNA here is from genome assembly GCA_963931995.1 of Phaonia tiefii. Classification (NCBI taxonomy): domain Eukaryota; kingdom Metazoa; phylum Arthropoda; class Insecta; order Diptera; family Muscidae; genus Phaonia; species Phaonia tiefii. The sequence goes on along the minus strand of OZ008370.1, from coordinate 96,434,958 downwards.
CTCTCCAAAACCAATAACTTACTATTAGCCCCTTCTGGATAATCAATTTCCTTGTAAGTCAATGGCTGTATCGTTACCATGGAATATATAAATATGACTATCATCATTACGGGTGTAAGGAATGACCAGCACAAGCGCCAGTATAGTGAAACCTTCCGATGGGTCATAAATTCGATGTCATCACAAAAGTTTTGTAAACCTGTAATTCAAGAAAATTTATTAAGAAAATGAAATGCAAATACGATCAAGAAGTAAACGACCAGAAGATGTGCGCACCTTGGCAACCCTCGTAAAAGAAAACCAAAAAGTAGTAACAATTCACTCAAACGCATTTCTCTCTCGCGTCATATCTTGATTATTTCATACTTTTTGCATACTTCATGTAATTTTATTTAAATATGGTTGGAATTTCTATAGGTAAATACAATAACATCATCAGAAAACTGTTCGTGTATTGAAATATTCAACGAAGAGAGTAAGAGAGCGAGCAGAGAAACGACACGCTTCACTCGTTTTCTTTGTTGGAATTCCACTCCATGAGTAAATTTTCTTCTCTATACCAAAAACGATGTACAAATAGACAGTCGAAATTTCTCTTCACTCAAATGACCACAAACAAAACGAGTGAAACCCTAGTACTTCTCTACTCTCTCTCTTACTCTCTTCATTGAATATTTCAAAACACGAGCAGCTTTTTGATAGTGTTATTGTATATAACTATACAAATTCCAACCATGTTGAAGTAAAATTACATAAACTATGCAAAAAGTATGAAATAAGCAAGATATGATGCGAGAGAGAAATGCGTTTGAGTGAACTCCTAGCACTTTTTGGTTCTCTTTTACCAGGGTTGCCAAGTTGCGCACATCTTCTGGTCGTCTAATTGTAAATAGTCTTTGTCTATACCATAGTTGCTTTATGTTTGACTCAAAGACGATTTACAATTAGACGACCAGAAGATGAGCGCAACTTGGCAACCCTGGTAAAAGAGAACCAAAAAGTACTAGGAGTTCACTCAAACGCATTTCTCTCTCGCGTCATATCTTGCTTATTTCATACTTTTTGGATAGTTTATGTAATTTTACTTCAACATGGTTGGAATTTGTATAGTTATATACAATAACACTATCAAAAAGCTGTTCGTGTATTGAAATATTCAATGAAGAGAGTAAGAGAGAGAGAGTAAAGAAGTACTAGGGTTTCACTCGTTTTGGTTGTTGGCATATGAGTGAAGAGAAATTTTGACTGTCTACTTGTACATCGTTTTTGTTTGACTTCAACATGGTTGGAATTTGTGTTTTTGTGTAATGTACTATTAATTTGCATTATCTTACCATAAATCCACACAATGCCCACAATTTCCATAATGGCTAAAGCAAAAACGACATAAGTGCCACCATAGAAATCTACCAAATTCAAAATCCATTGGCCTCCCTGAATAAAATATATGTATGTAAATCAATCGTTATAAAAAAAGCTCAAGAGTTTGTATTCAGCAATCTACTCACAGGTGTCACATACACCAGACCTAATAGAAACCCACATATTGATGTACCCAAAGCCACAGTCCAGTATTTCAATGACTTGAATTGATCACATATTATAGTGACAATTGTGCTTTGAAGCGCCACAATGGAACCAACTCCCAACACAAACAACATGAAGAAAAATAAAACGGCGAAAAATTGTGGTATGGCCTGAAATTTGGCAATGGCATCGGGATATGATATAAAAGCTAAAGCTGTACCGCTCTTAACCACCTCCTTGATGTCCGAAACATGAAGATTGTGGGCCAAGTTTCCTAATATTCCAAAGATGGTGATGCCGGCTAACATACTGGTCACTGTGTCCAGACTGGTTACAATCATAGCATCCCTGAAAATTAAGACCATTTTAAGTGACTGGTTAATAATTGTAGGGAATTACTTACCTGTAAATGCTATGATCGAAACGATTGTAGGAAGAAAACATTATTATCGGTCCAATACCAACGGCCAAAGAGAAGAAACACTGAACAACCGCCTCTTTCCAAACCTTAAAATAAACGGAATGTTGATTTAAGTTAACAGTAAACAGTATGGAGTATGGACATATCAGCCAGGTGAATCGACTTTGCATACCCTCACCCTACGTTCAGCTGTGTAATAAATAAATTATTTGAAGGAAAACACTTCATTTTCAACTGCATTGAAATTTAAAACCAATCGCAAGGAGTTTGCCTGAAACTTGGAAAGCCAGATGAAAATTATACGCCAGTAATGCATCACGGAATGGAGTTACTAACTGAGCATTTTTCCGAAATCTTCTAAAAGTCCCGTATAAAGCCCCGTATTCTGTTCCTGCGAAATTTTCGTCAGAAATTTTGTCATTTATCTCTAAACGGAAAATTTTGTTACTGAGAGTTACCATGTATATCTGATTTACCTTGCAAATATTTCATTAATAATTCATCTTTGCACTCCATTATATATTTAATGCATGTGGTATTACATACATACATGGTTTCCCATTACATCCCTTGAAGGGATTGGGGAGAGCTTCTCACAATCAGTGAGATGTGCGCTTTCTAGTTAGAACACTCACTGATTGGGACCTACAGTTTTACACCGGTTCCGAACGGTGTTTTGAGAAGTTTTTCATGGCTAAGTACTCGATAGTGTCGCCATCACTATGCGAGGTGACCATCGTCGAAAGAATTGTAAGGTGGTCTGAGCAGGGATCGAACCCACATTCTCATGTACAAGGGCAGCGCACACTACCATTGCACTACCATGTGGTATGTGGTATTACTTTTGTTTAATAAAATAATCGAAATGTAACAATTCCTGTCCCAAACAATTATCAAGAAATTGTGTTCGTACGAAAAAACTTCGGCGTAACAACCCTGTACTTGATTTTGCCTACGAAATTTACGGAAAGAGCTGAGTACCAAGCAAAAGTAGGCGAAATTTTCGGTTGATAAAATTTTCGTAATTTCTTATACACGTATTTCTTATGGCAACGAAAATTTCATAAAAACTGAATACCGGGCTTAACATGTGCATGTACTACTAGGCGCAGCAAGACGGCAAGCATAGCCTTTATCCCCAAACCTGGGAAGACAAGATATGCGAACACAGAGGTGTATCGACCGATTAATCTAATACCTTTTGTACTTACCACATGGTAAAAATTCAGATACCAGACCAGTTGCTGAAGTTCAAACAACACTCTAACGTCCATGGGGGATCAGTGGAAACCGCATACCACGAGGTAGTCCACAATGATGGCAAAATGTAAACCCTTGCGCCTTGCATAGATGCCGAGCGTATTCTTAAAAAAATGCTAATGCAGCCCTTACACCAGTTTGAAGTTAACCGGGAAATAATACATTGGATCAGTCATATGCTAACGACCAGGTGGATTAGCTCCTCTGGGTCAACAGCATTAACAGCCTCTTAAGGATTCCGACCAATGATGCAATAAATCATAGGGAAAATCATCAGAACATTCTTTTCAGAAGGCCGTCAAAGGCACTTGAAATATTGCACTACAATGTTTTTCACGAGAAAGACGAAGATAGCCACTTACGTGGAAGCTAGGTTTCTTGGAAAGAGTAGAAAGTTGTCCACCAGGGCCAAATACTTGAGAGTAATCCTGGACAGTAACCTATAAGTACATTGGAATGACCATATACCCGTAAAGAGTAGAGTGCAAAAGGCTCACATATGTTGGTCTATTTGCAAGAGAGCTGTAGGCTTAAAATGGAGCCTTAACCCTAAGAAGTTACACTGGCTCTTCACGAGCGCGATAAGACCGATTTTGACTTATGCATCTGTGAAACGTTCAGCGCATGTGGTGTATCGATATCAGTGAGGCGCTACGAACCACATCGACGAGGGCAATGAAGACACTACTATCATTTAGGTGTAAATTAGGTATGTCGCGGCCATTGGACGAAACGGTTACTGACATTATGAACCAAATTACCAAATACTTGTCAAATTACCACATATAATGGGAAAGGGCTGGGGATTATCACCAACGAAATAGAGAGTCGATCATTTTATGGAGAATATTGTAATGGGAAACTCCCACAAAAAGAGTTATGGTTGGAAGGCTTCTAGTCATTAACGGAATAACGGGAACAGGATTCTTCATTGAGGATTTTAATATTGAAAAGCACTTTCGCCTTGCTGATGAAAGGTTAAAGCCCGGTATTCAGTTTTTATGAAATTGTCATTGCCATACGAAGTACATGTATAAAAAATTACGAAAATTTCATGAATCGAAAATTTCGCTCACTTTTTATTTGCTTGGTACTCAGCTCTTTACGAAAATTTCGTAAAACCGAAACCCGGTTTCTAAAAAATTCCGGTTTTTTGGACACTCTAGTCACAACATAGTTTCAATAAGAACTCAGTTTGGGCAACATAACACTCACTTTGAATATAAGTTTGAAATATTTCCCAATGCAATTGAAGCGTAAAAGCTGTCAGTATAACCGGGGGTATCCATGACACAGCTGATCAACTAAGTAGTAGGAAAATGACAGAGAACAGAGTGCTTGGGCTAGAGAACGATAACGATGTTTTATGTTGGTTGCATCTAATGTAAATACGCATTCCCTTTTATACCTGTCCGTTTTATGTCCAACCAAAGAGTAAAATGCAGCAGCAACTCGAACTCCATGAAATGGCCTACTATCTCGTCGTCATCGAGAGAACGTAAAGAGAGGGATAGCTACTCTTCACTATTGCTCTGTGGTATAACATATGATTCAAAAATAGCTTGTTCTTGAATATCCCTGTACTAAGTATTTAGTGCTAAAATACTAGTTGCACACTAGTTCCGAATTAGCATGTCTTTTCCATAGCGAATACAAAAAACCAGGTCCTGAGAAATACAATGGGTTTTGAATTGAAATTCGGCTTCAACATATTGAAACATCCTGTTTTTACAGTGTTTTATTTAACTTGCTTTGTTGTCTGTTAGTCTGTATTGTTCAAATCAGTCTGTATTGTTCAAATCTAGTAACTCATTTTTAACACAGTTGCAGTTGACCAATCGAACTAAAATTTTGCACACTTTTCAGATTTGGATGACAATACATGAATATGAAAAAAAAAATTAAAACATTAAACAATTACAGCAGACAGTTGTCCGAGGCCTTCGGCCACGGACTGTCCCTGCAGGCTGTGTCAGAGACACGGCCATTAAGTTTAACGTAGAATACGCCATCCGATAAGACAGAAAACATATATAACAATAAATTCATTTGCTTATATTATTTATCATTTATTGTTATATATGTTTTCTGTCTTCGGCCTCGGACAACTGTCTGCTGTTATTTTTATATTTACCAACGGCATTTGATTCAAGTCCGTTTAAAAAAAAAATATTATGTTAAATTTTTTTAAACTTAATTTAATTTATGTATTTTAATTAATATTTTTATTGAAATAAGTTCTGCGAATGTTGAGAGGGCCGCCCTAATATTAAAAAAGGTTTACCTTATCGAGTCTTCGCATTAGCATTCGAGCGGTGTGTGAAAGCTTTACGCTTTACAATTCAAAATTAATGTTACAACAGCTTTATTGAAGCTTTCGCAAAAAAGCTTTATTACGTTAGCTTACTGTTTGTTTCACTTTTTACTAGATACATGTTGCCAAACATGTTACATGTTCCTAAGCAATGTTGAGCAACCAAAAACACTCAACCAAACACCACACATATGTTTGAGTGTATGTGTTTAAACAATTTTCATTTGAGAAATTAAAATACTAGAAATATATCAACCAATATGAAATGTATATCAAACGAAAGATAACATCTTCATTTACCTACAAAAAAAATTTTAAAAAAATTCATCTAGCCGTTTCCTCAAATTCAATGAAATAAAGATTACAACAATAAAAACCTGACATGACTCCTCATACCGTAAGGTAAGACGTATTCTACGTCAAAAATTTATTAACTAAAAAATTAAAAATAAAAAAATAATTTAAAAAAAAATTAAGTTACAGTGTTTTATTTATAAATGCACTAAAAACTAGAAAATAATTTTTCTCTTAGCCTTAATAAGTATATTCTTCTTCATGATGGGCTTGTACAATGGTCCGCCTACTTAGCACTTCAACAACAATAGTCTAGATCAGTGGTTCCCTATCCTTTTCAGCCCGCGGCGCACTTACAAGTTTAGTATTCGGTCACGGCGCCTCACTTTAGTAAACTATTTGGAATATTTTGTTTATAGTCAAAAGAAATAGGTACCTACACTAATAGTAGTTAGGTAGATACGCACAAAAATTAAAACATCCACAATATGAAATTGAGTTTTATTATATTTATAAGAATTCAGAATTGAAACAGAGAACAACAAAAAAGACTTAAGAAAAAAAATAAAATACGATAGTACTCAGTCAACTCAATGTGACGGGTGAGATTGATGATTTCCGCACATTTTTTCAAAGCGGGGAATAAGACTTGGGACTGCTACTCTCATTTCTTGCTCCACATTGATCTTTGAGCGATTAATAATAATAAAATAAATGGTTTCCCATTACATTCCATGAAGGAATTTGGGAGAGCTTCTCACAAACAGCTTTATAGTTTTGAACTCACTGATTGGGACCTACAGTTTTACACCGATGCCGAACGGTATTTTGAGAACCTTTTCGTGGCTAAGTACTCGATAGTGTCGCCGTCACTATGCGAGATGACCGCCGCCGAAAAAAATTAAAGGTGGTCAGAGCAGGGCTCGAACCCATGATCTCATTTACAAGAGGCGCGCACACTTACCAATGCACCACCGACGACCACGATCTTTGAGCGATATTTGCTCTTGATTACAGCGATAGCTGAAAATCCAGCTTCACATAAATATGATGTGGCAAACGGAATGAAAATATTTAAAGCCTTCGAAGTTAAATGTGGATACTCATTTTGAATCGATAACCAAAACTCCGCCAAATCGAAACTGGCTATTGTCGCAAGAGAGTTCAATGAGACTCTCTTGCTCTTGTGTTGTGAATCCTGACGGAGCTTGTGCACGGAAAGGATCTTGGATCCATGCATATTTTTCTACATCATCATCTGCAAAGTACTTCGAAAACCATTCTGTGAGCTTCGATAGGTGTTCCGTGAAAAGTGCCATCAGGTCTTGTGAGACAACCAGTTCATTAGATATCGCATATTTATACAATTGCGGGAAGCAATCTTGACCGCTGACTCCACTCATTTTTTTTTTATCCACAACTGCAGTTTCTTCCTAAACGCCGCAATTTTCTCCGTTAGTTTCAGAATGTAGCTTGACTGACTTGGAAGTGAACGAACATTTTGAGCAAGCAGTCGCGGGTGGGTAAAGACGTGGGAGGGGTAGGGTATCAACGGGTTTCAAGCGCGTAGGTACTTTTCGGCGAGTGGGCGATGGCGACGATTATGTAATTATGTCAGTGTTGCCAGAAGCTGCCAAAAAATATGTGCTAAAAAAAAGTGCAATTTGTAAAAAAATATGCTAAAACTAAAATGATAAAAAATTTTACCATTGTCGGCTTTTTCTGCAAAGATAATAATTTTGATAAAAGATCATAATTTCTTAGACAATACATATTATTTTTGAGTTTGATTTATGCTTATAAAAAACTTATTTGTGATTTCGGACAATGATTGAGGATCAACACACGGCGCCCCTCTTTACTTTATACGGCGCACCAGGGCGCCGCGGCCCACAATTTGGGAACCCCTGGTCTAGATACTTTCAATAAAGAGCATAATTAAAATGAATTAATTAATTCATTTTCTAGGGATCTCTCAAATAAAACGCTTGCATTTAAATTAATAATGGTGACAAAATTAAATGTCAAATTAAGTGTCAAAATTAAATGTCACCATTTTTAATCACCATTTACGCTCTTTATTGAAAGTATCTAGACCATTGTTGTTGAAGTGCTAAGTAGGCGGACCATTGTACAACCCCATCATGAAGAAGAATATACTTATTGAGGCTAAGAGAAAAATTATTTTCTAGTTTTTAGTGCATTTATAAATAAAATACTGTAACTTAATTTTTTTTAATTATTTTTTTATTTTTAATTTTTTTGTAAATAAATTTTTAATGTTTTAATTTTTTTTTTCATTTTCATGTATTGTCATCCAAATCTGACAAGTGTTCAAAATTTTAGTTCGATTGGTCAACTGCAACTGTGTTAAAAATGAGTTACTAGATTTGAACAATACAGACTGATTTGAACAATACAGACTGACAGACAACAAAGCAAGTTAAATAAAACACTGTAACTTAATTTTTTTTAAATTATTTTTTTATTAAGTAATTGAATTGAAATACGGGTTTTAAACTCTATTCTCAACTAAACCACGAGGAAGTGAAGTGAAGAAGTATCCCAAGGAAGTGCTCGATTCCCAAAAAAGATGCAAGAAGAGGCTCGCTCCGTCTGCTTGCTGCACTTTATGTAAATTTTTTGTTAATGCACTTTTTCATACACATTTTGGTGCCATTATGAAACTTTATGGTAAACTTTATGTACTATTTCAATACACTTTTTGTACGGTTTGGTACACTGTTTTAGTACCTCCATTACTTTTTTGATGCAGTTTACATACTGTTTACATAGTTTTCATACACACACGAAACAATTGTATTGCAGTTCCGTTACTCTTGCTTTTTTTTGCAAATTGAACCACACTGCGGAATTACAGAACGCTATTCATCATACATGAATGGAAATTTCAAACCAATGCCGTCATTGTGAAGAGAATTAAAATAAATCTTCAAAATTAATAGCGCACGAAGAGAATAAAAAATTAGAATGCACATAAAAACACAAAGATCTAAGTGAAATAACAAGAGGAACTTAGGAGCGACTAAATGCACATTGCAGAAGTGGTTGCTCTAGTTCCTTTTTGGGATTAAGCTGCTGGGGTAAGCTGCCTTCGGATCGCCACAACTCCATTAAAGTCATATTGGGCACTCATGTGAAATGCCTACATATGGCCATTATAAATATCTAATATCAATCCTTGAACATTGACTATTTTCTGTTATTAAATATTCGAATTAAAATAAATATTCACCTTTGGATTCAAAAGTTCACTCCAGTTGGGTTTTAAAAAGAATAAAATTCCATCTACAGCGCCGTCTAAGGTAACAGCACGTATTAACAGAGCCACCAGTACAATGTACGGAAATATCGCCAAAAAGTATGCAGCCTTTCCTGAACTTTTAACACCTTTACGTATAACAAAAAATATTACGACCCATGATATGAACAATGTCAGTGTTAAATACAAATCGGGTGAACCAAGACCGTCCGTTATTTGCATTTTGTCTTTGGTCACAATTTCACTGTAAAATTAAAATAGATTGAAATCATTAGGGAAATCAGGGGTTGTTAAAATACTTACGTAAAATATAATTCTGAGCTACTTATCAACATATGCGTGGAATTAGTTGCTTGCAGAGAATTCTCTGTTGGCAGGGAATCTAAACAATCGATCCATCCTTCACGACAATAGGTCCAAGGTAAAACCGATTGAAATGAAACCGCCATATAGTAAAGTGTAAGAGCAATTAAGGATGAATAGTAGGTTATAATACAGATTGTGCCAAAAGCCTGACCATATCCAACACCTAAAAGAAAATTTTAAATTAGATATTGGTACAATATATTCCACTCTTTAGTGGCTGTTTGTAACCCCATGTTACAGATTTTATCAACATACCTAAAAACGACGGACATATTGACCATATCTTTACCGAACCTTTGCTTGAAAATTGGCCCATTATCATTTCTAGATAGTACATTGGTTTACCTTGGAAGTAATTTAAAGTTCTGAAGAAGTTTTTATATGTTTTCCGGAAAAAACTTGATCTTACCTATAAAGAATAATACCACTAAATATGGTATCAAAAACGCTCCACCGCCATTCTCATATGCCGTGAATGGAAATCGCCAAATATTGCCCAATCCTACGGACATTGAAATGCAGGACATAAGAAATTCAACGCCATTTGACCAATTGGGTCGCTCAGTGCCCTCAACATCTCCATCTTTTCCTTCAGGCTTTTTCTCGTTGTTGTTATTGTTGGAAAGCTGAAAATTTCAAATATATTAAAATTAGATGTTAATATTAGATTCATTATTATTATATTAGATTCACCAGCATCTTCCTTTCGTCACATTTGTTCTACATTTCACAGTTTTACTACAGTTTGAAAAGGTCTGTGAATTAAGTTTTAAATATTCATCAGGGATGATTCAAAACTACTTTTTTAAAAAAACTATATCTCTATTAATAGAGATATAGAATGGCCTCGAGCTTGAACAATAATATTAAAAAGTTTTAAATATTTAGAAAATAGCATCAAAGATTCATTGATTGCGGCCTTGATAACTTTAATGGGTTATTATTATTTATTCCGTAATGGTGATTTACAATTCCGCTTAAAAAACTTGGGATAGGGACGGTTAATATCGGATTAAATAAATAAATATTTTCCCATTACATCCCATGAAGGGATAGGGGGGAGCTTCCCACAATCACTGAGCTGTGCGCTTTCCAGTTTTCACTCACTGATTGGGACCTACAGTTTTACACCGGTTCCGGACGGTTTCTTGAGATGCTATTTCACGGCTTATTACTTGATAGGGTCGCCGTCCCTAAGCGAGGTGGCCGTCGTCGGAAGAAGTGTAAGGTGGTTAGAGCACGGATCGAACCCACGTTGTCTCGCACAACAGCCGTTACACCACCGACGGATTAATGCATCAAACAAAGGTTCCAAAATAAACAGCCATGGGATTGGTGTCGGTTAATTTCATGTAAAACCATGGCAGCCTAATTATCCCTTCCCTGTATTCAAGTATTCTTTATGATTTTCACGTCTGTGGCGATAGTTTAGTTTTCATTGCAAGCTGATATGGTATTTTCGTTGCTATTAGAACGGGAAGTGGCCAGAGATGATTCCTTCATAGGACAGTTCAAGCAGCGAAACTGTCCCCTAGAATTATGTGCCGCGGAATGGCGTTATCGGAACCCTCCGTTTGCTAGCAGGAGTGAGACGGCGAAACGAATGAGCAGCTTGATTGGTTACGCGATCACTGATGCATCTCAGTGTAAATAAGTGACCCTGTCACCGAAGCTCTTCATTCTAGCGGCCATATTATTTTGCCCTTTGAAGACAGATGGCCAATACTACTGGCCAACAGGCAATCGGAAGGGGGAGACGAAATGCCAGTTTCGACCCACTGCACTCTGGCCAGCGTGTGATCATGACCATTCTGGCAGTAGATAAAATGCGGAACCACGGTGGGCTGGGTTTGCCTTCCGTCACTATTATATTGGCAATGGGAATGGGGAACATGAAACCCCCTATTTGTTGACGATCCCCACAAACATTATATGGACCACGATTTATGGATATGACTTGGATGTTGGAACACTATACAGGTTCAGTGCCACTATCCAACCGGCAGATGTCCTCGAGAATCATAACACTGACATTACTGCAATCCAGGAGATGCGATGGACAGGTCATGGCTCTACAAGGATGAGTCACTGTGACATATGTATACTACAGTTGCTATGAGGAAAAGCATGAATTTTGTTGCGGCTATGCAATTGGTAAAAGATTGCGGCATCTGGTCTCAAGGTTCAACCCCGTGAGTGAACGTATTTTCGTATAAAAGCGAAATAATTTATCATATCTCTAATTTGTGTTCATGTCACGACGGAAGAAAAATACAATGGCACCAAGGACATGTTCTATTAGCACGTAGGGGATACATACAAGCGCTGCCCTGGCCATGACATTAAGATTGTTCTGGGTGATTTTAATGCTAAAGTCGGCAGGGAAGAGGCATTTGAACCAACCATCGTTAAAGTCAGTCTACAGGCCACCACTTCCAATAACGGAATGAGACTGTTAGTTTTTGCCGCGGCGAAAAACAGAAAACAGTAGTATGAGATTCCGACATAAAGACATCCATAAGGCTACTTGGATATACCCTGATCAACATACAAAGCACCAGATTCATCACCTGCTAATTAATGGAACGCACTCTACTAGTGTAATGGACGTACGTGTGATTCGAGGAGCTACTATCAATTCGGATCAATACCTGGTTGCGTCAAAGGTTCGCATGAAGATGAGCAGAGCAAATGTCGTACGAAACCAGACATATGGAAAGATGGACATCGAAAAGCTGCAATTACCAGAGATAGCCACGGTCTATGCAGAGTTCAGTCAGTTGCAACGCGAGCCGCGACAGAGTATAGTATGAGAAGAAGGAGAGAGAGAACCCCGTTTGTTTGAGAGGAAACATTGGTTGTGGAGAAAGCGCGAGAGTGAGCAAATTAAATCTTACAGATGGGAGAATGAGGCCGGTAAATTCTACCGATAAGTACAAAACCAAATTAACGGAAATGGATCAGGGCCTTCCTTTTGTAGAGATAAGGACGGGAATCTTGTTACAGATGTGCAGAGTATGTTCGAAATATAATGAGAACACTTCTCTGCTTACTTGTGCCAGGAGACTTCAATATAGATGAGGGTGTTGAGCAAATGCAGGACGATGGCGATAATTGGCCCCTTTCTAGCCAAAGCGAAGTTAGAACTGCAATTTTTCGGCTGGTGCTGATGGACTAACGGCTGATCTGTTTAAGGCTGGCAGCTATGAGTTGGAAAGCTCTTATGCAAAATCGAATGCACGCCCGACGATTGAACTCTTAGCATACTGTGTCCTGTATTCAAATAAGGTGAGTATATGTACGAACTATCGGCCTTTTATCCATCGCATTTCAGGACCTCTCGAACGTAATGTGCGAAAGACTAAAGCCGTTTGTTATGCGTAGTTATAGACAGATAACTATCGACAAGATATTCACATTACGACAAATCCTGGAAAAAACCCATGAAAAACAAATCGACACCTATTACCTCTTTGTAGATAATAAGGCTGCCTTCGATAGTCCGATATGCGGAAATCTGTACCAAGCTATGTCGGAGCTTGGTATTCCTACTAGGCTGACACGCCTTTGTAGAATGACACGTCGGCGTTGCAATGGTTAGTGTGCGCTCTGACCCTTAAAATTTCTTTCGGCGGCGGTCACCTCGCATAGTGACGGCGACAGTATCGAGTATATAGCCATGAAAAAGCTTCTCAAAATACCGTTCGGAATCGGTGTAAAACTGTAGGTCCCAATCAGTGAGTGAAAACTGGAAAGCGCACAGCTTGGTGATTGTGAGAAGTTCTCTCCTGTACCTTCATGGGATGTAATGGGAAACCATTTATTTATTTACTTGTACGAATTGACTTACATACCTCGGATCTGCCGTGAACAGAAGCAATAACGCCAGCCTACATATCAAACAGAGAATAGTACTTGCATATAGGTGTTATTTCGGGCTAAGCAAGCACTTCAGAGATAAGACTCTCTCCCGAGAAACGAAGATCCAACTATATCAGACTCTCCTACAACCTGTCTTGTCTTTTGGCGCAGAATGCTCGGTCATATCGCTTGCTGAAAATATGGTCCAAAAATAGAAAACGGCAAGTATCGGCGATGGATGAACCACGAGCTGTATAATCTGTATCCCGACATCGACGTAGTTATGCGTATCAAAATAGCGCGTTTATCAAAATAGCATATAAGTAGAATGGATCAGAATGAACAAGTGCGAAAGGTATTCGTAGACGTACTCGAAAGATATCGACAAATAGGACGACCAAGACTTCGATAGAAAGACCAGGTGGAATATTGCAGGGAAGACTATGGTGTTATCAAGTTTGTAAGGTACTTGAACCCTCTAGGTTGTTTGAGGCCACGTAAGTAAGTTAGTAATTCCAGGGAATTTCAGTGTGTTTCAGTTTTCCGAGAATCTTTTGAGGGGTCCCGGAATTTTTTGTTGATTTATTCTTCGCTCTTTTATGATTTTGATAGTCATAAGCAAAGGAAACACCCGATAGAGTCGCCAGTAAAATTTCCCTTATACTACACGTATTCGTTAGAGAATTACATTAGGTTTGTTCGAGAATTATCACTATTTTTTGCTGGAAAGTGTTCGATAACTCCCAGCAGCCAGCAACGAGAGAGCCAGAGAGTGAATATTTTGACAGTTCAATGATGGAGAAGTTGATGGTTTGTGCTGGGAAAATTTTTGCCAGCACGAATTAGCAAGCCAAACATAACAGCTGTTTTAAGTAAACAAACAAAATTAGGACGTAGAAAGAATATAAAATAATAAATTTATCATTGTAATTTTAGTTTATAAGAGAAAATGTGATTTTTGAATGTTTTGTTATAAATCTTTAAGTATTTCTGTTAAAAAAGAAAACAGTTTTGGTGATTTGTAATGTTTTGTTTGAATTGCGTTTGTTGGTTCTTCCAATGTTTACATTGCATATCAGCTGTTTACATACAAAGTTCTTATTTCTTGCTGGATGTCGTTCGCGTACTTTTTGTGCTATTTTTTATTGAGAGAGTAAAATCATTCTTACTCTCCAGATAGTTTTTGCTTGCTATTTTTTGCTGGAAAAGTTCTCGAACAAACCTATTATTTGGTTATCTTTATCTATGGTTTAGAAAACAGCTGTTTATAATTTTGACATGTATTTGTTTTCTTTTAACAAACGTATTTTGTTGCAGTGATTTTTTCTAAAATACTGTACACTAAATCATATTTTGTAGCAGAAATTGATTCTTCAAGGTTTTTTGAATTAAAAATTGTTATTTTTCTTTTTAATTTTAAACTAAATGAAATTGTTTAAGATGGAAAGGAAGACTCTTTTGTATGGACGATGTTTAAAACGAATCTCTATTGTAGGGAAATTCTTTAAAAAGAAAGGACGAAAAGAAAGGATTAAGGAGCGTATTAAGGCGTCATTTGAAATCTTTACATAAAACAGACTGGGATGAAGTGATAGATGAACGCGAAATTCAGGAAGGAATGCCTCTAAAAAGAAGAAAGTCTCAACCTTAAATAGATTCATAATCCAATAGAAATGTAGCAAAATATTAAAAAAATTACTGGAGGTTACGGATGAGGGGGTAGATTTTCATTGACTATTGATGAAATATGAAAAATAACTTAACTTACGTATATTTGGAGATAAACAAAACAATTGCACTTTTGGTATGGTCTATAAGTTTAATGGAACCTCGTTTAGTCCGCGTTTATACGTACAATTTTCATTGCAGCAATTCTTTACGATTCTCTTTTGAACTTGCTGCAATTCTTGTTTTTAATATTGTTGCTTCGGACCATAGAGTAATCTCATACTAGAGAGAATATTTGGCTCATCTGACGTTTCCATTCACACTCTTCTTGGTGCGGTCGGTGCGATAGAGAGATGTTTGACGAAAAGTGATATACACCAGGTGGAATTACAATAACTTCTTGCTTTAATTTTTCATGTCGTTTTGGTCAAAAACTGTGAAATTTAAATGTGTTTTAAACTTTTTTATTGACTGTTATTGTTAGCATACATTTGTGTTGTATTTAACACACAAAACGAAATCCCGCTGTTGTTATTTTGTTCGTTGTTTTGAACCGTTGCCTCTATCTGGTATTAGTAAAGCAATTCTTTTCAACATCGAACGTAAATATCACACCAGGCCAAATGTCATAAATTTGGTGAGAGAACTATTAGGTGTACTATAAGTATTAGTCTATGCTTCTGACATTCTTATAAATTTGAGACGCATACAGACTAAAATTGTTGTGGACTTTTTACACATTTTTTAACAAACTCAATTTTTATTTCTTTAAACCGCGTTGTTTCAACCTTCAAAAAGAAATAAAAAAGAAATGTCAAATTATTCTACAGTGAATGAAAATAAAAGGAATTGCAAAGCACTCGATAAATTTTGCCACGTTCCGTTCTTCTTACTTCTCTCCTAAGAACATAAGCATTGCTCACTACAGATGGACCCATAGACGAATATAAATAGTATAGACACATTAATTCTCTCAATAAATTAAACATCATAGGTATGGTTGCAAGTAAACATTGGATGGTGGAAAACATGGGTTCAATAATACCAGATAAGGGCAATAATAAACAACGCTCATCAAAGGAACAACAACCGCATTTCGTGTTGTGCTAAATACAATACAAATGTATATCAACGATAAAAGTCAACAAAAAAGTTCAAAATACATTTAAATTTTTCAGTTATACACCAAAACGACATGAAAAATTTGAGTGAATATGTTTTGTAACTCCACCATTATAAATTTAATTTCTCTCATTTCCACAAACCTACGACGAAGAGCGTGAAAAGAAACGTCAGATGAGAGAATAAATGTGTATATACTATATTCGTCTATGGATGGACCTAATGTAATGAAAAGGTTTGTGAAAACCAATCCGGTTGATGACATTTTTTGCCTCAATCACGCTATTCATGACGTTCTTTATAAAAAAAAACAATCTATTTTTTCTGATAGTAAATGAGAATTAACAGATAACAAAGATGACTTTGAAAATTATTTTCAAACTTTTACAAGTCATGTAGTTATAAACAGTAACTACAAATAGGTGTTATATCAAAGACTCCGAATTATACAAATCTTGGAAAAAAAACAGTGCTACAAAAAAAAAATTTTACTTCAAAAGTACAACGCACAAAAACGAAATATCTCTTGAATTAGATATTGTAACTCGTTGGAATTCGGTGTTGCTTAAGTTTCTGCTTTTTAAAAATTCAATAATGGATGATTTATAAATGGGTGAATTATGGATTGAGGAAAATATAGTTACCTTAAGAAATATCCTTAGAATATTTTTTTAAATTTTATTATTCAAGCACGAGGCCGTTCTATATTTCTATTTCGTATTTTATACGATGACTTACCACACAGGGACACGAGTCACGACGTACGATGCTTCAGAGTGAGAGGGGAATAGAAGAATGAGGGGTAGCATAAGAGTAACAAATTGGAAAATCAGGGGGCATTTTGATATTTCTCTTTCACATCTTTCGTTTGCAGTAAAGCAACAGTGTACAAAAATTGGTGAAAAATTGTTTTGAATCAATTTTTTAATAAATTTAAATAATACAATTGCAATTTTATCAGCCATTGTTTATAAATTTTTAAAATGTTGAATTTGAGATTATTACGAATAGAAAAAAAAGAAGATTAACCGACAAAAAGTCACAAAGAGTCATGCATAGTTGTATACAGAGAGTCGTCGTCTGAACGCACTTGAATCTACGAAGCGTTACCATAAGAGAATGAACACAATGTCCCAGGGTCGTAAGTCATCGTATAAAAGACGAATATTAATAGAGATATAGTTTTCAAAACGGAGTTTTGCAAATGTATAGCTATTTCAGATCTAGCCACAGACCTTCATCAGCGGTTGTTTGGAATGATACTATTGAAAAAGTCATCAAACTAAATGCAAACGAAATCTCATTTGAATTGAGAGAGCCATCTCCAGAGAACCATCGGTTCCCATTAGACATGTTTTTTGTTGTTGCCTAAAAGTTGTACATGCAATAATAATAATAATCGTCGTGCTCCACGTTATTATTAACAGATACATATATAGAATGCCCTCGAGCTTGAAGAATAAAATTAAAAAGTACCAATTAAAAGGACGAATAAATAAAAATCATCCCTGATGAATTCCGAAAACAAATAAAAATTGGTTACTTTTTACGATTGGTCGTTTCGCTTTCAAGATATTTGTAACTTTTTATTTGTTCCTGCTTGTGTCTAAATTACATTTATAAAAGCATTTTATCAGTCGAACTTCGACTTTTTAGTTATTGTTGTCGCTTTGCACTCGTGCTGCTACCATTATAGCAAATCCAAAAATGTTTTCAAAAAAACAATACCTCTCGCAGCATAGAGCCAGCATCATAGAATAATACATACGTAGATAAACTTATTCTCTCATCTGACGTTTCATTTCACACTCTTCATCGTAGGTTTGTGGAAATGAGAGCAATTAAATTTAAAATTACCTTACACCAGGTGGAGTTACAAAATATGTCCACTTAACTTTTTCCTGTCGTTTTGGTGTAGAACTGAAAAATTTAAATGTATTTTGCACTTTTTTGTTGACTTTTATCATTGGTATACATTTGTATTGTATTTAACACAACTAGTTTGCCACAAAAACACGAAATTCGGTTGTTGTTCCTATGTTGATCGCTGTATACTATTGTCACTATCTGGTGTTATTGAACCCATATTTTCCACCATCCAATGTTTACTTTCCATCGTACCTATGACGTTTAATTTATTGAGCGAATAAAAGCTTCTATGGTATGTATTATTCTATGGCCAGCATACTTTGTAATGTTTTTGCTGTTACTTTTTAAAACAGTGGCTATCTTTAACTTTACTCATGCGGATTATGGATATATGTAAATTGATTCACTGAGTTGAACCTAGAGACTAGACGTAATAATTCGGAACTAAATTATATTTGTTTTCATGGAAGCTGTAGTAGATGACATAATAGCGGCATTCATGCAAACGTGAAAGCCGAGAACTTTTGCTCAGCGCTAGTTTCCCTCGCACCGTTGCATGAGGCACGAGGTAAAGTTGCTCAGCGTAGTTGTGCTCAAAACCATATCAGCTGACCAAGATGGATACATAAGGTGGTAGCAGTTGCAATTGCATGTATTAAGTATATGTACTTTTTCTACTGTTCTAGTGCTATCACCTTATTTATCCATCCTAGTCAGATGACAACGAAATGTCAAAAGTTTACACGTTTCTCCATCCCACGTTTGCGCAGCAAATTTGCCTCGAAAACTTTCCACTTTTGAGCAAGTCGCTTTGTATGGGAAATTTGTTTGTTTTGACGTTTGCTGTGCAAGTTTACGATGTTTTCGAGTTTACGAGGTTCTTTTCATGAAGACCACTAATATTTCTTCCTTGTACCGCGAAACAGTGGGGCATTTCTCGAAAAACTTTAAATAATTCAGCCATTTTGAAACCGCACAGTCTGGGTCTAAAATTTAAAATTTGAATTTGAACCCTTGTAAAGTTTTGAATTTTATATTTATTAGAAATATAATAATAATATATTTTTTGTAGCGCTTCTAAACACCTACATAAATTATGTTTAGTTTTGGTCTTATGCATAGAGAAATACCAAAGAGAAGCCACGACTGTTTCAGTTCCAACCAATTCCCATTGAATGTCACTGGGCTAACGACAGTTTTGATACAGTTTTTTTTCTGCCAGAATGTGGATGTACTACAAGTAAAAATGAATGAAAATTTTTGTGTTCTTCAAATCAAAACTAATTCATTGCATATAAAGATATTTTAAAAGTCATAAGTGGCGATAAAATCAGATGTAAAGTCAGTTTTTTTAATTCGTCTATCGCTCACTCTCTTTCACATTCCGTCCTGTATCAAATTTGCAGCTATGAGATCGACAAGCTGTGTCATCGAAACGCCCTGCTCTTTTGGTTCTCAAAATATTTTTTTCTGAAAAATTTTCATTGTTTTTTTCAGTTATTTGAGAAGCAATGCAAAACATTAAAAAATCATATTTTTTACACTTTTTTTATTTTCACCACTTTTTTTTATCAATACTTGAGAATTTTGTTTTCAAACATATTCATTTTTACAGTCTTTTATTTATATGTTGATGACACATAGGAAAATTTTGATTAATTTTCTGTATACCAGACTCTCCACTCTTTTACCAAGATTCTTCCAGAGCCTTCCAAATTCGGCGAAATATATCTCAACATGCAAAGCTGCCTCGCATTTTCTTTAACATAATTCTTATATAAGCATGTGTTCCAACAAATCACATTGAAAAGCTAAACGGCCTACAAAGAAATATGAATAATTCCTAACATTGAGATTTTAGATTTTTAGATTTTATTTTTGTGTTTCTCGGATTGCCTTATGACGAGTTTTTAAAAACTTTCATGGATTTGAAGCTGCATTATATGAGTAAGCAAACTGACACATTTCGGTGCTGTATCTCGTTTCATTCTATATTTTTTGATATTACTTAAACATTAATTAATTCAGAGAATAACTACATAAGTTTCATAAAATGTTTAACTTAATGTTAATTTATGACTCGTGAGTTAGTTTAATTATTATTTTATTGAATATGTAAAATAATAGAAGTGATATTTTACAACATACATATGCTCTAATTAATGTAATAACTTTTCGAAAATTAATATTACTTCTCATTTAACCAAGTTATTCTAAAATCACTGAAAAAAAAGCAAAATTTCCAAAAATAAAATATTTTCCCAAATATCTCGGGAGCAAGTCTACATCTGCCAGCATATTTTTGTAGATTTTTAGTAGCGCTACAAATAAATAAAATAATGTTTTCAATAAAAACAAAATTAAAAATTTTGTAAGGGCTAAAATGTTTTTGATGGTAGTCAATTTTATGCTCCCACTGTGCGACTCCATTGAGGTCTATGATGTTCTGATATGTCTCCAATATGTTTTCTACACGCTGAAAAAAAACGGCCTCTGTAACATATTCTCTCAAACATATTCTGCAGGAACCATGTATATGTTTGGAACACTCTTCAAGCATTTATATGTTTGCAAGTGCCAAATTCAGGTGTATTTAAATGCAAACATTAGCATGTTTACTAACAAATATGTATGCTTTGACGTGGAAACATATGCGTGCTTTTTTCCAAATATCCATATTGTTACGTGGAAGCATTTGCGTGTTTCCCCCAAACCTACATATACTTACGTGGAAACATATGCGTATTTGATCCCAAACATAATAATATTTAGAAACGAATTATTCTTTCTTTATTTATTATAATTAATTTTATGAATATATAAATAATTAATATAAAAAATTAAAAGATTTAAATGATTTTTACATTTACTTGCATTGAATGCATTATTTGTGTTGTTTTGAATCTGCTGCTCTGTTGTTTCTCCTTTCTTTGTTGTCTCTCACATTTTTGTCTTCAGAAGGTTTCAACTATGCATTGGTACACGAACAATATACTTATATACAAATCCAGTTCATACAAGACAAGCGTGCATTAATTACTTGTGTTTTTTCTTTATTATATTTCACAAATGGTCCGCCATTCCCATTTTTTCAGTAGAGGCTCGGGCAGAAAAATGTATTCACGTTGTTGCCCTCTCCGATTTCTTTCCTCAAAATCGTTTCTCACTTTGGTAGCACACATAAATATATGCGACACACATACACAAAAACCAAAGCAATATCACAAACCATTTAACGGTCCGAGCGTTTGTTTATTCTTCTTTCACTGATCAAGCGCTTTTGATAACCTTTGTCCGATGAACCATTGATGACTGAATACATGAAATTAAAACACAATACATCACGCACATTTACGAATATTTATGAAGCACTCACTGAAAGAATAATGAAAAAATAAAGATCCACACTCACAAGATATACACACTCATTGCCACTCTTTTATTCTCTTGCTCTCGAGAGAGCATAAACAGTGCAACAACCACGGCTGTATTTGTTTCAGAATCACAGATATATTTGGATCTCAAACATGTAATATTGAATAGCAAACACAATGCGTTTGGGCACAAGTATATTATATTTGCGACAAGCTCCAAGCACATGTTATATTTGCATCCAAACAACAAAAAACTACAGATTTTTCAACGTGTAGTATAAGACCTCAGCTACGGCCATGTGAAATTGCATCTTTATCGTTCCAGCCGTTTAGAAACGGTTGAATTATTTCCATTCCTTGTCGATAATCCACCGCTGACCATCACATTACTTCAGCCTTGTATTTTCCGAGGACATGCGCCAGGTGGGTAGTGGCACCAGGTCTTTATAAACTTCATACATTTTAGGCCCATTTTCGTAAATTGTGATCCTTCATTTAGAAGTTACGTTTACTGGGGTCGTCAACAAATGGGAGGTTGATTTTTTTTTTAAATTTGGATCAGACAATGACATGGGCACAGCGCTCAGTGAGTCTACTGAACCTCGATTTTTTTCTTGTATCCGCTGTAGATTAGTAGCTTCTCAAAATACCGTTCGGAATCGGTGTAAAACTGTAGGTCCCAATCAATGAGTGAAAACTGGAAAACGCACAGCTCAGTGATTGTGAGAAGTTCACCCCTGTCCCTTCATGGGATGTAATGGGAAACCATTTATTTATTTATTTTTAGATTAGTATTGTTGCTTCATTCCCTTTCTAATGGCAATATGACCTAATAGTTCGATGAGCTTCAGTGACACTTTTATCACCTAATTACCTGAGATACACTTCTCCATTACCATGGAATATTTGGAAGTAGTGATATGCAATAGCAATTTTACAAAGGAATCGTTGTTATCTTGGATGTTATGAATAAATCCCAAAACTGTATGAAAATGTCTAGCATTGTATCTATAGATGGAATTAACTTTTAATTAAGAATATACCATATATTTCCCAGCAAAATGTTATACTATGAAAAAAAGATTCATCTTATTATCATTAATGTCAGTTTCCATATTTTATTGCAACGTTTGACTTCTAAATGAATGCAAATCAAATGTAGCACTTTTGTAACGCAAATAGTAATTTCACTCGAATATTCGCTCAATTACTGGTGAAAAAAATCCCATTTTGTCTGTTAGTTTGTTTTCATTTGAAACCGGCTTTTTAGTGCACTATTACATTTTATTAGTCATAAACTTGGGTAAGACTCATTTCCACATTTTAACTAATAATTGCATTTGGCAACGGAAGGTCACCCACAACCGACATGACTATTTTGAAAAATGTCAGTTATCTAAATTTAGTCAGAGGTAGTATGTAAAATACTAGATGGTAAAATAACTAAAAGTGGTGGATTTGAAAGTAAATGGATATTTTCTAGATGAATGGTTGAAATAGGCAAATTTCCCTAAAACCAAAAACTATTTAAAAAAATCATTAACCATGCTTTTTGACTTTTGTATTGCAAAAAAAAAACAATATGTCTTTCAATTATTATTTTATTTTCTTTTCAAACAATATAATCGAAATAAAACAGATTTTTGAGATGGTTTTCGTCATATCCGAGTGAAAAATTATGGTACGGAAATACACCATCTATGGTATTTCTATTATTTTTAACCCGATTCAATTTTAATGCAATTTCGCATTTATAGTACTTTTTTCAATAAACCACGGAATGTTTCCCTTTGGTAACTTCCCCTTTGCTAAACGTTTGTGTGGGATGAATTTGAATTTTAAATGAATAAGTAATAAATAGCTAAGAGAAAAAACGAATATTATTTCAGGTAAAATGTGAAACCCATTTCGCAATAGTTGAGATTGAAAACAACACCACAAGATATTTCTTGAATTCTAGGGTAGTGGCAAAATCATTAATTTGTGTAAATCCCATTGAATGTTTCAATTAATTAACTTCTGTTTGGGGGTTTAGTTAAAGGCAAGTTGATTAGATGATGAGATGTTTGATAGAATAATGGCCCCTGCCACAACCTACCGCAAGACATCTCCCATTATACCCTTACTAATGTGAATTTACAATTTTAAATTACCCGCTTAAGCACCATATTCAGTTCTTATGAAATTTTCTTAAGAAATGTTGTCATTCATTCATCTCTAAACGGAATTGTTTTTACACAGAGTTACCGCCTATCACTGATTTAACTTGCAAATGTTTCATTAATAATTCCACTTCCCCCTCCACTTTTTTTTTAATGCATGTAGTGTTACTTTTATCGAATTGTCTCAATATTTCGTTTGCAAACAATTACCAAACAATTGTTTTCGTTCCAAAATAACTTTGCCATAACAACCCTGTAATTCATATTGCTTACGAAATTTTCGCAAATAGCTGAGTACCGAGCAAATGAAAAACGAACGACATTTTCGGGACACTAATTTTCGTTATTTTTTTATACACGTAATTCTTATTGGAATGAAAATTTCTTAAGTACTGAATACGTAGCTTTAGCCAATACTTGAGTCATTCTGACGGTGTAGAATCGCGCTTTCCCCGTTTAAAATTCATTAGACATTTAGTGCGAATTCAATTAGCTGTTGACACGTTTTTCTGCAGGACACAAACTTTATTGTTTCTCCCCAAAGACATAACATAACAAAAATAAAAAATTTCTAAGCAATTAAAAGCCAACGTATAAATTCCAGTTTGAGGATCAGTGCACAGGGACAGGAAAAGTTCCTGATAAGACCGTAGTGAGCGGTGCAGAGCCACACTCTGCTCAAGGTGCCCCTGCTGTTTGCTAAACACTACGGATCTAGACAGGTAAGTCGATAAAAATGTACCCCTAATTCAGGGTGTATACCTGTCTAGAGTTTGTCGGCAGCCCCAGCACACGGATCGGATGCTGTAGTCTAATGAGTCATGTCAGTAGGTTTGCTACAATACTACAATTCAACCAGAAAAGTACAATCTTAGTTAAATAAATATGTAATATTGAAAAGTACATTATCGTAATGAACGTCTTCATAACAAGACAACCAAAGAATAAATTCATTAAAATATTTGAATCGTTTATTTCAGAAACCACCTAAGTGCGCTTTTTTTAAGTTTCGGAAAACTAAAAAAAAACTGTTTTGCAGCTTAAGTATAGGTCTAGTCGTCTTCAAAATCAAAAACATGCTATTGGGATAATCTTTTTTTTTTAAATTTTGTTTTTCCTTCAAGCTTTTGAGTTATAAATTTTTGAAAAAATTGCACTTCGGTGGTTTCTGCAATAAATGAGTGTATCCAAGGTGATTTTTTAAAATTATTATTGAAATTGAGTCAATCCATTAATTTTTATCTGTTTTGATATCAAAGGAAAGTAACAGACACACTTATGTATGAAAAAGAGTGTTTTTACTAGGCATGAATCGAAAAAACAAGTAGACTACACGCTACGGTATGTCTATATACAAAGATCTGGCCTTATTCACTTGTAAGTCAAGGCCGATCTTGTGGCCGTCGGTGGTGCAATGGTTAGTGTGCGCGGCTCTTGTACATGAGATCTCGGGTTCGAACCCTGCTCTGACCACCTTCAAAAAAAAATAAATTTTCTTTCGGCGGCGGTCACCTCGCATAGTAACGGCGACACTATCGAGTATATAGCCATGAAAAAGCTTCTCAAAATACCGTTCGGAATCGGTGTAAAATTGTAGGTCCCAATCAGTGAGTGAAAACTGCAAAGCGCACAGCTCAGTGATTGTGAGAAGTTCTCCCCGGTCCCTTCATGGGATGCAATGGGAAACCATTTTTTTTTTTTTTAAGTTAAGGCAAGTAAACATACCTTTCCCAAAGGATAAGCTTTCTCTGTTACTAGTTCCGGAGGGCTGGCAGTTTTTAGCAATGTGAAGGTAGATGTTTTTATTCCTCGAATGAATTCGTTTGCGTCCACTTTTCCCAGTGTGTCCTTGTTGTAGAGAAAGTGCTTGTAACGGGTTTTTCAACAGAGACGCTACAAAAGTAAATCGATAGGGACAGCAAACGACGCCATATTTTTTCCCACTCTTTTGACATTTCTCTTCAGTAAGGTTTGCCATTTCATCATGGAAAGATATTCGAGCCAACAACGAGTCGAAATTATTAAAATTTACTACCGAAATTTGGAGTCAGTGGCCTCAACTTTAAGAGCGCTACGTCCAATTTATGGTCGTCATAATCGTCCTACCAGATCAACAATTGAGCGTCTAGTGGAAAAATTTGAATCCACAGGCACAGTACAAAATGTTCCCGTGCCAGTGAGACAAAGAAGTGCCCGTAGTGTCGAGAATATTGCTGCCGCTGAGGCTTCAGTTCAAGAAAGCCCAAATGTGTCTCTCACATGTCGTTCTCAAGCGTTGGGCATCTCTGTGACGTCGTTGTGGCGAATTTTGCGAAAAGATCTTGGCCTACATCCTTACATGATCAAATTGACGTAAGAACTGAAGCCGCTTGATCACCATAAGCGTCGTATGTTCGTGAATTGGGCTGAGCAACAACTTGAAAATGATTCGAATCGCTACCGTTCAATGATAACCGAATATTTTTGGTCCAATTGGATAATATGGACTTGGAGGACATGTGGTTCCAACAGGACGGCGCCACAAGCCACACAGCGAATGCCACAATCAATTTATTGGAAACCAAGTTTGGTGAACGTGTTATCTCACGAAATGGCCAAGTCGATTGGCCGCCTCGGTCTTGCGATTTGACGCAGTTAGATTATTTCCTGTGGGGCTACGTCAACTCTATGGTTTATGCCAACAAGCCAGCGACGATTGATGAACTTCGTACGAATATCGAACGTGAAATTGCAGCAGTATCGGCCGATTTATGCTTGAAAACCGTCGAAAATTGGGTTCAGCGTCTGGACTTCTGCAGGCAAATCGAGTTCCATACATAATGGCATCGAACATACTTTCACAGGAATAAAGAATTTCATTGGTATCTAAAAACGGTTTTTTTTTATTTAAAAAAACTTTTGCAGCGCTCTTATTGAAAAACCCTTTATAACACACAGTTGCATTTTTGTGTGACAATAATGTTTTAGCAATAATGTAGTTAAATTTAAAAAATGATTTGTTAAGTTAGACATTGTGTGTTTCTCCTATTGTTACACGTATTAATACGAGACTAGATTGCAGATAAAAACAATTATTAAATTAAAAATTATTAGCTTTAATAATATTTCATGAGTACCGGCATTATCTATCGTATCTGACGAACACTTAACTAATCGACATGACTAGTTTTATTTTATACCTGACAGCTTCTAAAGAGCATTGCATCTCCATCTGTGGATTCCCCAGTGGTCAATAAACACTCACATGTTCACAAACGTGGCTGCAACCTGTTTTGGTTCTAAACGGGGGAGGCACATAACTAAGCTGTGATTAGAGTAATTAAAAAACCGGCCTATGCAAAAAACCGGGGTTTCAGTTGCTTTGAAAACCCACATTTATGTAAAACCATTTTTTTTGTTTTTGTTTTTTTTTTTTTTTTTTGAAGAACAAAATTCTCATTCTGCCAATTGGATTTTGTAATTTAAAAAAGCAAACCCGTTAATAAAATACAATAGAATACGTTTGAAATCAGCTGAAAAACAATGACTTAAATTGAGATTTGATCTTATTAAATTTAAATATTTAATTTAAAGATTATTTAAATTTTTATATTTTATAGGGAAAAGCTTGTAAAGAATACAAAATATTTATTAAATTCTTCTTTTAAAAATAAACAATTGGATTTTGTCGAGGTCTGTGTAAAAACATTCTAGTATTGTTTTTTTAGTTACTCTTAGAATTCGTTGGAGCTGGAAATTGGAATTGGCAGGAAACCCCTTGTTCAAAATTGCTAATTTTCTGTAACCCGGCAATCGGTGGGTGCACAAAAAACCGACGGACCGGTTTTTGTTTACATAGCTGTGATCCATAATGAATATGTTAGTATGTATATTAGTAAAACGCTTGTAAAGTTGATTATTCAATCTTCTTATGAATAGACACTATAATAATATCGAAATTATGAAGTGGCTTGTTGGTTTTTATAGTCGAAACAAAATCACGTTTTGAATATTGAAATCATTTACTAGAGGGGGAGGAATTCTACAGTAATTTATCTGGTATTTCGTACTAGTAGAGATGTAGTGACATGGTTATTTACAAGTACATACAAATGTATGTACATAAATTTGCGTTATTCCTCAAAACTTATTAAAAATAATGATTCATCACAATGATTGAACGGAAATTGTCATAAATTTCGTAATAATTATATCAGATGCTCACATGTCAATTGAAATAACTCAAAAAGCAAAAAGTGGAGAAAATTGGAAAAGAAATGTATGACTGTGGAACTCCTGTTAACTCCTTCATTTTGATGATTATAAACAAAGGGGGTATTTAAAAAATTTTCTAAATTGTACATTTGTTTCAATGTTAATGGTGGATAACTTCTGTTTCCCATTGCAAGTGAAATCTCTCGTTTCGAGACTTCTTTCGGTCAAACATCTATTTTTTTGCCATGGAAAAATCAATTATTACTTCACTTCGAATGTGATATTTTGCCTGCATTGTGAACTTAGTATAAAGAAAATACGCAACATTGAGGTGAACCCCACGAACGAAATTGCCAAGACTTGGTTCAAACCTGTCCATCTGAAGGCCTTCTATCGGATCCCATAAGTTTCGTTTCTGCGACAAATAAAGGGTTTTTCAATAAGAGCGCTGCAAAAGTTTTTTTAAATAAAACAAAACCGGTTTTAGATACCAATGAAATCCTTTATTCCTGTGAAAGTACGTTCGATGCCATTATGTATGGAACTCGATTTCTTTTGCATGGCCCCCACGAGCACGCTTGCAGAAGTCCAGACGCTGAACCCAATTTTCGACGGTTTTCAAGCATAAATCGGCCGATACTGCTGCAATTTCACGTTCGATATTCGTACGAAGTTCATCAATCGTCGCTGGCTTGTTGGCATAGACCATAGACTTGACGAAACCCCACAGGAAATAATCTAACGGCGTCAAATCGCACGACCGAGGCGGCCAATCGACTGGGTCATTTCGTGAGATAACACGTTCACCAAACTTGGTTTCCAATAAATTGATTGTGGCATTAGCTGTGTGGCTTGTGGCGCCGTCCTGTTGGAACCACATGTCCTCCAAGTCCATATTATCCAATTGGGGCCAAAAATATTCGGTTATCATTGAACGGTAGCGATTCGCATTCACAGCCAGAAATGAGCCTCAGCGCTGAAGATGATTTTCCGATGAAAATTCGAATCATTTTCAAGTTGTTGCTCAGCCCAATTCACGAACATACGACGCTTATGGTGGTCAAGCGGCTTCAGTTCTTGCGTCAATTTGATCTTGTAAGGATGTAGGCCAAGATCTTTTCGCAAAATTCCCCACAACGACGTCACAGAGATGCCCAACGCTTGAGAACGACGTGTGAGAGACACATTTGGGCTTTCTTGAACTGAAGCGTTAGCGGCAGCAATATTCTCGACTTTACGGGCACTTCTTTGTCTCACTGGCACGGGAACATTTTGTACTGTGCCTGTGGATTCAAATTTTTCCACTAGACGCTCAATTGTTGATCTGGTAGGACGATTATGACGACCATAAATTGGACGTAGCGCTCTTAAAGTTGAGGCCACTGACTCCAAATTTCGGTAGTAAATTTTAATAATTTCGACTCGTTTTTGGCTCGTGTATCTTTCCATGATGAAATGGCAAACCTTACTGAAGAGAAATGTCAAAAGAGCGGGGGGAAATATGGCGTCGTTTGCTGTCCCCATCGATTTACTTTTGTAGCGTCTCTGTTGAAAAACCCGTTATGTTTCGTGTTGCGATGAATATGTTTTTGCAGATGCGTTTGAAACCCTGATTTGGAAACTGAAGCATTCATCTGAGCATTTTCGCAGAGAGTTATAACATAGACTAAATACTATACTAGACTCAACATTTCACTCAGCAAATTTATGACAATTTGCCTGGTGTGATATGTACGTTGGATGTCGAAAATAATTGCTTCAATAATACCAGATAGAGGCAATGGTTCAAAGCAACGAACAAAATAGCAACAACGGCATTTCGTTTTGTGTGTTGACAATATTGTGTTAAATACAACACACACACAACAAAACAACAAACATCTCTCCATAGAGTAATCTCAGACTAGAGAGAATATTTGGCTCATCTGACGTTTCCTTTCACACTCTTCGTGATGCGGTCGGTGTGATAGAGAGATGTTTGACGAAAAGTGATATACACCAGGTGGAATTACAATAACTTCTTGCTTTAATTTTTCATGCCATTTTGGTGAAAAACTGTGAAATTTAAATGTGTTCTAAACATTTTTATTGACTGTTATTGTTAGCATACATTTGTGTTGTATTAAACACAATAATTTTAACACAAAACGAAATGCCGTTGTTGTTATTTTGTTCGTTGTTTTGAACCATTGCCTCTATCTGGCATTAGTAAAGCAATTATTTTCAATCTATGCATCTCTCTATCACACCGACCGCACCACGAAGAGTGTGGAAGGAAACGTCAGATGAGTCAAATATTCTCTATGGTATTAACATTTTCGTTGTTTTGTAATTTTGAATAAAACTGTATGCTTCCAAAACAAAATGTTCTTGGTTTTTAAAGGGCTTTAAACCTAGGAAACAATTGTTTTAAATGTTAGGAGTAGAAACTGCATTTAATGAGGCCTTCATTACAAAATGATGTTGTACGTCAGTAACATCTATAGGATAAATGTAGAACTCGTCGAGGCCTATACAACAATGCTTTGCATTTTACGATCGAGCCACAAACAAAACAAAAACTACGATAAAAAATCGATTTTGGCTGTTTTTCACGGACTCGGAAAGGAAAATGAGATATAATATTTGCCCCCGACTTTGGAATTTTTTTTATATATTAGGCCGACCCGGGTAGAATGCTCATGAATGGCAAGACTGAGTTTCGTCATAGAGAAATATAAAAGAACCGCTATGCATCTCTTCGTGTCCATAAAACATAATTAAGCTGTCATGGAATTTGTGATTTTTCTACTGTACCTCAAAAAGAATGGTAGTATAAATAAGTATTTGTGACGTCTGTAACGCGCTGCATTTTCCTCAATTTGTCCGTTTGAATAAATTCAACAAAATTCAATTAATACAGTGTTCGATAAACACTAAAAGATTGCAAAGGTATTTCGAAAGAAAAATTTAAATTCTTTATATAAATTAGTTTTGTTATTATTTTCTGTTAATTTGGAGTCGATGGTGCATTGTAGTAAATGCGAATGCCGGCTATGATGGTGTCCATCGCATACAATTGCTTATTAGGCATCCTCTCATGTGAAAGTATACTGATGATGTACATATGTATGTAGATACATACATATGTAGGTCCGAGTGTCATTGGGCGAACACTACAAGATGTTAATGAGCTATTGTGGACAATAAAGAAGGAATCGGTGAAAGTGGATTTGGCAGTAAATGAGGTCACAACAAAATTAATGGTTTCAATGAAGAAATGTTTTACTCGCTTCGAGTAACACGTGAGCGTTAATAATCGGGTCTGCCGTAAACAATAAAAAATTACGTCAGCCTGGACATCAAAGGGAGAATTGTGCTTGCAAATACATAGTTGTTATTGGCTTAAGCGAATGTTACACTATCAGATAAAATGGAACAATTTCCGAAGAATAAAATGGAATGAAACTTGAAACAAATCGCATCCTCATTTTGTTTTAGATTTATATTATCAGTTTTGGGGAATGCAAAAGCATCTATCTGCAAATTGACACACAATATACAACAGATATTAAATAAAATTAGAATAGAGAACCACCAACCACCTTAAAATTTCTTTCGACGACGGTCACCTCGCTTAGTGACGGCGACACTATCGAGTATATAGCCATGAAAAAGCTTCTCAAAATACCGTTCGGAATCGGTGTAAAACTGTAGGTCCCAATCAGTGAGTGAAAGCTGGAAAGTGCACAGCTCAGTGATTGTGAGAAGTTCTCCCCGGTCCCTTCATGGGATGTAATGGGAAACCATTTATTTATTTTTAGAATAGAGAAAAATGGAAATTTAAAAAATTTACGAAATAAAACTTGCCAGATTCCAGAGTTAACTTTTGCCCACCGAAATCTAAATTAATTCTTGCCCACCGTGCACTGTCTCTTGAATTCATTTTGTCTTATTTCAAAAAAATGAAACAGCCAACTTCTAAGGTTAAGATGTTGTCCTTCTTCACGCAACATATGCGATGGCTCAATGGATAGACGTACGGACTTCTAGTGGCGGTGACTGCGTTCACCTCTATTTCACGAAAAGCGTAAGTACTAAAATAAATTTGTATTTTAAATTCAATTAAATCGGGGACCGTAATGATTATAAGTTATACTATAAAATTGCTGAGAAAATAATGATAATTGCTTGAATTTCATATATTGAACGAAAATAAAAATTATTCCTTCAGTTTGATAATGTTGTCGACCTTAATTTGTCGGTGGCGGCGGGCTGACCATTTTATAGTCGACGGCGGTGGCGTTTTCAAAATTTGTTCGTCGGCGGCTGAAATTTCGACGCGTATTCATCTAATCTGGAGCGCAACGTATCAGTGCTCGAGCGCGTTTGGAAAAGGCTGTGGGTTGTTTTAGAAAACATTAGTGTCAAATGTTTCTATTACATTATTTTGCTGTTCAACATTTCTTTTAGAAAACATTATTGTTAAAGGTTTCTTTCAGAAAACTTTGTTGTCAAATGTTTCATTAAAAAACTTTGTTGTTAAATGTCTCGTTTAGAATTTGTTTGTCAAAAGTTTCATTTACAAAATTTTGTAGTCAAAAGTTTATTTTATGAAACTTTGTTGTCAAAGGTTGCTTTTAGAATACTTTGTTGTCAATGGTTTACTTTACGCAACTTTGTTGTCAAATTTTCTTTTAGAAAACTTTGTTATCAAAGGTTTCATTTAGAAAACTTTGTGTCAAAGGCTTCTTTTAGAAAGCCTTGTAGCCAAAGGGTTGTTTTAGTTTTCGTATATATGTATATCTTGTTAACCGGCATGCTAACGGACGGCTTGTGTTCCTAGTGACCGTAGCTGAAAGAAATGAAAGGTGAACCGAGTTAGGACTGAACCCATGTTCTCGACCACGCATACTAACCATTACACTTTCCAAAATTTCCATTATTTCGCCCAAATCACAAATGTCATTAAGACCAAAAATCGTTAGAAGTGAGTTGTTTTTGTAGCTCTACTTTTTTTAAATATTTTGTTTTTGAAAAATCCCAATGTCACTACGTCCAAACTGTTCAGGTGACGTTTCGCTCACTGACAAACACCCTAAATCAAAAATTTCATAACACCCAAGTTTTACTGTAAAGCATTTGGGCGATATGACATGAAATTATGAAGTACGTAGTGAAGGGATTCGCGAGCATGAATAATAATAACGCTGATTTGCGACTACACACAATTTTAAGAAAAAATTTTAAATTCAAAAGTTCGGGGAAATCTTTATTAGGAGTTATGGGCCTCCAAAGTTCGGATATACGGGGGTTTTTTGTCGCAGTATTATTTGGTTTTTCGGGCGGGGAACTATGTAAACTACTTTGATTCCTTATTTCGGACATCTGGATTTTTCGAAATCCCTTCATTTGACTTCTCACACTTGGGAAAATGTCATTTCGCTCAAAACTATCTATGCAATAAATTTTGATGGGTGATGCCATAGTCTAATATATGTAGATATAGATACATTTATTCTCTCAATAAATTAAAAGTCATAGGTACGGTGGAAAGTAAACAGTGGATGGTGGAAAGCATGGGTTCAATAATACCAGATAGAGACAATAGTAAACAACGTCCAACAAAGTAACAACAACCGAATTTCGTGTTTTTGTGGCAAACTAGTTGTGTTAAATACAATACAAATGTATACCAACGATAAAAGTCAATAAAAAAGTGCAAAATACATTTAAATTTTTCAGTTCTACACCAAAACGACATGAAAAAGTTAAGTGAACATATTTTGTAACTCCACCTGGTGTAAGTTAATTTTAAATTTAATTTCTCTCATTTCACCAAACCTACGACGAAGAGTGTGAAATGAAAAGTCAGCTGAGAGAATAAATGTATCTATACCTTAGGGCGGGTCAAATTATATGGAACGATTTTTTTGATGAATCGTATAGCAAAAACGTAATCTATAGGTGATTCTGAGAAATTTTGCTCAAGAGACCATAGCTCTAAGTCGGATTTGGAGCCCCCAAATTTTCAAAATAGATATTAGTGTTAATAGTGTTTTTTTGTTGAAACCTTGAAAATGTTGATTTTTTCAGATCGATTTTCCTACAAAAAGAAGTTCGAAAACAAAAAAATGGATCGTAATAAAAGTTGTTGGAAATTATCTGAACTTTCATAATCTGAAAAAAAAAATCTCGAAAAAAACTCGAAGAAAATTCAGAATTTATTAGTTAAAAGTTAATTTTAGGCTATTTTTCGACAAAAAATTCCTAATATCTCTACTAAAAAAAAAAAAAAAAAAAATAAATAAATTGGTATCAATACAGATTCTGAAAGGTGATAGAAATTTTGGGGAGCTCCAAATCCAACTTAGAGCTATGGTCTCTTGAGCAAAATTTCTCAAAATCACCTATAGATTACGTTTTTGCTATACGCTTCATCAAAAAAAAATTAACCCGCCCTATACCTATATTAGTCTATGGGTGATGCATTCCGATTTTAGCTTTATGACGTAATCGGTTTAGGCGATTTGACATTCTTGATTTTCGACAATATGACGTTCTATGCATAGATTAATTTATATTCAGATTTGTTATCCGTCTCGTCTGACGTTTTTCTTTGCGATTCTTCTTCAATGAGGAAACGAACTTCTGTCAGCAACGTAACAATTTCAGTTGTGTCAATTATCATCAGCGGCAGAATTTATCACTTGACTTTCAAATTTGCAACTTCCACAAGTTCGCTTCTCTTCAATCCTTAAACCTATGAGCGAGTTGACAAATCTATGTACAAATTATTCTGTAAAAAAAATTGGGTTAAAAAATATGTAATTTTTTGCCGAGGGTTTTGGCGCGATTTGGGTCTTATGACATTGGGTCTTATGACATTTGTCGTTTTGGGCGAATTTTTTTTTTTTTTTTGCGAAATAACGTGTAGCGTAATTTGTTATCAATAGAAAGAGAATAAACCAGACATGTGCAAACTGACACAAACGCATTTCAAATCAGTTTTACGAATTTTGCGACTGTGTTAAGTTGAACGGAGCAAGCAGAACAAAAGCAGAGAAAACAAAAGTAGTACACTGAGTAAAAAATTAAAATTAAAAAAATTAAAAATTAAAACTAAATCTTAAAAAAAAATCAAATATCAACATCTCCAATGATTATTTCCATTTATGATTTTTGCAATTTACAAACATAAAAATTTCTTTATATTCGTCCATGGCAATTAAAATTTATTTTTTAAGTGTAGTGTTTTTTATTACAAATAATTTTGCTTGCAGAGCGATACGGTGTTGCTTGGTCAAATGCAGAACAGCAACTGACTTTGAATCGGTAAACAAGCAGCAAGCTTTCGGACATGTTGGTGTGAAAAAACGATCAAGCTACTATCGGTGTGAAAACACGATGACTCAAAAGAGTACTAGCTGCACATCTATGGAATAAACCATAAATGGTTTATTTACCAATTGTTTTTTTTATAGAACCTGGAAGATTTGAGGATATATCCCTCAAAGTGAGAATTTGCTTAAAACATCGGTTAACTCGAGATGCGTCGGGGAAAATGTTTTAAGATAAAAGTGTTAATTAAGACGATCAAGAAAAAAACAATCTGCCTTTTCGACAAAAATTTACCAGGAATTATAAAAATAGTAATTGTTTTCACTTCTTTTCATCGTGCAGTGGTGGTCAAGGGTGTGTAGCCAGCATCGCTTGATATAGTACACAAATAATGTTTTACACTAAAAGTTGCAGGTCTTTTAAATTTTCTGAGGGCTATATATTCGTAAATCAAATGAACGACATCAATTTTAAATAGCAATTATGTAATATTACGAGACAATTCAAAAATTATTGGAATTATTTTCTTAATTATTATTTATTGGCGTAGAATACGTCTTACCTTACGGTATAGGGAGTCATGTCAGATTGTTATTGTTGTAATCTTTATTTCATTGATTATGAGGAAACGGCGAGATAACTTTTTTTAAAAAATTTTTTGTAGGTAAATGAAGATGTTATCTTTCGTTTGATATACATTTCATATTGGTTGATATCTTCCTAATATTTAAATTTCTCAAATGAAAATTGTTTAAACGCATACACTCAAACATATGTGTGGTGTTTGGTTGAGTGTTTGAGTTTGTAGCGTGAACACAAACTATGCTGCTGTTTCAGTGTGGACGCAAACCTTCGGCTGTTGTTTTGATTGATGAAATATTGAAATTTCGTATATTTACTTATGTATTAAAATGAAACAAAATGTTAAATGTGAATTTGAATTTAACATTAATTCATACATTTTTATGTTAAATGAAAGTGCTGCCAAGTAAGCAAAATAACAATGCTGATTGATGCTGTTTGACAGCAGCTGACAGTTGACGTTTAGTAAATTAAAATAATAAATAAATTCATTTGCTTATGTTATTTATCATTTATTGTTATATATGTTTTCTGTCTTATCGGATGGCGTATTCTACGTTAAACTTAATGGCCGTGTCTCTGACAGCCTGCAGGGACAGTCCGTGGCCGAAGGCCTCGGACAACTGTCTGCTGTTTTTTTTTTTTTTTTATTTTTTTAATTTATTTTCTAAGATCACTGTCCAGCGGTGTTTTAAAAATTAAGATTTGAATAAACACAGATGAGCTATTAAGAAAAAGGTTAGCAAAAATTGCCATTTTATTTTTGATTGTTTTTGATATGTAAATATCTTATGAGATAAATCACGTATTTCTCGTTTGTCATATTTTTCGTTTATCTCTTTAGAAGATTTCTTCAAGCAAAGAATCGTAAAAAGCGGCTCAAGTTACAGATCTTGAAAACATGAACAGCACCCTGTAACAAATTCTGCGTAAAAACAGGATCCTTAAACAGCCCAAAAAATAGTTTAGAAGTTCTGATATTATTACCACTTTTCTTACAATCGGACCCAGTATGTTGTGTATTATTTTGCTTGCGACAAGGGGTATAAGTATACGACAAGGGGTATAAATGTACTACCTGTTAAAGCTATCGGGGATAGGTTGTATAAAAAGTACTAAAGATGTAGCGGATGTAGATGAAATGCTACCAAGTTTCCTTGACAATTGTCTACTGAAAAGAAAATTAATTGTGACAAGAAAAATTAAAAAGAGTTCTAAATTTTATTTTCGGTTTACAATATTTGCATTCATTGATAAAGGATAACGCTGATTTATAGGCAAAATTGTAAGTAAATTCAAGTAAGAAAAGCAAAGGATCGCGGGAATTGAATTCGAATCGCAGTGCATGCCACCCAAAACAAATAAAGCTGTGGTGTACCAAGTTTATATTATGATGAGCTAAGTGTTTTGTGAGAAGCTTCCTTCATGGGATGTAATTGATACCCCGTTTTGTAAGTGCCCAATTCAGTAGCTGTTATATGCTTCTGAAAGATCTCCATATAGGGGCGGAACTATATCCGAATTTCATCAATGGCAAGAGAATCATTGAAAGGTATGTCGGAACATGGATTTTCTTTGCGGATTTCAGATCTATCCTTTAATTATCCAGGATAACCGATAGACAGTTTGTTCTAGTGAAAAGGTATGAAATCTATAGAATATAGTATGTAACGGGTCCAAATAACTTTTTTTTTTTTTGAAAATGCTATAAAAAAAACTACTGAATATTTTCTCAAATTTCTTTTTTTATTTGAAAGTACAATCCTACCGGTTAATAATGGAAAATAATTTCATTCAAATGGCTGCCTCGGCTGGCCATGCAGTAGCCTACACGATCGGTCCAATTTTTAAGCACATTATCGATTGTGTGCAGCTGTATTTCACCAATGGCTTCACGAATATTGTCCTTTAAAGCGTCAATTGTCTCTGGCTTGTCGGCGTAACACTTATCTTTGAGGGCACCCCGCAAATAATAGTCCAACGGTGTCAAATCGCAGCTCCGAGGTGGCCAAACGACATCAGCTCTGCGACTGATAATGCGGTCTTCAAAAACAGGGCGCAAAACATCGAGTGTAGCTTCGGCTGTGTGGCACGTAGCGCCGTCCTGTTGAAACCAAATGTTGCCAATATCCTCCTCTTCAATTTTTGTGAACAAAAATTCGTTCAACATGGCCCGATAACGATCGCCATTGACTGTAACGGCCACTCCTTGCTCATTTTCGAAGAAAATGGCCCAATTATGCCTCTGGACCAAAATCCGCACCAAAGAGTGACTCGTTTTGGGTGCATCGGCTTTTCAATGTATGCGTGCGGGTTTTCTGTGCCCCAAATGCGACAATTTTGCTTGTTTACATACCCGCCAAGATCAAAATGAGCTTTATCTGAAAAGATGATTTTTTTGCAAAATCGGCATCTGCAACATTACCATGATTTTCAAAGTAATGTCGCAATATTTCCCAGCGTTGTTCAAGCGTATACACAACCATATTCGTTCAGCGGAAGGATACAACTAATTATCTGTCATATCAGACATGAGCTAAGTGTTACCATTCACGAAATAAGCACTAGTTGAAAAAAAAACGTTAGATGGCGGACCCTTTATATAGACAGTGATTATGCTGTCGCCGATTATGTTCCGGAATGGACTTTTAACGTTTTCCTATTGAAAAGCGTGCTTCAAGACAGTATTTCCTTTGGATAAGGAAATTTGTATTTCAGTACAAAACAATTTATCTTGCACTCCTACTCAAAAACTTTATATTTGATGTGAATAAAGAAAAATATTAAGCAACATAGGGTTTGGGTTCATTTCAGATAGCATTAGTCAATTTTCTACAAGAATCTAAGAATATGATTTTCTATACGTAATGATTATATGTGATTCCTTTATTGACAGCCTGAATAATTTAACAAATATAAAATTTTAATTAAAAAATTTGATATCAGTTTCATTTCTCAACAAAGCCTTTATTTACAAATAAACAATGACACAAAAAAGATTAAAGTGCTGCCAAAGCATTTGTGCTACACCGAGATGCGTTTTTTTTTTGTATCCTATACAAGTCTCATATACATAATTATATGTTACAAGAAAAACACAACTATCATTTTAAACAGCGATCATATTCGACCTTATCTTATGCACTAAATTTCGTTGAAGTTTATAATGAAGCCGATAGTACCAATCATGGTTGGTGCAATTTGTATTGGCACTATAACAAAACTATATCTCGTCTATATTCACAACAATCAGCCTGGATCTTGGAAAAGCTTATGTACCAAAATTTTTTAAACCCGGTTAATATTTGTTACCTCTAAAGCCAATAGTACCTAGCTTGGTTGGTAAAATTCGTATGGCGGCTATACATATATTTTTCTCAAGAATACGTGGACAAGCAGACATGGCCAAATCGATTCAGAAAAATAAGGATCATATATTTCTCTATGTTTTAAAGCATCAGCAATAACTCCGAATACCGTGTTACCACAATGTGGGACAGGATGTAAAAATTAATTCGTTTCAAGTTCTAGGTAGTGGCGAGTTGCTACCCCTCAGGATACGCCCATGGTGGTGGTACGAGTATAGTAAGTTTCTGGTATTGTTAAATGTTTCTGTTCGTGAGCGTTTGTAAAAGTGAGTCATATTCCAACACGCTGTCATTCATATCTTACCTCAACTTCCACATTCATATACATACATATGTACCACTAACTAGTATTAGTTACTTAGTAGTACACACTATTCGAATTAGGGCGGTAGTGAGAAATAGATATTTCTTTCATGAGTACCTACTACTACCTGTAGTACATAATTAGTTTATTAACTATAATTATTCTGTTAAGTTTTTTTTGTTGTGTTTAACACAATGTTATTAGTGAATGTTTGTACATGTGTACAATGTATACTCGTATTCAAACATAGGTACGAACATTTGTATATACGAGTACTATGTGTGTAGTACATAGAACTGCATTGGGTTTTAATCAATTATAAAACTTAAATTACTAAACGACAGCCGGATATACAAATTCAATAATGACAAAATAGAATTTAAAGGTTATTTTTTGATTTCTTTTTACTGAAAACCCTATTTAATATCTTATTAATTAATGATAACTATTCGTGTGCTCATAATGTTCTTTCTAAATATTTTCATTATTTTTGGAATATATATTCATTATTATTCAAAAATTAAATTTATTTTAAAAATCAAATTCAACATTTTTAAATTGCAATGTTTTCTCTTAGGCTCAATTTTTCAGTGAATATTTTTTGAATGCGTAATTAATCGAATTATATTTATATTTGATCTGAGTTGTAATACGAAAAGAACTTTTCAGTGCTTTGTCAAATAATATTGCTATTTATGTAGCAACAGTGGCATATATTACGAAAAATAACCGGTATTCATATCTTTATCAAGAATGTACAACACAATAAAATTAATGTGTTAAAATATAAAACATTTTATGATTCTATTTACTTGGTCGACCTTTTGTTACCAGTAAATAATCCAAATTATTTTCGATGTGTTAACATCTATAGCCACGGGTAGGGCAGTCTATCAAAGTGAACACATGCAAACAAAACACAGCGTTAGCATCACATACGTGGTTGTTCTATAACAATAGTCGCTGCCTGTAAATAAGTATGATGGTATTGATGTAGAGGCAGCGAACAAGTAAGCAGGTCGTCGTCGCCAAAGAGTATTGAATACGATAGTATCTAAGTAGAGAACTCATGGAACGAATTATATGACACATTACATTTTGATGTGAAACATTGATGCCTTTTGAAACATGTATGATTTTTGTACGTATTGTTATTTTTGTATGTTTTATGTAAAAACATTGTCGAAATGATGCATTTATATTGACATATTATATAAAGAGAATAAGACTCGTGTATGCTCTTTTACTCAAACTCCCTACATGAGAGCATAAAGTAACTATGGTATAGAGAAGAAAATTTACTCATGGAGTGGAATGCCAATAAAAAAAACGAGAGAAGCGTGTCGTTTCCCTGCTCTCTCTCTCTTATTCTTTTCGTTGAATATTTCAATACACGAGCAGTTTTCTGATGATGTTATTGTGTCTAACTATAGAAATTCCAACCTTATTTAAATAAAATATGTAAAAAGTATGAAATAATAATGCTATGACGCGGGAATGAAATGCGTTTGAGTGAATCGCGTCGACTTTTTGGTTCTCTTCTACTAGGGTTGCCAAATTGCGGTGGTTTTTTCTTCTCTACTTGTACATCCTTTTTGATGACAGCGGAAAAGAGTGCATTAAATTCTCTCAAAGACGATCACGAATTAGACAACCAGATGATGTGCGCAATTTGGCAACCCTGGTAAAAGAGAACCAAAAAGTGCCAGTAATTCACTCAAACTTATCTCTCGCGTCATATTTTGATTATTTCATACTTTTTGCATAGTTTATGTAATTTTACTTCAACATGGTTGGAATTTGTATAGTTATATACAATGACACAATCAAAAGATGCTCGTGTATTGAACTATTCAATGAAGAGAGTAAGAGAGAGAGCAGAGAAGCGATAGGGTT
Source organism: Phaonia tiefii (assembly GCA_963931995.1). Classification (NCBI taxonomy): domain Eukaryota; kingdom Metazoa; phylum Arthropoda; class Insecta; order Diptera; family Muscidae; genus Phaonia; species Phaonia tiefii. The sequence continues at coordinate 96,393,773 of OZ008370.1, read as the reverse complement.
TCACTCATTTTATTTGTTGGTATTTGAGTGAATAGAAATTTTGAGTGTCTATTCCACTAATGCCAGCTCTGCAGGAACGAAACGCGCTGTCGAAGTACCTAAAAAGTGCTAAAACGCGCCAAATAACGAAAACGGCCAGAAAATTCCAAAAGTGATAAATTGCGCTTAATAAATAAAGCGATTTCCAATAGGGACATATTTCCGACAACAGAGACAATCACCATGGCAAGTTCCGGTGTCGAACAACACGTGTGAATGATAATTCTTTATTATCAAAGTGGGTGTTCTCTTCTGGCAACACTGCGCGCGACGACACCCATTTTTGAATAAATGGGTACATCAACAAACATTGCCGGATTTAGGACGATGCCAATCAATACCAAGTGGCAATATATGTACAGAATACCATTGTTTTGCCTGGATTGTGATACGTCAACGGAGAGCGCTTCCGATCTGTGGTTCCATTAGGACATCAATACGTGCTACGCAGTCGATGCCACACCGGGCATTCTGCACGATCGATTTAAGAATTACCTCCCGCAGAGGCGACGTGAACTGGCCACAGACACCGTGCGATTTGACCCACTTAGACTTTTTCTTGTGGGGTTTCCTTAAGTCGCTGACAACATAGCCCACAAATTTACAAATTTAGCCTGATATACACCGAAGCCGCGGCGGTCATTTGAATGACTGCATATTCCCGACATAAAGTTCTTGATAGACTTTTCAAATAAAATAAAAAAATCGGTGATATCTCACACCCAACGTGATTCATTAAATTTTAACATCCTCTGTTGGAATATCCTTTCAGATGTTCACCCGAAGAAACGATGTTTGTATTGCAGATTTGGCGAGTGCAAGCATTCCTGACATTTTTGTTTTCTTTTCTGCCTCAAGTTGTATCAAGCGAATTCCGTAGAAACTCTCCATGTCTTTCATATGTTTTTGTGATCTAGAATAGTTCGTTACGTATATCGAAGTGTTTTGCAGCAATCATACATTTGCAATAAATATATATCGCCTTGAACACTTTTCTTAAAAGTGTGGTCTGCTTTCCATATCTTCCGAAATTTTAGGGTGTCTCTCCACCTAAAAATGTATAAGTATTAAGCGTAATAACCAATACAAAAATAGAAGCAAACAGTCAACGGTGTTAAGCGGTAGAAACAACAAATTTTACATTCTTTAGCAAATTGGTGTTTATAGAAAACGGTCTGAAGGGCTAAATAAAAACTCAAAACGCGTGCACATTACTCGTGTTTGCAAACAAGCATCAACATTTTTTTTTGCAAGGTCGGAAAGTGCTAAATCTAGCTCCAAAAGAGCTAAGGTGGCATTACTGGTCTATTCTCTATACCAATTTAGAGTGTTTCGTACTAGATTAAGCGCTTTTCAACAACCCAAAAGTCGCTTTTTCCCCATCGGCGCGTTTTTTAAATAACGCGCTAAATTAGCGCGTTTTACTGTAGGAGATAAATTATATAACGCCGGCAATCTTACGAACGTTTTTTACAATTATAAAAATAAAGTTAAATATTGGGCAGTAGTAATCTTGTTATTACTTTTGGTCAACAGCGGTTTATATAAACAATTTCTGTGAAAGTTTTAACGAATTTCCTTTATATTTTGTTAATATATTCTACTAACTATCTTAATGGAAATGTTTTGTCTATATTTAGGAATATGTAAATAAATTTACGTCAGTTTTAGACGGAACGTTATGTACAAAAGTACAGAAAATTGTGGAAGTCTGATACATTATTTAAAAATGGGCGAAGCCATTACTAAAAGGCGAAACAAGAGCCCTGGGTATTTATTGCAAGTGTCGACGAATAACATCTGCAATATCAAAAGTATAAACCTTAACAAAAAGTTTAAATTTTGATAATTATAATTTACTTGGGTACTAAAATACTCACATGCTAAAATGCTTATTTTAAGGAGAAGCTACTGTTTGTACTTGAATTTAAACAAACCCAAGAAAATAACTATTATGTAGTAACGTTGGTTTGTAATACCAAGTAAGATGTAACTTAAATTACAATAGTTTGTATTTAATTTTAATTTAACGCGTTTTGAGAAACTTCCCGGCGCGTTTTGGTTACAAATAGTTGACAACGCTGCTCTATACTATTCAATACTTTCTGTCGTCGCTCTGTTTATGACAAAACAAAAACAATTATTTCAGTGAGCTAAATATTGCTTTATTTATTTTAACATTATTATATCTAATGTTAAAGCAGATATAAGAAAATAGAAAGTGCAATAGCAAAAGAGCCTTCAGCACAAAAACTATTCGTGTTTTATGTTCCAATGTAATATTTACTAATTTGTTAATAGAAATCGAACAGGTACCGTGTACCCTGCAGTTTTAATAGTAGAAATTGACTCAAAATCGTTAGGTATTTGGCTAAAGAAAAATTAACTAGTGAATCCAAATGCCACAATTTATGCAAGAGTTCGCCTTTTGACTCTCAAACTATTGATTTACTTCTTAACTTTGTTCTTACTTCTTTGTGTCGATACACATTTGTTTGCTCTTGATGACAGAGATTAATATTCTTGCTCTCATATTCAAGATTTTGAGCTTTATTGAACAAAAAATATTTGCTTACATTTCATCTTAATTCATATTCCCGCGAAGCCATTTCGGCTTGTGCTCATTAACGATTTCATTAGATAAAAGTATTGCAACGATGTCAAATCAAATTTTTTTGGGAATGCAAAAAAAAAACTGTACCGTTATTCCAAAGAAGATAAGCAAGAAAAAAAATTTTCGGTTTGACTATTAGATTTATGTGTTGGCGTCAGTTGAAATTTGAATTTCGTGGTCAGAGAATGTGAATTTTGAAGCTAATAAATAAATATGTGACCTGCTCCACGAAGGGGGGCCTCTGCGCCGAAAATTTTTCTTTTACTTATAGGAAAAAAGTTTCTATGTCTTTTAGTTTTTTTACAAATCACCTGTAAAGATGAATCCACTGAACAGATGAAATTTAAAAAAAGTTCAATATCAAAGGTACAAAATTACAAAAATATCAAAATTTTACTCTTTTTAACTCCTAACACGCTTTTTTGGTGGTTCTTCTGTATTTTGCTGCTTTTCACCTTTGTCTGATCAGGTTGAAGGAAGAGTTGCATAACCATGCGCAAAACACGGAAAAACGAAGCGCTTTTTTAAACGCGTTTTTCTCAATAACTTCTTTTCGGCGCGGAGGTGCCTTTTCGTGGAGCGGGTCACATATGTATATAATAAAGTCGCAAACAAGTGGAAAGTGTTTACTCTGTACTGGTAGGTAATATAAATTTAAAATAATATAACATATTTTGATTTCAGATTATTTTATCACTTTTACAGAATCCATACCAATAAACACGAAAATCCCTGGGTTGGCGGAAGACCAACTAAGAAGAGCTACTCAGCTTCAAAAAACCAGGAGATAAAGGCAACCCCTATTTCTTTAGTTTTACCTTTCAGTTTTTTTTATCTTTTTATTAAACGTATTTTTCATCTTTTTATTTTATATTGTTATGAAAAGCGAAGAAACAAAAAACTCATAGATGTGAAGTTCTTTTTAGTTTTATCTTTAAGTTTTTTATCTTTTTACGAAGCGTGGAATTTCATTTTATTTTGTTTGAATTTATTTTAAGTTTAAATAATAGTTTTTAAATGAATTATTATAATTTTAAGTTTTCATTGATAAATAAATAAATATCAAAAAATGTTCTCCAGTCTTTTCATTATGGAAATATCATGAAAGGAATAACTGGTACATTAGGAGCAAAAGGAATCGTTGTTTTGTGTCCGGTGATTTCATCGGATAATCTTCATTAATCTTTTTGTTATGGCAGCAGCATCAGTGAATTCGTACATCACATGTTGTTAGTGAAATCATTAGTGAAAGGTTATGCACAAGATGGCAATTGGCTACCGCCAATCTCATCCCCATGTTAAATTCGTTAGTCAAAAGCACTGCTGGTAGTTAGTGGTAATTCTTGGTAGTTAGGGAAATCACTAAAGATTCGTTAGATACGTCGACTACAGGGTAACAACAGGCCCATGAGGTCGAACACTCATTAATTTTTTTTATATATGATTTGATCAGGGTGTTTGTCTGCAAAAAAAATATTTGTCTTCAAATTCAATACATCACACTTTTAACCCATTCCATTTATTTTAAATTACATTTAAAAATTTAGCTCCTACTGTACAAAAAAAAATCCGCCGCAGTGGGCTGGAATGGGTTAAAAACACTTCAACGTAAAAATAAACTCCGCAAGTACTTTGTATACTTTGTGTCAAAAAATTTTTAATACAGTTTACGTTTCCTTAAAAATATATTTATATTCTTTGCGAAATATATGAGCACTTATTTATGTACATATGGTATTCCTGGCCAATTTCGAAAATTATGACTGTAATATATTTACGACTAAATGAGATCATTGCCAATGTCAATAAAAATGAACCAATTGTCTATACAAGTAAATATGTATGCGAATATTTGTATTCTTAAAATTGCTTTTAACAGATGATTACTTACATACATGTTATTTATTTACACACTCGTGTAATTTAAGTATCATAATTGTGCAATAAACATCTGAGCGAGTTAAAAAACATTCATCATTAATCAAAAAGCTGTAGATGCATCCGCTTACACGGTGCTACACATTTTACACCATTACCGTGAAGGGTGACTGATTATTGAGCAAGAAGTTTATTCTGACAAACAATTTCAATTATTTGTTTGGTTTATAGTGTGATACATATACATACATAAATGTTATAAATATTTTATTTTTACTAACAAATTTTACAAAGTTTAATAAGCAATTTAAAAATTATTCCGATTTCTCTTTTGTCTGCTTTGATTTTTAGGGGTTGTTTTCCTTCGGTGGTTGGTGGTAAAATGGTTGTGTGCGCGGCTCTTGTGCATGAGAACGTGGGTTCGATCCCTGCTCTGACCACCTTAAATTTCTTTCGACGGCGGTCACCTCGCTTAGCGACGGCGACACTATCGAGTACTTAGCCATGAAAAAGCTTCTCAAAAATACCGTTCGGAACCGGTGGAAAAATGTAGGTCCCAATAAGTGAGTGTAAGACTAGAACGCGCACAGCTCACTGGTTTGTGAGAAGCTCTCCCTAATCCCTTCATGGGATGTAATGGGAAACCATTTATTTATTTTGTTTTCTCCTTCTAGGAACCAAATGCAATCTATCATCATATTCTCGTTTCACAAGCCCTGATAGCGTTCCTCCATGGACTTTAGTCCATACACGTCGCTGACATCACGAAGACTTGGCGCGAAAAATTCCAAATGCGAATGCAGGAAATGTATTTTCAGGGACATGTTTACTTACTTATCCGGTCTCAAACAACCCCGGGGGTTCAGGGACCTTACAAAATGAAGATAATATATTTCGCCAACCACTTCGATCTTTTGCCTTATCTCTCCAGTTGGCAATACCAAGTGTACGCAGGGATTCCTAAACGTGATCCCTCCAGCGGAGTCTTGTTCTCCCTATTTTTCGTCTTCCTTCGAGTTCGGTTTCGAAAACCCTTCGTCTTCATCCATTCTACTGACATGGCCTAGCCAGCGCAATCGCGTTATATTAATCCGCTTAACTATGTAAATGTGGGGATATAGCGCATACAGCTCATGGTTCATATGTCGCCGATACTCGCCGTTGTGCATTAAAAATTTTTCGGAGTATTTTTCTCTCGAAGACTCCTACAGATGTTTCGTCTGCTTGCGATAATACCCGGGATTATGCGCCATAAAGCAAGACAAGGTCGTATGAAAGTCTGGTATAATTGGACTTTTGTTACTCGTGCTTGTTTAGCCCAAAATAACATCTATTCGCAAGCACAATTCTCCGCTTGATCTCAAGGCTGACGTTGTTGTTTTTGTTTACGGTAGATCCGGGGTATATAAATTCGTCCACCACCTCGAAATTATAACGGTTATCAACATTCACGCTTTGGTCTAATCGCGTGGAGGCCCTGCTCGTTGAAACTATTAATAATCTCTATCTATAATCGATATCTCTATGTTAAAGAGATCGCACGATAGGGCGTCGCCTTGTCTGAGGCCTCGCTTAGTTTCGAAAGGTTCGGTAAGATCGTCAAGGTCGTATGAGTTTTGCAGGAATACCAAGCTCACACATTGCTTCGTAGAGTTTCTCCCATATCGGGCTATCGAAGGCCGCCTTATAATCGACAAATAGACGATAGGTGTCGATTTGTTTTTTGTGGGTCTTCTCCAGGATTTGGCGTAGCGTGAAAATCTGGTCGGTAGTCTATTTTCCAGGCCTAAGGCCACACTGGTATGGTCTAATCAGGTCAGCGATAATTGATTTTAGTCTTTCGCACATTATACTTGATAGAACATCATATGCTATGGATAAAAGGCTTATTCCACGGTAGTTGGCATAGAGACTCGAGTCACCTTTTTTAAATATGGGACATAGTTCACTGAGACTCCAATCGACGGGCATGTATTCATCTAACCAAATTTTGCTAATGAGCTGATGCATGAACCTTATCAGCTCATCGCCGCCAGCTTTAAACAGCTCCGCCGGTAATCCATCGGCTTCTGCGGCTTTGTTATTCTTAAGCCGGGCAATAGCTGTTCGGCCATCGTCTTGGTTAGGAGGTACCAATACCGCAGAAAATTATATATCCATATTCCCAACATACTTTGCACATCTGCGATGAGGTTACCGTCCTTGTTTTTACAGAAGAGGGCTCTGAACCATGTCCATTAGTTCTGTTTTTGAATTTTTCGTAGAATTTCCGTATGTCTCATTTATCTCACTCTCTCGCTTTCTCCACTGCCGTTTCTTACGCCATGCGTGCAGCGTTCTTTCATCATTTGCAATGCGACACACTTCATCGTACCATGGGTTGCTGCGAATCCGTTTTTCAAAACCAAGTACTGTTGTTGCGGCAGTTTTTATAGAGTCGGAAATGTGTTTCCACAGCGCTTCAGGATCGTCATCGGGGTTCTGTCGTGGGTTCTGTGCCAAAAGTTGCGAGAGCTTCCTTGAGTAGGCTTTGGCTACCTCTGGTAATTGCGGCTTTCCGATGTCTAGCTTTCTCTGCGTCTGGTTTTGTACGAGTTTCGATCTACTTAATCTTGTGCAAGCCTTTGTTGCTACCAGGTAGTGATCAGAATCGATGTTAGCTCCACTGATTACTCGTACGTCCATTACACTGGATCAATCAATTTGGTTCTTCGTACTTTGATCAGAGGATACCCAAGTAGCCTTGTGGATGTCTTTATGCTGGAATCTTGTACGACTAATGACCATGTTTTTTACCGCGGCAAAGTCAATCAGTCTCATACCGTTGTCGGAACTGTCAGCATGTAGACTGAAATTGCCATTGGTTGATGAAACACATTTTCCCTGCCTACTTTGGCATTAAAATCTCCTAGTACAATCTTAATGTCGTGGCCAGGGCAGCGGTCATACATTTCCTCTAGGAGCTCTTAGAATATGTCTTTGGCATCACAATCTTTCTCTTCTGTCGGAACATGAGCACAAATTAGGGAAATATAAAAATATTTCGCTTTTATGCGCTTTCGCAGTCTTTTGCCAACTACAAATCCGCAACCAAATTCATGTTTTCTCAAATACATATACATACTACATATACATATACTGCAGTCGCAGTTTCTGTTTGTTGTGCAGTCATGTCCTGTCCATCGCATTTCCTGGATTGCGGTATTGTCAGCCTTATATTTTTCGAAGACATCTTCCAATTGGATACTTGCACCGGATCTATATAAATCGTGGTCCTTATAATGTTTGCTTGCACCGGATCTATATAAATCGTGGTCCTTATAATGTTTGCTGGCGTCGTCAACAAATAGGGTTTGTTTATGTTTTCTTTTTCGTTCTTATATTTTCAATGCCATTATGAACGGTGGCGGGAGGCAAACCCAGTCTACCTGGTTTTTGTATTTTACCTCCCATTATGGATCAGACGCTGACCATATGTCGAACATGGATTTTCATTTAGGGACATGTTTACGCCTTCCAATAGCATCAATACATTCTATAATAATACCAAACAAAAACGTTTAATTTAATTTATACTTTTTGTAATAGGAAGTTTTGTTGGGAAAAAGAAGCTTTAGATATTGATTAAGCTCTCCATGATTTCGTCTATGAAGTTCAAAAACTGAAGCTAGAAGGAGTTTCAGCAACCATTAGCACGTTAATGTGAACATTCGAAGATTTTTGTGTGACGCCCCTTTAAGATCATTTGTCTGTGGAATTTAAGACTATAACGCCATAAATGGTTGCAACAAATGTGACCAAAAAGGGCAAAGAGGATAACAACATTTAATACCACCAGTGAAAGTTGCGACTTGGCGATGAATTTTCGAAGAGATGCGACCAGAACTTCCATCAAGAAAAACTTGGTGATATGCCTATGTTGTTGGTATCAGCGAGTATAAATATGATGACGCAATTTCTGCTTGATATAATGCATTTGGTTGATTTGGGCTTTATGGAAAAAATTGTAACTCTTTTGTTTAAAAGAAAAATTTTATATCGTCTTTCAAATCATGAAAAGTAAGAAATGTCATCTCTATTAACCTCCCTTTCTGATTTTATTCAAAGAGAGTTTGCAAACCACGAAGCCTTCACAAAATATCTAAGTGGAAAGCCACTGAATTTCGGCAATACCTTCTTTATACGGTCCTAATTGTTTTAAAAAAAATATAAATGATTAAATTTATCATATTTAACGAGTTGCCAATAGTGAAGAGTGTAAAGGTTTCAAAAAAAAGTACAAAGGTACAGTCAGAATTTTAAGTATTGCTAGAAAACTCGGTGAATGAATAGTTACTGGTTGATTTCTGGAAAATTACCTGCAAAAATAACAAAATGTAACCACGAAAAGCGGCGTAGCTATGTAACTAAGGGCCTCGGCGCAGAAATGCAATTGAGGCCCTATCGGAACTAAACTAAATAATTTAGATGCGCAAAACTACGTCATCATCAGCTCCTGATCGCCCACTATAGTGCTTATTAATGCAAAGCTAGTTAATACTAAGAATTATGTGTAACGCAGCAGATAATAAGCAGTTGGAAATTTCATATAGACATCATCAATGGCAATGCAGTGACATGTCAGAGTCACTGCTGACTTTCCGATCCGCTCCTATACAAAAAAACCTCATGACAACCGCAGACATTTTCATACATTTGGTCATAAGTCCGCAGGAATCGTCCGCGGTGGTGATCACCTTATAACATGTTCGTAAAGTGTCCTTTCATCAGTGGGTCAGTTGCTCAAGACGTCTTTAAATGTTGTGTCTCGGGTCATCTTATAGGTACCTATTTATTGGACTCTATGTGTATGTATATATCTGATCTGTTCCACGACATTCATTAAAATCTGAAAGATAACATGACAAAACGTTCGACATACATACATAATTACGATGCTCAGAAAATTTGCATATTCTTTTAACAAATTTCAAATATTTTAAAATAATTTCTGAAAACGTATGTATGTCATATGTATATTTCATAACTACAAATATAAATTTTGCAGTTGATGTCTTTGAAAAATTTGAAAATTCATACACATGACTCGCAGTTTACAAATAATGAAGATTTCCTCTATCGATATTTAACATTGTTCTTAGTAAGAGTCAGCCATTACATAGTGCTGACAAATCAATAGGACAGTCTTACGTAGATTGTCCGCCCCTTCGCAATTTATGTCTCCTAAGTCAAAACTAGTGACAAGTCAAGAAGTTGTCTTATATAAATTGTCATCACCTACTAACATAGTCCTAAGGAAATACTGCTGACAATGTCTTGAAGATAAAATTTCCAGTCGAGTATTTAATTGCACTTCCTAATAATAGTATAAATGGGAGAATATTTTCGATTGTTACGCTTTCACGTACAAACTACTATATGGATTTGGATGAAATTCTGTACCCGGGTAGACCTCAACCTGGGTAGGACACCGGATATTTTTACTTCGATAAAAGTATCCCTTGGAATAATTTAGAATGTTAATACATACTAAACAGTAAACAATGACGAAGTAGATTACTGTCAGTAATATATGTAGACAATAAAACGCAGTTCATAATTTTACTTTAACAATTTATTTTGCAATATTTTTCTGGCTTTAGTTTTTGCAAAATCATCAATAACTATCAGTAGATCCAGACTTGAGCTTTTTTTCAATTGCTTTGAGTGCCAAATGTCGTAGTCGAGCTTGACCTTTTCTATTCCTGAAATAATGTTTGATTATTTTGAATTTGATGAATTATCTTTCGGCTGTTGCAGAAGTAACAGGTACTGTGTAAAATAATACAATTGCGGTAAACACTTCCGTAATGTCGCATTCTAGCATTGCATAAAAATATGGTGTCCCATAACATCCCATGAAGGAATTGAGGTGAGCTTCTCACAATCAGTATTGCATGGTTCACGTGGTTGGTAAAGATACAATTTAGCATCAATTAGTGTCTTGATACACCGTTTTGCATACCACACAGAGTTCGTATTTACCCACCCATATGTAATCCATACACATCGTCGTGGGGAATAGGTAATGAACGTTTACCCATTACCCACAGGGTATGGGGAAAATAATGGGTAGCTACCCACGAAAATGAGGAATTACCCATCACGATTACCCATTACCCTCAGGGTAATGGGGAAAATAAAGGGTAGCTTCCCACGACAATGGGGAATTACCCATCACGATTACCCATTACCCTCAGCGTAATGGGGAAAATAATGGATAGCTACCCACGTCGATGGGGAATTACTTATCACGGTTACCCATTACCCTCAGGGAAATGGGGAAAATAATGGGTAGCTACCCACGACGATGGGTAATGGGTTATCCAGGGCAACCCATCCCCATTTTTGATCGAAAATAGGAAAAAGTTAGAAAAATTTCTATATCTCGGAAGCGGAGCGTCCAATCGAAAAAATAACCAGTTTTTGACGGTTTCTAAGGGTTTTTCATAAAGTGTTCCAATTCGTATGGAAGAATTTTTTTTTCCAAAATAAGAAAGTCGCTAAAATAAAATGTGGCTATAACTCGAAAACGGTGCGTCCAATGGAAAAAATTATAAAAATTGTACCTCCAAAGGAGGCTTTAAACCAATGGGTGTCTTCCCACTATTTTCCCCATTTCCCTGAGGGTAGTGGGTAATCATGATGGGTAATTCCTCATATTCGTGGGTAGCTTCCCATTATTTTCCCCATACCCTGTAGGTAATGGGTAAACGATCGCTACCCATTCCCCACGGCAAGAATAATGGGTTACCCTGGGTAACCTCATTAGATCCCCTAAATCTATTTCGTGTACCTCAGTGAGGTTGTGTAGGAGGGACGACCTATAGTCTTTAGGCGTCTATTCATTAGAGCCGGACAAGTGCAGAGCAGATGTTCCACCGTCTTCTCCTCCTCTGCGTCTTCGCCGGCACGGTAGTGGATATTGTATGGAAGATTTACCCGAGCCGGTTCCACATTCCATTTTGGATTCGTCCGTAAATATTTTGGTGTCAAAACCTGTCAGCGGTTCCCCTTTATCCCACTCAATTCTTCTGGGAAACCTGACATCTAATAGGTTATCGAAAGTCAATGTCAGTCAGTTTCATCGGTTATTTCAATTCAATTAACCGGTATTTCGGTTTTTACACAACTGATATTGCAACGCAGAATTACAAACCTAAATCCTTTTCATAGCTCACTATGGTTACTGACCCCACCAGACAGATACAAAAAACTTTGCCAACTAATTATTTCGCCGATAGTTTTCTAAAATTAATTGTCCAAGGCAATTATGTATGTCATATCTGCCAACTCCGATTTAGATGAAAGTTCCGGAACTACTGACAATACAGGTAGCATGTTAGCAGAAATGCATAAAACTATAAACAGTACTCACAATCCAAAAAGAAGTGCAAAAACTCCAAAGGAATATTTACTCAACGATGATTTTACCTAATTGGGGAAGTCAAATATTGGAACAGATAGGTTGAATAAATTAAATAAATAAAGGGCGGGCCATGGAACATTTGGAATTTGATCCCCCGTTATTTCGAAGCTTGGTTCCATCAACGCCGGTTGTGGATCAATTTGTGAATTAAGATTGTTAACCCAGGTCCATATCGAACAAAAGAACTCGTGTCCGTGTTCGTCCAGTGGAAAATATTGCTGCTGTAACTGAAAGTGTACTCGAACAGCAACATCAACTCGCCACCGTTCACAGTAATTGAACATTTCTCACACTTCTTTGTGCAGAATTTTGCATAACGAAGGCCCATCCGATGTGTTTTCGCATCACTGAGTGGACTGAAGATCGCTTGGCTGAAGATGAGAATTTCTACCGAAAAATCATCTTTTCCGATTAAGCTAATTTGTTCCTCGGGTCTACGTTAGCCAATAAAATTCTCGCATTTGAGGTTCGGTAAATCCATACGTCGTCAAGGAGAAGACGATGCATCCACACTGAATGACAATGTTGAGTAGGCTTGTGTCGAACTCGTTCACTAGTTCTCGAACTCGTTCATTTAAGGTGCCCAGACATAACAATCACGAACATACTTGCCATTTCGAACATGTGCATTATGGTCATAAGGGTGCTGTCTGGTCACCCTAAATGAACTATATAGTTCATGAACGACACAACTCTAATGTTGAGCATTGTCGTGCCGTGCTGAGTGGGTCTTTGTTCCAAAAAGTTGAAGAGGATGACATGGTTAAAGTATGGTTTCAACAGCGAACGTCTCAATCGAACTTTTGTACACTGTGTTCGAAAAGCTCCGATTGTAAGCTGTTTTATTCAGTAAGCTGTTTAAAACAGTAAGCTGTTTTAACTCACTTAACGATAAAATTAACGATTTTAGAATTCTGCAGGCAGTTTGATAACGATATTCGCTATCGCTAAAACACTGTTGAAGTTAGCGATTCGACTATCGCAAAATTAACGACAACTATTTTAGCAAAACAAAGCTTTCCTTCTTTTAAAATTAGCAAAACAAAGTTTTCCTTCAAACAAAACAAAAATTTTTAAAATTTTTGTAATTTTTTAATTACTGTTCGTTTAAAAATTGCTTTCGAATATTTAGGATATGTTTTGTCAAAGAAAACAGTTGCTCTGGCGAGGCGCGGCTCCGTTTCCCACTTGGATTTGTAGTCATTATAAGAAGTATATTATACACTAACAAGAAATATGTATATACTTACATTGTTAAAACGTTAATAAACTAACAAATTCAATTTTATAACAGAAATATGTTTGTTTTTTTCGATTCCTCTTTATGCTTTTCGTATATTTTGACATTTACATGGACAGAGCTGCCACTTAATATCAATTTCAGTAAAGACAAAAAGTCAGCTGTTTATCACACAATCTTTCGATTATCTTAGCGATTATCGGTTCGCTAAAAGTTAGTGAACCGCACTACAGGTGCTAAAAAGTTGAAGTTTGAACATTCGTTATTAAACTTGGATATTATAAAACTTTATCGAGCGTCGTCCATAGAGGCCGAGGGGCCCCGGTAGTTACGCCACTGACCACGACGAGTCTTTTAAGGGCAACATTTTCTTGAACCCACGGATGTTTTTTCTGAACCTATGAATTCTTGGAATGGTCCTATGATTCTATGGTTCTTGGACTATATCTTGTAAATTTTTATGAATTTCGAGAAGAAATTTTGCAAATAAATAATATACATATCATTACCTTAATTTAGAAAGGCCCTCGGTGGTGCAATAGTAGTGTGCGCGGCTCTTGTGCATGAGGACGTGGGTTCGATCCCTACTCTGACCACCTTAAATTTCTTTCGACGGCGGTCACCTCGCTTAGTGACGGCGAAACTATCGAGTATTTAGCCATGAAAAAGCTTCTCAAAATACCGTTCGGAACCGGTGTTAAACTGTAGGTCCCAATCAGTGAGTGTAAAACTAGAACGCGCACAGCTCGCTGGTTGGGAGAAGCTCTCCCTAATCCCTTCATAGCATGTAACGGGAAACCATTTATTTATAATTTAGAAAGGACGTAACTAAGTTTTGTTTTGAAATAGCGTTTTTACATATTCGTATATAAAAACATAAAATACATCGTTACTGAAAAAATGTGTGTGCTGTGCACGCAAAATTTGTCTCCTCTCTTTAATTCAAAATGCATTTTTAAAAGTACTGAATTTATGACATTTATTAACTTTTTTCCTCCTCATGTAAAATTTTTTAAATGGTAGTTGCGTCCTTTCTAAAAATCTATAGTATTTCCAGATTAAATGAAACCTTTCCCAAATTAAATGAATTCTTTCCCATATTAAATTAAATCTTTTCCGAATCAAATGAAACCTTTTCCAATTGAAATTAAACATTTTCCAAATGAAATGAAACCTTTTCCAATTGTAATGAAACCTTTTCCAATTGAATTGAAACCTTTTCCAGTTGAAATTAAACCTATTCCAACTGAAGTGAAACCTTCTTTCAGTTTACAGAAAACAATTTTACAATTAAATAAAACAGTATAACAAACAAAAAAAATCCAAAAATCAAATTAAACTTTTTTGTTCTGGTATCTTACCGAAGGTCTTACCGGACATGTCCGATGTGGTTCTGCAATTCTGTTTCGTAGAAAACGGGAACCACATTGAAAACTTCCTTTAACATCAAATGTTTTTTATCCTTTGTGTTTGATTCTTCAGCCAAAAATTTCAATAAAATAAAATCCTAAATGTGTTAATTTACAAAAACAAATAAATGTGTGCTGTTATTTCGCTTCGAAAAAAAAAATTTTGCATTTCAGTCAAATAGTCATAATTTTGGAACGGTAAGACCTCTGAGAAAAAAATACCTGAGATGTCAGGGGTCACCCGGTTGGAACGAAGTTCCTTTCGCTATAAATTATGTACTAGTTAGTTCCAACAGGCCTAAGGCGCCTGTTGAAAAATACTATAACTTAAATGGATCTTTAAGAAAAGATACTTTTTATAAAATGATAAACTTTTTTAAGAAATTGTTTTTTGTTCAATGTATTTGTAAAAAAAAGTATATTTTTAGGTCCTTTTTGTAAGAATATATATTATATTATTTTCCCGAAAAGATCCTTTCTTTAATGAGAGGTACTTCTTTTATTAAAAGCTTATTTTTTTTTAAGAAAAGGTATCATTATTAATAAGAAGTACTTTCTGTAAGAGTATGAATTTTTTTTGCAAGGAAGTACTTTTTTAAGAACAGGTACTTTTTAAAGAAGGAAAAAGTTATTTTTTAAAAAAAAATTACTTATTTTCAGAAAGGCTACTTATCCCAAGTAAAGAAAAGGTGTTATTTTATTTTTAAGAAAATGTACTCTGAAGAAAATGTATTTTTTTGAAGAAATGTTTTTTTTTAAGAAATGGGATTTTTTTTAGAATTGGTCCTTTTTTGAAGAACAGGTACAATTTTAAGAGTATGTACTTATCTCAAGAAAAGTTATTTTGTTTATTTTAGGTAGTCAGAGGTGCAATGGTTATGGCCAGTTTTTAAGTGGATAATTAACTATGGGATTACTTAATCTTAATTCTAAGTTAATTAGAGGTTAACTTTGCATTTTGTTTTTCAGTGGTGAGTTAATGTAAGTCGCCATATTGTCAACTAATATGGCAACCCTTGTATTCTTATTGGAAAAAACGCGTGTTTTGTGATAAATACCAAAACAACAAAGGGGAACAAACAAAATGGAATTATGTAAAATAAGAAATAGATGCATAAAATCGAAGTCATTTTAACAAAAATGTGTTAAAAACTATATAGGAGCAACCATTTAACGATCTAGACTCAACGTATGTGTATAAATACGCAAATCCGAAACATGTATTTTATACAATTTTAATTTCTCCCATTGGCAGTCAGTAATTTGATTGTCAAAATAATATGGTTCGGACTATAACTTAACCAACCAACATTGTGTGGTTAAATCGTAGTTAAAAAATGACTAAAAAACACAATTCGATGTTTAACCATAATTTAACTAAGAAACGAAGATTACCACTGACTGAAAAACTGGTCATTAGTGTGCGCGCCTCTTCGATCCCTCTCGATCCCTGGTCAGACCATCTTAAATTTCTTTCGGCGGCGGTCACGTCGCATAGTGACGCCGACACTATCAAGCATTTAGCTATGAAAAGGCTTCTCAAAATATCGTTCGGCATCGGTGTAAAAACTGTAGGTTCCAATCCGTGAATATAAAACCAGAAAGCGCACAGTTCACTGGTGGTGAGAAGCTCTCCTCAATTCCTTCATGGGATTTTTATTGTAATTTTTAAGAAAACGTACTTATTTAAAAAAATTCATTTTTTTAAGAAAAGGTACTTTCTGTAAGAAAATTTACTTTTTTAAGCAAAGGTACTTCTTTAAGATAAGGTATTTTTTTAAGAAAATGTACTCTGTTTGAGAATATGAATAAGTATTTTTTTGAGAAAATTTACTTTTTGAAATTCACATTGGCTTTTCTAAATTTACTTTTTATTGGGCTCAAAACTACAATATGTGACAAACAGGCTCGACCTAGAAAACTTCCCATTAAACCAAACCAAACCAAAAGTGCCCAATATAGTTGATAATAATGGGTTGTAATGAAGTATTTAAAAAAAAGTTGTTTAAAATTTTTTCATTTATCCCGTATCTCGCAACGTGCGATAAGGAACTTCGTTCCAAAAAACATACGTTATCTGTCATCTGGATGAGAAAATTGAGGTTATGTGCACGTTCTCATGTCTTTTTTTCCCAAATTTTTTTTTTTGAAAGCACCGTATCTCGGCGATTTCATTATTTTAAAAATTTTTTTTAATGATTCTGAAATGTCTCTTTCCAACAAGCCCAAAAACAAAAAAAAATCCAACAACTGGTTCAGAACTTAGCAATTTTACCCTAGGGATTTTAGGGGATGGTCGTAGATGGACATATTTTCATGAAATGTGCCAAGGAGTACGCTGGTGAAATTTGTCCAGTCGTGACTGAACCACCCTGTATAATAACTAAAGCATCATACACATTCAATCTGATTTTTCTCCAATCATACCTTGGTGCACTTAGAACCTTTTTGTTCTAAGGTCGCGAAATATCATTTATCATATAAATTTCTGTCAACAGCAAATGTTTTTTAAGCAAATTCCTGTAATTTAGTTAAAGTAGATTTAAGCCCCGTACGTTGGCACTAGATTGTGCCACATACGACCTGTGGATAACTTGCAGCGACTTGCAGATTTTGTGAACATGACAGTGATGCTGCCTACAACTTCGATTACATTCTTACTTTGTATCAAGAAGGGCGGTAAACCGATAATAAACATCAACGATAGTTGGTGTTCATGCTCATGAATGACAAGTCTGTGTTTCGCTTAAGGGCAAAAATCGAAGTTGATGTGAACTAATCGAAGTTGGTGTCAACTTGAAATCGATCCACAGGTCTAAGGGCCCTTTAAGTGTACGACTGTACAAAAAATAGTACATGTACTCAGTTTTCCTATCACTGTTTCAAATAAATAACAATTTATGACAAATAAACAAAATATTTCGTTTGAAACATGCAGAAAGATTCTTGTCTACAATTTATAAGTACAAACTGTTTATTTTATAAATACCTGATAAGATGAATGCATCATGTGTAAAACACATTTTTCAATTTATATGGCATTAGTCAGTATATACTCTCATTCAAATTTAGTAAGAGTGCGTTCACAGTCTGTTGAAAGCGATTGCATTTATTGTACAAAATTACTACTAGATCGTGAATACCGCTAATGATTGATCTTGCTTTGTAAACTAACACAACAAAAATCTGATGTGTAGATTAATTTGCAATCGAAATTAGTTAGCAAACAAATTAACACTTCCTATACTCTAATTTTTGCTGTCAATATTTTATCACTAAATTGATTTGTAATTATTTTACTACCAATAAAATAAAATTGTATATTACACAAAGATAACTCAGACGAATTTATTTCAAAGATTAAAATACAACTCCGCAGGATAGCAAGCAATGCACAAACAAATTTTAAAATGAAAAATCTGATTTGGTTTCAAATGATGGAATGACTTTTCTGGATTGAGTCATTGCTCTGATAAATCCATCCATCTAAATCCAAACCTACTCCAGAGCTACGGTTACCAATATAATACAAGGTTCAAGTGCATGCAAGTTGCATGTAGTTTTGCATCCAACTAAGTTTTAGTTAGTAACTTCTCCATTTTCTCAGTTCACCGGATCAACATTGCCTTCATCTTCAAAACTAACTTCGGGTAAAAGAACCTTGTGGATACAAACCATACACGTTTTGTTTTTTTAATTTGCATTGAATTTTAATTTGCATTGAATTTTAATTTGCATTACTTTATCTAATGCAAATGCAAAAGTATTACCATTGTTCGTAATGACAATTAAAAAATTTAGAATTTGCATTAGCTCAGGCTATGTAACTGCAGGTTGTGAAATCGAATGCCAATTGTAATAAAATATGGGAATGCTTTTAAGAACTTTGAATTTGTTTGACTGCTTGCAATTCCGTTTGGAAAGTATTTTATATGTAGAGGTTTGTGGCTTCGATAGGTATTGCCTCGTAGTACTTTCAAATTCATAAACCTGTACTGAATAGAATATTTGAAAACCAACACTGCCAGATATGAAGGAAATGCTTTGAAAATAAGTACAATGGTATTGGATTTTTTTTTATTCTCCACATTGGGGGCGAGTGCAATGTTGGTAGTGCACAGGGCCAGGAGTAGTTCCTGCCAAGACCGTAGTGCGTGGTGAAGAGCCACTTCCTACGCGAGGTGCTCCTACTGTTTTCTAAACACTACGAACCTAGACTGATAAATCGATAAAAAAATATCGATAAAATATAATACAGGGTGCCTTGAAGTTGATGGCAGCCCCGGCAGTAGGATCGGATGCGGAATGAATCACCTGTCTTAAATTTCAATCATTACAGAAACGTAAATAAATTCAAAGAATGAACATCCCCCCTTCTATAACGACAATCCTTAAACAACGGATTCTGATTGGCACCTGCAATCTAAGAACTGTCTCTGAGAAATCGCGACTCGAGCAGGTTAAACTAGTGGACACAATTTGGACATCCTAGGCCAATGCGAAGTACGTTGGCTTAATAGTGGGAACTCTCAACTTTCATGTGGTGACTGTTTTATATACTCCGGCAGTGATACGCAACGTATAAACGAAGTCGGCATTCATCTTTCACCTAGGGCTAGAAATGCTCTAATACATGGCTATATCTGATCGCATCGTCATTGCGAGTTTTAATTCGAAAATCTGCAGGATTTCTGTGGTACAGCCGTCTGCACATACTAAGCCAGATGACTTAAGAACGGTTTATATAGCCAACTGGAATATTCTGTAAGCACCTTGGCAATTGGCGATCACCAATTTTGAGTGGGCACCTTTCGTCTCCGTCCAGCGGCTGTCAACGGTATTAGGGGCAAAGTCGTAAAATACAATACAGACCGTCTGCAGGACGCATCAATATCAATGGTATATGGTCCAAACTAATTTGGACCAGGACGTGGTCAGATATTGTTCGAACGCTGAAGGAAACTGCCATTGAGGTCCTTGGTGAGAAAATACATATGTGTGAATAAACCTTGGATTAGTGTAGAATCTTGGACCGAAATTCGGAATGGTGAACGCCTGGATAATATGCTAAGTTTTTTATTGAAGAGTTCACAATACGGAGGTTACCTGTATTTGCAGTTTTTTCGGCTTCCTCCGCTAAATTATTCCCACAATTGT
Organism: Phaonia tiefii; assembly: GCA_963931995.1. Taxonomy (NCBI): domain Eukaryota; kingdom Metazoa; phylum Arthropoda; class Insecta; order Diptera; family Muscidae; genus Phaonia; species Phaonia tiefii. Next base: position 96,373,968 of record OZ008370.1, on the reverse strand, counting down.
CGTAATATGAACGGACCATGTAAAGCACTCCAGGTACTATTGCCCATAGTCTGAGTTCTAATGCCTCTTCAACGTTGGTGTATTGGATCGTATACGCATATTGTGCAGGCACTGACGATTCCGAACTCCAATATTTACAACTGTACATGTCAAATCAATTGATTCGGTGGTAAGTTATCTTACTATAGCATTTTTAATACTCCACAGTGGCGGTTTCACCGAAAAATTCGAAATAATTCAACCATAGACCTTACTGGAGCCGATAACATTTTGACAAAAATGTATATATCTCAGCGATTACGCATTGGATCTCGGCCTTGAGACAAGAATTGATTATGATTTATTAGCATGGACCAGAAGACCATAGACAAACCCCCAAAGAAAGAAAGCCCATGGCGTGAAACCGCACGATCTTTGTGACCAGTTAACATCGGAATTTCGGGAGATGATTCGGTCTGGAAAACTTTGCTTCAATAAATCGATTATTCCATGTGCGGTGAGGAAAATGCTAAAACCACATGTCGTACATCAGTCCTGATGGTAGTAATAAATCCTTTTTACAAGTCATTTCGTGACAATAAAATTCGCTATCTCTTGGTAGGCCATAACAAGGTAAGTGCAGTGGTCATTGCCCCTTTTTCTTTAGTTATTTCATTTCCTTTTAAGCTTCAGTGCAGTTGCTGGCACTTGGTTACCCGGAGGCGAACCCCTCGTATCCGGTTTTTGTTTGTTTTATTATTTTTCTCCTACATAAAAAAATAAATAGTTTCCCATTACATCCCATGAACGGATAGGGGAGAGCTTCTCGCAATCAGTGAATCATAAACAAATCAAATAACTCGCGTTACTTGAATTTGCATCAAACTGTCATCGCAATTCAGTCCAGCTTACTTGGCGTTTACACGAGGCAGTTTTGCGAAGACAATACTGTATACCCTCACCCATAGGGATGGGGGTATATATCATTAAATACGGACAAAATTTAACGTTTAGAAGGGGGGCCATATTAGACCCTCAGTATCTTTGGACGAAATTCGTTTTGGGACTTTTTAAGACGATTGATCAGTGACCATCATTTGTCCAAACTTAGTTTTGGATAGAAAATGGGCGTCTTCTGACACCACCCATACAAATCACCCCATTTAATATAAAATCATTTCTCTTCTAAAACTTTTTTCTGGTTGATGTGAATAGCTTCAACTGCAACATTGGTTAATAGTCTATAAATGTATACTTAACTGGTAAAATGAGCGACGTTTCCACGCCCATTCTGGTACCTCCCATACAAAAGCTTGGTGGTCGTCCGAGTTGTCAATGCGATACGTTGCGTGAAATACTTCCGATCTTAATCAAAAGAGTTATTAGGCTTCACGTAATTAATCACCAATCACCGATTTAGACAAGGGAGCCCATTTTGGTACCTCCCGTACAAAAATTGTTTGGCCGTCTGGTTGTTCGGCTCGAAAAGTCCCGCAAAACCGAATTCTGGTACCTCACATACAAAATTTGGACGGATGACCGGTTGATCGACACGATAACTCTCGTAAACCACAACCCATCTTAATGAAATTCGGTACTAGGCAATACTTTACTAAATGCTACTGTGTAATTAATAATTGACTAATGTGCCACGCCCAATTTCGTAACCCCATACAAAAAATTGGGAGTATTTCCGGTTGGCGAACTCGATATCTCTGATATCTGATCAATATTTTGGCAAAAGCTACTGTGTACGAAAAAAATTAACAACTTCGTCATGAACCTTTTTGTACCTCCCATTTAAATATTGGGCGGACAATTGGTTGGTTGCCACAAAAATTCCCCCAAAACCACATAGGATCCTAACTAAATTTAAATTAAATAATATATTGTATTAAATAATATATTGCGTAATATCATTCTGCTATTGAATATGGTCACATTTGTCACGCCCATTCGTTCAACGTAACTGGTGAATATAGGTTTTTTTCACAGAACTCGGACGCAATGGATGACTTAGGATAAAGATATGTTTAAGTCGGTTCACCCGATTGAAATTTATGTATTGGTTTTCGATATCAATATCCGAAAAAATCGAATATATTATTAAATAAATAAATTAAAATTTAAATTATAAATTATAAATAAAAATTTAAAAATTAAAATATTAACATTTTTTTACGCATTATAAAAAATTATGACAAATACGTTAAAATGTGTTTAAAAAACATAGAAAGAAACAAACAGATTTTTTATTTTCGTTAAAACCGAAAAATCAGTCATCTTTGGAATATTTTCTAAAATATACCCGATTATCCGAATTTTAATTTTAGTATCTCTAAGTAGGTTGTCTCTAAGCAGGTTTGTGGAATCGGATGCCAAGTAATGAAGTATAGAAATGCTTTTAATTACTTTGAATTTGTTTGACTGCTGACAATTCTGTTTTTAAAGTATATTATATGTAGAGGTTTGTGGCTTCACTAGGTATAACCTCGTAGTACTCTCAGATTCATAAACCTGTACTGTATAAAATATTTGAAATCCAAAACTGCCAGATATGAAGGAAAGGCTTTGAAAATAAGTACAATTTCAAATGGTATTTTCAAATTGAACTACAAATTATAATTGTCATATCTACAATCAATATTTTAAAAAAAATAAATGGTTTCCCATTACATCCCATGAATGAATCGGGGAGAGCTTCTCACAACCTGTGAGCTGTGCGCTTTCTAGTTTTATACTCACTGATTGGGACCTACAGTTTTAAATCGGTTCCGAAAGGTATTTTGAGAAGCGTTTTCATGGCTAATACTCGATAGTGTTGCCGTCACTATGCGAGGTGACCGCCGTCGAAAGAAATTTAAGGTGGTCAGAGCAGGGATCTAACCCAGTATCTCAAGTACAAGAGGTGCGCACACAACCATTGCACCACCGACTGCCACACTCAATACATACACAATCGATATTTTATATAACTTCAAAATGTTTACTCCATCAAAAGATATTAAATGTTGACCAATGGAAATCGATTCTGAACCACTGTGCGTCGTAGCTACTATTAGGTAATAGATCACGAAAATAATAAAAAAAATTAAATCACTTCGGTCGAAACAATATAGTTGTCAAAGCGCTAAAGAAGTAGCGTCTGTTTGTTGTATACTCTAGCTTGTATTTTGACTATAAATAAATTTTAGAAATGCACTTTAAATACCACCAAAAATACAGCAGATGCTAAAAACCGGCGGTGGTGCTATGGTTAGTGTGCGCGGCTCTTGTACATGAGTACTTGGGTTCGATCGCTGCTCTGACCACCTTAAACAAATTTCTTTCGACGGCGGTCACCTCGCTTAGTGATGGCAACACTATCGAGTACTTAGCCATGAAAAAGCTTCTCAAAATACCGTTCGGAACCGGAGTAAAACTGTAGGTAAGAACCATTGAGTATGCTAAAAACATTTGGCATTATTTTTCTCAAAAATTCCAAGGTGGAGAAAAAGTGCTAAAAATGCACTATAAATGCTAATCTGGCAACGCTGTTTGCCTAACTTTACTGCATGTTAGTAAGCCAACGACAATAAATATATAAACATTGCCTTACGATATCGCCTACAAGGAAGTGACATGGTAAGCAGCTACAACCCTCGCTCTCATGTAGTCGCACACGCTAACCACTACTCCATAGCATTCAGCATTGGTTTTATTTACTTTTCGGGGGATATTATAGGGGAATCCCCAAACTATATGTATAATTTTCACCCGACTAGACTTTTTAAAGTTTAAAAGTTTCAAACATTCCCCTCCACCCCTTAATACAAATAACATTTATGTTAGTGGATAGTAATGTATACTAACTTCTATGGACACCATGGTCGTAACTCGTCCATTGGCTTCATTAGTTTTAACCTCCATTTTTGTGTGAGTTTTTTTTTTTGAGAGTTGTTAATTTAGTTTTTAAAACACTTTAATAGTTACGCGCTTGTAATTAGAAATATTCATTTGTTTACTTTTTTGTTTTATTAATTGTTGTTTTTCAACTTAAAATAATTATCCGGTTGTTGAACAATTGTTGAAACGAACCAACAAATATATCTATTGATTTTTTATAATATAATTATTATTAATGTTTTTATAACACTTTTTATTTTGACACGAAAAGGTTCCGGATCATGAACAACGATGACAACGTCGTCTGACTACACACGTAATGAATGCACTCGATCACCCATATAATATTAGGGAATTGACTCGAACCGACCGGACCTACAGCAAATACGATGCGAATTGTTGAAAGGTTTTGGCGGTACTACCGATTGTTTCAACCCGACATTAACAATTAAATAAATGAAATAATTTACTTGTTGTTGTTTCTGTTTTTGTTATGGCAAAATAACATACCAATAAGCTAAGGTTGGAAACTGTAAGGTGGTAGCAGCGGCAGCAGCGCAACTGCAATAACAACAACATCGGCAACAGCGTCAGGTGTAAAAAGGTAAAGTACTCAAATGATGGAATAGCGCACAGTGCGCGATTTCGACGATACCAAACTCACTTTTTTAAGAAAGTTCAGAGGCGCAAAGTTCAACATTAGGTTATACTGAAAAAGATCTTTTTTGATATTCAATTTTGTGGGTCTCAAACGTCTATCTGTCTGGCTGATGGTCAACACGATAACAGCTGTAAATTATTACCGATCGCAATGAAATTTTGCCTGGACTATTAGATCAAACTTAGTTTGGGATTGAAAATCGGCATTGTGGCCACGCCACACATTTAGTATAAGTACAGAATCATGTTTCTTCTAAAACATTTTTCTGGTATATGTGATAGGATTCAACTCAGATATTGGTTAATAATCTGTAAATTTGTACGTAACTAGTAAAAGTTGACGAGGTTGCCACGCCCATTCTGGTACTTTGTTAATGTCATACATTGCTCATAACATTTGCGATCTTAATGAAATTGTGAATTAGGCCTAATGTTTGAGTGAAAAATCATCTTTGATCAACGATCAAACAAGATTTAAACTCTGAATTTACTTTTTAGGTTAATAGTTAATTGCAGTTTAAACACCCAAAGTTGGGCATTTAAACTATGATCAAGTGACCATATGATTTTGACAGAACACAACAAGAAGAACAAATACAAAGCTCCTTTAATTGTTAATGTGAACAATTTTAATCACCGGCCTAGTTGAAATAACAATAAAAACGTATCATTTAACTCGTAGTGCAGTTAGAACTTTGTTTCTGCTCAAATATTCTCCAATTTCATTAAATATTTTGTATTTTATCACTTCACTTTTGTTTTGCAAATGGCGTCAGTTTGATGCATTGTAACGATTAGCCGATAAATGTATGAATACCGGGTATTTTTCGTAGCATTTGCCACCATTGCCACATGGTAGTAAGATTATTTGACAAAGCACTGAAAAACTCTTTTCGTTCTTAAAGTCAGATCACACATAAATCAAAATCAACTGATTACCAATTTAAATAACCAGTCAAAACTTGGGCCTTAGTCTTCATCTAGTCAAACGCCAGTCAAGCACTAAAACAAGGTTGCCACAACTATTTTGGTAGCTCCCATATAAAAGTTGTGTGGCCGGGTGGTTAGTCGCCAAGATAACTCCCGTAACATACAACCAACCTTTATAACATTTTTTATTAGTCAATATTTAGTCAAACGCCACTCTGCTGTGGAAAATTGGCGAATGAGTGACACTTCTAATATGGTACCTGCCATGTGAAATGTTGGCGACTGTCGTATAGGTTGATGCGGTATCTCTCGTAAACCACAACCAACGTTAGGTAAATTTTGAAATGGGCAATGTTTTGCCAAAACCTACATTGTGATTAAAATGTATATCTTTACCACGCCCATTTGTTTTACCTTCCCTACAAAATTTTGGCGGATTTTCGGTTAATCGATCGATTTTCGATCATATTGTAATTTGTTACTGGGCGATGTTTGCCAAAATGTACTATGTAATAAAAAATAGGAAAGTTTGGCACATTTATGTACCTTCCATACAAAAAGGGCCAACTGTCCGGTTGATTGATGCGATTTGTCCTGTAATCCACAAGCGATATACATAAATATAATTTGCTACTGGGGAATGTCATGTCAAAAGTTTCTTTGTACCCAAATATTGACAGCTTTGCCACCCAATTTTTTTTTTGCCTCCCATACAAAAGTTGGGCAACTTTCCGGTTGATAGACACGATATATCTCGAAAATCAAAATCGAACTTAATGAATTTTGGTTCTAGACAATATTTGGACATAAGGTACTCTGTAATAAATGAGGACAACTTTGCCGCGCCCATTTTCGCACATCTCATTCAAATTTTGGGCTTACAATTGGCTGGCAGCCACGATAAATCTTCTAAAACACAACAGGACCTAATTAAATTGGGAATTATCTATTGAATATGGGCGAATTTGCCACGCCCGCTTTCGTAAATGAAGGTTGGTCGGCTGCAACTCAAAATATAAAACTTTTTTAAAAGAACTCCGACCTAATGAATGACTAAGGGTGATGGTATGTTTAACCCTAGAACGTCATCCTTATTTTTTGTACACTAACATTATCCTTAGTCATTATGACTACGACCTATTTCAAGACGCTATAAATAATATCGTGAGCAATAATAGGAACTAAAATTAATTTTATTTTGTTATTTAATTAATTTTTAATTAATATTCAACAAAAAATCAGTTTGGAAACGACTAACGCTATACGAAAAATGAGGCCAAAACAAACGGAAAAAGCATAGTTCAGCTCGACAATAAAGTCGCGCGTCGTCGTTTTGCCGAATTTTGACGTTGCAGGGTTAAAGTCGGTTAATAAATAAATAGAAAAATGGTTTCCCATTACATTCCATAAAGGAATTGGGGAGAGCTTCTCACAACCAGTGAGCTGTGTGCTTTCTAGAATTTTAGTATTTTTTAAAGGATGGGTAGATTCTGACAGTTCATGGCGGTTATGGTGTTTATAGAAAATAAAGATAAATCACCATGTCATGTTACAGCAACGAGCAACGCGTGAAAAAAATTAAAAATTAAAAATTAAACTTTATCATCAAAATGGGTGTCCTCTTTTGGCAATGATGCGCGATTTATCATCGGTCCGCACTACTGCGAAAATGATAATAGAATTGTTCTCGCCGTCCATGAAGAGTGCTACCGATCAATGATAATCAATTTCTATTGTTCACAATTCGATGATATGAATGTGAACGACATGTGGTTATAACAGGATGGTGTTACGTCCACGCGACGTGGACTGGCCACCGAGATTGTGTGATTTGACCCCTCATTGACATTTTATTGTAGCGTTTCCTTAAATCGCAGGTCTATGCCAATAAGCCACAAACAACTGGTGCATAACCCCTGCCATCGCTCAAATTCAGTATTATCTGTTCGACAGAGTCAACGAAAATGTATCCTCTCGGATGCGCGAAACCCAATGGCGCCGGCCATTTCAATAATGTCATATTTCACACATTATGCCATTGACAGGCCTTTCACATAAAAAAAATGAAAATTCTTTGATATCTCATACCCAACTTGATTTATGCAATTTTAACATCTACCCGTCCTTATTGGAAACCCTTTATAAGGCTTCGCAAAGGCATGCGAGTATCCAAAGAAAACCCCTCACAAAGCTCAAAGTCGAGCCGTATATTCCCGAACCCAAAATGCGGCTGGTAAGTGTAATAGGCAGCCCACGTTGCCGGGACTTACGAAAACTTGAAACAAAAATGCACGAGCTCTTGAATGGGTTCGAAAAACGAGGGGTAAAACGGCTCGTGATTGAGTTAATTTCTGTAAGAATTAATCGCGCCTAGCCCCATTCGTGTGAATTGCGCAACAACTCACTACTCACACTCGTCTCAAATACCATACTTATATATTGAAAACAGTATTGTATAGAAAATTCTAATATGAAATAAAATAATATTTTTTAATATGAAAATAAAGTATATACAATCATACATGAAAATAAAGTACATACAAAAGTACATACAATCTATAAAAAAAGTGCATAAAGTGTACCAAAATTTATAAAAAGTGCACCAAAAATGTCATAAAGTGTACAGTAAGTGAACCCGTACCTAAAGCGTACCCAAAAGTACATAGTATATTCCACAAAGTATATAAAATGTACCATGAAGTATACCAAAAAATAACATAAAGTGTACCCAAAGTACACCGTACATAAAATGCTCTCAGAAAGTACATAAAATGTACCAAAAAAAATATATAAAGTGTATCCACAAATACAAAAAAAAATCACAAAAATTTACCAAAAATTACGCCAAATGCACACAAGCACAGGGTGGTCCAAATAATAGTTTTAAAATTTAAATAACATGAACTACTTTTATATTTTTGAACAAAACTTAATTTCTTTTGGTATATTATCACTTTGGAAATAAGTTTGCAATATTTCTTAACGCTCTTCAAGAGTAAAGCTTCAAATTTTTGTCCGCGGAGGTATCTATCACTGTCAAAATAACATATGATTTAAAAATTTACCTGTATTTGAACCACCCGTTACATACCAGAAATATCATCCATTTTATCTAATCACGTCCAATTTATCTAACACCATAAAACAAACAGTGGAGAAAATTATAAATTAAATTCGGGACTTCTGTGTATTCTTATACAAAACTATTGCGAGGACCTTCTTCATTTTGATGAATATATAAGTAAACAAGGCGAGTATAAGTAGAATATTGAAAAGCTTTAGTTTTACTAGCATTGAAATCTCTAAGTTTTCAAAATGTGGAGTTAGATCATTTGGCATCTGAATAGTCATAAAAAAATTTTACCAAAAATTATTACAAATGTATTAAAAAGTAATAAAACTTTATAAACATACATAAATATCATAAAATAACAATACATACATATATTAAGATAAAATATACCCAAAAGTACAATCTGAACTCGAAAAATGTAAACATTTCGTAAAACAATAATAGGAATTTTTTGATTAAACCGCACAGTGGGGGGCTATGGAAGAAAGTGGTATCTCCTAAACTATAAGTATTGTTCGGATCGTTTTTGAATTTGAATTTTATTTTATTTTTATTACTCAAATTCATCAGGGATGATTTTTGTTTATACGGCCTTTTTATTGGTACTTTTTAATATTATTGTTCAAGCTCGAGGCCATTCTATATCTCTATTAATAGAGATATAGTTTTTTTTAAAAAGGGAGTTTTGCAAATGTTTCCCTATGATTCCTGGTAAACCGTATAGCTATTTCAGATCTAGCCACAGATCTTCATCAGCGGTTGTTTGAAATGATGCTATTGAAAAATTCATCAAACTAAATGCAAACGAAATCTCATTTGAATTGAGAATTCACTATAATGCAAGTGTTCGAAAAATATCGCAAGCAAAACACACAAGAAAACATTTGCAGAAACTTCTTTCCATCTCCAGAGAACCATCGGCCCACATTAGACATGTTTTCTTGTTGCCTAAAAGACAACACAATTTTTTTTACATACAATAACAATTGCATGCAGTTTCGTCGTGCTCCACGTTATTCAAATTCATCTGGGATGATTTTTGTTTATTCGGCCTATTTATTGGGACTTTTAGTTAATGTATCGTATGAGAAATAATAACAGACAATTTAGTTAATCACACTCACTGGCATGAGTGTGACTCCGTGACAAGTTCATCATCAGGTACCTAACTATTGTTCCTGATTTGATACCATCGGTAGATCATCAATCGTATATACTTTATACAAACTCATCTACAAACTAATTACCAACACATACTGAAAGGTCCATAATTCAAACACAAGAACAGAAACCTTTTTCCTCCATGTTCTTCTTTGGCTCTTCCCCACTCGCATTGTTGCAGTGCTTTGAGATGAGTTTGAGAATGTACTATGTATTTGTTGCCAAGCTTTCAGCGTCCTTCATTTAGAGGCAGCCTGTTGCAACTGTTGCCTGTAACTTCTAAGCCGATTTGAAAAATTTTTGATTATAAGAATCTACTAAATATGCCAAAAAATCATGCTTAGTAGTTGTGTTCTTTTCTACCGTTGCAGGTGGCAGGGGACACCCGGTTGGAACGAAATGCGATAATTTATATGAATCTTTAAGAAAAGTTACTTTTTGTACTTATAAAATCATGAACTTTTTAAGAAAATTTTTTGTTATAGAATGTACTTTTTTTTTCAAAAAGTATATTTTTAGGTCCTTTTTGTGAGAATATGTATTATATTTTTCCGAAAATGTCCTTTTTTCAAGAGAGGTACTTCTTTTATTAAAAGAAAAGGTACTGTTTTTAAGAAGAAGTACTTTCTGTAAGAAAAAGCCATAAGAATATGAATTTTTCGGCGGTCACCTCTATTAGTGATGGCGACACTATCGAGTACTTATTTAATTATCCGGTCTTGAACAACTCTGGGGGGTCAACCTTACAAAACTAATATAACATATTTCGGTAACCAGTTCGATATTTTGCTTTATCTGGCTTTATTGGCTATACCGCGTGTACACAGGGACCTTATCCCTCCAGCGGAGTGTTGGTCTTCCTATTTTTCGCCTTTTTTTTTTTTTTTTTTTTTTTTTTTTTTTTTTTTTTTTTAAATCGAGCGAACCCATCGCCGCCACTCTTACCCGCCCCTACCGACCGAGAGGGCCACGTCCCCATAACGTGAGGACAGCGTACACATTATAGACCGGTCTATAACGGGAGAGCAAGGATTATAAGTTCACACGTTACAACCAACTACAGAAATTCTTCACCAGTTGGTATTACACTAACATAAATAAGTATAAAAGCACATCACGAGATATTAACATAAGATACTCCAATATATAATAATTACGAGCAAAACGAAAACCAAATCATAAATCAGACCAGATAGTAAGGATAAAGTAAATTAAATTTACATATGTACGTTAACGAATATACAGCACTAATGCAATCGGTTCAAATGACAAATTATGCTAGACTTTGTCGTTTCCCAACTACCTGTGAAATCAATAAACTGATATAGCTCATTAAAGTCACGACACATTCTCCTAACTGGATCAAAGGACGCATAATTCGAACGCTGAAACTCGATGTTTACGAGTTTATAGTACCTCGTGGGTCTCAATGGGACATTTATGAAAATCTTAGATAACAGAAATTCAGAACATATACATCCATCAATTATCTTCAAAACTGTAATAGAGTTTATCATGGTACGTCTACTACTAAGAGTCGGCAATCTGATCAATGCTAGTCTACTGCTATACGAAGGAAGATTATGGTTCGGGTTCCATTGAAGATTTCTCAGACAAAAAATGAGAAACTGTTTCTGGACCGATTCAATCATATTAACATACAAATTGTACTGGGGGTCCCAAACAACTGATCCATATTCGAGAATAGGGCGGACTAGTGAAGTAAAAAGATTTTTCGTAACGTAGGGATCTGAAAATTCCTTTGCCCAACGTTTAATAAAGTTCAGAACGCCATAAGCCTTGTTCACCATCGTAATTATGTGGGAGTTGAAATTCAATTTTCTGTCCAAGAGAACACCAAGATCAACAAATGAATCCACCGATTCAAGAACACTTTACTTTGAGTTTGGTTCCGTAACCCCTTCAAGCTGGTTGGTATTCTTCCATTCTACTGACATGGCCTAGCCAGCGCAATCGCGTTATTTGGATCCGCTTAACTATGTCAATGTCGGGATAAGGCTCATACAGCTCATGATTCATTCGTCGCCGATACTCGCCGTTGTGCACTATAGGGCCATACAATTGCCGGAGTATTTTCTCTAGAAAACTCCTACAGATGTTTCGTCTGCTTGCGATAAGACACAGGATTCTGCGCCATAAAGCAAAACCGGTTGTATGAGAGTCTGGTATAGTTGGATTTCTGTTGCTCGAGAGAGGAATTTATCTGTAAAGTGCTTGCTTAGCCCAAATTAACATCTATTTTCAGGCACAATTCCCCGCTTGATCTCAAAGCTGACGTTGCTTTTATTTACGGCAGATCCGAGGTATATAAATTCGTCCACCACGTCGAAATTATAACGTTTGGTCTAATCGCGTGGAGGCCCTGCTCGTCAAAACCATTAATTTTGCCTTAATGGTTTGACGAGCAAACCGTTAAGCCCGTATCGGGCTATCGAAGGCCGCTTTATAATCGACATGGGTCCTCTCAAGGATTTGGCGTAGCGCGAAAATCTTGTCAGTTGTCGATTTTCCAGGCCTGAAGTCACACTGGTATGGTCCAATCAGGTCAGCGATAATTGGTTTTAGTCTTTCGCACTTTTACTTGTTAGAACCTTCTATGCTATGGATAAAAGGCTTATTCCACGGTAGTTGACATAGAGACTCGGGTCACCTTTTTTAAATATGGGTCATAGTACAATCGCCGGACATGCATTAATCTAACCAAATTTTGCTAATGAACTGATGCATGGGCCTTATCAGCTCTTCGCCGCCAGCCTTAAACAGCTACGCCGGTAATCCATCGGCTCCTGCGGATTTGTAGTTCTTAAGCCGGGCAATAGCTGTTCTGACCTCGTCTTGGTTAGATTGGTTAGATCGATTGTCACATCGTCTTTGGATATTTTAGGTACCAGTAGCGTGGAGAAATTATCTCTCCATATTCCCAAGATGCTCTGCACATCTGCCATGAGATTTCCATCCTTGTCTTTACTGAAGGGGGGACCTAAACCATGTCTATTAGTTCCGTTTTTGCCTTTTTGGTAGAATTTTCGTGTTATTCCTTCTGTAGGTCTCAATTTTCTCCCTCTCGCACTTTCTTCACAGCCGTTTCTTACGCCTAAAGAGACGGTTTACCTCCATTCTTTTTTTTCCTATACCGATCAGTCGCAGCTCGCGTTGCAATTGACTGAAGCATTGCCATACGTGCAGTGTTCTTTTCATCATTAGCAATGCGACGCTCTTCATTGTACCATGGTTTGTTGCGAAGCGGTTTTTCAAAACCAAGTCCGGTTGTTGGGGCAATTTTAAAAAGTCGGAAATGAGTTTACAATTGCAAATAATGGATGAAACAGATTTTCCCTGCCGTAGTCCAATCTTAATGGCATGGCCAGGGAAGCGGTTATACATTTCCTCTAGGCGCTCATAGAATATCATCATCTTTCTCTTCTGCCGGGGCATGCGAAATTAGGGAAATATAAAAATATTTCGCTTTTATGCGGATTGTGGCTATACGCAATCAAATTCATGGATTGAACCTGGAGACTCGATGTCGCAGTCTTTTGCCAACTACAAATCCGTAACCAAATTCATGTTTCTTCTAATGGCAAATGTAGTATATGTCGCAGTTTTGTTCTTGTGCAGTCATGTCCTCTCCATCGAATTTCGTGGATAGCGGTAATATCAGCTTTCTATCTTCTGACAATTGGATACTTGCACCGGATCTATATATAGTTCTTACATTCCAAGTGCATATCCGTAAATCGTGGTCCATATAACATTTTCGGGGGTCATCAACAAATAAGGGTTGTGTATGTTTTCTCTTTCGTTCTCATATATTCACTGCCATTATGAACGGTGGCGGGAGGCAAATCCAGTCCACCGGGTTTTTATATTTTTCCTACTGCCAGGATATTTGATTGCAGCCGCCCATTATGGCTCAGACGCTGACCAGTATGCAATATGTCGAACCTGGATTTCCTTCTTTTGGTTTTTTATCCGCCGTTGGCCCAAATGTTGGCTCATCCGCCTTCTAAGAACAGAAGAATATGCCCGATATCTTGATGAGCTTGAGTGACATCAGTTACCTACTAAACCTGAGACGCATCAGTGGTCGCACAGGTAATCAGGCAGCTCATGGGAAAAAAATATTCCGCAGTTGCCCGGGAACCACCACGTGGAGGTGAAAGTCATAGGCACACAATTGATAGCAGAGGCTCCCAATCTTTGGCTCCTTAAAGATACTTCACCAGATAATCTTGGTGTAGTTTCATTAGGGGAACCTGTCCTCTTTCAAGTGTCTGAGATGCATCTGGAGGATACTATAGTTTCTTCCGTTTCCGATGCGTGGAGAAGCTCTTCATTACGGGACCGAATGAGCCAGTTGAAGATGAGCTTCTTGGAGACACCGGCGGCGAGGCGGATGTAACGGTGGTGACGAAACCGGCTTCTGCAAATTAACCTCCACCACTCTAAGTCTGATTCTGCCGCCATAAAAGTCATCTTGTCGCGAGGAGATGTAGATCTTTTCCTAATCCAGGAACCAAGGGTGTTTGAGGATATGGTTCTTGGTCTTTGGACTCCTGGATTTAAATTACTTCAATGTACAGGTAGTGGAAGCATAGGACCTGAATCTTAATGTTTATCTTCTTCCTTCTTTCGGTAGCAAAGATGAAGTAGCAGCCAGACAAGTAAAGTAACTCATCTCGGTATATACGCCACATGACGCAAAAGCGCCACCCTCTGCCTTAAAGTCATTGTCGTAAGCGGCGAAATAAAATAAAAACGACCAGATAGTGTGCAGTTAATTCAATACACATCATCACATGTGCGGAAGCACGGACATCAACGAAAGAGGCGAGTTGCTTATGGAACATACTCGTATTCTGAGTGGCATCCTTGTGATTTGTAACAATGAGTACGAACCTACCTTCATTACTATAAAAAAAAAGAACATACGTATAGAATATTCAGCTATTATTCAGTTTATGGATGCTCATAGCCTTCTAACCACCGATATACATACAGTATAGAATATACATAGTATACGTATAGAATATTCTATACGTATAGAACATACGTATAGAATATTCAGCTATTATTCAGTTTATGGATGCTCATAGCCTTCTAACCACCGATATATGTATAAGTTTTTTCGTAATTGGAGAGCCTCATAGTCCTGTTATTCCACGCAGTATTAGGAACGCAGACTGGGAAAAGTTTAGAGACAAGTCTATTCCGAATAGAACTGACGGTGCGAACTACAGGGGATATGGAAACAACGGTCAAACGAATCTCATCACCCCTAAATTGCTCGTTACAGGCGTCATGTTCAAAGGTCAACCCAAGGAGTAAACAGTGGCCACCTTGGTGGCCGCCACATCTGGTTAAACCGAGGAAGTTATGTGGAAAGCTGATCCTAAGCCTCAGGCTTAGGAAAATTTCGGATGCAGCACCTTGTACTATTGGGTACATGAGGAAAGATGTTGGTTCTTGGATGACCCCCAGTAATCACTGGGGGTGCTCTTGCATACACTTTTCCTTGGCAATTCTGAGAGTGATGTCATGATGTGATGAGTGATGCCATCGGATGTTACTAGTGTCTATATCCATTTGAAATAGAGGGAAACTAAGATTGTCGTCATTCCTAAGGCGGGGAAACCATCCCATACGGGACCTAGGATTTTGAATCCCTCCATGTACAGTATTATGCTTTCTCTGGCGAAGATGGGTGTTAAGGCTGTTGCCTACGCAGATGACGTGGCAATAGCGGTTAGAGGGAAGTTTCCAAGTACCATTAGGGACATAATGCAACAGACCCTTCATACCACCGAAAGGTGGGCTCTGGATAATGGTCTTAAAGTGAACTCAATCGAGAAGGAATTCATTATTTTCAACTGTCGTACCTGTATCCATACGAGAAGTTGAAATTCCTTTCTCTGAAAGCGACAGACAGAAAGTTAAACTTCAAACCCAACATTCTGAAAAGAGCCAAAAAGGCTTTGATAGCGCTATATACCTGTAAAAGAGCAATAGGAAAGCGCTGGGATATTTCATTGGGTGTATACGGCAGTAGTCCACCTAAATCCACCTACTGCGCGATACTAGGTAAAGTTCAGGGAATGGTTGGTATATGTGTTACTGGTGATTGATTCACTAAATGTCCACTGTAAATAACACTGGACATTGTAGCGAGTCAGCATTCCACGGCTACTGCTGTTACACTTAGATAACTGTCACTCTGTCAGAAAATGGCTTAAGACACTGTGTTATTCTCAACACAATGCATGACTTTCCAGGTATTGTCGATTACACTTTGGCCGGACCACTCTTTGAGAAGAAGTACCACACTCTTACACCTGATAGATCAGAATGGAATGGTCGCTTCCCTGGACATAGGAGATTCGGGAACTTCTTTACAGATGATTCAAAACTTGATGATTAAGTAGTATTTGGTGTATTTTCGAAGGAACTAGCGCTATCCATTGCCTGATCATTGTATAAGTAGTATCTACCAGGCAGAAATCTTAGCTATTAGGGAAGTGGCGGGAATGGCTGAAAAGTAATATTCTGAATAAGGTCGGCATCAATTTTGTCCTGATAGTCAAAATGGCTTCCTGAATTCGAGAACTGCCCTCGATGGTGACAGATATCTTAATAAGATGGCTGAACAGTGTAATATTCATCCTATTTGGGTGCCGGGCCACAGGGACATACCAGGGAACTGCAAAGCAGATGAACTTGTCAAGTTGGGGACTCCCTTACATACTCCTGGCGAATTGGAACATGTAGCCATGCCTCTAGCAACTTGAAAGCTCTTCTTGAGAAATTGTTACGACAAATAACGGTAGGTAGTAAATAATAGACTTGAAACGCACTAACTCCCTGTGTTATCGAATGTCAGGACGGGTTACGGTATCATTGTACGACACGCGGAGAGGTTGAAAGTCTTGAGAAATTACTTTTGAAGAAGCTGCGGTGACGAAGAGGAGGTGGAGTCAGTTGAACATCGTCTGTGTCTGTGCCCCGCTCTAGGCTCACATTTCTTTAGGAAGTTAGCAAATCTGGCTGATGTTAACATCCTCCAAGACTTTCTGAAGCAATCAAACTAGTTCAACTGGAAGGACTAGGCAATTTTGGAGGGACTAGGAAATTGTGTGCCTGTGGCATCACAATAGACCACAAGGTCTAAGTCAGCCTGATATGCAGGCTGCCGCTCCAACGTAACCTAAACCTTTTGAAACATTTGATTTTAATTCTATTTGAACATTTAGTGTAATAAGATCTGAATTCCAATTGTAAATACCACAGGAATATATAAACCAGTAGCAACACTATTTGTGACAATTAAATAGATTTATCAATAATTTATAAAGTGGTAGCACAGGAACAGATGATTTCATTTCGAAATGTTAATTTCATATGTTTTACACTTGTTTTATTTTATCGTTTTAAAACATTTCCCATTTTCGTTCAGATTTGTAACTAAAAAGCCTAAATCCACAGCAATTGAAAATATTTCAGGCAGCGACGACGAAGCAGGATCTTCACAATATTTTGCAATATATGAGGAAAAGGCGAAACAATTCAAAAAAAATTTCAACAGAGTTCGTAACCCATACACATCGTCGTGGGGAACGTGTAATGGGTATGGGGAAAATAATGGTGAATTACCCATCACGATTGCCCATTACCCTCAGGGCAATGGGGAAAATAATGGGTAGCTACCCACGACAATGGGGAATTACTCATCACGATTACCCAATACCCTCAGGGAAATGGGGAAAATAATGGGTAGCTACCCACGGAATGGGGAATTACTCATCACGATTACTCATTACCCTCAGGGAAATGGGGAAAATACGACGATGGGTAATGTGTTGCCCCAGGTAACCCATCCCAATTTTTGATCGAAAATATCAAAAAATTAGGAAAATTCTCTATATCTCGGAAACGGAGCGTCTAACTGAAAAAATTATGAATTTTTTTTTCGAAAAATCGCCAAAATAAGAAAATGCCAAACAGGAAATCCCGAATCCCGGGATTTTTCGGGATTGATGAATCCCGAATCCCGGGATTTTAATAAGTAAATCCCGGGATTTTTCGGGGTTATTATTAATTTTGAAAAACATAAAACTAAAACAATGACAAAAGTTCAGTGTGGTGTTATTTTTTGGAAGAGTCGAAAGGTGCACCTCAAGCAAAATGCAAATTGTGCAAAAAGGGTTTAAAACCCAATGGCGGCTCTACAAAAAGTTTAATAACACATCTTAAGTTAAGCTATTTTTGGCATATTAGACATACATATATATATGGCTTACTCTCCAAAAATTACAAAATTTATTGCGTTGGGTAAAACATTAAGCAAAGAAAGTAAAATAACAAAATCGGGGCAAATGCATAGTTTCGGAGTTATGGATCACAACATTTCGGACACTAACGTACCGTGTAAAGCCATTGATATCACTTTTTTGTATAAAACAAGTCATAACCAACTCAAAAAATTATGTAGGATTTTTCGATAAGTCGCTTAGTTATCGAGTTATCGGATGTTTACGTTTCTCAAACAAAAATGTAAAAATTTTTTTAAAATAATTTTTGTTTTTGTTTAAAAGAAAATGGTTGAAAAATCGCGCGATGTTTTTAAAATAATTTTTGTTTGAGAGACGTAAACATCCGATAACTCGATAACTAAGCGACTTATCGAAAAGTGGTATATTATTTTTTGAGTTAGTTATGACTTGTTTTATACAAAAAAGTGATATCAAAGTCGATAATTTTTCTAAATGTCTACATCCGATAACTCGATAAATAAGCGACTTATCAAAAAGTGCTACATTATTTTATGAGTTTGTTTTGAATAGTTTTATACACAAAACTGATATCAATGGCTTTACACCGTACGTTGACGCCATAACCCTCTCACATATCCGAAATTTCGGGGTCCATAACTACGAATTTGCCACGATTTTGTTATTTTACTTTTTTTGCTTAGAATAACGTATTCTACCCCCTTGTGGTTGTTTATTGGAGTGTAAGTCGTAAATAGACCAGTTCCCAAAAAAAATTATAAAATAGAATCCCGAAAAATCCCGGAAAATACCGGGATCCCGAAAAATAACGGGATTTCGGGATCGGGACTTAGAAAATCCAGAATCCCGGGATTTTTTAAAATCAGTCTCGTTTAGCATCCCTAGTAGCTACCCAGGTAAAAAAAATCTTTTTGTGTCTCCTGTAAAAAGCTCTAGTGAACAATTTTTCACATTTAAACAAACAGTTTTGCATGTTCGAAATGTCTAGGCAAAAATTAATCATGTTCCGATAAACAAATTTCTGAACAATAAACAGCTTTCTCCTGGAAGACATGTTCGGCCAGTTAACTTATGTTGGGTTTGGTGTTAGTTGTAGTCGTTGAACGATTTACTTAGACTTATAAGTCCATTGTGGGCGCTAGCTCCACCGGAGAACCATTTAGTTCGCTCCAAGAAGATTAAGATCTTACCTACACCTATCTTGTGGCCAATTCGGCCACACAAGCCCCACGGTAGAGGTGGGCACAGGCCGTGTTTTTTGTTGTGCCACGATGTGCCACGCGTGTGCACGATGTGCTCGTGCAGGAAATTTGATGTTCGTGCGTGCACCGTTTGTGTTTGTGCAGAGTAAAAAAATATCGTGAGTGTATAGTGCGTACAAGTTCAGAGTAGTGTGACACGAAAAAGCACGAAAGTATACACTCCGGTTCACTTATTTAAAGGCACTAAAAATTCCATATTCAGCAGCTTGTATCTTTTGCAATTTGTAACCGATTGCAGAATTTTAGAATGGAAATGGAAGCTAGACATCTTGTGACATAAAAAAAAATCATGACAATAGTTATTTCTTAACTAAAGAACTTTTTCAACAATATATAAAATAAAGACCAAAAATGTGCTGTTTTTTTGGTTCACTTGAATAAATGCACTTTAAACAATTTTAATGAAAAACAGTTTTTCTCGTTTTTTTAATTTATTTTACTTTATTTAAGAACTATTAATAATGGGTACAACCCCCTTTGTTTTTAATAACTTCAAAAATACGGGTTTTCATTGAGAGATAAAGAGAATTTATGTAATCCAACGAAATTTGATTCCAAGCATCCTTAATAGCCTGAATTAGTGACTGCTTGTCATCAAATTGTCTACCTCCTTCATAGACCTTACGAGATAACCAACCCCAGACATTTTCGATAATGTTTAGATCAGGCGAATAGGGTGGCCGCCCAGTCGAGAATATTAACATTTTGGCTTGCAATGAACTCCTTTACTACTCTGGCGTTGTGTATAGGGGCATTATCCTGTTGCAATATCCAAGCTATGGGACCAATAACGTTTTATAGCTTGCACCAGTCATTTTATCACTTAGAAATGCAAGACCAATAGTGGCATAGTACGTAATAGCACCCCACACCACAACGCCGCCCTATCGGCTGTGATGTCGGTCCAAAAAACGCTTTTCTTTGCGCAGATCATGGAAATTATAGTTGTAGCCGCCAGGCCCATCTAAATTAAACTTCTTCTCATCCGTTAATACAACGATTCTCCAGTCATTTACATGACCTCTTGGCTGCACATTCCATACCATGTAGTCTCTTGCGAATTGAAGCCGTTTTTCCTTACGAGGAGCATTAAGTCGCGGCTCTTTTTGTAATTTCAGGTATTTAAGATAGTCACAGCTCTTAATTACTCTGCGTACTGATGACTTGCTCGCTTCCACTCCAGCTTGAGCTTTTATTTTTGACAAGGATAAGGCAGAATAGAATTATAAGCAATTCTGATGATTTTTCTTTTCTCATACGTAGATAAAGAAAATTAAAACCTTCCTTTAACATTTTTTTCCATACCCCTCGGGGTACTTGATGTAATTGTCGACAACTGTTGGGCTCCGTCTAATTTTTTAGCTATTGCGCGGTTAGAATATCTTTCAGAACGGTAAACATCGATTTAGTTTTTTCGAAAGATTTAAAATTTTTTGTTTCGCCATTTTGACTCGTAAAATGATCAAGATGTAATAAATTTTACTTAAAAATAATAAAAAGATAATAAAGTACCTTTATTCAAGTGAACCAAAAAAAAAATAGCACATTTTTTGACTTTTTTAGAAATTGCTCAAAAAAAAGTTATTTAGTTGAGAAACCACTATTGCCATGATTTTTTTTATACCTCAAGATGACTAGCTTCCATTTCCATTTGAAAATTCTAAAATCGGTTAAAAAATTGCAAAAGATACAATCTGCTGAATATGGAATTTTTAGTGCCTTTAAATGAGTGAACCGGAGTGTATATTCAAAACAAATCCCAGTGAAATATTGTAAAATTATTCGTTATCGCATTATCACACACAACTAGATCAACAAATTCTGTCAGTGTAATGATTGTTGTATTTACATACGTCCGTGATTGGCAATGTTAGAGAACCAAAAATAGTCGCGATTCATTCAAAGGCATTTCTCTCTCGCGTCATAACTTAATTATTTCTTAATTTTTACACGCTTATGTATTTAAACATGTTTGGAATTTCTATAGTTAGATACGAGTACAATAACGTCGTCAAAAAACTGCTCGTGTATAGTTATATTCAACTAAGAGAGTAAGAGAGAGAGAGAGAGCAAAGAAACGAGAGCGGTGAGACAATAGTGGGTTATGTATGCTGCGGAAAATGCAAAAGGGGTTTGTACCTGTTACGCATCCTCGTGTTAATGCATACATCTCTCTAAACATAGTATACCCTTTTACTTAATGATTTTAGTGTATACACTCTTTTTATTTTTTCGTGTTAGACCGTGATTTTTCGTGCGTCCGCGTGCGTGTTTGCAATTACTAAGTTCGTGCTCGTGCGGGTCGTGCCTAGAAAATTAGGCCCGCGCCCATCTCTAGCCCACGGCCACCTAGCACGAATTCTACATTATTGCTGTCTCTGTAGATCTGCCCTTGCAGTACGCATGCTGACCACCAGATAGCAATCTTACATCAATAATGACCCGTAAATAGCTAACTATCAGCCGTTCCAAAGTCTTCAGTAGAAAGACCATCTAGGTATGTAGGATATCAATAGATCGGCCATAGCCTGAAGTTCCGCTAGTGATACCATGTTGAGCAGGCAGACTTAAAGGGTTTGAAACTTCCGATAGCACATTTAATCCTAGATTAAGCAAAAGTTTCTATGGCAACGTCTGATTTACATATAAGGAATATGTTCAGTTACAGAGGTGTCTCTTCGTTCAGTGAATTGCAAGGGAAATGGGTGACCATACGGAGATTGAGCGAATCTCCATTGTGGGTTGTCCACTAGGAAACCAGAAGAGCCCTTCATATACACCATCATCGTATTGCCGGACGCCAGTATTTTCCTTAGCCACGACACGTCAGATGTATCTCCTATTGATTTATAGCTTTGTAATAATTAGAGTAGTCCTTGTCTCTGGAGGCTTGGCTTTATTAACCAGCCGTCGCACAATGGGCCGATCGGGAAAAAACGGTAATAATATCACAACTTTTAAAGTATTCCTAGATATTTTAAGGGGAAGAGATATGTTTTCAGAATATTGCATTTAGAGGCACCTTGTATCAACACAGTTGATGCTACAGGGTGTCAAAGTTGACCACTTTGGTAATGTTGCAACTTTCAGGCTTCTACTTTTATAGGCAGATTTCAAAAAATTTTACTTTTGAGAATCTACTATGCAAGATAAACAAACAATATGCTCAGTGCTGCGGAATATCTTTTATTGTTATTAAGATATTCTCATCAAAATTTAAAATTGTCAATTTTTTCATTGACTTTTTTAATTTTTTTGGCAATAACTCGGCCAATTGAGGCATCAGGATTTTCTGAAAAGACCAATAAACTGGAAACACTTCAGTACAGAACAAACTGTACTGAAGACGTTTGGAAATGCCGACTTCTCAAAGTTGGAGTTTTTCAAACTTAAAAAACACAATATTTTCCCGAAAGATGCCATGATGATTCATTCAGAATTTTCATTAATTTTTTCTAAGAAGCCTATAAAAGTATTTAAATTTTTCTGAA
Organism: Phaonia tiefii; assembly: GCA_963931995.1. Classification (NCBI taxonomy): domain Eukaryota; kingdom Metazoa; phylum Arthropoda; class Insecta; order Diptera; family Muscidae; genus Phaonia; species Phaonia tiefii. Next base: position 96,351,221 of record OZ008370.1, on the reverse strand, counting down.
TAACAAGACTTTAAGTATTTAAAGTAAAATTATGATAAGTTGGAAATGCTTCTCTGAAAGTGAGCAATTTTTTCACTTTCACTTTCGATATTTAGCAAAAATTTCGCCTGAACTTTTTATTCATTTTTTTATTGTAGATAAAAATAGATTAAAAACAGAAAAAGCTCGTATGCATAAAGGAGGTCAGGAGAGCTTAATATGTAAAAAAGTCGAATTTTCATAGCAGATATGTTTTGGGAATACAAATCTCGAAGTTTTTTTAGTATTTGTAAAAAATTTAATTGGATTTAATTGACCGTGGATTGGTCTATAACATATAAAAAAAAAGTAGTAAGAAATCATAAATATTTACTAATATTCTTTAAATCAAATTTTTAAAAGAATTTTCCAAAATTGTTTATTTTTAGTTTTTTTCCAAAGTGTTAATATTTTAAAATGTGAATATTTTATAGAAGAGGAATTTACCTTCCCAACAATATATGTTTAATATTTCTATGTAGGATATTATAACAAGTGTAGGTATCCCTCGCAAACCTAATATTTTGACCTGATTTTGTCATTTCTGTACCCTGCCAATTCCACTATGGCATTGGCAAACACTTCACATGTTTACCTGTTGTCATTATTTTATGATGCTATGGTTTGGTGAAGTCCTCTTAAAATTCTACCTGAAGTAGCACATTCTGTGTATTGTTTTCAGTGTCCCAGACTTATACAACAAATCCTTCTGTGTACTCTTTGTATTCTGTGTACTTCAAGCTATCTGCGAATAAAACTATAAACTAATGGATAAAAATAATAAACTAATGGATATATAAATACTTCAGTAAAATTATTTCTAAGGTCAGTTTTTTGACTTAAAGTATCCTATCGAGAAGGACCTCTGGGAAAATGTGAAGTGTGGCAATTATTTCCATGACGATATTCATTGAAATCGTAATTAAGTACAATATTCTTTGCAATATTATTTGGGCTATCAAAAGTTCATCAGAGAAGTTGGAAACCCTTATATTTAACTCTGGCACAATTTATGGTATAAGGTTGAACAATAACTACCGCGAAAATTATAAACTTTTTCAAAGTGTATCAAAAAGAATGGATTATTCTAAATACTTATAACAGAAATTTTTAAAAAGTACGAAGATTGGCTTCTGGTTGTCTAAACAAGGAATATGATAATGTCAATGACAAGACAAAGAAGAGGAATCGAGAGGAAATTATTAATACTTATTCAACCAGTTTAATAAGAAATATCAGTTTAATATCACAGGTCGAATAGTGGACGCGTTACCAACAGCCTCACCGAAAAGATTAAAACCAATGGTAGAAAGTATACCAACTCCAAAATCTACTACTGACTTTACCGAAAAATAATCGCTGGCGCTAGTTCTAAACTTAGGCTTGTGAGGAACAAAGATGCAATTTCAAGGTAGACGCGTATTGATAAACTTTGGAGCTTTTTGCCATCCACGAAAGTATTGAAGGCTATCAGAGCTAAAGTTTTGCAGTCCGAAATAAAAGTTGATGATACTAGTGCAAGAATTAATCTCTCACAACTTCTTGAAATTACAGCTTCAAAGATTATATCAGAATTTTCTGTAGAAGAAATTGACAAATGCCATAACTTTGAGCTGACTATAATATGAATTATACGGGTTATCAGAATGTAAACAACCAAGTTGATCTGATGCAGATTTCTCATCACTCATTTTACATCACTTGTATCATTAACAATGCGCTTATATAATGACTCAACCACATCTTTAACTGAATCTTCGTTTCAAGATACATATATGGATTAATTCAACACCTGCATTCAAGTATTATAACGTCCAATCTGCTTTGAATATGTAAAGCAATATCGAAATACAATCCAAAGACTGGTGGATGATATCAATGACCTAATCGCCGCTCTGACTCCCATTTACCTGGAAGTATGCGGAGGAGTAATAAAAGTGTCCTTTCAATTACATTGGAATATGATCGATGAAGGGATAGCCAATGCTATAACTGACGTAATGATACTGTTTACATTTCGTTTACGATCTTAAATACTGCACAGAACCTGCACAAAACAGTTCCTGTAAAGGGCAATACAAGTATGCACAATATGACAAAGGAAGAAAAGAATAAGATGCTTGGACTGATTATAGATAAGCTCCTATAGTGATATGGAAATTCCAACTACGGCAACACTGTACGACGCTTCTGATCAAAACCGGAAAAAAATTATCATTGCTGAAAAATATGACGAATATGCTAACTATACGCAGAATATAATATCTAATTTATATGCATGGAAACCAGTAACACCTACACTGAAAGAAAACGCTTCGTCGCATGGATGAAACAGTTTCGTTAATGTTTTTACGTTGTTATAGTGAAAGTGTCGCATATCCGACAATTTGGTAGTCGCTGCAACGAAAAATTTCTTTATTATTTATTTATTTTGGAGGTTTGTGGACATTTTTAGTCAACGAAACAATTTCATTATTGTAACGAAACTAATTTTTATGATGGTATAGAGAGAAAAACAGCCGAAAAAATGAGCGAGCTTAAAAAAGAGGCCAGCAAGAGAAAATGGTGAGCGTGAGTGGTGGGTCATGTACACATCTTAAATCAGTTACATTGCAACAACCGAATGTGGTAGACACATTTCTCCGCCGGAATAATTTAAATAAATTTCTTAAAATAGACTAATTAGTAATACTTAGTAATAATCTTTCATTGTGAAAACTACATAATGTGAATTTATGTGTTTGCTGTGATCGTTTGTGTAACTTTCGAATCTATAAATCAAATAGATAAATAAACAGAATGCAAGGAGCAACACGACAGGAAAGAAAGTGACGCCTCAATAGCAGAAATATGTAACTGAACAAAATGTTCGTGTTTCTGTGTTTTAATCATAATTCGGTCGGGTCATAGATTAATCTCATACTAGAGAGAATATTTGGCTCATCTGACGTTTCCTTTCACACTCTTCTTGATGCGGTCGGTGTGATAGAGAGATGTTTGACGAAAAGTGACATACACCAGGTGGAATTACAATAACTTCTTGCTTTAATTTTTCATGTCGTTTTGGTGAAAAACTGTGAAATTTAAATGTGGTTTAAACTTTTTCATTGACTGTTATTGTTAGCACACATTTGTGTTGTATTTAACACAATAGTATTTAACAAAAATTCAAAAAATTGTTATCAAAACACCTGCAATGTAATACTAACAGTATATTTATGTACAATTGTCAATAAATAATTTCAAACACACTTCAAAACATTCATTGCAGCAATGAAACAAAATCATTGTAGTAATGAAACATATTCATTACAACAATGACTCCAATTCATTGCACTAATGAAACAAATTCGTAGCAGCAATGAACAAACTCATTGCAGCAATGAAGCAAATTCCTTGCAAGAACGATACCTACTCTTTGCAACAATGAAACAAATTCATTGCAGCAACGAATCCATACTTTCACCATAGTAACGAACAATTTGCAGTTGATGAACACATTTTCATAGCGGTAATGAAACGTTACGTCAGCTCACGTTCGATAACAAAAGTTGTTGGGGTGATGAACATTTTCATCCATGTGACGATGCTTTTTCGTTCAGTGTAGATTCTCAAAAATACAAAGTCTTTATAATCGGCTTATAAGTAAGGCTTTGAAATTTGGAACAGCACCAAAGTTGTCAACTTTGACACCCTGTAGCACAGCCTGACTCCCCCTCTATAAATATCTAGTACATTTCAAAATGATCAGAGCAATACTTTAAAAGTTGTGATATTATTACCGTGTTTTTTCAAAGCGAAAAAAATACTTTTCGCCAGTCCCCCATCACTTAAGTGACTTTTCCCATCCCACAGTGCCCAACTTTTAAAGCAGTAAAACAGTTATATTTGTTGGTTTTCTAAAATTTTTAATAAAAATTAAGGTGTTCTATTTAAAGTTATTGAGTTTATTTGTGTTTTTTTTATAGAATAACTAGCTGTCCCGGCAGACGTTGTCCTTCAAATTTTTTTTCAAATACCGTTGGCAGGAGCAGAAATAATGGATTTTTAATTTGTGGTTTGTATGGGAGGTACCACGCCCTTTTGTCCAATTGGACCGAATAGTAAATCTAAACCACCCAGGGCGCCACCCAAACGCATACAAAAAAATTTATTCAAATCGGTCCAGAAGTTTAGGAGGAGTTCAGTCACAAACACACGTGCAGTAGAATTATATATATAAAGATTAAAAAACATAGCTTTTGAAACAACATTTTGAACATCTATTCAGAACAAGACTCACTGCAATCGTCTGAAGACTCGTAATCATTAAATACGTAGTCGCAGTCGATTATCCGTATTTGTGTCAATTCGAGAGGTATATCGCAGATGCTGTTCATTTCACTAGGTTTAGCCTTAAATAAGTATCATGTTTGTGATGATGCACAGGATGATACAGAATTGCAAACTTTACCATCAATCATAAAAATGATCATATTTGCTTTAGCCTGAAATTGGAGTTCTGTTCTTTCAATTTGTTTACTTCTGAGGTAATTACACTGACTGTTTCTTTGGCAAACACGAGCTTATTGGTTCGGCAGTACTGTGTGGAAGAAGGAACAGAGTTTTTCCTAATTACTGACTGAGTATCACCATTATCATTTACGGAGCTTATTTGGATTGGTACCATTGCTACACTAAACATACTATCTATCATCAGAGCTTTGTTTGTCCAAATACTTTTGTCGATAATTAACTTGTTCCACCCCATTACAACCCCACTTTACGTCAATATTTAGTGTTTTAACGTTTTATAAAGTTCTGGGAATCTCTTCCAGCCCTGTAAAGTCTTGCTACGGTATGATTTATAAAATACTGAACTGATACTTCAGTTATTTGTATGTCCTTTGGATAGTACAACCTCTTTGCCTCTTTTACAACATAATAAGGTGGATACAAAGTTCAACGGTGGTTTTTAGCTTGATCTCGGAAAATATTGTACTAATTTGACGTTAAGTTTGCATCAATAAGTAGCACCAGAGACTGGTCTCGAGCTAATTTCTGGAGAAGCAGATGCCAGTTCCTTGACATTCGCTGCAGAGTTTCGTTTTCCAGATTGGAATAGCTTTGTTGCAATTGCTTTAACTAACTCTTCTTGACTACCGGACTTCAACAGATGGATGCACTTTCTTTTTAGGCCTGCCTGCATTGGTCCTCGATCCACTAGCCAATGCATCCCTTAAATAGTTTCCCATAACATCCGATGAAGGGGTAGGGGAGAGCTTCTCACAATCAGTGAGCTGTGCGCTTTATAGTTTTATACTCACTGTTTGGGAGTTTATACTCACTGTAGTGTCGCCGTCACTAAGCGATATGACCGTCGTCGAAATAAATGTAAGGTGGTCAGAGCAGGGATTGAACCCACGTTTTCACGTAGAAGAATCGCGCGCACTAACGATTGCACCACCGACGGCCACATCCCTCACAGCTTTTGAAATGTTACATGATTTTCAATCCAGCTAGCACTTTGATTCAGAAATAATGCTAAACTTCGACAGACTTCACACCACCTTTTTTGTATTTTACAAACTACCGCATGAAAGTTGCCTTTAAACTGCAAAGAGCATCAGATGTTAGACTATTTTTTTCTAAACAAAACAAATGATGGCGTCCGATGACGGATGTCGGTTCTTCTTTCCACTTTTGGAAAATGCAGTTACATACATACATACATATATGAAATTTGCAATCATTCTGGAAAATGTTTAGTTTAAAAGACGATGGCAAAATATCGCAAAAGATGTTCCCAACAGAGGAAAACTACCTTTAAAATTGTGTGCGTTTCAAGATGCTTTTATGTGGTATCACCTTTTAAAGTTTGCAATGAAGTTAAAAATGTAAATTTTACTCACTTCGTAAAAATCATTTTTTTTTTCGCGAACAAATCACACACGAGTAAGAAAAAATGTTGCAATTATTTAAATGCCAATAATTGGCAATTTTCTCTTAAAATAAATGAAAAAGAAATCATGGCCTACTGGCTGCCGCTGCTAAATTAAACAAATCGAAAAGCTTTCTGTGGGCAAAAAGTATAATTGAATAAGGGCGAGTTATACACTCGTCATTTAAAAGCTCAATTTAAAAGCTCTCAAATAATTTTCATATTAAATGAGATTTAAATGACAAACATGGGGCATTTACAGTACATTTAAATGGAGAATTTTCAACTGTGAAACTGGCCATAAGTAATGCAACTTTCAGGTGCATTTTGCAGTTATTTCGCAGGGTTAATTCCCAAACTGGGTATTAAGTTTTTGAGGTTGAATATTAAGCTACTGAAATAAATAATGGATAATCTTATGCATTTTATGTATTTCAAAAATTTAATAAAGTTCCGCTGAACTTCCTACATTTCGCACTGTGCATCCCATACCAAGTGGTCTTTAGCAAATTGACGGCGTTGTTGCTGACGACCTGAATTTAGTGGAGGTTTTTCTTAAGTTTTCGGAGCTGTAGATGTCCACTGGTCAAAATAGCACGTCGAACGGTTGATTTATTTGCATTTACTCCAGCTAAATGCTTAACTTTTGAGGTGGAATTCGCTGAATTTGTGTGTAAGTAATTTTTATTGTAGCTTTCTCGATTTTTAATATAATTCATTACCAAATTATGACTTTGTCCGATTTTTCTACGGATTTCCCGAGAAGAATATTTTTCAGAGAGGTAATCAACTTTTACCATTTCCGATGATATTTAGTTATTACCAAGCTTTATCGCAGCTGACGACTTATTTAAAAAAATACTGAATGTTGTTCTATTCTGGTGAACCAGATACAAAAGCTAATATTCTCAATTTATTTCAAACAGAGAGAATAAAGTACTGATACAATTAGGCATTTCACAAGGTCTCGTACTTGTCGTACTGTCGTACCTTCTCACAATGGTTGGTTGGTTGGTTGGTTGAAAAGGCTGCAAGACAGCACGCTGTCTAGCACACTTAGGCTAAATAAGCCCATTGTGATACCTGCAGTTTCCTCCATAGAAACTATTGACTAGTCGTCCAGCCAATTTGCCCTTTCAATAAATTTGTCTATAAGACCTACAGGAATATCCTGTAGGGCTACGGTGCTAACTAAATGTGTTCCGAATATCCTACTTCTCAGTCCTGCCAGAGCAGTGCAATCCAAGAGAAGGTGTTTCGTTGTTTCCTCGTCCTCGTCCTCTTCCATGCACCATCTACAGAGAGTGGAGTTTCTATGTCCCAATCTTAGGGCGTGTTTTCCTACAAGACAATGTCCCGTAAGTGTTCCTATCATTGTGGATAACCTGCCTCTCGGCAAGTTAAGTAGTTGCCTAGACCTCTTCCTGTCCACCTGTGGCCAGAGGACCCTGGCTTGTTTGCAAGTTGAAGTAAGTCTCCACTTGTCCTTGAACATAGTATCGGTCCACTGGCTGATCTGCAAACGGCAGGTAGAGATTGGTATACTAACACCTTCTTTTGCCGGAAGAACCTGTGCCGTAGTGCTCTGTCTAGCTAACGCATCCACTACGCAATTGCCTGGAATGTCGCTGTGTCCCGGTACCCAGATGAGCCTGATGTCAAAATACTCTGTCATCACCCTAAGTGATGAGTGGCATTCTTTCACCGTCAGGGACGTAGCAAACATGGCTTCCAGGGATTTTATGGCAGTCTGGCTGTCTGTGTAGATATATATTCTCCGGAGGGTTGTGACACTACTGTTCACTAGTTCAGCAACCTCCAGTATGGCAGTAATTTCCACCTGAAATACACTACAGTGATCAGGCAGCTTGAAGGAGATATTTATATTTAGGTTCGATGAATGGACAACATAGCCTACTTGCTCGTCCAACTTTGATCCATCCGTGAAAAATCTGATACTACTGGTAACTTTTGCCAGGTATTCCTGTTCGGAATAGAAGTCCTTAGATTTGTCGCTGGTAGAAGGTAGGGGATACAGTAGTCCGTTTTTACGGGAATAGAGTTGATCCGGTGTAGTAATTCAGCGTTTCCGGAATGACCCGATATCAAAACGCCACAATCTCTGATTCGGCTGCCGATTCGGCCATGATATCAGGAGTACAGATGTTCAGGATAGCACTAAGTGCAGTACCTGACGTCGTGCCCATTGCCCCACTAACGCTAATCAGTGCTGATCTTTGAATTTTCATCAAGGAATTCAGAATATATTTCTTTTGGAGGGATCTCCACCAAACTACGATACCATAGAGAAGAATTGGTCTGACTATTGCAGTATAAATCCACATGGTGATCTTAGGAGACAGTCCCTAGCGCTTTCCTATCGTCCCTTTACAACAGTAAAGAGAAACAGACGCCTTTTTCACCCTCTCCTCCACATTCGGTTTCTAAGACAGTTTTCTGTTGAGAATTATCCCCAGATAGTTGACCTTTTCCGTCAACTGTAATTGCACACCATTAACTGACGGCAGTTCAAATGCGAGTATTTTATATTTCCAAGAGAACAAGATAAGCTCGATTTTAAGTGAGTTAAGTGATAGTCCGTTGATAGCGGTCCATTTCGAAATCAATCTAAGTAGGCTGGTTGTACGAATACTAAGTAAATTGAGGTTTCTACCCGTACAGATGATAGCAATATCATCGGCATAGGCAAAGACCTGTCATTCCGCCCTGTCCAATTCAAGAAGCAGTTCATTAACAGAAGTTAACCATAATAGTGGAGACAGAACTCCCCCCTGCGGTGTCCCCCTGTTAACATTCCTAGCAATTGTAACACCACCCCATTCAGCTTTCACGGATCTATCCACCAGAGCTTCCCAATTAGGCGTGTCACTAAGCTGTCGACTCCTAGATTCTGTAACGACCTAAGAATCGCCGAAGGTTGAATGTTATTGAAAGCTCCCTCGATGTCCAGGAAGGTCCCTAGAGCGAAGACCTTATTCTCAAGAGAGTTATCTATTATGCTGACTATAGAGTGGAGAGCCGTCTCAGTTGACCTGCCCTTGATATAGGCATGCTGAGAACTCGATAGTAGATTCTGTGGAAGATTACTTCGAACGTGAATGTCCAGTAACCTTTCAAATGTCTTAAGAACATATGATGATAGACTGATTGGTCTAAAGTCCTTTGGTTTGACATGAGGGCATTTGCCCGCTTTCGGGACAAAAACCACTTTGGTTTGCTTCCAAATGCTAGGAATGACTCCCAGCATAAGGCAGCCCTTGAAGATTGCCTCAACCAACTACAAGTTAGGTATAGTACCTCCTGTAGTTGCGCGGGAATTATCCCGTCAGGTCCGGCTGATTTATAGGGCTTAAAGCATCTAATGGCCCATATCAGATTTTTTCTGCACACTATTGAGCGGATTTTTTCTAAGCTAGGTGAGTTTCCGCCTAGCTCTTCTGGCTGATGACCAGCATTCAGGTCATCGTTGGGAAAATGGGTATAGAGGAGAATCCCAAGAGACTCTTCAGACGAATACGTCCACGTTCCATCATCTTTCATTAAGAACCCCGCACACGGTGGGTTTTTAGCGAGCACGGATCTAAAGCGTGCAGTCTGGTTGGTTCCCTCAATGGATTCACAGAAGTTTCGCCAGGATTTCCGTTTGGCCTTCCTGATTTCACCTTTATATAGATTACGACTAATCTTGTAAACGTCCCAGTCCGTTTGGTCGCCGCTCTTTTTGGCCTTGTTAAAAAGCCGCCTAATGGACGATCTTAGATCCTGAAGCTCAGCGTTCCACCAATGAGGATTTTTGTTACATTATAGCATTATAATTACAGCATTATAACCACTGGTCTTACATTCTTTCAGCTCTGGCACATTAGAGAGAGAAAAGAGACTCACCTCGATCATTGGTGCCGGTACTCGCCCATATTGTGTGGTGCGCGTTCGCATCAGCACCTATAATGACGCTACAATTCCGTATTTTTGCCTCCGATACAATATCCCTGACGCACTTCGGAGGGGGTGATTCAGTATGGTCGTGCGCCATGTACGATGAAACTAGCCAGATGTCCCGCTGGCCATTTTCCAGCGAGAGGCTGATGGCGGTTGTATCCCTATCACTAAAATTCTGCAATAAAAGAGCATTAAATTTGTTTTTAATGAGTATGCAAGATCTTGGCCTACCTGGGGTTGATAGGACGAAAGTCTTGTGTCCATTGCACCTGATACCACATATACGACATTTACCGTCCATAGTTCTTGTATCAGGGCCACATCGACTCCACCCTTCGCAAGATGGAGAATGAGGTTGGCAGATGCTGCCTTACTGCGATGAAGATTTATCTGGAGGACTTCCATCATCTACAGGATCTTCAACTCCGGGTACCTCGATCACGGTTGTCTCGTGATCACCCTCGCTAGTGATGGACAGGTCGATGATGCTGCGACTGTCGTCATCTAGTAGTGCTTCTTCAGCATCTACCACCGTTTCAGAATGCTTTCCAGCATTTACATCTGTGACTTCCGACTTCGACTCGGCCATTTGACACACTTTGTATACCCTGAGGGGTACACTCATGAACCCAAACCGAATTTGGCCTTTGGACTTCTCTAGGGGTTTTAAGGAATCCTGATTCAGGACCAAAACTACCTCCCGGGAAGTTCCTACAGAATCCTCAACCTTGACCACCTTCCAATCCTTTGCAGGAATGGAGGGATTGCACTGGCTGATGATCTTTAGGATCTCCTGTGGGTCAGTAGGTGAGTTTGACGGGACCCAAACCCTAGCCCTTGGTCTGGAAGGTATATCCTTCCTATCCACGGCTTTGAGTTTGGCCCCCGGCCAAACCTCACCTACCCGACTCATGGGGGACTTATACAATCGAGCTGCTCGTTCATCAGAGCAGCCGATAAGTTTAATACTTCCCTGGGACCATCCCGCGTCTTCGCAGATTGGCACAGGACCAGGGTTGTCGTTTACGATGTCCATGAACACCGTAAGAAGGGCGCCATTTATCCTGGGAAAATTCATCCAATACGCCAATGATTAGGTTGTCCTTCGAGACATCACTAAAGGACCTGCCGAGCACTGGTTGCTGTTATGCCTCTTAGATGAGGGACCAGTTTTAGTATCCTCCACCACTGAACGCTGTCTTTTAGTAACAGCCAGTGGAGGCTTTGTCCCTACAGGCTTGGAGCTCTCACAGACGGCCTTAGCCCACTCCAAGGTGTTTACCTGTGCAGGAGTGAGTGCGGCGACTGGTCGTGCAGAGAGTTGACTAACCAATCTAGTGGCCAGTCGAAGATCAGCTCTCCGCTTCCGGGAGGGGCACAGAATTTTAGTTTTCCCCGTAGTTGGGGAGGGTTGACCACCGCCCGCGTTATTCGCAGTTGCAGAGGCCCCCTTGCGTGTGACCGCAGAAGACTTACGAGCATTAATGCTCGAGGAAGAACCCGTAGGCTCGGGGGAAGTCACAGGTTTTCCTGTGGCCGAAGACTTTTCAATATTAATCTTCACGATGATTGGGCCTCAACTTGTAGCCGCTATCTACGTCCGTAAAGATGCAATGTATTCAAAAAGAAGGGCCCCGTGGTTGTGTGTGAAGCAGGGAGTTCCACGCGAGGGTTGACAATCCGCCTTATGGGACAGAGTGTTCAGAGCCAGGCCGAACCAAAGGGGGAGTCATCTCAACCTCACCGTTACCACCAACTTAACGGTGACGTATTTCGAACGTACAACAAGTCTTGCCAAGTTTTAAAGAGGCGGAGACGAACGGTGCCTCAGCCACGAGTCATTTCGACGGAGTGTCACCTCTGCCTACTCAGGTCGCAAAGCACAGGACGACAGCTCGAGAGCAGAAAATCAAATAGTTACGAAAATCGTGAAACAGGGTCGTAGCAGAGTCTGTGCCAAAGAAGAATAAGATCATTTAGAGTTACCCAGGTTGCACCGCGAGGAGGCGATCTTCAGTGCAACAATAGTTGTAAGAATTTTCTTGTTGGCTTCCATATAAAACTAACTTAAGACAAGTACAACATCGAAGGTATGTTTACTGATTGTCGTACTTTACTAGTGCTGTTCTTCCTCTACCTAGTTTGTTATTACCGAATACATTTGATAACAGCTGTTGTTGTTATTTATTATTACTTTAATGTTTTGTGATTCAGTGTGTTTAATTTGGAAAAAATTTGTTGTAGAAAATATGTTTACCGACGAAGAATTTGTGGATGTTTTTGAGGTGGAACTAGTTGCAGATACCTTTTCGTTCAATTGAGGCTTTTTACTTTTAATGTTTTTCTTCAATCAGCTGGATGCATACGACATACAACAAAATATGCAATAATGGTTGTTCACAACTATCGCTATATATACATATATAGCTAAAAGCAAATTAGCGAAAGTTCGAAAAAAATATGCTTGATCAAGACTTCAAAATGCAGCCATGTAAAAAACATGCCCTGTCAAAAAACATAAAATAAACACATCATTGCCTCTATCTGGTATTATTGAAGTAATTCTTTTCAACATCCAATGTTCATATCACATCAGGCCAAATGTAATAATTTTGCTGAGAGAAATGTTAAGTCTATATATAAGTATAAGAATTAGTCTATGGTCGGTCTAACGTACACATGTAAAGTATATTACGTTTTAATCACAGTACGGAACTGAACTTGAATTTCAGGTTGAGAAATTTTTAATATTCATGTTTATACAATGACTTACGACCCTGGGACACAACTTACGGTGCTTCGTGTTAAGGGGGAAGAGGCGAAAAAGGGGTAGCTAAAGAGTCACATTTTGAATTTCGCTTTCACACCTTCGTTTTTTGACATGGCGGTAAAGCAACAGCATACAAAAAGTGGCGAAAAATTGCTTAGAAGCAATTTCTTAATAAATTAAAACAAAATAATTTCAATTTTCTCAGTCACTGTTCATTAATTTTTTAAAATGTTCAATTTTAGATTATTACGAACAGAAATCAAAATCAGATTAACCGACAATACGTTACAAAGAGTCACGCTTAGTTGTATTCAGAGATTCGTCGTCTGAACGCACATGAATTAACGAAGCGCTAGCAAAAGAGAGAAAGCCCCAGGGTAATAGAGGAATTTAGGGTAGAGTATTTTATTCTCTCATCTGACGTTTCATTTCACACTCTTCGTCGTAGGTTTGTGCAAATGAGAGAAATTCGACAAAACTTAACTTACAGCAGGTGGAGTTACAAAAACTGTTGACTTAACTTTTTCATTTCGTTTTCGTACAGAACTGTGAGACTTAAATGCATTTTGCACTTTTTTGTTAACTTTTATCGTTGGTATACATTTGTATTGTATTTAACACAATTATTTTGCCATAAAAACACGAAATGCGGTTGTTGTTTCTGAATTGGACGTTATGCACTATTGCCTCTATCTGGTATTATTGAACCCATGCTTTCCACCATCCAATGTTCACTTGCAACCAGACCTATGACGTTAAAAATATTGAGAGAATAAATTACTCTATCCTAAATTCCTCTATACCCAGGATGGTAACTCATCGTATAAACCATAGAGTAAATCTTAGTAGAGAAAATATTTGGCTCATCTGACGTTTCCTTTCACACTCTTCGTGATGCGGTCGGTGTGATAGAAAGATGTTCGACGAAAAGTGCCATAATTAATATTTCATGTCGTTTTGGTGAAAAACTATGAAATTTAAATGTGTTTTAAACTTTTTTATTGACTGTTATTGTTAGCATACATTTGTATTGCATTTAGCACAAGAATTTTAACACACAAAACGAAATGCAGTTGTTGTTATTTTGTTCGTTGTTTTGAACCATTGCCTCTATCTGGTATTAGTAAAGCAATTCTTTTCAACATCGAACGTAAATATCACACCAGGCCAAATGTCATAAATTTGGTGGGAGAACTATTGGGTCTACTATAAGTATTAGTCTATGGTATAAACATCCACATTATATCTACACGGAAAAATAAATGTGTAGAACAAAAAAAATCCCAGTTATTGCTTCCAACGACATCTAGAAAATTACCCAGTACACTAAAAATTTCCCAACACTTGTCCTTCATCTATTAGATTACTTTATCTATGCTACGTACTATCATACTGAAAGTCGCCTGAAAATTCCCGAACCTGAAATTCAGGTTGGTTTTTTTACATAGAGTACCTGAAATGCAGTTTCTGGGCTTTCTATGTTAATAAATTTGTATTATTTTTTATTAAATGAACTGCTTATTTGAATTACAAACAAAACTTGTCATAAAAATTTATGTTAGTTAGTTGTATATAAGTACACAGTATTTTGTAGTTGTTTTTACATACATGCTCGTATAAGCAATAAGTTCTGAGCCAACTCGCTACTGATAAGATACATATGGGCCAATGCGTTGGAATCTATTACGAATCGGTTTAGCACTGATGCCATCCATCAGCCACTGTGTATATGAATGACATTTGGTGGAACAAATTTGTAGAGGGAAATTTAGAAAATGCTCTCACTGTGCACCGATCAGTAGTGGTATGGAACAACAAAAGAGTTTTTCGTATTTCACTGTCAATGTTCAGATACTAACGAGTATTTAGTACACATGCTTGTATTCATACATATCTACTACAGGTATTCAAACCAATACGAGAAATTAATGCTTGTGAGTTCTGTACAAGTAAATACGATATACATATGTACATTTGTATGTATGTAGGTACATATGCAACTTTACAACATCAGACATATGTATGACTGTATAAACATATGTGAGTTTGTATGATTGCATTCATATCTGACAAATGCATATTACTCGAAATTTGTTTGGATATCACAGGTTGAATACACTTGGATCAATTATTTCAGGACTGTGTTGTCTTAAAAATAAATCGGACAAAGAAATGGTATCAATCTGAGTTTATATCCCTCGTTTTTATTTGTACCACAGTCAATTTAAGTTAAATGTATGTACATACATACATACGAACCATAATTAAAAGAAAAATTAATCGGCGAAACTTCTTTGTCATTACGAAATCCTCCTGAACAGATTCACACATTCGCGCTGTCGTTCAGTGACGTCACATAAGGGTTTCTTGAAATGGATAATAGAGAACGGTCTTGATGTTCATAACAAAAGTCTTTGCACTTTTGAAAATCGTCAACTTCATCATCCCACTCATGCTAGAATGATGTTATCAGCCGTGGGTTCGTGGAATGGGTAACGATCGTTTAACCATTACCCACAGGGTATGGGGAAAACAGTGGGTAATTACCCACAACGGTGGGGAATTACTCATCCCGATGGGTAGTTACCCACGACGTTGGGGAATTACCCATCATGATTACCCATTACCCTCAGGGTATGGGGAAAATAATGGGTAGATACTCACGACAAAACTCACGACGACGATGGGAATTGCCCATCACGATTATCCATTACCTACATGATATGGGTAAGCGGCATTTACACATTACTCACGACGATGGGTAATGGGTTTATTTTTTTTTCGATTGGGCGCACCGTTTTCGAGTTATAGCCGAATTTTTCTTTTTGCGATTTTCTTAGTTTGGCGAGTTTATGAAAAAAAATGCATCCATACGAATTGGACCAATTTATTAAAATCCCTTGGAAACTCCCAAAAATTTGTTATTTTTCATATTTTCGATCAAAAATGGGGATGGGATGGTAACCCATTACCCATCGCCGTTGATAATGTGTCTTATGCCGCATTTAGACCACAGATTATCGCAGGTAGGCTAACAATTACCTGATTTTTAAGTCTTTACTGTTTATGCGGCATTTAAAGCATCGGCGCATAGAAACTGCAACCGTGCTTATTAAACTGTGAGACAAAATTAGAATTTTTTCAAAATGATGGGGTACTGTCAACGGATTCTGGTAGAAAGGTCTAAAAAAATAGACGTGTATCTGCGTTTTGCCAGATCTGATCAGAATTTTTTTTAGGGCAGGTCAAAGTTTCGGCCTCTCTGAACTTTCCTGCAACATATCGGCATGCAAAATTGTGTGTTCCTTAGTTCTGAGGTACAAACTATGTTCAGAAGTGTTATAGCAAAGATTCAGATAAACATTTTTGTGGAACAAATGTACCCTCTAACTGTCACGTATAACCATAGTTTTTACTTTTTTTTTGAAAACTCGCAAAAAACTGCTCGAAAATGACGGGAGGCGTGGTCACAATGTTCTTCAAAAATGATCGCCATGAAATTTCACTATATGTGTCCGAACACTCCAAAACACAAATCTTAGCCCAAGTGGTAGATAATAAGCAAAAAACTAACTGTCTTCTAAGGGTTAATAATGAATTTTGTCATTTTGCTGTTTCAATTAAAAATAGTCCACATCATATAATGAATTTTGTCACATTTCAGCTTTTATCTAGCACTTGGGCTAAGATTTGTGTTTTGGAATGTTCGGACACATATAGTGAAATTTTATGGCGATCATTTTTGTAGAACATTGTGACCACGCCCCCCGTCATTTTCGAGCAGTTTTTTGCGAGTTTTCAAAAAAAAAAGTAAAAGTTATGGTTATACGTGACAGTTAGAGGGTTAATTTGTTCCACAAAAATGTTTATCTGAATCTTTGCTATAAAACTTCTGAACATAGTTTGTACCTCAGAAGTAAGGAACACACAATTTTGCATTCACATATGTTGCAGGAAAGTTCCGAGGGGCGGAAACTTTGACCCGCCCTAAAAAAAATCTGATCAGATCTGGCAAAACGCCGATACACGTATATTTTTTTTTAGACCTTTCTACCAGAATCCGTTGACAGAACCCCATAATTTTTTTGGTGTCGCACAGTGTTATTGGTGCTTGCTTGCGCGTTTCACATTTGTTTGACTTGGCTGCAACTCACCAAATAGCGGCACGTGTCTAAACATATCTTCTTTTCATTTGCACTTCTTGTCACAGTTTTCATTATTTTTTGATATTTTGGTTCTTGCATTTACTACACTCAGATAACTAATTGCTTGGCAATATGATATAGCAACCGTAAATTCGGTTATTGCCACCGTTGCAACAATCGAATTGAGGTTGTCACAACTGAATTTAGTCCACATAACTGAAATTCGGTTAAAGCCAGCTCGTTTCATAACACAGTGCAACAGCCAATCTGGGGGGTGAGAAATTCCAAGTCAGGGTGAAGGTACTACGTCAGTATAGTAAATCCCCCAAAGGGTTTGGCGTTCCCAGGACAAACTTTTTTATGAGCTTTTATATTTTTGCAAACAAATTGTTTGCCATAACTCGAGAACGACAATGACCCCGAAAATGTTCCTCACTGTAATTAATTCGATTATATTCATTAATTGAGTATTCATTATGTCAACTTAATTTTCTATAATTTCGGTTGCAGCCGAATTTGTAATTAATTCGGATCCAACAACCGAAATTGCTACCAAATTCGGTTGCAGCAACTGAATGTGGTATCAATTCAGGTACAATAACCGAATTTGGCCTTAAGTCGGTTGCATCGACCGAATTTGGCATCAATTAGGATGTTGTAATCGTATTTGTCATGAATTCTGTTAGGTAGAGGGTAAGAATATTCCGCAAAAATGTTCGGAGAGAGAAACAAAAGTGGGTTTGGCCTACATTTCACCCCCTAGGAAGTACCATGGGAGCGGTAGGCGACGAATCCACCCTTAGGGCAGTTAGAGCGTTGGAAGCAAGTTTTATAAAAATTTCATTTTTGTATGGGAGCCTTCTTATAGGAGTGAAGATACGGTGAAGGTATGTTTGGAAAAAATTTTGTGATGGACAAATTAGTGGGATCGGTCATTTCACCCGTCTAAGGCCGACTCCGGGGCAGTTGTGGGGCTTGTTGTTGATTTTTCACCTTTGACTCCGATGCGGCGCCAGTTTCCCTCACCTCATCTCAATGGTAAGTGTGCGCACCAGCGTTGGAAGCAAGTTTTATAAAAATTTCATTTTTGTATGGGAGCCTTCTATAGGAATGAAGATACGGAGAAGGTATGTTTGGAAAAAATGTTGGGATGGACAAATTAGTGGGGTCGGTCATTTCACCCCTCTAAGGGCGACTACGGGGCAGTTGTGGGGCTTGTTGTTAATTTTTCACATTTAACCCCGATGCGGAGCCAATTTCCCTCACCTCCTCCATTTTATGGATCATGAATTTTTTATTACATATATATGTAGAAGATACCTTGTTGCAGCAACGATACAATCGTTTGGAGTATGAAACTGTTCATTATAGCAATGTAAACCAACTAACGAAAATGTCTCGTCCCTAAGCAAATTGTTTTTATTTCAGTGAACAGCACCGGAACTCTATAACTTTTTAACGATAAAAATCGGTAGTTAAATTGACAAAGTCCGGAAATTTTGTATTGAAATTTGATGAATTTTGACAATTTATCAGTAAAAAATTTATCATTAAAAAGTTCCAGAATTCCCGTGCAGATATCCTAATAGTATCCTAATGTAGGAGATGAGACATGGAAGATGGGACATGGGACTAACTGTGGAAGTGGAATGTTTCTGATAGCAACTCATTTGGGAGTGTCCAGAGACGATTCCTTCATAGCGCAGTCCAAGCAGCTCACTACTTCCTAGTACTATGTCCCGGGTAATGGACCCTCCGTTAGCTAGCTAGAGTCAGAAGACGAAACGAATGAACAGCCTGATTGGTTATGCGATCACTAATGTGTCGCAGGTTAAATATGTGACCCTGTCACTGAAGCTCTTCGAACTAGAGGACATATTATTTTGCCCTATGAAGGCGGAAGGCGGATCGAAAGTAAAAAAATAAAAATCTAGTTTCGAAACAATGCATTCTGGTCAGCGTCTAATCCATAATAAGCTGCTGAAAAATAATCTTTCTGGCAGTAGCTAAAATGCAAACTGGCCTGGGCTTGCCTTCCGCCACCATTATATTGGCAATGAAAATACAAAACGAGAATATATATATATATATATGGTTCCCCATTACATCCCATGAAGGGACAGAGGAGAGCTTCTCACAATCACTGAGCTATGCACTTTCCAATTTTCACTCACTGATTGGGACCTAAAGTTGTACACCGATTCCAAACGGTATTTTGAGTAGCTTTTGCATGGCTAAATACTCGATAGAGTCTCTGGTCAGAGCAGGGTTCGAAGCCAGGATCTCATGTACAAGAGGCGCGCACACTAACCATTGCACCATCGACAAAACGAGAATAGGAAACATAAAATTCTCCAATTCTCTCCCCCGCAAACGTTATATTGCCCACAACTTACGTATAAGCACTTGGAATGTTAGAACACTTTACAGATCCGGTGCCATTATCCAACTGACAGATGTCCTTGCGAATTATAAGACTGACAGTACTGTTATCCAGGGAATGCGATGGATAGGTCATGGCTGTACAAGGAATAAGAACTGTGACATATACCAAAGCTGCCATGAGAAAAATAATGATTTTGGTTGTGGATTTGTAGTTGACAAAAGACTGCGACATCTGGTATCAAGCTTCAACCCCGTGAGTGAACGTATAGCCACCATGCGCATAAAAGCGATATACTTTAACATATCGCTAATTTGTGCCCATGCCCAAACTGAAGAAAATGACGATGACACCAAGGACATGTTCTATAAGCGCATAGAGGAGGTATACGATCGCTGCCCTGGCCATGACATTAAGATTGTTGTAGGTGATTTTAATGCTAAAGTCGGCGGGGAAAATATCTTTGAAACAACCATCGATAAATTCAGCCTACACGCCGTCACTTCCGGTAACGGAACGAGACCGTTAGATTTTTCCGCGGCGAAAAACATGATTGTCAGTAGTACGAGATTCCAACATAAAGACATCCATAAGGCTACTTGGATATCGTCTGAAGCAGATTGATTACCTGGTAATTGATGGAAGGCACTCTACTATTGTAATGGACGTACGTGTGATTCGAGCGAATGTTCGCGTAAGGATACGCAGAGGGAAAGTCGTACGATACCAGACATATAGAAAGCTAGACATCGGAAGCTGGTCATCGGAAATCTGCATTTACCAGAGATAGCCACGGCCTATGCAGAGAAGCTCAATCAGGGATAGAAACCACTCTCTCTCTCCACCTCTCTCTGTTTGCGTGAAGCTCTTCCCAATCTCTTAGTCTATACTAGATAATATTATAAAGAGGAAGTGTTTGTGAGTTTGTATGTAGAGGGTAATCTTCTAAACTACTCATCCGATGTTAAAAATTCTACATAGAATGGTACGTTATTACTGAGTGCTATAGGCACTTCACACTTCATCCCCCCACCTACTATAATTCAGGACGAAGTCTGCTGGGATTGCTAGTGGTTTATAACAGATATCTGCTTGAATGCATTCAAACCAACGTTTGAGCAAGGCGTATCCATGACCCCCTGCCAAAGAGTAAAATACAACAGCAACTCGAACTCGTTCAAAAATGTAAAGAGAAGAGTAATGATAGAGACTCTTGGCTAGTGCTCTATGGACCTACGCACACAAACCACATACTGAGTCAGGAAGTTTGTATGGCACAGCTGATCGATAAGGTACTAGGGAAATGATGTAAAATGAGAGACCAAAGAAGACATAGCTCTTATAGACCATGCAGCAAACTAAGTTTAAATAGTGTTTGATGACAGCTAAATTATGTTTTCTGTTGGTTGCATCGAACGAAAATACGCATTCACTTTTATTTCTGTCCGTTTAATGTCTAACCAAAGAGTAAAATGTGGCCGTCGGCGGTGCAATGGGTAGTGTGCGCGCCTCTTGTACTTGAGATCCTGGGTTCGATCCCTACTCTGACCACCTTAAATTTCTTTCGGCGGCGGTCACCTCGCATAGTGACGGCGAAACTATCGAGTATATAGCCATGAAAAAGCTTCTCAAAATACCGTTCGGAATCGGTGTAAAATTGTAGGTCCCAATCAGTGAGTGAAAACTGGAAAGCAATGGGAAAGCAAGCTCAGTGATTGTGAGAAGTTCTCCCCGGTCCCTTCATGGGATGTAATGGGAAACCATTTATTGTTTAAAGAGTAAAATGCAACAGTAACTCGAACTCGATAAAATGTCATACTACCTTATCGTCATCAAGATAATGTAAAGAGAGGGATAGAGACTCTTGTCTATTGCTCTATGGACCTACACACACAAACTACATACTGAGTACAGGGTGTGTGTCACAAAGTGTTGGACCATCGGTGTCATTTTTGCAAAAAAGTTATAATTTTGTCAGGCTCATATCTTGCAATTCGTTCGGAATTTTGATTTACTCTCTGAGGGAAAGTTGTAGCTCTTTTGAACATATAAGATCTTCAAGGTCAAAATCGCCAAAAAATTTGCTTTTTTACCTTTTTTCCCCTGTTCAGGTCCATAGGTAGCAAACCGTTCAAAATTCAAGGATACAATCAACTACAGAAATGTACTATCCCTCAGAGAGTAAATCAAAATTCCTAACGGTTTGCAAGATATGAGCCTGACAAAATTATCACTTTTTTGCAAAAATGACACCGAGGCCCCAAATCTTTGGGGCCCATAAGAAAAGTGCATGACTTTGGAAAAAACTGGGAGACACGGGTCTGTTTTTGTCTTTTATCACGTAGTGGCGTCCGTATATTATTATATTTTTTCATGTTACACTGTGTAATCCAAAGAAATCTCATTCCAGGAGTCCTTAATGGCTTGAATTAGAGATTAATTACCATCAGATTGTCCTCCTCCTTCATAAACTTTGCGGGAAAACGACCACCAAAACGTTATCAAATACGTTTAAGTCGGGAGACTATGATGGAGAATTAGGAATGTTAATATTTTGGTTTAAAATGAATTCTTTTACAACTCTGGCATTATGAATAGGAGCATTATCTTGTTGCAGAATCCATATATTATTTACTCTAGGGAAAGCTGATTGTAACAGAGTCTTGTGAGTTCCTCCACTTTGGCACTTTGAATCTCTAAATCGATTGTGCCGTAAAACGTTATTTTTTTTTTTGCATATTATGATAAATTTACTTTATTATGATAAATATTACTTTGTATGTTCCAGACTTCTGGGAAACTTTCATTAAATTGAATGAACCTCGGAAAATCCGCAATTTAACCACGCCTTCTTTACACTTTGAGTGAAAAGCTTTAACTGACATTTATATTGTGCATGACAATAGAGCTATTACACGAGCATGATGGCATGCCAAAATATCAAATATGTTTGATATTCATCACGCCGTGCTGTCAGTCAGGCATTTTTGCCTATTACACGAGCATGATGACATCCCGAGCTGTCATGCCGCGCATGCCCGTCTAATAGACGCTTTAGAGTTAGCATAAACATTTATGCACAGTGCAGAATAACTTTCCATCTACATAGTTTTTCATTGTTTCAGCACAAATATTTTAAAGAAACTGGTTAGTTGATGTAACGAAGGTTTCTTTTTCTTTCAGTTCACAGATGTTAAATGTCATAAAAACAACATTATTAAAGTATTAATATCAATTATTCTGCAAAGGCAAAGTAATTTGAAAATATTTCGTTTGTGTAAATATGTATCAATGAGTAAGAATTCTGTTTTGAAAATAGTAAATTTTATATCACCCAATTATGGAAGGGATCGTAAAAGAAATATTTTTGGAAGGTAATGCCAAGATAATTAATTACGAATTTAATATAAACCAATAATATAAACCAAAATTCCCAGAAAACAACAGCACGAGCATGCAGACAAAAACAAAAGAATTGTATTGGAGTACTGATAGTACATACATACACATGCATATAAACCATTCATTGAGAACAACACATAAATACAACAGACTGTTTAGTATCCAGTAAAGCAAATCACATTTATATTGCTTTAATACTGCTAGAAATTAAACGGCCTACCCTCTTTTTTTGAATACGTTTTTATTTAACCAGAATTCACAACGATAAGATATTTTGTTAAAAAACAAAATATTTATATCGCAAATCTGTTATTAAACTAAAAAACATATAACTTTTTGACAATTAATATAGGTATGTTTCTAAAAAGTGACTAAAACTCGTTAATACCACCAACGTCAAAGAAATGTTTACTTAAATGACTAAATTTAGTTTTTAATAATTTTTAGGGATTTGCGATTAATCGATTAGTTAACATATTAGTTGTGTTTTGGTTACAAGCAAGCGATTGTCGCTTGCTAAGTTGCAAAGAAAACGGCAATTTAGTGATAAAAATGTTGTTTAAACTTAGCGAAAATGATTCTCGTCGCTAAGTTCTCGCTAAGTCTTCGCATTCAAATGGCTGCCTCGGCTTCGGCTGGCCATGCAGTAGCCTACACGATCGGTCCAATTTTTAGGCACATTATCGATTGTGTGCAGCTGTATTTCACCAATGGCTTCACGAATATTGTCCTTTAAAGCGTCAATTGTCTCTGGCTTGTCGGCGTAACACTTATCTTTGAGGGCACCCCACAAATAATAGTCCAACAGTGTCCAATCGCAGCTCCGAGGTGGCCAAACGACATCAGCTCTGCGGCTGATAATGCGATCTTCAAAAACAGGGCGCAAAACATCGAGTGTAGCTTCGGCTGTGTGGCACGTAGCGCCGTCCTTTTGAAACCAAATGTTGCCAATATCCTCCTCTTCAATTTTTGTGAACAAAAATTCGTTCAGCATGGCCTGATAACGATCGCCATTGACTGTAACGGCCACTCCTTGCTCACTTTCGAAGAAAAATGGCCCAATTATGCCTCTGGACCAAAATCCGCACCAAACAGTGACTCGTTTTGGGTGTATCGGCTTTTCAATGTATGCGTGCGGGTTTTCTGTGCCCCAAATGCGACAATTTTGCTTGTTTACATACCCGACAAGATCAAAATGAGCTTCATCTGAAAAGATGATTTTTTGGCGAATCGGCATCTTCTGTAAGTCGATCGCAGGCCCATTTTCCCCATATTTCCCAGCGTTGTTCAAGCGTATACACAACCATATTCGTTCAGCGGAAGGATAAAACTAATTATCTGTCAAATCAGACATGAGCTAAGTGTTACCATTCACGAAATAAGCACTAGTTGAAAAAAAACGTTAGATGGCGGACCCTTTATTATCATGTTATTTCTCATACATTTTTTGCACCCAATACCGAGTAAATTTACCTCGACAATGTTATTATCATGTCACAAATTATTTCAACCGCAGAGTACTTTCAGTAGGATATTGTGGGATCAGAAAATGGATAAGGAATGTAAAGGAAATGTTTCACTGAGCCTATACATTAATGACAACACACACAAACATGATTAATATAAGAGATAGTGTTATATGGAAAACCCATTTTAGCCTTTTCTTTATTGTCGAAATGCTTAAAAAATTCAAGTATTTCCGAAAATAACGTCTTGTATTCTCGTTTCGAAGTGATATTTTTGTTGAAAATTTGTTTTTTTTTGATACGAAATTTTAGAATTTTAATGTCATATTTCGGAACAAAAAAAATCCCATTTATTGCTTTCAACGACATCTAGAAAATTACCCATTACACTAAAATTTTCCCAATACTTGTGCTTCATCTATTAGTGTCCTTTATCTATGCTTTATATTACTGAATCTGTACCTCGTTTCTGTAGTTCTCGAATCGAAAAAGTTTTCACATGAAACATGTGAATTGAAACAAAAACGCTACGAATCGGTACAAAAAATCGCTTCTCACATGTGAATGTTTCTACAATATTTGTTTTGCAAAAACTTTCTGTGACGTTCTGCTTTTTTCATGCCTATTGGAAAAATGCGAGAAAAACTGTTTCTAAAAAGTAGGGAGTCGAAAAATTTTAAATTTTAAACGTCAAAAATACTCACAAATTAAAAAGATGCGAGATTTTGATATTGAGCATGTTTTTTTTATTCCCTGCTAAACTAATTTTCGACCACTTTATATGGGGAGCTAAGCGATATTAAGCTACTCCCTATACAAAGTCGTCGAAAACTTAGTTTAGCAGGAATTAAAAAAACAAGCTTATTTTGAGCATTCCCTGCTAAACTAATTTTTCGACCACTTTATATGGGGAGCTAAGCGATATTAAGCGATTTTAACCGGTTTGTTGTTCTTTTTCGCACTAGCTTATTTTGTTTTTTTTTCTACTACTTGACAGCTTTCTTGGAATCTTCCAATAAAAACGTCATCAGTGTTGCCTCTTTTCGCATTGATATACAGAAACACTTTTTACTCATAAATCGAGAAACGATGCAATTTTTATACCCTCGCCCATAGGGATGATGGTATATATCATTTAATACGTAAAAAAATGTAACACATAGAACGAGCCATATTAGACCGTTAGTATCTTTGGACGAAATTCTTTTTATGACTTTTTAGCCATGTCCGTCTGTCTGTCTGGCTGATAACTGTCGTAAATCTTTACAGATCACAATGAAATTTTGTCAGTGACTATTATTTGCCAATATTGAGTTTGGGATTGAAAATGGGCGTTTTGACCACGCTGCTTCTGGTACCTCCCATACAAATCGACACATTTAGCACAAAATCATATTTCTTTCAAAACTTTCTTCTGGTAGATGTGATTAGCTTTAACTCTAACACCGGTTAATACTCTGTAAATGACTACTTAACTGGAGGAAATTGGCGAGATTGTCACGCCCATTCTGGTACCTCCCATACAAAACAGGGCGTTCGTCCGGGTTGTGAATCCGATAAATCGCGTGAAACACTTCCGACCTTAATGAAATTAGGTATAAGGCTTCACGTTATCAAACGCTAATCACCGATTAAAACAAGGGTGATTTTGCCATGCCCATTTGGTACCTCCCATACAAAAGTTGTTTGGCCGTCTGGTTATTTGGCACGAGAAGTCCCGCAAAACCGAACCAATCTTTATGAAAGTTTGTACTAGTCAATATTTAGTCAAATAAAGCTCTCCTATAGGAAATGAGCTGTTTTGCCACACCCATTTTGGTACCTTCCATATAAAAGTGGGGCGGATGACCGGTTGATCGACACGATAATTTTCATAAAAAAACCGATCTTAACAAAAGTCGGTACTAGGCCATATTTTGCTAAAAGCTACTGTGTAATTAATAACTGACTATCGTATTTCCCATACAAAAGATGGGCGTATTTGGGGTTTGCCGACTCGATAACTCCAATATATCATAACCGATCTTAATAAAATTTGGTACTGATCAGAATTTTGGATACAACTTGCCATGCCCATTTTTGTACCTCTCATATAAATATTTGGAGGGAAACTAACTAATCTGGGTATTCAACAATATTTAGCGCAATGTCGTCAATCTGCTATTGAATATGGTCACTTTTGGGTATGGGCGTTTTTAACAGAACTCCCACGCAATGGATAACTTAGGGTGGGGGTATGATTAAGTCGGTTCACCCGACTGAAACTTATGTACTCGTTTGTTTCATGCTTAACTAGCTGACCCGGCAGACTTCGTCCTGCCTTCAAAAGTATTTATAACATCAGATGGTAAAGAATGATTAATATCTCGACGTGGGCGCCATCTATTTTATCACGGTGCAAAAACACAAAAAAACTAAATACTGCGCCATCTGTCGGACGAACTTCAAACTACACAGAAACACTACTCACGGCCCATAGAGCATGCATATAAAATTTGGTCAAAATCGGTCCAGTAGTTTTTGAGTTTAGCGATCACGAACATACACGTAATTTTTATATATGTAGAGATGTGAAAACTTTCTCGGTTCGAGAACTACAGAAACGAGGTACTAGATGTTGTCCAAAATTAAGTTGAGTTAGTACGCTGACATGGGCCTGTCCGTGGAGGTGGAAAGTTTCTGATAGCCGTTCACTTGGGAGTGGCCAGAAATGATTCCTTCATTCCGCAGTCCAAGCAGCTCACTACTTCCACGCAGTGAGAAGGCGAAAATAAATGAGCAGCCTGATTTGGTTATGCGATCACTCATGTGTCTCAGGCTTAGTAGGTGACTGATGTCACTGAAGCTCATCAAGCTATCGGGCATATTTTTTTGTCCTTTAGAAGGCGGATGAGCCAAACATATGGGCCAACGGCCAACCAAAAGAATATAAAGCTGACATCACAGCGATCCAGGAAATGCGATGGACAGGATATGGTTGCAACAGATGGTAAAACTTCGATATTTACTACAGCTGCCATGAGCGTAAGCACGAATTTGGGTGCTGATTTATAGTAGGCAAGACACTGCGACACCCAGTTTCAAGGTTCAACCCAGTGAGTGACCGCATAGCCACAATTCGCATCAAAGCGAAATATTTCAACATCTCGTTAATTTGTGTGCACGCACCGACAGAGGATAAAGATGATGAGGTCAAAGAAACATTTTATGAGCGCCTGGAGGAAGTATGTGAACGCTGCCCTGACCACGACATTAAGATTATTGAAAGCGATTTTAATGCCAAATTAGGAAAGGAAAGTGTCTTTCGACCAACCATCGGTAATCACAGTCGACATGATACCACCTCCGATAATGGAATAAGACTGATAGACTTCGCCGCTGCAAAGAACATGGTAGTTAGTAGCACACGATTCCAGCATAAGGACATTCATAAGGCGACCAGGATATCTCCTGATCAACGGACGAAGAACCAGATTGATCACTTGGTAATAGATGGCAGGCACTCTTCTAGTGTAATGGATGTACGTGTGATTCGAGGTGCCGATATCGACTCGGATCGTTACCTGGTGGCTGCGAAAGTTCGCACGAGATTGAGCAGGGCGAAAAACGTACGAGGCCGAACACAGGAAAAGCTGGATATTGACAAGCTACAAATACCGGAGATATCAATGTCCTATCGACAGAAACTCTCTCTCCTGAGAGCAGAATACCCCCCCTCCCGAAGACCCAGATGCGCAGTGGAAGCACATCTCCCATTCTTTGGAAATCGCTGCAGGGACTGAACTTGCCTGTCAAAAACCGCGGAGGGATAGGCCATGGTACGACTAAGAATGTCGCATTGCAACTGATGGAAAAGACGCTTCACGTATGGCAACGAAACAGTCAGTTACAACGCGTGCTGCGAGTGAGCGGTACAAGAAGCTGGGAACTATTTGGGCGGGGGAAATGGCAGTGGGAGCAGAGAGAGAGTGAAAGAACCGAAATGTGCAGGATGAATGGTGAATCCCGAAAGTTTTTCCAGAGGGTAAGAAGATCGAATAACGGGCCTAATAATGGACTGCCCTCCTGCAAGGACGAGAATGGGAATCTGGTGACTGAGAAGCAGTGTGTGCTCAAAATGTGGAGAGATCACTTTTCAGCACTACTCCACTCAGATTCTTCCACTGAAGATCAGGAGGTAATGATAGTGGAAGATAGTATAGAGTCTGAACTTGGTATTCCGGCGAAACTGATTCGCCTATGTAGAATGACGCTGACTAACACCAAATCAGCAGTTAAAGTGGGGAAAGACCTCACTGAACCATTCTGTACCAAGTGAGGACTTAGACAAGGCGACACACTTTCGTGCAATCTCTTCAACATCTTAATGGAGATAATGATGAGAAAGGCTGCAGTAAATACGAACAAGACCATTAACACGAAAAGCTTGCGTATGCTGACGACATAGACATCATTGGGCGAAATTTGCGAGAGGTTACTGCAGTGTTTTCAAGAATCGAAAAGGAATCAGCGAAGGTGGGTCTTGCTGTTAATGAGGGCAAGACAAAATTGATAGCGTCAACGAATAGAGAAACCTCTCGACTTGGTCCGCACTTGAACGTTGACAACCGATTTAATTTTGAAGTGGTAGATGAATTTGTCTACCTTGGATCCGCCGTGGACAAGGACAATAACGTCAGCCTGGAGATAGATAGGAGAATTGTGCTTGCAAATAGATGTTATTTTGGGCTCAGCAAGCAGTTTAGGAGCAAAGCCCTCACTCGACGGATAAAAGTCCAGCTATATCAGACTCTCATTTTACCTGTCTTGACATATGGCTCCGAAACTTGGGTCATATCGCAAGCGGATGAAAAACACCTGGGAGTTTTCAAGAGAACAATTCTCCGTAAAATATGTGGTCCTGTTATGGAAAACGCCGAGTACCGACGTCGCTGGAACGCAGAGCTATATAATCTCTATTCTGACGTGGACATAGCTAGACGAATCAAAATGCCCCAATTGCGTTGGCTAGGCCATGTTATCAGAATGGATGAATATGAGCCAGCGCGAAAGATTTTTGATAACGTACCCGATGGAAGCAGGAAAAGAGGACGACCAAGACTCCGCTGGAAAGACCAGGGCCTTCGCCCTAAAAGGCGAAGGATAGAACCAGTTGGAAGAATATGTTGAAATTTGTTTAATTTGTTTGTTTAATTAATATGTGTAAGACGTCTGACCTCATGAGGTTGTAATATAGTCAATAAAAGTAAATTAAAGGGAATGATGAATCTGCTTCATTGCTAGGCATTTTAAAAACATTCAAGAACAATTTGACAGTCTTTAAATAAAAGGCCTGGAACATATGTAGGTCCGTCCAACATATTTTTCGTTTCCTATATTTTTCTCTAATTTTGGCCTTTATATGAGTTTGAGCTGCGACCGAACTCCGGCAATTTAGCCCTAGTAGCCATGTGGTTGCCTGAAATCAGCAACATGTCAGGCGTCAACATACCCGATTCGCATTTCGTAGTCACACATCTACAATTACCAGCAAAACATTCAAACTAAACTAGCCCTTCCTATTTATGTATACATGGCGAACTTCTTCCGTCGCTCCAATGATACGTGTGTCCCATCTATACATCCCACAACTTCGTTTTCTAGTAAGCCGGATTCTATTTTGGGTCTTTTCTTCCTCCGTCATTTTTAAAATAATCCACATCTTATAAATGTTTTTTCAATTAGATGCACAAGATGCACCATGCCAAGGTTGAAGTCGTTGCCATGGGACTTTTGGAAACTTCCCCCCGCAAAAAACATTAAAGCTACACAAACTTTTAAGAGAGGAGGTATTGCTGTCGCCCGATGACTTCGTTTGAAGTTATGTTCCAAAATATCCACTAAATAAACTATTCCTCTTTTGGAAGGCGAAAATATGCATTGATACGGAATTGTTTATTAACAATTATTCTCAGCAATAACATTCACTCATTGTAGCCGGCAATTCTAAAGGATTAGAGTTGTATCTTAAGTGTCTTCGAATAGATGCCACGTTTTGTACTTTGTCTTCCTCGTCAAAAAATAATTCCACTGAACTAACCATTATTATTAAAAAGTTTTTTCTTTTCTTATTTATTTATTCATACTCAGTGCCGGATTTACCTATGATGGGGTCCCAAGCAACCTCAGGTTTTTGGGGCCCGTATTCTAAAATCAAACCACCAACCCCCCCCCCCCCACCCAACAATATTTTAAAATAACAAATAACCACTTCATTTTTGAAAATCAATATATTATTCAGTTTACTTATAATTATCGAACTAACTTACAACTTTTTCCTACTTTTCGCAGTCGCAAAGTCGTGAATGACATCATCAAAGTCAAGTTTTTGAAGCTTGTCTTTTTCGATAAACAGTAAGCCCAAGTCACTTACTTTTTCTTGGCCCATCGATGAGCGTAAATAATGTTTGACGCGATTCAATGAGCTGAACGATCTCTCCCATGTACTATTAGTTATCGGTAGTGTAAGGAATAGCCTGATGAGGCATTCAACATTTGGAAACGCTGAAAACAATTCATACTTGAAAATGATTTTGTACAATTCAACGAATGTTTTACAAGGCTCGTTTCCGTATACTTTTTTTTTTTTTTTTTTTATCAAACCAACACTCAGGGGATGCCCCCTATAAATGCAGTGCATTGTGTTGGCGAAGGAAAATTAAGGTAGTAGAGGGTGGAAAGAGGGAGTAGTGTCTGTTGATATTTGCCTTGAATGTTTGTATGTCACAATTGGTGGGAAATACACTAGCCGGAAGTTTATTCCACATACGGACTGTACGGCTGAAGAACGAATTTTGTCTATAGTGTGTAGTGCGGTCAATCGGCCACTCGATAAAAAACGGATGAGAGTTCCTGGAAAGCCGCGTACTTCGGCTAAATATCCTCACGTCCGGCATAAGTTGACGGATGTCCGAGGAACACATGCCGTGGAAATATCGATAGAACAGTGACACGCAACCCACATTTCGACGATGCTCAAGGGAGGCAATAGAGTTGGATACCCTACTGTCCCCTATTAACACCGTCGCTCTCCTCTGGACACGGTCGAGAAGCTCCAAAGAAGTCCTAGGAGCACCTGCCCATATATGGGAGTTATACTCCATCTTTGGCCTGATGTAGGTGGTGTAGATATTGAGAAGATCAGATGGAGTGAAGTATTTCTTGCACCGCTTCAAAAAGCCTAGACACTTGAATGCATCTTTCGACACTTCAAATACATGTTTTGCCCAACGGACATCACATTGTATTTTCATGCCCAGAACATCAAGAGCGTCTGATTCATCAATATCCACACCGTCCATAGACAATGACGACACACCTGGGTCAGCAATACGTTTATGCGACAACAAACAACACTGGGTCTTACTCGCATTAAAATCTACTCTATTCCTTCGACCCCATTCAACAATGGACACCAGATCGCGGTCGAGTGTTTCATTCATTGTCCGGCGTTTGACTTCAATCTCTTGAAGACTTGGCCTTCGATCGAATGAATAAGAATGCCAGAGATTACTGTCATCGGCAAAAGAGTAGATTGGATTCACAGTCTGACCCAGGAGATCGTCAATGAAAATAAGAAAAAGAGAAGGAGAAAGAACAGAGCCCTGTGGTACACCTGCAGTCAATTTATGCTCGTCGGATGAAACCCCATCCACAACAACTCGTATAGTGCGATCTCTGAGAAAACTCGATATAAATCGAGTGAAGTTATCACCGACACCAAAAGCAGCGAGCTTTGACAAGAGTGCATCGTGCCATACTCTGTCAAAGGCCTTGGAAATATCAAGAGCCACTACCTTACTCTCACCAAGCCGGTGGATGGATCGACTCCACTGTTCCGAAAGGAACGCCATCAGGTCTCCAGTAGATCTCATTCTACGGAAGCCATACTGCCGATCATTAAGAAGGTCATTGGACTCAAGATACTTCACTAGATGGTGGTTAACCATACTCTCCATAACCTTCGAGAGCGCAGAACAAATTGCAATTGGGCGGTAATTTGCAGGGTTACTTGCATCACCTTTTTTAGGGATTGGCTGGACATTAGAAATCTTCCAACGCGCCGGGAAGACTCCGGCACGGTATGCAAGGTTGAAAAGATTGCGCAGTGGACACGCCAGTGTCGAAGAGCACCTACTCAAGACCAGTGCAGATATGCCATCCGGGCCCGGGGATTTACCTACGACGAGATTCGCAAGAACCTTTTTAACTCCTCGCGTTCGAAAAAATATCTTGGGCATGGAACAAGATACGTAATTGATCACGGGGAGTGGTTGATTGCTATCCGGCAAGGAAGAGTTCCTTGCAAACATTTCAGCCAAGAGGTTAGCTTTATGAACCGGTTCAGTGAATGTTATGTCATCTTTAAGAAGAGTTGGGATAGAGGAAGAACTATCCTTTATTCTTCTTGCACATGACCAAAAGTTCTTACTTCCACTAGGGAAAGAAAGAACTTTAGTACGAATACGCTGTTCGTGAAGAAACTTTTCGCGTCGAAGTACTTTGGCACACTTGGATCTTGCCTGTTTGCGTAGCAGTTCAGTATCAACGTTTTTATTAGAACGCCAGTCTCTGAACGCGTCCTCTTTGGATCTGACAGCATTCTTGCATGTCTGGTTACACCAACTTTTTTCCGATGGTTTAACCGAAATAATTTTCGTCGGAATGAATGAATTCATACCAATCAAAATTATCTTCTCGATCATTTCAGCAGCAGCATCTATGTCATTGTCCAGAAAACAAAGCTTCCAGTTGAAATGCTGATAAAAATTGTTGAGCTCAGCCCAACGTGCCTCTTCGTAGATAAAAATTGTTCGCTTCGGGACTGTGTTTGAAGCGAGACGAAGAGCTGAATACGAAAAGGACGCTGAAATGATACAGTGATCCGAATTACCCAGAGGTGCAAGCGTGTTAACTTCGTACTTTTCAGGGTGCGAAGTTAAGAAGAGGTCAAATAAATTTTGGTTGTGCCCTTGAACACACGGAATGTACGTCGGTTCATTCACCAATTGCGTTAAGTTATTATGAGCGGCGAAGAGCTCAGCGTATTGGCCCTCCGTAGTTGTATGGCTCGAATGCATTAACCAGGAGGAATTATGGACATTGAAATCACCAGCAACAACGATTTCACTGTCTGGATAATTCCCCAATATCTCAGAAATGGAATCGGAAAGGGTGTCAAAGCCATTAAAGGATGCCTCCCTTCCCGCATTAGGACTTCTATAAAGAAATCCGAAATGTAGGACATGTGTTCCAATCTTGAATTTTACCCAAAGAGAGTTAAATTCTGGATCTTGTGAGTCGAAATGTCGCTGACTCTGAAACACTATGCCATTTTTTACATAAACCACAAGGCCTCTGTGGGAAATAAAAAGGGATAGAGTGTGGTACCCAGGAACGTGAAAATCCTGTGGATCAGAATCCTCGCGCACCTGGGTTTCACATAGAGCAAGAACATCAGGCCGATGAATATTAATATGAGAGTACACACCGAAAAAATTCGTTCTCAACCCTCGTATGTTACCATAATGTATAACAAAATTACA
Organism: Phaonia tiefii; assembly: GCA_963931995.1. Lineage (NCBI taxonomy): Eukaryota > Metazoa > Arthropoda > Insecta > Diptera > Muscidae > Phaonia > Phaonia tiefii. Next base: position 96,317,573 of record OZ008370.1, on the reverse strand, counting down.
CACCATTGCGACATACAAACACACAGAACAAATTCACAGCAGTAAACACAAACAGTGAGCCACCCGCCTTCCCGCTGATATCCACACAATGCTTAAGGCCCAACCATATCATGCTTTTTCTGGATTAAGTCAGCTTAAGCCACTGCTCGAATACATATAAAACGTATGTGGCCGTTTATAATGTACTTGCGGCAACTTTTCGTTGAGTTTCGTCAAGTGTCATCGGCTTAAGCAGCGCTCGCTACTGACCGAACTTTGCTTACGCCATCAGCTGTTTGTTTATTTGTTTGGTCAAATATAATAATAACAAACCAAAATGTCGACTGAAACTGAATTTATACAGTGCCTTATTGAAAATGTTGAAAAACATAAATGTCTTTATGACAAGAGGGACGCGTTTTATTTTAATAAAGGCGTTAAAGAAAGGACGTGGATGGATGTTGCCGATAAGTGCAACAAAAGTGGTAAGTATTTAATATGGCTATGCGAATAACCGTCCAAGTAAAAATTGCCCAAAAGCGGAAAGTGACCCCAAAAATGTTGGGCGATTAAATAAATGTGCAGCGGTGGCTTAAAAGTTTCAAAGTCACGAAAGTATATTCCAGCCACCTAAAAGTCTCATGGAATTCCAGTAAGCATTTGACAGGCTTTTCGTTGAGTTCGCTTAAGCTCATAAGCCAGCGTAAGCATATTATAGTTGGGCCTTTAGTGTTATGCCTTAAGCACTGAGCAGCAACGAGAAGACGAAGAAAACACATACTTGTTTCAAATAGATGTAAAAATTGTGAATTTCAGTCACAAAGTTCATGTTAACATCTTTTGGATAGTCTTTTATCAGTCTTACTAAACTTTCTGTGACTTCCTCCTTCGATGCATTTAAATTGACAAGAAAAGAGAATTTAGCCGCGATATCAGTGTATGCCGTAGCACGTTGTCGCAAGTTGGTTGTCAAAGAATCGATCATCGGAGAAACGATTTTATTCGAAAGCTATCACGCGGAGACAGATTTTCAAGCGCATCTAGAGCAGGCCCGTCGTTACATTGTGTCTTTCTGCGTATTGTTCTTTGCGTGCTCGCTTTATAATCAGAACCAGGAACAAGCTCCTTCGCTTTGGCTTCGATATCCGAGAAGTCATCACGACAATGTTCGACGAACGAGTTCGCACATGTTTCAAGACAAATCGACGGATTTTGTAAAGTAGCTGATACTTTTTCAAATTCGTGAAGGACTATTCCCCAAAAAATCATCATGAAAACGAATTCAAGATTCTCCATACTCTTTACTAAACTTGATGCTTGGTTTCGAGTATCTGCGATCTTTTGTAAAGTATCAGCTATTTTATCATAGTTCGTCGAAACGGCTGAAACAGCCTTTGAGTGCGCATTCCAGCGAGTTGTTAACAATTGCTTAACGGTTGGAGCGTGTGGACTTAAACATGCATCAAGACGATCCCATCGTTTCATTTTTTTTTTAAATTTTAGAATGTGTTTTCAAAATTTTTCAATTTTTGGGGCCCCTGTCCAGGCGGGGCCCTAAGCAATTACTTCCTTTGCTTCCTGGTAAATCCGCGACTGTTCATACTTTATTTCTCACACACTTTATATTTATTGTTTGTTTACATTATTTAGCCTTGGTCAAGTGTCAAAAGTGTTTACCTACGGCAACTGGCCAAAGTTGCCATACATAATACTAATTTTGTCAGTTGACAACGCAACTGAGGTTCGGTTGCTATCAATAATCGACCAATAAGTATATGCCGTAATATTTTCGTCAATATTCATGTAAAATTGGCCGCACAATAAATATTGGAACAAAAATCATTCGTTAAGTATTTAATTTAATCAAGAGATGGCGTCGAAAATTGGAGTGAATGTGAAAGTGACTTACACGATCAGGCCTTATCACACCGACCTCAACACGAAGATTGAGAAAGGAAACGTCAGATGAGAAAAATGTTCTCTCTATATATAAAAAAAACTCAATTATACAATGAGAAATAAAATATATAAAATATAAAATACAAATAACATGAAATACAAAATAAGACTAATATAATATATTATATTATATATACGATATATTATACGAGCATATTATGCTCGTTTAAATTATTCAAAAACACTAAATTATTTCTTCTTGATTACTTATGGAATCAGCGAAAGCGGATCCCCAAAATAAGAAAATCGCTAAAATAAAAAAGTTTCTATAACTCGGAAAAAAATATAATACAAATTTTACCTCCACAGTAGGCTTTAACCAATGGATGTCTTCAAAATGGCATCACTTTTGTTTTGTTTTTAAATCGCTAAAACTAAAATTTGTCGAATAAAAATCGCTAAAACGCCCTAATGTCTATTACTCGGTAACGGAGCGTCCAATCGAAAAAATAATTAATTTTTTCTGGTTTGTAAGGGATATTGATGGATATAACTCGGAAACGGTTCCTACAATCGCAAAAATAATACATTTTTTACCTCCGCCAAATGCTTTAACCAAAAAAAAACTTTTTTTAAAAAAAATTATGCCATATTGAAGACATCCATTGGTTGAAGCATTCCCTGGGTATATGTACAGTGGGTAGCAGAAATGAGTACATGTTTGAGTACATGTTTGAAGTATTTCTAAGCGCGAAAAAAGGACAATATCAAAGCAAAACGAAATATTTCTAAATTCTTTATATTAATTTCACCTGTCTGTATGCATGTATGCATACCGAAAATACCTTGGATTGATTATTAACCCTTTTCCCGTGATCCAATCGAGTTGAAACTTCGCTGGCAAACTAATGGCGAACTACCATACTATGAGCGGGGTCGTGGTACCTCCCATACCAATCACAAATTAAAAATCCATTATTTCTGCTCCTGTTAACGGTATGTGGCCATCGGTGGTGCAATGGTAGTGTACGCAACTCTTGTGCATGAGAACGTGGGTTCGATCCCTGCTCTGACCACCTTAGAATTTCTATCGACGGCGGTCACCTCTCTTAGTGCCGGCGACACTATCGAGTACTTAGCCATGAAAAAGCTTATCAAAATACCGTTCGGAACCGGTGTAAAACTGTAAGTCCCAATCAGTGAGTGTAAAACCAGAACGCGCACAGCTCACTGATTGCGAGAAGATCTCCCTAATCCCTACATGGGATGCAACGGGAAACCATTTATTTTTTGTTAACGGTATTTGAACAAAATTGAGTATGTTGGTTAGGCGTACATATTCTAAGATCTGCTGCAAATATGGGCGGGATTGGTTGTCATTTAAAGTTTTTGTCTAGAGTAATGTGTAAAATAAAAAACCATGTGTCATATATAACGAATTTATAGTCAAAAACAATGTTTTTTACGGGTTGTTTATTTATATTTAATTCTTGTCTAATTCTCAACAAACCGGCATATGTATATTCCAAAACAAAAAATTTTAAATTTAAAGAGAAAAAAATTAAGAGAAACAACTCGAATGTACTCAATTTTGCACGTTTCAACTACGGTACGAATAGATCCTATTCCACCAATTTTTCTCAACAAAAATATTAAATTTGACCATTTTTTATAACAGTAATTTCAGTGTTAAAGCCCCATTTGTTTTATCCACGGGTACTGTAACCGAATGACAATTTCTCAGGTAATATAAACGTTGAGGATAGTATTATGTAAATGATTGGCAGATAGTCCACCCATGTCACAATCAATAGTCAAAGAAACTAAAATAAGTCAGCCTGCCTGTGGTCATTAGAGTTCAGAAAAGGCGATATGTTGGTCCTAAAGAACAAGTCAGAGGTCACCGAAAACTTCTAACGGATGCGGTCGCTCGATGGCATGTTGAACAATTATATGAAATCGTCGGCATAAAGATGAAAAGGGACTACCTGAACATTTTACAGACCGGAACACGTCATATTTCAGCAGGATGGTGACGCAAAACACACTTCGTTAATAGTGCAGGAACACTTTAAATTGATGTGGTCAATCCTGAAAGGGCGGTGGCAAACAGCACCATCGAACCTGGAAGGGTTGTGGCAACGTGTGCAGCTGGAGTGGCAAAATATTCCATCGAAATTATACTATAATAATTAGAATTGGTCGAAAGTATGCCAAATAGCGTATTGAAATATGCTCTATTCTGACCAGAGCGCACACAACTCGCGAGGGCGGCTCCCTATTTTGCGAGCCAATGTCAAATCTATCGGGCCGCAAAACAACGAGCTGGTATTTAAATTATTTTAATAATTATTTTTTATTTTTTGTATATGGAGAATGAACAAAAGACAAATATACCTTAGGAGCCCTCGAAAATCAATTTATTTTTGCGATCGGACGTACCGTTTTAGAGGTACTTGTATTTTTTATTTCCCCGCAACCATGCAAAATAAAGCAACCATGTACTCATTTCCGCTCGCCACTATACATATACATATGTATGTATGTATACAAAAAATTGTCTAGTGTTTTCACTAAAAAATTTAATAGCCTGTTTCTCTATCTCGAACGAAAAGGTAAGCGAAAGAAAATCAGCCACTCACATTCGACTCAAATTGGGTTTCTGAAGTCGAAATTGTCGTTCGCCGGACTCCATGTTTGTTCGTAAGTGACAGCACATTCGAAATAGAGATACCAAAATTTGTACTGAAAAGTTTTGTTTTCATTCGTCTAACGACAAGATTGTGAAACCAAAATCAACTTTCTTTCGTCTAGAATACGAACGAAAGCTTTCGTTCGATATAGAGAAACAGGCTGTAAGTTTTCAGCACATTTATGCAAAATATCATTGCCATATTGAATGTAATAACAGACAGATTAAATATCCATATTTTAGAGGATCTGGTCAAACGATTTGACTCATACCCATAAATGTTATTTCACATTCAGTTGAGACTATCTCTGCAAACTTTTAGGATCCTACCTGTAGTAATAACAACAGAGCTACATATTTTTGTTGAAAGAATTCCAAAAATATCCCACTGTGCTACGCCTCAAGAAGCTTTTTGACGTCTTGAGCGGTAAACGTTGCCGAAAGTAAAGAAATGAGCTCAGTTGTTTTGTTATGCCCCACAATAATAAACCCGACCCAAAAAAGTATTTTGATTTTAGCTTGAATAAATATACAAAGAATAAACACATTTTTATTTAATTTTTTTTAACGAATTTTTATAATTTTTTTTATTGAGTTTTCTTTAATTTTTGTTGTTTTTGTTTTATTTAATTTCTATCTGCACATATCAATTTGAAATTAGTTTAACACTATTGCTTTAGATTTGTTTATTTGACTGATGCGTTGGTTTATTTTTTGCTGTTGTTGGTTTAATTTAGTTTTAAAGATTAAATTTCATATATGTATACATATATAGTATATATTTAATAACAATTCAATCTTCTCAATTTTTTTAAATTCCTGCATAATTAGTTAGGTTTAATGTTGATGTTGTTTTTTTTAAGTGATTTGTTTTTGTTTACATCAATTGTTTGCTTGTGGTTGTTGTCAGGGGGAGCCAAACTACGCGTTTAATTTTTTAATAACCAGCAATTTTCTGCATTCTGCTGCAACTCCACTTTTCGTGAGTTGATTAAATTCATATTGACTGAAGTATTTATTCGAATGTTTTGTATAAAATATTCAGTGTATGTATGCATGCCGAATTCTGGAGATAGCGGAGCTTAGATACCGATTAAATTCAGCGTATCGTGTTGGGAGAAATCAGGGCACCACCGTGAATCAATTATTGGAATACATAGTTTTCCCAAGTTCATAATTCGTTACGAAAGACGTATAGCTGCGTGACCCCTGGTTGTGTATATTTTTTGTTTAAATTATTCATATATAATTTGTTGTTGTAAAACTCTAAATAACTTATATAGCAAAAAATATATGCAATGGTTTTCCATCATTTTCACAAAGTAGATGTATTTGCTTTTATATAAAAAGAATATATTTATTATGTATTATATATTTTTCATGTATAGATGATACTATATTTTATTATATATTTGTTTTTATATTACAGTGTTTTATCTCTTTTGTTGTATCTTTAGATGATGATGACAAGCGATAACTATGGTATCGTACATACACGATACGAAATAAATGAAATAATTAGAAACAGAAAAAAGTTTGGAAATAAATCATATAATGAGAAATAATCATGTTGTTTTTCCGAAATTTTATTTAATATTTCATTTAAAAGATGGATTCCATGTTATGATAGAGAGACGAGAGATTAATAGGGATTAATTGGATAGGATAATTTAACAACATTTAGATAATAAACGAAAGTTGCGTGTAAAAGGATATTGTTAGGATGGATGTGTATGATGGTGAGAAGTCCAATTATTTGTAAACCTTACGAAAAATTTCTTCTTTCTAATGAGATATTTATCTTTAACTAAAATGAAAAATTAATAATAGAAAAATAAAATACAATACAATAATTATTACGATTATAAAGTTTAACACTAACCTAAATTATACTCATTCTATTAAAAAAAGTAAAAGAACATTTAAATAATAATATTAGATATAATAATAATAATAATAACAAAGCCGTTTATTTTTCTAATAACTAAAAAAGGCATTGTAACTTTAAAATAAATATTGATCGTGTTGTTTTCCTAGTAATTACTCCCTCCTTATATTGCTGGCGCATTAATAATTGCAGAAAAAAAAAAAACAAATGAAATTATAAACCAAGTTGAGTAAAAAAAAAAAAAACAATTAATTCGGAGAGGTAAAACACATTACTTAAAGAAAAAATATTTTAATTCTCATTTGAATTCGGAAACTACAAGCTACGCAATTGTATTTGCTTCAATATTAAGACTATTTAGAAAAGGCATTTTTTTCTCATTTTAAAAGAATCAGTCAAATTTTCACGTAGGCTTAGTTTATAATTTTATATACGCAAATAATATAAATAATACAATTATTTATTATTTTTGTTATGGATAGGTACTAACTTTTGAGTATATTTGATTCAAACCAAATCAAGATCGTAAGCCAAGTAGCAAGCTGTTCCGAGAAATGCTTGCTAACCAATATTGAAACTGTTGTTTATTACATGGAATTGTAAATATATTCGAGCGCTGACCTTATGTACATATTTCGATGGCATATCTTGTACACATTGAAAACTATGAAACGTAGCTTGTTAGTTAGGAGATCTTTCGGTTCAACCGTGGTGAGTGACCTACACTGACGTTTTTAGATGTGTTTGATATAATTAGCCAACAAATGTTTACATAGAAGGCAGCGGTTACTGACAAATTTATTTAAGCGTATTTCTTTAAAGCTCTCAAATATTACAACATGGATCTACAACAAGTTGTGTGTAAAAATCAATATTATTGAGAACATGTTATCCTCCGTTCATAATCAGAAAATATTTTATTTAGAAATTTTGTCTGGGACCATAAGTATATACATATATGGCTAGTATTTAAAAACTGTCACTTGAAGCCGTCAAGACTGGGGCACTCCAAAAGTTCATATTTTGACGAATACAAATAAAGGAAACTTTTATACGTAAGTGCGTACAGAAATTCATAAAATATCAATGTTCCTCTACAATACAGTCCATACTGTAAACCACAATATCTTAAATACATCGAAACACCCGACAAGAAACGCAATCAAGATCACACAAATATAACTGGAAAGCACCCAGGATTTCTTTGTTTACATTTGGATTTACATTGTAGAATCACCAACAAAATAATCAAGACGTATTTTCTAAATTTAATTCAGTTGTACAATTTGTTGATCGAACGGAAACAGATGTAAAATCGTTGTTCCTGGTATCACATTTTTGTAATTTACTTAAACTTCTAACTAGTACAACAAATTGAATAATGCGCTTAAGGGATTTTTGTAACTTCCAAAAACAGTCTTAGATCCAGTTCTACACGGATCCATTTAATGACTTTCAAATTCACTGTGGTGCAAAAGCAACAGTATTTGATCATGGCATGAAATTTCTTGCGAACGTCATTAGTTTATGTGTTAATTGTTGTTCATGGCCTAAATATGGTACAAAACAAGAACCGTATAAACAAGTAACGAATATAATCGTTTTACTATTGAACCCTTACATGAAAGTACATAATTTAATATATGTAATTGTTATATTGTAAGAACTGCTAAATATTTTCAGATATGGTCGCCAAAAAAAAAAAAATAATGCCTTTTCAATACATCTTTTATATATCTTTCTTGCGTAACAGAAAAATAAGGTTTTTTTGAAATTACAATATTTAAAACAAGAAGATAAGAGATGTAAATGTTTATATACATTTAAAGATGTCTTATTTAAGTTTTAAGACTTTTTTAACATTATGGGCACCACAATAAAAATTTGTGATTAATGTTTTTATGAAGATCTATCGCTTTCCGGGGGGAGACAGAAATAAGGTGAGGGTTTCTTGTAATCAAATTATTAATGATTGCATTTTGTCACTTAAACCATAAAAAACAACGAGGAAATAAACTGATAAAATAAATAGGTTGGAGTAGTAAAAATACGAAAATTTCTTTGTGTAATTTTAAATCTTGTGTTTTGTTTTACTTCTTCTTTCTTTCGTTTTCATTTATACGTTTAATAACTAGATCCTATGATAGATATTTACAAAAGATGCCTACATAAAAGCTTGTTTGTTGATTTTTAGTGTTAAGTTTAAAGAGCGCTGGCTGACTGCGGGTTTTAAAATGTCTTTGATGTGATTATAGTTTTTGTTATTTTCTCTGCATTGCTTGTAGTTGCTGCTGTTAATGATTTTTTCTTCTTTTTTTTGAGAAAGTGTTTATCAATTGATTCTGCTCGTATTTCTATACTAGAATTATATCGCTCATGTCATTATTCATTTCAATCACTTTACCTTTTCACATTCAATTTGTTCTAGTCTTGTAATGTTTTTCTTGAACATCTTGAAAAACAAAAACTTTTAGGTATTTTATGGCTTTCACAATTCTTAAGTGCATTGTTTTGTGGTTGTTGGTTTTGTTAGGAAAGGTGATGGTGTTTTTAAAATTTGTTTGGTTGGTTAAAAACATGTTACTTTGAGAACTTAGCATTGTTGATGGCAGCTAATACAATTATTATTATTGTTATCTGCAGCCTCGGTTTCGGTATGCTTTTCCATTGCTGGTAATAATCAGTCTCTTACATCTGTCCATTTTGCAAGATTTCTGGCTTCAAGTTCCTTATTGATAAATATAATATTCTGTAAATAGACAAGATAATTAATTGTTAAGGCACTTCAAAGTATAAATTGTATGAAACACTCATTAAACTGCAAATTAATGATTGTTGTACATTCTAAGATAAGTTGGATCCGTTTAAACACGATCTTTCCAACGAATTATACAAAGAGAAAAAAGCTTTGGCTTGAAGAGGACAGAATGTATTATTTTTAAATCGGAAAGAGATATCGTTCCTAAAGAGAAATTACCGATTTTAATCTAACCGAGAAGTAATTTTGTTATTCCTTGAAGGGAATGGAATAAGAAGTTTTTCCAGACGGTATGTAAATGTTCTTAAGGAAACCAGTTTTTCCCTTACAAACGAAAAATAATCTGATCTGAAATTAAGATTCCTCTTACCAAGTTTTATTACATGACACAAATTCAAAGTTTTTGTTTAAGAAAAATAAAAAGCTTCTTCTGCAGAAAGGAAAAAGGTAATACACTCCATCCAAAGGAGTAGCTTTTTATGTTCCCAATAACATAAAAGAAAGTTCTTACGCTTGTATGAAAAAAATAATATATAAATAAAAAAAAAACAGGTAATCGTTATTTTTTTGAAAAGAATAATTAACTAAATTTTCCCAATGGAAAGGCTGAATGCTATTTGTGAAATGCAGTTTTTTTAATGTGAAAAATGGTTGGTTTTTGTTGGAATAATAGAAAAATTTTCCTGACCTTGTAAGCTAGTACTATGAACTTATCATAAAATTTAAAAATTCGAAACTGACACTAGTCCGGTCATTAAATCAGCTATACTCACAATAAAATACAACTCTGCGATATAAACTAAAACTCTCCCCAAAGCACTGCAACAATGGAAGAATACAAGAGGAAAAGAAGAACATATAGGATAAAAAGCGTTTTGTTCTTGTGTTGGAATTATTGACTTTTCAGTCAGTGTTGGTACTTAGGAATCTTCGATCGATACCAATTCGCATAGGTAAATTGCATATTTAAGTTTGTAACGGAGTTCGAAACCAGTCATGCCAGTGAGTGTGCTTAATGGAATTGCCTTTATTCCAACAAAAACCAAGAAATGTTCACATTAGAAAAATGTTCCTGACCTTGTAATCTTGTAGCATGAACTAAAAGTTTCTTTGTTTAATTCCTATATTAAATTTATAATTTGTATGAAATATAACAGAATACTTATAAGTTTCTCATATTCCATAAATATTAAACTTTTTTCAGTCTTCACTAATTCTTCTTTGAAAACTGGTACAGCTTCGTCGTCTTTTCAGATCTTGATGAAATATCAGCAGTTCTCATCAACATTTCAGTTGCAAAAATGGATATCGCATATAATTGTAATACATTACCAGCGTACTAGCTAGCAACCCTTTTCGCATGCATTCATTCAGAGCCCCCAGATCTGTCAATTGGACGGCGGCATTCGCTTGCAAGATGGCTGATCGAAAAAGGACCCCACTCCTTATTCTCATAAATCTATAAGAATTGCATAATCTGATATTGTTTCTGTCAGATTGTATGCCGTCTTGTCTATCCGTTTTTGGATATTCTTGATCAATACATCACTATGCAAAATTTCATCCTTTATTATAATAAGGATCTTTCACCGCAAAATTTTGCATTTCAGTATATCATTTATCAACTCTTTAAACAAAAGAGCAGAATACTCACATTGGGACCTAAACAAGCGAACAAATATATTTCCGGTATATTATGTGAATTGTAGCCAGCTACTTGTGCTTGTAGAACTATGCCTTTAGTTAGTCTACATAAGGTGTCAGCAGCGTCTGGTGACCAGAAGGAGTCTGAAAAATAATAAAAACATACGTGTTAAATCGTTGTCACAACGTCATAAAAAAAAGTAAGATAACAAACCTATTGGCTCTATATTTGAGAGTATACATTCGGTGGCTTGGAATGGTAGGGCCATAAAATCTGAACGTATTTGTCTTAATTCATGCAAATGAACATTCATGTAACCTCCGAAATCTAAAAATTTAACTACGCATCGTTCTGAATCTTCAGTGTCGGCAGAGACAATTTGTACTCGATACCAAATGCCATTTACTGGCATCACGCACATAGCACTCACTTCAATGCCTGGCAGTAGAGGCGTCTCTGTTGCAGAATAGCTTTCATATAGGCATTTTTGTAACGCAGCTAACGAAGGATGTGTGGGATGTAGTGGATGCTGCACGAAAACGTGGTTGCCCGAAATAACAGCACTTACAACTACATCGTTATTGATACCTTCAAATAAATTAAGCTGTAATAGGATGAAATGAAATACATTGGTTATTTAATAGTTAATAACATACACGTTTTATATAAAAAAGGCACATTTTATAGCAAAAAGGAAACCGCATATCGTTAATTGCACAAATAAAAAATTATTTTTCATTATTTCGAAAGAAATTATTATTTCAAAAGTGTAAGATCTCTCGCAGATAAAGAAATATTAGGGTTGTTTTTTAATTCCATTAAGTTATTGCCGGTTATGACTTTCTAAAAACAAACTATCCACACAATACTACGAAATGTGGCAACATTTGCTGTAATGGGGTGAACGGTGTTTTTGTAAAATATGAGTTTGACAACTAAAATGACAAATTACATGCAGAAATTTAAATCAGCTGTTTAAGCGACTCTACCTGATAGATAATTCTACCACGATCAATGTTTATAATATTTACTGTGCGTTGTTGTGAAAAATTTAATTCAAATTTTATTTTCATCAAAAATAAAAATCGATCCTTTAAATTTAGAGATATTCACACATATATGTAGGTAGTTTACAATTAAATAAAATAATTTAAATAAACATTACGATGTGTAAGTTATGTTTTTGAGTCTCTCCTTCTTGATATCATTTCATTCACAAGAAAGTATATTGATATTGATATTTTATTGAGACGTCATCTTTTCTATGAATATGAGTACAAAGCGACATGATAATAATGGATATCTTAGAGCTACATATTGGTCTTGCTCTAATACACAGAATGTAGTATTGTGCTACATGCAAACAATTATAATGTTAATATGAATGTAAAAGGTACATATGTGGCATATGTACATACATATGTATATAAAATAAAAAGGCTTGCTCTCGGCCTTAACTGTATCTAACAGAGTACGAATGTGTATCCAAGATAACTGTTTGTTGCCATTTTTTGAAATTAAACATGTGGCAACATTAGCATTGCTCAAGTCAATAACGCTCAATATCGCTTAGCTGCCCCGTATAAATTAAGCTATAATTAACTTTAGCGGGGTAAACAAAACACACTTATTGTCTGTTTTATAACACATTTTACAGTTAGAAGCTTAAAAATTACAGAAAATTATGATTGTCGTCTCCCTCTTTAGTTCTTTACTTAAGCCTATAATTTTTTTAAATAAAAATATGCAATTAGGTTTAGAAAATATGCATGTTTCCATCCCAACTATTCTACATGTTTAAAAATATAAATTTCGATATTACCTGAAGACTAAGCAGACTTTCAGTTGATAAAGGAACTACAGATTGTGGAAGTGCAAAATGTATTCTTTGCATTGTTAAGTTAGGGTAACGCTTGGCCGGCAAACGTTGACGTATCATTGCCAAAGCACCTTGAATTTCACTTTCAGTACCTTCAATAGCACACACACGCAGTTTGCCTGCGTACATTTTTTTATGCAATATAACTGTGGCATTGGTTTCTGACTTGATTTGACTTATGTACGAACGTTTACGACCATATAACTGACCCACCAGACTGTTGGGCATAAAGAATTCATATATGATCTTAGCACGTGTCGCCTCAGATCTAGGTAAACTCGAGCCTTTACCAGAATCTCCAGATTGTACACTGCATAGACTTAAGGAGGGACTAGCAGCATCAACGTTACGTTTGTCAGTAGTATTTGTGGTATCATTTCCGCCTTTAGTATTCTTGGCACCAACATTTGTTTGGGAAACTTTGTCGGTACCTTTTTCCGCGACTTCACTGCGGCTGTCATTTTCTTTATGGTTTTTATCCAGATTATTATTCTGTTCACATTCTTTGGTATATTTGCTTTCCAAAAATGAATTTTCAGGCGATATTTTGGGAGTTGTTGTTGCAATAATAACGACGGGTTTATCTTTTTTTATATCTACATTACGCGAGTAGAATGACATACGATTGTTAACAGAATCTGGTAGGTCAACCGGCGATGATAGATTTTCAAAGTCTTCATCTATGGATCGTAATAATTTATGTTCGGCATCTTGTATTTTAGTTTTTAAAATTTCCGAGTCAATTTGCTGTTGGATCTGTTTAACTGGTGATGTCCCGCGGCCATTTTGTACGATTTTAATTGGTGCCGATTTGCCAAATAGTCTATTTGCCGGATTATCATCATCGGTCGGTAAAGACCCGTTAATGTTCATTGACATAGTTGGTGTAGGAGATGATTTTGCCTTAGTACCATTTGCATTAGTTTTAGTTATTAGATCCCCAGCACTATCCCCAGTTTTGCCATTAGCTACCACGTCCTTCTCGCCACTGCCTTTATTCGTGACATTTTCTAAACGATTTTTATTTCGACGTCGGAACCAAAATACGCCAAGTATAAATGCTACACCAGGCAGTGACAAATATAAAAGTGGGCGACCAGATACCATTTTCGCTGAATGTTGAAAAATCTGTCGAGTAGAAAGAAAATTAAGGAAACTGTTAAATTTAAATTTGTATATTAGAAAGTATATATTTTTTTCCAAAAAAAATGGTTTTTTTGACACCAGCACGGAATTATGTAACTTCTTAACAATACAAATCGGCAGTTAAATATTCAAAAGTCATAAAATTTCAATGCAAAATTCCCTAATTTTGTCAGGTCAGGTGCAGGTCTGCCTGTATAGCTATTTCTGATTTTGCCACGATCTTCATGAGCAGACGCTTTTGGAATAATATATCATTCGCTAGGGAAAAGTGTGAAATTTGCCATAGATCAAATATTGACGCTAAGTATTCTTCAAGCATATGAATGTATGTATACATGAATTCTCATTAATATGTGGTGGCAATATTCCAAATAGCTACAAACAACTTTATTATATTATGTTGAGCTTGAATAAATTAAAACAAATATATGTATATATGTATGTTAAAACCCCAGATCTAATAATATAACTCCGGCAAGATAAAAGGAAATGCTCACACTTTTGTCAAGAGATGTTTTATAGCAGTTTCCTATCTACTGTCTAACTCTACTATGAACATGCAACCCTGATAGTCGTGATTGTTAGCAAAACGACTGCTGCTCGTCGGAGTTAGTTTATATTCGATCACTTCTGGCCACTCATTGGACCTTAGTTAGTGTTATGAATTAAAAATCGTAGTCAGATGATAGCCGGTGTCTAACTTTCGTAATGAATTTTGTTTTAAATGTAAAGGAGGTTTGACAGAGGCTGTGCAGATATTGACAGTTAGGGCCTTTTCGGAAATGCATCACTGCTCTGCAACTGATGCGCAGCACGTTCGTAAATGCAACATCTGACAACTTTGCAGGTGTTTTGAGACCGTAATTACAAACAAAATGCGCAACAAACAAGCATCTGCAACAGTTGTTGCATTTCCGAATAGGCCCTTATTGTCGTTATGTTGCTTTATCTTTTGTTAATTTTCCTGTTTTGTTTTTTAATTTTCAAATCGCCGAGGCAAGTTACAGCGCCGAGCAACACGTGCTACTGCTAAAACTTTATTATCAAAATGGGTGTTCTCTTGTGGCAAAGACGCGCTGCGTTGTGATCCGTTTGCCACAATGCCCATTTGTGAATGAACACGAGGTCCACCAAGCGGCACTGCACGGATTGTTGTGGATTGTGTAACGGCGGCATCATCGATGACGACATTGATAATACCCACCATCAACGAAGGAAGAGCGCTACCGACCGATGATAATTATGTAGGCAAAAAATGTATGGAATGTATGTGAACATATGAACAACAGAGCTTTGCTACGGGCACCATAGCTAATGCCGCAAAAGGCATTCTGCCCGGTAGATGTATTCTTATGGAATTTCCTTGAGCCGCAGCTCGGTGCCCATTAGCCACGAACGACAGGTGCCATCAAAGTCAGCATAACCCGTGCCACTGCTCAAATGCAGCCTGATCTCGAAAATTGTACTTCACGGGTGTGCACCACCCAGGGAAGCAGTAACGCACAGTGTTTCAGACTCAATTTTCAACGCCCAAAATTCAAATCAATTGATCTAGTAAACATTTTTAATTTCTGTAAAAAAAAACGATTGTAGGCAAGGAGTCAAGTCAAGTTTTGTTCGACATAACGATATCGATTGGACGATTATCGTCAGACATAATTAAAATTTCAAACTTCAAATTTTAGGCCACAGACTTTTCATTAAATTATCTTCTTTGTATCCAATCGGGCGGCAGCAAAAATCACCCTGAGAAACTGCTGGACAGATCAGCCTCTCCAACTGTGAACTATACTCATTGAAAGCTTTTGAGCCAAGGAGGTTATATTGGTTGAAAGTCAAAATTTTTTTCAAAAACGATATTTTTAAATATTTAGTACAACCGAACTGTATGTAGTATAAACAAAACTGAACTGTCATGTTAAAATACCACCCAATCATTCTATTTAATAAAGAAAAAGCACAATATTTCTAAAACTGACTAAGTAAGTTACAGTTCAAGAAATTCGAAAACATATATCAACATTTTACAATTTTTAAATTTCGAAAAAAGAAACGATTCTGAACCACTGTGCGGCGGGCACTTGAACGATGTCATATTCAACACGTACTAATTTCGTTGATGTGTCTTTCAAATAAAACGAAAAATTCATTAACAATCACATGCAACTTGCTATATTCCATCTTAACATCTACCCGTTTCCATTGGAATTTTAGTTACAAAAGAAATATAAAAAAAAATGCCTTCCCGTTACATCCCATGAACGGATTAGGGAGAACTTCTCACAACCAATGACTGAATGTGCGCGTTCCAGTTTTACACTCACTGGTTGGGACCTACAGTTTTAAACCGGTTCAGAACGGTATTTTGAGAAGCTTTTTCATACATAAACATATACTTTTTCATACATAAATACTCGATAGTGTCGCCGTCACTAAGCGAGGTGACCGCCGCCGAAAGAAATTTAAGGTGGTTAGAGGAGAGATCGAACCCACGTTCTCATGCACAAGAGACGATAACTGAAATCTTCGTCATCATCATCAAATATTTGAAAACCCTGCTTATGCTGACATTCTTAACTTTGATCACAATTTTGAATTGAAGCCGATAATTAATTTTTGATTAATTAAGACAGCCAAGAATATCGAACCACACCCCATCCTTTTTGTACCAGAATCCTTATTTTGTTATTCCGGGAAAAGTTTAAAAATAGCTAGGTCCTATGAGTAGCAGTTTCGTAAATCCAATTACGATATGAAACTAATGCTTTGATACCACGACTAATTTTGTAATTTATACGCTATATGTGGAACCTCAAAATTTGTTATTGCATAAAAAAGCAAATGCAAAACATTAGCAGCCGACTTGATGTTAATATTTGCAAGATATCGACATGAAACAAGAAAAATACATTTACGACAATTCGGCATCCGATATTTTAAAACTATGCCGAACAAAATATCCGATTATTGATTTTGTTATTATTCAAAAATAAACCACAAAATGGAATTATAGTCAATAATGCATAAATACAAACAGAATTAATGTGAGTCACACACAGTCCATGTATAAACAAATTCAATACAAGACGTATGAACACAAACAATCGTTTTATGCTTTTAGGAATATCAGAATCACCTTCAAAATCTTAGTAAAATCGAAATCACGTGCTTCTAAAAACAAAAATCATACGGTGGCAAACAACAAATCCAAAACAAAATCCCTATTCAAGAAAAATAAAATACATTAACAAGCACGACCACATGAAAACTTTTCTCCCACAGCAACAAATGCCTTTCTTTAAGAATATTGGCGTGTGAATAAATATTTTGAGATAATTACTTCTCTATCTTACAGATAGAAACTAAGCACGACGTTGTCAATTTTAAGGGAATTCAGCACAAAGAGAAAATACTTTTGAAACCGTTTAGATTGTTCCACCACTAGCAATATTGTAGACTACGTCCACCACCAACATAAAAATATACATTTTCAACATATCGAAAGTATTTTTAGATAATCTTGACTAAAAGAAAATTAAAAATCTACGCAGTTTTTGTTTCGCTAAATACACACAGAAAATTCTAGCTGATAACGGTAACGTAGCATTTTTGCAACTGATCCTATAGAATCTCCACCAGCAAGACATCTGCTAATAGGTGTGTTGTGTGGAAATGGACTGAGGAGAACAACAAAAAAAGTGCGATAATACAGACAGAGCTAGCAAAAGATTATAAAACAATCATAATCATGCCAAAGGTTCGAATATAAAACAATAATAAAAACAAAAAGTTGCGGTTCTTACGGTTTATCAACAAATGTAAATTGTTAAATAAACAATTTTTAAAAAAAAGTTGAAATTAGTTTACTTTCCAAGCCACTCGA
The DNA here is from genome assembly GCA_963931995.1 of Phaonia tiefii. NCBI lineage: Eukaryota > Metazoa > Arthropoda > Insecta > Diptera > Muscidae > Phaonia > Phaonia tiefii. The sequence goes on along the minus strand of OZ008370.1, from coordinate 96,299,804 downwards.
GTATAAAAATAAATTAGTTTTTTCTTGTAATTTTTATTTTATTTTTAGTTCAAAAACACACCAAAAAAACAAATGTCGTTGAATTTATTATGAAATCGTTACAAAATACTTTTGAAGAACTTTTGATTAGAAAAAAAAATTATTTTGGGATATTTTTTGTTTAGGAAACAGATTTTTGTTGTTTTAGTCGACGATCGTTTTGTACGGAGTCATTATTGGGAACTTATTTTTTGTAAGAATTTTCACAAATCGTTATAATTCCATTTCGCAGAAACTTTTCGAAAATTTCTTATCGTTTTTTATTCAAGAGTACGCGACTATATTTCGTAATCGTTGTCGGCATACTAGAGGAATACTACTAGAATACTATTTGAATTATGTATTTGTCAAACATTAACTAAACGATAATGCCGTATATTCTTAATGGTTTTCCTCTATTTTGCAAACCGACACAAATTGATCTTCTTCTTCGCCTTCTGTGGATTTTATACTCAATTCTTCTCTCTTCAAATCGCAGCAACACCTTCACGTCTCACACGCGTTTCGTTCCTTTGATTCTTTTTCGCGTGAATGTATAAAAACAGAAAATGTTTTGTATTTACATATACATATTCCCATACTCATTTTTATTATTGTACGATTTTAGCGGTTTATTTATTCTTTCTATTTGTAACAAAGTTTACAACGTAATAAGTGTTTTAAGTTTTGTGCGTTCTATTTTACACACATGCATAACAATACATATTTACTTTTGTAAACAACAATTAATGAAATTATGTAACTACCATCCGAAATCAGCCGTTGTCTACAGTTGAACGAACCGTAAAGATCAATTTTATAATACGAATATTCCACAAAATAATTTGTTTTAATCCGAACTTCATACATAGCTCCCGAGATCTCCGCAAAAATTGGAAAGCGGTTTGAGTAGAGGGTCCCACATTCCACGGTAGTAATTTTTTTCAACAACCAAAATTGTACATACTAGATGAGTGAACACGTTTTATATTTGTCTGGAACAACGAATTTGTTTAAGATATTACATTCCATGAAGCGTTAGGGGACAGCTTTCAGTGAGCGGTTAGTGAGCTTTTACGCTTTATAATTTGAAGACTCGATGGTAAGGACTTATAATTAGATACATTGTCAGATATACGATTGGAGTCTCAGTGTATTATGCCCCATATTTAAAAACGGTGACCCGAGTCTCGTGGAGTAAGCCTTTTATCCATGCCATACACGGTTCTATAAAGTATAAAATGCGAACGACTAAAACCAATTATCGCTGGCCTGATTGGACCATGCCAGTGTTGCTTTAGACCTGGAAAATCGACCACTGACAAGATTTTCAATCTACGCCAAATCCTTGAGAGGACCCACGAAAAACAAATTGACACCGATCATCTATTTGTCGATTATAAGACGGCCTTCGATAACCCCATACGGGAGAAACTCTACGAACCAATGTCTAAACTTGGTATTCCTGCAAAACTCATGCGCCTTTGTAGGATGACCCTGACGAACACTAAATCCGCAGTGAAAGTTGGTAAGGATCTTCGCGAACCTTTTGAAACTAAGCGAGGCCCCCAGCCCAGGCGACACCCTATCGCGAGATCTCTTTAGCATCTTAATGGAGATCATTATGAGAAAAGCTGCAGTCAACATAAATAAAACCATCAGCAGCAAAAGTCACATGCTGCTCGCGTATGCTGATGATATAGGTATCATTGGACGCACAGTTAGAGAAGTTACTGCGGCGTTTTCGAGAATTGAGAAGGAGTCAGCAAAAGTGGGTCTGACAGTAAAGTAAGACAAGGCAAAATTAATGGTTTTAACGAGCAGGGCTTCCACGCGATTAGATCAAACCATGAATGTTGATATCCGTTATAATTTCAAAGTAGTTGACGAATTTATATACCTCGGATCTGCAGTAAACAAAAACAACAACGTCAGCCCTGACATCATGCGGAGAATTGTGCTTGCGAATAGACGTTATTTTGAGCTAAGCAAACACTTTAGATATAAAGCCCTCTCTCGAGTAACAAAAGTCCAGCTGTCCCCGACTCTCATACAACCTTCCTTACTTTATGGCGCAGAATCCTTGATCTTATCGCAAGCAGACGACACATCTGTAGGAGTCTTGAGTTAAAAATTCTCTGAAATATTTATGCACAACGGCGAGTATCGGCGACGGATGAACCATGCGCTGTATGAGCTATATCCCGCCATTGATATTGTTAAGCGGATCAATATAACGCGATTGCGCTGGCTATGCCATATCAGTAGAATGGATTAAGACGAACCAGCCAGCACGAAGGGTTTTCGAAACCGAACTCAAAGAAAGACGAAAAATATGAACACCAAGACTCCACTGGAGGGATCAGGTTGACGAATCCCTGCGTACACTTTGAATTACCAACTGGAGAGATAAGACAAAAGATGGAAATGGTTAGCGGGGGTTGGTCGAGACCGGATAAGTAAGTCAGATATACGGAATAACCAGTATTCGTTTGGCTGCATACGCTACGGAGAAATTGACCACATCAAATAGCATTGTCTAACTAATTATGATAAATACAAAATCTCTCGCCTAGCAATTTTGTAGCCTGTGAAAAACTTTGTCGAATTAAGATATTTGGATTAAGAATTCAGATAAGATGTGTTTTACAAGCCAAGAATGTATAAGATACCGTATATGGCCGAAAATATACTCAAACGTGTATTAAAGTACATAGTATCATGAGGATAATTTAAGGGAAAGGCCCAGAATAGGTGTGAAAATTAAAATCGATTGTGTTGGTGGGAGTTATCGTGTCCAACAGATAACCGTTGGCTTATTTTTTTTATGGGAGATAACAGAATGGGCTAAAAAGTTGTAGATTTTTGATCCCAAAATTTATCGCTCAGACAGACAGACATTCGAACGGCCTAAAAAGTCATTAAATGAAATTGATATGGATAAAGCCACAAGTTAAATATAGGTGAAACTTGTTACTATGTTATATCTCTAAAAAATGGGGTAGATTTCTGAAAACAATAATTTCCCTGAAAGCACATACTTCCGGGTTTTGTTTTGTTAGAAGTTGTGTATTGAATATCCTAGAGGTCAACTCCCATTGAGCCAATTTTTTGACCACTTTATATCGACAGCATCATTAGCTGCCTATAAATTTCAAATCAAACCTAATGTAACTATTTACGAAAGTAAAAACTCAATATTATCACAATTTGATTTAAAAGAAAAAAACTTATTTATCCACTGTAAAAATCAGTCATTATTTTCTGTCCCCTCTTATAGAAAAATAGCCTGATCCCGAACGTTATCTGCGGTTTATAGCGAGCCGTATCAAAATTAAACCCACGAAATATTTGCCTATGTTAACCATGGGGTAAATTAATTATATGACAATTATAATTATAACTTCAAAAAAAATTTAAATACCATTGGGATGTTATACTTATTTTCAAAACGTTTCCTACATATCTGGCAGTTTCGGTTTTAAAAATAAAGGAAGCAAGTATAGAGTAAACTTTGGGTATTACGAGTATGTATATTCGATGCGCATATTAAATTTTAACTTAGAATCGAAAACGATTCGATAAATGTAGGATTGAGTAAATTTTTTTCAGATTGGTTATTTAAAAAATTTTCAGAACTTATGCCGTTAATACGTCTTCCAAATGGAGGATGGAAACATTTGGTATAATTCAAAGTTAATTGATTTACCTCGCACCAATTGTATACTCGATTACTGTCATCCTAAAATTTTGGTGAATTCTGAAAACTGGAGACATTAGGAAATATGTATCTTCAGCAAATCAAAAATTTACAAAATGTAAAGAATTATGGTATGTCATTAATAGAATAAATAGTATAGGCCCTAAAATGCTACCCTGCGGAACGCCGGAAGTAGCAAGATACAAATTCGATTTAACATTATCTATGGATACATAACAAAGCCTAGTGCTAGATAAGATGCAAACCCATTTAGAAATGTTGAAATATTGAATGAAGACATTTTGCACTTCATATCATCATTAACTAACTAATGGTTAATATTTCGCACTCCAAGCACTCCCAATTAGGCGCCAGATTTTGGTATCTTGTTACTATTTCTAATCGAATGAAAATAAAAAAATATTGTTTTATATTGTTTTTAAAACAAATTTAAAACTGATAATTTTTTATTGTACGAGGGCGGATCAATAAGTTCGAGACGTTTTGACTGAAACAGTTTTTTTTGCAAACAAAGAAAAATTCAACATAATCTCCTTTTAGCTCACTACACTTAGTCCAACGTTTCTCCAATTTTTGTATCTCCTCCAAAAAATAGAATTTTTCGAGGTCCATAAAATAGGCATTTGTTTGATCAATAATTTCATCGTTGAAGCTAAATCTCTTTCCACCGAGCCATTTCTTTAGGTTTGGAAATAGGAAATAGTCACTTGGGGCTAAATCCCGAGAATATAGCGGATGAGGTACCAATTCGTAGCCCAATTAAACAACTCCAAACAATCCTTTGAAGTTGTCACACGATTACTTTATGGTCAATTGAGAGCAAACGCGGCGCGGCACCCATCTTGCAGATAGCTTTCTTAAACCCAACTGATCATTTAAAATCGAAACCAAACTGCCATATGAAATGCCTATGGCATCAACAATCTCACGCACTTTTAGTCATCGATCGGGCAACACCAAATCGTGGATTTTTTTTTTCGAAATTGTCGGGTGTGTTGACCTTAATTGCCGTCAAGAAAGTTGAGCGTCATTTGTAATTGTGCGACCGCAACGAAAGTCAGTAAACCACTTTTTTACCATTGAAATCGATGGTGCAGAGTCCCCATAATATTTATCAAGCATTTCCTTGGTTTGATTGACGGTTTTTTTTTTCGCAAAAAAAAATGTTTAATGAGCACTCGAAATTCACTTTTTTCCACTTTTAAAAAAATGCACGAGGTTGTATGTTTTGAAAAGCTTTTAAACGCAAAGTAAATGACGGAACTTGCTCAAAATTTCACAGTAGTCTATTAACAGGTGGTACTTGATGGAAGCAGTGTTACATTTCATATAACTACGAGGGAAGTTCGAAACGTCACGGACTTATTGATCCGCCCTCGTATCTAATCAAGCTGAAAATCATTCTATATATTTATTAATATATAAATATAGTTTCAAAAATATAGTTTTCAAATATAGTTTTGGAAAATACATCTTAATGGTTCCTAGAAAATCGTTAGCTATTTGAGATCTGGCTACAGACCTTCATCAGCGAAAAATGCCATGAGAATTGCTTACAATGCAAATGTTCGTAAAATATCGCAGGCACAAACGAACAGAAACATTCCAAACAACCGCTGATGAAAATCGGTGGTTCTCTACCGAAATACCTTGCTTCCCTTTTACACTTACCAGCATCTACAATTCGCTACGACACTCAATGAACATTGATAGCTGGCATCGTTCTGCCCTTTTCCTCAGGCGAGTCAATCCGGTGGTCTCCAGACCGCGTTACAACATAAACTTCAGTAGAAGTGAGTGCATTCTTTTAGCCCGTCTAAAGGTAGGCAAAACTAAATTCAACACCCGCCATTACTACGAATGCACAGACCCTCGCAGATGCTACTTCTGTGGTGATCTTCTGTCTGTTTCACATATCTTTGAGGAATGTAGTTCCTCTAGAATTGCTCTCCCTATAGATACAATTCTTGATTGTTCCTTGCAGGATATGTTGCCCAGGATACGTTCCTCCCTTTACATTCATGACCTTCGTGATGTTTAGACCAAAGCCTTCTGTCTCTAATACTCACTATTACTTAAAAATTCCCTAAATTCATTATTTACATTTAACACTAAGTTACCCGGCGCATCTATTTTTATTTTTTATGAATTGATTTTGTAAAATATATTGTAAATAAATAAATAATTAGAATAACAAATTATCAGTTGTAAACATAGATGGGCATTGCATTGGATTTTAGTTTACATTACTTTATTTAAAGCAAATGCAAAAGAATTAACATTGTTCGCAATTGCAGGCAATGCAAATGCAGGTTGTGGAATCGAATGACAATTACATACATAAAATGAAATGTGAGAATGCTTTTGACATTTTGAATTTGTTTGAATTGAAGACAAACATAAATTATTCCCTAACGAGCTTTACCTACACCATTGCCCCTACACACCATTGCAGGACTTCGACTAGTTACTACAAATCGATTATTTTTAATTTTGCATCTGTCAATGGTTGCTTATACGATATTCAGGTATGGGAATGCATTTAGAAAGCAAACGATAAGCTAACACATGTTGTTCAAATGACTGGAAATGTTGTTGCTGCAAACAAACCGGCCAGAGTACAATAGCCAGCACATCATCATTTACTCAACTGCCGAACATGGAGAAAATTGCAATAGACGACAAAGAAACCGTACGAACCACGTTGTTTGTTGTGTTTTTATATATTGTTTACAAAATACGCTCAACTCACACTACTGCGTTTTTCTCTCAAACGAAATTATGACGACAAGCCAAGAGAATTAAACCACATTAAGCCAATGCCAAAGATGTAAAGGAAAGAGAAACTGAAGGTTACCTCTGAGAAACAACAAAAACAGCAGAACTACACTACAGATGTGTAAATTAAAGCGATAAATGTAGAAAGAAAATCAAACAAAACCAAAAACAAAATATAAAACATAAATCACCAAAATAAAATAATCACATACTACGACTAATCATGAGATCGGATTATGAAAATAAAATGCCCAATAGACAAGAAAACAGAATATTGTATCAATACATGGTAACATTTTCTGTTTGAAGATGTGATCTATGAAAAAGAATTAATTGCACAAAATTTCAACCAAAAGGATAAAAAAAAAGCGCATGTTGTACAAAAAATAGCCTTGAGATAAGCCGAAAGCCAACGTTATTAGGAAAAAGAAGCAATCATGAAAAATGCTCAGCTGATTTGAGCATAGCCGGAGAATGTAATCGGCCCTTGGAGCAGATGATATTTGTACAAATGGAATACAAAGGAAATAGAAGAACAGTAACGAGGACGGGATGACACCCAACAGATGGCATATGTATGCATTAGAAATCATTCACAAAAAATACAAAACATTGTGCAATCACAATTTCTATATACATATCTACATACATACATGCTACCTACCTTTCCTAGACGTAGTATTGTATACCGCAGTACTGATCACACACAAAAAAACAACACAAACTCATTTTAATCGAATGTATGTGGAAGATTCAAAATACATGTATATTATTAATTCTACATCAGAATCGGCAAATGGACTTTGTCCAAAAATGTAAAAGCCGTCCATCTACAGATAACAAACATAATGTTGTTATTCCATGGCAATAAACAGAACGACGGAAGGAAATACAAGACCAAGATACCTATTTACCCAATATTAAAAGTGGCCAAATACCTTTACTTTTCAGTGGTAAAACCAAAGAAAACGAGGTGTTGGCACTATCGATTATGCTATACACGACAGAAACCCAACAAAAAAAAAACGTTTAAAGAAGATACTACAAAACTTATAAAACACATCACCCGCCAACTCCCCTTCCAAAACTTACAAGACAACCAAACAAGACTGTATATCAGCCTAACCGAACTCCTTTTAATCATATATGGAAACCAAAATCACTTAAATACTAAACACTTATTGCGAAATTCACTTCAACCAGAAGTTTTTTTCAACTTTCATAGAATCACAATTCCTTTCTCTTTTTCATAAACACTTCTTTTCTTGAGACACAAAACCATTTGTATGCGAATTTGTTCAATCTACCATTAGACACTTTTGTGTATTTAGGTTATGTTTTGGTCGTCGTAATATTTTTAGACACCACCTTACCTTTGTTTTATTGCGAAAAAATTAAAGTTTTTATATGTTTCCTGTTGTATGGAAGTGTAAGCACAGTTTTTATTTACTTCTAACAAAATTGTATTAGTTTTTCACTGTATTTTCTTTAAAAAATTGTGAATTTAAACACGTGTCTTCAAAAGCAGTCTTTTTCATACACTACACACAATAACAATATGGCCGGCACACATATACACAGAGTTGTACTTTTCTCTATGGTATTCACGAAAATACTAATGAGTATACAAAGTTACCGATTAAAGTAACCATTTTGAAAATATTTTGAATGTACACTGCGTGGTGCAATAATACCTACATGGTAATAGCAGCGCGCGTTGTTGTAGTTGTAGTCAGCAACAACAGGCATGTTGATTTTGTTCTAATCGCTTCAGCTGTCAAACTCAAAACAAAACATACCAACAATACAAGAATGCAAAAAAATACAAAAACAAAATATATGAGAGTGTGACAACCGAAGCGAAGAACCTGATGAAAAAAATTAAAACAACTGTTCTTACGACTTTACCATGAACATAATATTGTACCATGGTACCATAGTAAAATAACCAAGTAGTAGTAGTAGACGTTGTTGTTGTTGTAGGCAGCAACAACAGGCATTTTGTTTCCATCGCTTAAGTTGTCATCTATACACGTAAGTATACCAAAAAAATTGAAAACTGATGTTCTAACGAGTTTACCTTCCTTATTTTACCATGCATGGTACACTGCAAGAATTTCGAGACCATGGTTGCAATCATGGTAAAATAAGGAAGGTAAACTCGTTAGAACATCTGTAACTCATATGTACTTTGTTTTTGTACTTTTTTGTTGCCTGTGCTGTTGGTATACTTACGTGTATAGATTGACCTACAAAAACAAGAACGTCTACTGATACTACTTGATTATTTTACTATGGTTGAAATATGACGTAGACCTGTCATTTTGTAAATACTTACATAATTTTAAGAAATGGAGCAAGTCTATGTCACCAACAACTCGCAAAAAAGTAGTTTTCAGCACTATATTGATATAATTAGGGGGAGGGGGAGGAAAGAAAAAAATGGGGGTGGCAGCACACGGTTCCCGAGATATGGGCCTCCAAAAGTCCAAGATATGTCCTGGTGTATCTCTCGCTCCAGTAACCCCATCTGATCAATATATATATATCGATGGAAAGCTCTCGGAAATGCCGTAGAAGTGGCTTCAAAAATTTAAGTTTTATTAACCCATTAAGAACCAATTTAGAAATTTATATTTTTGACCTCTCCTTTTTGGTCAAAAATTTAATTATGTCGAAATGTGACGTATATTCAGGTATGTATAAATGTATACAGTATTATAGACAAGACTTTCGCCTTTAATACAAAATATAAAATGCGCAAATAACCCTTCAAAGACAAGATATATTCAAGTTAAATTTTTTTTAATATCACTATATGTATTTTGTAGTTAAGAGCATAGATAGAGGAATTAACTAGATATCGCACATGCCGTGGGAAATTTCTTGTTCAATGGGATATTTTCTAGATGGAGCTGAATGCAATAATTACAAAGTTTGATCCCAAATAAAACATACCTTGCAAGATGTATTTAGAACAGGTGATAACAATAGCTGTGGTAGGCAACATTAACAGGGATTTTGTTTTTGTTTTGTGGTCCGTTGCTCTCAAATTCAATAAAAACGAACACTAACAATAACAGTAAACAAAAAGACTCAATCAAAATAACAAAATTTGAACTTGAAATTCGGGAACACGACATAAAAAAATTAAGTTAGTTGTTCAAATAGCACAACCTCGAAAATTATACTTTTTTGTATGTATCAAATTTCCCATAGTGTTGAATGTTAATGAAAGTTATGAGAAACTTCAATGAGAGTTACAAAACGACAACACAGCACCTAGTGGTAGTACTTGACAACGACTGTGCGATATCCGATATCTACTTATTTCCTTTATCTATGTCAAGCACTTCCGTTAAGGGGCCCTTAGACTTGTGGATAAGTTGCTCGACTTCAAGTTGACATCACTCTCAAACTAGTTGAGGCAACTTAATTTTCTTGTCAGAAAATTTCACGAAAAAACGCTATTTTTATTTTCTTTAAACATTTAAAAATAACACTACGAATCATATTTATTTAGTTTACATTTTTCCGATGTTTAATATATTTATTTTTTTGTTCATTTATTTACATTTTGCCGATAATGTTTCCTCATGCACGTTTCTCATCGAAATGCGTATGAAAGTTGATGCAACTTCCCCTTACACTGATGGATAAGTTGATATCAACTAAAAAAAATCAAAATCGCTTTGATTTTACATCAACTAATTTGTACAAACCACCAACTTCACCTTACACCATGGACAAGTTGATGTCAACTTGAAGTCGCTGCAACTTGTCCACAGGTCTAAAGGCCCCTTTACATATAGACCAGAAATGGAACCCAGTTTGTTCTGTACCGTTCAACCCACCTCATTTGAGATTAAATTGGCATTTCAGTTGGTAATACTATGCTTAGACCACAGACGATCATGAAGTAGCCCTACATGAAATGAATGATGGAAACTACCCCATACAAAATTTTTCCACTAACACATTTGCAACTATTTCATACTGAGTTGTTGCTACTGATATTGCCATTGTTGCATAGGAATGCGCTAATAGTATGGAATGCATGTGCAAGAGTGAAACAACCCTACAAGAATTGTGAGGGTAATTTCACCGGTATTTTGACCTTCAGTGTTGATGGAAACCTGCAGAGTTGAATTTGTTCACGTTTGTTAAAGTAAAGTGGATTTTTTGTTATGATCTGCTTTCCAAAATGTTAACTGTGGTGGCACACTTCCCTACTAGGTCTGTCGCGGGAGTGGCTTCTCAACCCTTTCACCACCTTGGAAACATATAACAATAAAAAAACTGACTCTACTGGAATTTAACTTTACTGAAAATGACACCAAGATCTTCCGAATCGGTATGCCCGAGATCGGGTTTACTCCCTGATGCGTCACCCTACTCGACCGTTTCATCCAATTCGTTTTTGATGAACCCGTTTTAATTCAACATCAATCACAACTCACCATTTATCAGTCCTCGCGCATTGCCCATTTTTCATACATGGGGCAAATTAATTATATGACAATTGTAATTTGTAGTTTAATTTGAATTACCTTTCGAAATGCAAATTCAAAAAAAAACAATACCATTAGCAATTGTAATTATTTTCAAAGCATTTCCTGCACTTTTGGTTTTGATATACGTTATACAGTATAGGTTTATGAATTTGAAAGTACTATCGTACGAGTCAAAACCTATCAAAGCCACAAACCTCTACGTATAAAATACCTTAAAAAATTTGCCAGCAGTCAAACAAATTCAAAACCATTAAACGCATTCCCATATTTCATTACAATTGGCATCCGATTTTACAATCTGCGTTTGCATTGCCTGAGCAAATGCAAGTTCAAAATTTTTTAATTGCCTTTGCGAACAATGGTAATTCTTTTCCATTTGCATTGGATAAAGTAATGCAAAATAAAATCCAATGCAAATTAAAAAAACTCATGTATACCATTTATTTCACGTGGAATCCTTTAAACTAATCACCAACACATATTTTGTTTGTATTACAGTTACAACATATTTATTGAAACAATTGATTATACCTTACACTACGCTAAAACTCAAAATAAATAAAATTGTGGCCTTAATTTAAATTTGGGGGAATTCCACTAAATCAAAAAATATTCTAATTCCGAAATGGTTCCTAATGCCTATAAAATATTAATTGTCAATTTCCACTACAAGAGAATACTTGGTCAATGTTCATAAAAAAATAACTTTAAACCTTAAATATATCAAAACCACTATAAACAATTAAAGAAATAAAGCAAATGATCAAAAATAACTAGTTGGCCTTAACATACTTGTACAACTAGGATCAACCAAGTCATAAATTATCAAATGACTACATATTCAGACGGCATTTTCCTCAGATTTACCTACTCCACCAAAAGAGCTCTCTGGACTCAGTTTCTTTTTCGCATACTTCAGCCAAGATGGCCTAAGTTACAACAAGATCTCGAAGTTCGATCCCTTACAAAAATGCATATAAAAAGTAAAAACTGAAACTTACTTTACCCTACTAATATTTAGCCAGTTAAATTTATAAAACTAAACTTTTTACTTCTTCGCCACAGTTGTCCTTTAAAATGATCCTATCTACAATGCATGATAACTACTTCTATCGAGGAATCTAGTATCCGGTAAATAGCCCCAAAATGCATACACCATATTTGAGTACCATAACATATAGTCGTGTCCTTTCTCAGCCGGCATCCGTACCAAGTATTTTCGTAGGCACTAATCAACTTATATCCGGCGATCAGATTCCACTCTTTCCACCTGGTTCAGGACCTCGCTTATTTACGGCCCACATAGTGGATTCTGCAGAATTACCAGGTGGTTTTAAACTAAATTAAACTAGGAAACACGAAATATATACTAGGTTGTGTTACCTTGAGTCCGGGTTTGTTGTTCACCTTGTTCGGTAAAGTGGCTTATCCGTACCACTATTTATGAATTTCTTCCAACTCCAACAATTATAAATATCTCCTTGCCTTCAAATACACATTCCCTCTGTTTTTTTAAGGATTGGTATTTCTAAAAATTTAAATACTCAATCAGAGCAGCGTTCACTCGTAAAAACAACATTACTTTCCTTTAATTATTGGCTTTTAATCCCGGTACTCAAGGGTTTGTACGTTTTAACAACCTGCAATTTTTACAGCCCAAAATAATTCGGACTTTCACTTCACTTGCCACTTTGTAATAAAATGTAATTCCCACATCTATTCACGTTACTTCCCCGCTAACCAACGGAGTCCTCAAGGTGCGCTAACGATCCTAGGGAGGCTCCGAAAGGAGTCCCAAAGAAGCATAACCGCCGGAGAAAACAGCACGCTCAAAATGTATGAAAAAAGAGCACCCTAAGGACTCCTTAAATGAGTGTTTTCGGAGTCTCAACACGCTCCTTTAGATAACCCGTTCGATAAAAATGAAATGGAGTGCGTAGAGGAATTATAAATTAAAGAATACGGGGCTAAAGCATCTTTTACACGGCATGTATTTTACATATCGAATGTTACTTTTGCAGATGAAAAATGTATGCATGTCGTGTGAACGCTGTCAAACATGCCATATAAACAATGCATCATACAATACATATGACAATTTTTTAATCTATTTTTGTATGTAAAACCGTATCGCATCAGCTGTTTTTTGATAAACAACAAAGCGTTTGTGGCAGGAGAACAATTTCAGGGAGTGGTAAAATTAAATTAAATGGATAAACAACAAGGAAAGGTAAGTAATTTATTAACAATTCTAAATGAACGTATTAATGAGTTATAAAATTCTGTTTTGTGACATGACATCAGCTGTTAATGACAATCAGATGTTATGCCATATGGTTTACACGTGAACGTTTAAACACAACAAATTAAAGGCCGTGTTTTTTTTTAAATAATTTTGACAGTCAAATCGGGTATTTTTCCTTATTTGTGTAGGAATAGGAAAAATGCTTGATTTACTTTATGCAACGCTGTTTTATTTCACCAAAGAGTATGAGTTTTTAAATAGAGAAGAAAATTTACTCATGGAATGAATGCCAACAAAGAAAACGAGTGAAGCGCCTCGTTTCTTTGCACTACGAACGAATAGTACTTTTGTTTACAACCATTTCAATCACGGCCAAAAACGATGTACAAGTATACAGTCAAAATGTCTCTTCACTCAAATGCCAACAAACACAACGAGTGAAACCCTAGTCATTATCTGTTCTCTCTTACTCTCTTCATTGAATATTTCAATACACGAGCAGCTTTTTGATAGTGTTATTGTATATAACTATACAAATTCCAACCATGTTGAAGTAAAATTATACAAACTATGCAAAAAGTATGAAATAGTCAAGATATGACGCGGGAGAGAAATGCCTTTGAGTGCATTTCTAGCACTTTTTGGTTCTCTTTTACCAGGGTTGCCAAATTGCGCATATCTTCTGATCGTCTAATTCTAGACCGTCTCTGTCACGGCAAAGAGTCACGGCCAAAATGGATGTACAAGTAGAGCAGAAAAACCGACGCAATTCTTTAGTTAGATACAAAAACATCATCACAAAACTGCTCGTGTATTGAAATATTCAACGAAGAGAGAGAGCAGAGAAACAGCGCGCTTCACTCGTCTTCTTTGTTGGCATTCCACTTCATGACTAAATTTTCTTCTCTATACCATAGTTGATATATGACACTGTGGTGTCTTGATTCAAATGAAGTCTGTCAGATAAATCTTTCTGTGTGAACGAAAAATCTATATTTTATAGTTAACTCTTTCAGATATGTTTGTCAGACCTGAAGGGTTCAAGGTTGCTTAAGAAGGTTGTGGTATAAGAACAGCTGATTTGTTTTTTTCATGTCGTGATGACAAAGTGGTGCGCACTAGCGGCCAAATGCTGATTACCTTTGTTTTGTGAACGTTGTTCGTAATACGTTGATATTGACATAAACTACGCACCAAACAAAAACAGAATGCAGGTTGTTGTTGCCTTGTAGTAATTTTTGTAGTATTGCTTCTACCTTTTCAAGCTGCCTTGTTAGGGCCCGCCAAAAAGGATGTAGTTGCTTTATGGGCCGGCTTGGACCTGTGAGATTGTGAAGTAGTCCACGATTGGGTGATTAGGCCAATGCGTGAGCGGAAATTGATCTGGCAACGACGTAGTGTAACTACGTCGGGTGTATTAACGGCCCAGAAAAAATGGCTACCAAACAAAATACGCTGTCAAAGCTCTTTCCGCCTTTTGACAATTGCTGAGGTAGGTAACGACTGGAAAAATTTATGCAAAAATGTGAAATAATCTCACCATCACTTGGATAAAACCAAAAATAACCATACTGTAACTACCAAAATAAAAAACATTGTGTGAACTCTGCAATGTTTCAAATATAATTCACTAATTATACCCAAACTAAATTTACAGGCAAAATGGCAGTACGCTACGAACTCTGTATTGGTTTGAACAAAGGCCACAAGACTACCAAGATAAAGAATGTCAAGTATACCGGTAACAAGAAAGCCAAAGGCTTGCGTGGTGCCCGTTTGAAAAACGTGAGTATATATTTACCATCGACTATATAACTTAAAACCTGTCCAAAATATAAACATGTATTGTTTTGATAGTTCTTTCAATGATGATCATTTAAACCATTCACAGACAACCGTATAAGAATAGTTTAAGAGGTGAGCGTGCCCAATATTCTTTTGGGTTTTGCGAACTAAAAACAATTTGTTATGGTATACTGGTTAAAAATCTGGCACTGAGTTTTGTGTTATTGTTTACATGTTTTACAACGTACTCAGGGCGAACAACTAATAAGTATTTCCTCCCTCCACCATATCGTTACAGATCCAAACCCGTCACACCAAATTCATGCGTGATTTAATCAGAGAAGTTGTTGGTCATGCTCCTTATGAGA
This sequence comes from Phaonia tiefii, assembly GCA_963931995.1. Lineage (NCBI taxonomy): Eukaryota > Metazoa > Arthropoda > Insecta > Diptera > Muscidae > Phaonia > Phaonia tiefii. Next base: position 96,284,375 of record OZ008370.1, on the reverse strand, counting down.
AGAGAACCATGGAATTGTTGAAGGTGTCCAAGGATAAGCGTGCTTTGAAATTCCTGAAACGCCGTTTGGGCACACACATCCGTGCCAAGAGGAAGCGTGAAGAGTTGTCTAACATTCTCACTCAGTTGAGAAAGGCCCAAACCCACGCCAAGTAAATAACAAGGCGTGAGACGAGTTCTTTCTGATCATGGGTAGTGTATTTTCAACACTTCCTGATTTTTACTTTGACAAAGTGGTAGTGATAAATTAAAATAAAAAGGAAAAAAGAAACGTGACTAAATGTATTTTAGTTGGATTTTACATGAAGATTCATTACGGCATTACAAGACTAATGGGTACAGATCATACACATGAAAGGCTGAGTACTTTCCAGAAACCTTGTTGAAAACTCGCTAGAGACTTGCATTGTGGATAGGATTGTATGTACAAAATTCTCAGAAGAATGTATGTGGAGAAATTGTCTAAAGGGACCAAGTTATGTATATACAAAACAGCAACAACTAGCTTTCATATGTATTTATGTACCTGCACTTTATTTGAATCGAAATAGTTGTAGAAGACAATTTCCAAGACGACCGATGAAACGAGGTCGTCGACCTTGAACTCTGGTAGAAACTTCATTTCGATACGTTTTAATCACAAAAAAAAAAACAGAAAAGGTGGTTTACAAATATTTTGCTTTTGCGAGATATGAATGTGCTGACCCGAAATGTAAATTTTGAAATAAGATAAGAGTTACAACTATTGCATGTATTTGTGCCTGTTCGTAAATGCAACTAGGAAAATTGCACGCGTCAATGTTCGTAACGTGACTAAATGCGATCAAAGCAGCATCTGCATCAGTGATGCCTGTTGCGAAAAAATGGTGTACAGCTGCGGTCAAAGACATACCAGCGGCACGTAATAATAACTGGTGTTTGGAACTTTCATAAGGTATTTTTGCCCATGCCTCTAGTTCGCTCATAAGATTATTGTTTTTCGGGTTACTAGCGAAACCCCCTCCCCCTCTTGGCAACACATTACAAATGTTCTATTTGATTGAGATCCTGTGGGTGTGCGACCCATAATATAACATGGATATTATTATGTTGAGATCGTCTTTTTGCGAGTCAGCTACTATGTTTCGAATCATTGGCCTGCTGCGAGGACCATTTAAGATGCATTTCATATTCGGCTTATGGAAGGATAATATTTCCCATGGTAGTTCCGAGTCAATGTTTGGTCCAACTCCATAATGTGAAAACACGCCCAAACCTTTACACTTATCCTACATGTTTGACAGTTTTGGTAATATGCAGGGAGACGAATTCCATACTCGGTGGACGTTTTACAAATTGTCGAGACCCTGTATCACCATACAATACTTTCAAGTTGGTCACCGCATTTGTGTGTTTACATGTTGCAATCTTTTGGTAACGTATTTTTGACGTAGAATACGTCTTACCTTACGGTATGAGGAGTCATGTCAGGTTTTTATTGTTGTAATCTTTATTTCATTGAATTTGAGGAAACGGCTAGATGCATTTTTTTTGTAGGTAAATGAAGATGTTATCTTTCGTTTGATATACATTTCATATTGGTTGATATCTTCCTAATATTTAAATTTCTCAAATGAAAATTGTTTAAACACATACACTCAAACATATGTGTGGTGTTTGGTTGAGTGTTTTTGGTTGCTCAACATTGCTTAGGAACATGTATCCAATAAAAAGTGAAACGAACAGCAAGCTAATGTTGCTTGGCAACATTAATTGTAACATTAATTTTGAATTGTAAAGCGTAAAGCTTTCACACAACGCTCGAATGCTAATGCGAAGACTCGATAAGGTAAACCTTTTTTAATATTAGGGCGGCCCTCTCAACATTCGCAGAACTTATTTTAATAAAAATATTAATTAAAATGCATAAATTAAATTAAGTTTAAAAAAATTGAACATAATATTTTTTTTTTAACTGACTTGAATCAAATGCCGTTGGTAAATATAAAAATTACAGCAGACAGTTGTCCGAGGCCTTCGGCCAATGATAAATAATAAATAATATAAGCAAATGAATTTATTGTTATATGTGACCCGGTCTACGAAAAGGGACCTTCGGTGTGAAAATATCATTTTTCACTTTTTTGGCGATTCGGATAGACTAATGTGTGCTCTTTCTAATGGCGCAAAGCAGAAGTTTCCAACTCGTAAAGAAGTTTGTCAGGAATTTTCCAAAAAAAGAGCAGAAATGAGTGAAAATGAAAAAAAATTGGACATTGAATTATTACATAATAAACATCATCTCATACTTTTATTTGAAGGGAAACCAGCCATTTTACATAAAAATCGAAATATAAAATAAATCTATAATTTTTTTTTACGCTTTATATTTTTTTTTTTCCGATGCCAAATTTTTTTTTGGTAGTAGAGCCGCAGAATCTTCCTCGTCATTACCATCTGCCTTTCGTTTCTTCGATGCCAACTTTTTTTTTGGTAATGGAGCCGCAGAATCTTTCTTGTTATTACCTTTTGCTTTTTGTTTCTTCGATATCGAATTCTTGTTTTGCAAGGGAGCCGCAGAATTATCTTCTCCATCAACTTTGGATTTTTGTTTCTTTGGCTTTTCTTCCGGTTTTGGGGCTAAAATATCTACTTTTCTTGGATCTGCGACTAAACTGCGGAGATTTTGGTAAATATACCATTGGCGTTCCAACGTTAAACCAACTGGATGTATAGTTTTTGGCATTTCACTGACGATAGGTTCCAACAATAGATGAAAAGAGTCCACGTTCTCACTATCCGCGAATTTTTTTGCTTTTACACAATCTGTACAGATTATGAAATGATGGAACTGCGTTATGCCAACGAGTGGCCGATAAAATAGTTTGAAATAGGTATCCCATTGATACCATGTAACATTCTCTGCTGATACTACTTTATTATAACCACCGGGTGAGGATTCAACAACACATTGCAATAAATCTTCATAAGTATCGATGTTGCTAAGAGCATACTTTGCTTTGAAAATCCCGAAGAAGCGATCAGGCGCAAATTTCGTATGTCCTGTTAGTAAGAAATTGAATAAAATCGTTTGTTCAAGTTTTCGAGCAACTCTCCATTGTAAATACGATAATACGGTGTTTTTTTTGTTTTGCCCTACGCAATTGTCACAAAAAATAACCAGTTTTGGGATATCTTTGCAATGAGTTTCTAAGTAGTGATGCAAAATGCTGATGACACAGTTCGGTCCTTTACCAATATCATCCTTCTCATCAATTAAGTAATTATGCTGAAAATTAAAATTAGGTATAGTTCAAGTGGTTCGAGTTTGTACAATTTCAATGTTTGATATCCTCACCTGAATTTTCAATTTTTCGTTTGTGATTCCAAAAACTCCACACTTTTTTGTAGCTTTAAAGTATGCTGAGCCCGGCTGCTGTGGACTAGTAGGGTAATGTACAGTTTGGGCAAAATCAAACGAAAGAATTACTACCGTATCATCAGTATTTTCGCACCAACTTTGATAATACGCTCGTTGGTTACGGGCCTTGTGAAGATGATCAAGAAATTGATTCAGTTTTTGTTCTCGTTCAATATCAGAGACGTTTTTAGTCAGCGCAATCGAAACCGTATTTCCTATGTTAAAAAAAGTCACGTTTAGTATTGGATGTAATTATTAAGGTAAGTACCAATTCATCTACTTACCACGACATGTGTCGCATAAATCGTCTGCTGGTTTCATTGTTGTTACATACGGAATATACTTGGCCCATATACGACAAAAGCTGCGATAACTCATTTTTGGTTCGTTCTCTTGGAGTGAATCAATGTATTTTCGATAAACTGACGACTTTGTTTCAATCGAAGGTAATTTCATTACTCGGTAATCTTTAAATTTTGGAAGTCGGCCAGGTAGTGGCAAAGCTAACAGATCTGCAGTGTATTCGATAAATTTTACAGCCTTTTCAATTTCAGCTGGTGTAAATGATTTCGTATTCGTACTGGATTTATTAGCTAGGCCATGTTCTCGCACTATTAAACCGTTTTTATGATAATGAGTTACCAAATGTTTGTAACGTTTTATTCTGCATGCGTGCAGAAAAAGGAAAAGTGAACGACAAATTGGTATGCCGAGGAAAGAGAACTGAATCTGATGCCTTGTAACTTCTTTACCTTTTCTGCATTCTTCTACCTTCCGCTTAGCTATTTGTGAGTAAACACTTTGCAATTCTGCATTATACCTTATTCCAGCTTCGATATTACTTAGTATCACTAGATCTAGTTTGTTTTTGGAAAGGTCGAGACAGTTCATTCTACTATCAACAATCCGATCTCGTGGTATAAGTGTATTGCATTTCTTAACACAACAATCGGTAGAGAAATATTTTGTTATCAGCTTTTCTTCTTCTAAATCCACAATAGATAAGTCCATTTTAACGAAACTTTCCTCTGTATTATCTCCTGCCTGATGTAAATCATGATCGCTGTCGAAATCGTTATCAATGTCGGTTTTATCACTATCTTGTTCGTCTTCACCAATATATTGTCTAAGAACGAAACTAACCTCTTCATCTACACTCATTTTTAATTTATTTCGGAATCAAAAGACGCATAAAAATGATTCAGTAAACGTAATCACCTCTTCACTGTTGGTCGTTAACTAAAAAAGAACTCGGTAAAACCACGAAATTACGCCATCTAATACGATATTTTTCGAGACAGAAACAACACTGAATATCTTTAAACACGGTAGGATGAGTAGGGATACAGAGAGAAGGGAACAACTGAAGCGAAACTGATGACATGACTTGTTTATCTTTAACAGCTGTTTTCTCGAAAACTTGTTTTTACACCGAAGGTCCCTTTTCGTAGACCGGGTCACATATATGTTTTCTGTCTTATCGGATGGCGTATTCTACGTTAAACTTAATGGCCGTGTCTCTGACACAGCCTGCAGGGACAGTCCGTGGCCGAAGGCCTCGGACAACTGTCTGCTGTAATTTTTTTTAAAGTGGGACTTCTGGCACACATTATACATACTGTGAGCGTCAAAAGAAAGTTTACACCTTTGTTAAATATGTGTTCAAATTTATTTGAATATTAAAAAATAATAATTAATTCAACTCATTATATTTTTTAAACATGATCTGGGACCCTTTATGACTATGAAAAAAGAACAAGAAAAATCTTACACCTACAAAAAATACATAGCTAAAACAAAAAGTACTTCATATTTGTCGCGTCAAAAGAAAGTTTACAATTTGATGAAAGTTGTGTTTATGGCCCCGTTGAGTTATTTTTTCCATTATTATTAATTTTATTTTTGTTTCTATCTTGCTATTGCTTCAGTAATTAGCTATCAGCGGTAGGTACCGAACAAAATTTGTACGTTTAATTACATTTTCCAATAATGGGTAGACAAACTTCAGTGCATACTGTAAAATTTTCCTAAGAAGGAAACACTGCGTCAAATTGGTTCTGTTATTGGTAGAAGCCACAACACAGTTTTAAGCCACAACACAGTATCAGATAAGTGTCAAAAGTTCGTCCGAAAACTGGCAGACCGAAAATATTAACTGAAGCTCAAATTCTATTCTTGTTCAAAATTTGTAAGTGTCCAGCTGAAAATTCAGTTAAAATTTCGACAGATAATGCAGCAACATCTGGAATTGTCGTCAGCGTCACAACAATACCTAGAGCACTACAAGCTAATGGACTTCATAGTAGGGTTCCAAGGAGAAAAATATTAGTATGCAAAGTCAACCAAAAGCGGCGCCTTAAGTTTGCTAATAACCACAAAAATCAATACATTTATATCTGGAATAACATAACATAGCCACGAGATCAAATTAGAAATTTTTTTGTAAAATAAAGCTCGTCAAAATTTGGAGAAGTAACTACAAAGAATTTTCTGAACAAAATGCAATATCTACAATAAAGTACGGAGGGGGTTCGGTGATGGTTTTGGGGTGCCTTACAGGGATCAGAGTCGGGAAATTAGAATTTATTGAAAGAACCATGACTAAAACAGATTACCTTCGTATTTTGAAAGAAAATTTGGCTCGCAGAGTTGTTTGTCTTGTGCTTGGATAGGACTTTAGTCTTTAACAAGATAATGATCCCATGCACACATCAAAATTATTTAAGGCATGTCTACTTTACCACACTCCTAACAATTGGATCATCCTCCACAGTCGCCGGGCCTCAATCAGATTGAACATTTGTGGGGGCATCTTGATCGCAAAATAAGAAATGGAGTAATAAGTAACAGAGGATTTCTCACATCTTTTATAATGGAAGAATGACGAAAAATTTGACCTGAAATACCCGCAAATTTAGTTAAATGGATTCCGAAGAGATTACAAGCTGTTCTTAAAGCGAAAGGAATACAAACAAAATATTGAAATAATTTTTTTATGAATAATTTTTGCATTGTACACTTTCTTTTGACGCGACAAAAATGAAGTAATTTTTGATTTGGATATGTATTTTTTGTAGTTGTAAGATTTTCGTTGTTATATTTTTATAAATTGAAAAAGGGTCCAATACCATGTTCAGAAAATATAAAGAGTTAAATCAATTATTATTTTTTAACATTCAAATAAATTTGAATACACATTTAACAAGCGTGTAAACTTTCTTTTGACGCTCACAGTATGTTCACGTAGTGATTTGCGAACGGTTTCAACAGTTAGAGATTGACAAACATTGTCTTTTAATTTGCTGGGTTATTGTTGATAAACAATTTTATTCGGTGAATGGTTGCATGTGATACCGACGGTTTTCTGCCACGTGTTACAGGCTTTTCCGCACATAATTTGCTTATTCTGATAATTTTCGTAGAACACGAAGGTATTCTGAATTTTCCTATATGATTTTACGCAGGTATCAATCTTTTTTTGAAGAACCCGTTCTTCATCAAAATGCCTTCCTTGTCTCACTTAATACTTCAAATAAAATGAACAGGTATATTTTACGGCTTACATCCCGAAAAACCCCAATTTTTGTGAGAAGAGTAGAACACGTTATTTTAAGTAAAAAAAATGAAAATAAGTTCTGGTATGTGAGAGTGGAATAAAAAATTTATTTTTTATTTAATTAATTTATTCATTAAATAACCAAACAGTAATGTCATCTATGGTTAAATGCGCTACAATTGGGCTATTAAATAAAAAAATATTTATCAGAATAATAACAATTTAGTATACTTGGAAAAAATAAATTAAAAACTCCCATTTTGTACTACCCCAAGATTTGACGTTAATTTAAAAGTTATTTCAACGGTAAAAAGTACAGAAAATAAATGACAAACTGTCATTTATGCACTACCATAAAGTAATACTTAGAGTTTCCATTACTCTCTTCGATGCCTCTTCATGAAGACAAGGTAGTAGGCTGGCACTAACGTATTAATATTAATTTAAAACTTACATAATCAATATTAATTTAAAACTTACATAAACACTACGACGAATATTTAAAATTTCAAATAACATAATTATTATTTGAACAATATGAATTTTTTTAATATCTCAATGGTGCAATATTTCAGTATTATAGTTAAAAAAAACTAATATCTAAACAAAACGTCAGCATTAATTAAAACCATAGATTAATTTATACATGGGTAATAGCTCGCTCATCGGTGTAATGATTGAAGAGAAGCGGACTTAGGTTTGAACATCAAGAGAAGAATTCTGTCGCTGAGGTTTGACAAACAGCTGAAATTGTTACTGTGAATGTTCAACATATGTATATATATGAACATCGGGAATGCACTAAACCAAAAATGGACGATTTTGTTCGACGTTGCTGACAGAAGTTCGTTTCCTCCATGGACGAATTTACAGCCTGTTTCTCTATCTCAGACGAAAGTTTTCGTTCGTGTTCTATACGAAAGAAAGTTGGTTTGGAATGAAAACAACATTTTTTAGTACAAATTTTGGTTTCTCTATTTCGAATGTGCTGTCACTTAGGAACAAACATGAAGTCAGGCGAACGAAAATTTCGACATAGATAAACCAAATTTGAGTCGAATGTGAGTGACTGATTTTCGTTCGGGATAGAGAAACAGGCTGTTAGTATTAATTTTTTAAGGCATATTTTCAGCGTTTTCGAGCATGTTTTGGACGCATATTGTTTAACAATAACCTGCATTTTTAATTCCCGCTAACAATTTTTTTAATGACTGTATGGGAAGTAGAGTGACCAAAGTCGAAACCGGTGAAACCGTTTTTTTTTGCTATTAACCGTGGGTCGGTTTTTTATAAACGTAATTTCCAAACAAACCGAAAACCAGTTATTTGACGTCGGTGAACCGGGTTTTACTCAACTTGTGCTAATATCGGTAAAAAAAATTAATATATTTTTATAAACTGGTACTTTTTATATATCGAGTAGTCTGTTAGCTATTGTTTTAAATATCTATGTACATTTAATGTATATTGTAATTTGCTTCAATTGGCCAAAAAGTCTTTGAATTACAAAAGTAAAAAAAATCTATGACTCGAATTTTAATCACATTTTGGATTAAGAAACATGATTTCTATTTTCAAATATCATTTTATGCTTCAATAACTTACAAATGACATTTTCAATCAATTTGTTTATTCAAAATCATTTTATGATTTGAAAATGAAATTAAAATTTTGTTTTTGAAATTTCATAATGTAAATTATTTTATAATAAATGTTTTGAACTTAATAAGATTTTCATACATGAAAATCTCTTTCAAATTTGGAATTTAAGTCAGTATAACATTTTATTTAAACTCGCATTCCAAAGTCGAATATGATTGAAATTTTAATTTTAAATAAAATCGTGGTTGTCAAATTTAAGTGGATTCGTAAAATTTCGAATTTCAAACACGAATACGTATATGAAATTGTTGTTAGACAAATATATTGGAAGTGCTGCATGTGCAATTTAATTTAAAACAATAAACCGTTTCCACCTGTTGATGCCTTTAAAAAAACTGTTTTTTCGAACAAACCGAAAACCGGGTTTTAAATAAATTCCGGTTTTTTTGGACACTAATGGGAAGACGCTTTCGTTTAATATCGATTAGCTCCTCATACAAAGTGGTCGGGAAATTAGTTTAGCAGGGAATAAAAAACCGGGCCTGTAGTTATAAACAATTCGGTAAAATCGAACCGTATTAATGCATGTTATACCAAGAGTATGTAACAGCTGTTTGTCTTGGACCGGAAACCAAGAAAAGTCACTGGAAAATAGAGTAATACAAACTTGGTAAACCCATGCAGAATGAGAAAAATTTTTATTTTAATAAATTTTTGTTTTAATTGCAATCTCTATATCGTCACCTAAAATGCAAAATACCGTATCACCAAAAAAATTAAAATTGAGTTTTTGATGGGTGTTTTTTAAGCACTTGCAGTTTTTGGACAATGCTTTCAAAAAACGAAGGTATGGACACATTTTCAAATTCGGTATATAGACTGGGAGTGTAATATCTTTATATGTTTTTTCTCAAGGGTCACTGATTCTGTTGCGTGGTCTGCGGACAACACCAATGCATGCCATCCAGCATTGTGTAAACAACTTTGGTTCCTTCTCCCTAGAATCGCAGGATGCGAGCACAATAGATAACGAGTTGTTTCGCTCAATTACACAAGACGGTTCTCAAGAACAAACATCAACCCCATTGACGACACCTACATTTTCCCAGGCAAGAGCGCCGAAAAAGGCAAAAAGAACTGTCGAGGACATATTTCAAGACGCAACAAATAGGCTAATGTATTTAGAGCCACCCATGTCACAGGCAGTAGATCCGTCTTCGTCTCCCAAATACTATTCGGCAGTTGTTGAATTTGTCGTGGAAACCCTGGGCGAATTGAGAAAGGAAGAAGCCGATGCATGTGAGAAAGAGCTTATGAAAGTGGCAACAAAGTTCCGATATAATTATTATTTTTTTTTTATAGTGGTTTTTATCGTTTCTTTTTATTGATTGAATTAAAATAATTTTTTTATTGAATGAATTAAATGTTTGATTATTATTGTTGAGTGTTAAATGTGTAGGTCAAATAAATAGTCCTTGAGACTGTTGTGCCTTGTGGCCATCGTGATTGGATCCCAGTTGTGGCGATACATTCTGCCAATTGCCCATATTATCATTACTCTCGGTATTGATATTTTCACTGAAGGCAGTAGTTGTAGCTTTTGTTTTTAATATAAAATTATGAAGAACCACAGTGCAGCGAACGATGGAAGATGCTGTTTCACAACTTGCATTTATGACAGTGTGGTATATTCGAAATTTACTGGCTAAGATCCCGAAACTGTTTTCTATTGTTCTTCTAGCAGAAGATAAGCGATTGTTGAAGTGGCGTTTATCGTCGGAAAGTTCTCTTCCGCCATATGGTCGCATCAAGTGCCGCTTTAAAGGGAAAGCTTCATCGCCAACAAAATAAAATGGGAATTTTATTGTACTATTAGGTAGCTCTGTGTCTTGGGGCAAATTCAAACGATTATGTAACAAATCTTGGCCAAAATCGGTCCGTTTTAGTAGTCCTGTTAACAAAAAGGTAGAAAGGTGTAATAGGGTATAATGAATTATTATATTACAAAATATACCATCAGATTCAGATCCGTAGGCGCCCACATTGACATATGTAAAGTTGTAGTCTGCGTCGCAAACTGCTAGGAGAACAATTGAAAATGTCTTCTTGTAATTAAAGAACAATGCTCCACTATTCGCTGGACATTTGATTACGCAATGCTTTCCATCTATTGCTCCAATACAGTTTGGCATTCCAGTTTTGGCAAAAAACTGTTCGGCAATAACCTTCAGGCTTGCATTTTTAGGTTTCGGAATAAATTCTACATTAAGTGCTACCCATAATGATTCCGTTGTTTCTTTTATTATATTATGAATAGTCGACTTTCCGATACGAAAGGCGTAGGACAGGGATGCATAGCTCATACCTGTGGCTACAAATCTACATATAAAATTGTTTTTTTTTTTTATAAATATATGGTAATTAATGTAGGTTGCAAAATGCGAACACTAGTATTTACCTTAGAGTTACCAGCAGCCTGACGCGTTCACTTATTGGTCTACGGATAGATTTCTTGCTTAAAAATGGACCAACTTTATGTAGAAGCAAATCAAATTGGACGTCAGTCATGCTAACAAAGTTATAAAAACTTTCATTTTCCTTCAACCTATAGCAATATTGCAGATAGACCCACAAACTGGGCCACCATAAAAACGCGCAAGTTGTGTCTTGAAAGTGGTAGTTGTTCCTGGGTACGATTTCCGACAGCCTATAATTATATTTTGATCACATTTTAATTTGAACGTATTTGTATTTTTACATAATTACCACTTTTGTATTTCTATTTTCCATTTCTTGCATTTCACAAAAATATTACTTCTGTAATTGAAAAAATGTAAACAAACTGTGAGTCAGCTGTTTATTTGAACACATTTGTTGCTTGCATTGTGAACGCCTTTTGAAAGTGTCGCTTGCATTGTGACTCCGGCTTTATGATTTAGAGGCCTTTTAGACGTAGAGACTGGTCTCTGCGACTGGAGTTTGAAAGCGAGAGACATAGCGTTGCTAGAGGAGTAGCAAAAATTGCTGAAAACGAGATTTCTTGCGATTATTTGACATTTCTCTTACATCTATTCGCTTTGTTTGGTCAGGGATGGAAAGTAAAGTTTTCAAAGTACTAAATACATATTTTTTTTGCGATAAATTTAGTAATATGGTTAGAAAATGGTAAAGGAAGAAATTGAAATAAAAATAACATGTATGTAATGTATGAATCCTGAATCAGTAATACACAAGTTGCCACAATTGCATGACAATACAATTACAAATACAATTCTTTTCAAAATGACATCTTAGTTTTGGTACCGTGAGAAATCAAAAAGTACATTTTGTTCAAAAATACAACCCTACAACGATCAAATGTCAAAAAATCGCAAGAAACTATCAACAAACGAGTCGCAGCGTCTAAATGAACAAGGCGATAAGAAGAGACACCAAAACAGAGTCGCAAGAAATTTGCATGCAAAATCTACGCGTCTAAAAGGCCTCTTACTTGATTAAACTACGTCTCTGCAAACTCTTATACTTGTAGGTTTAACGATAAATAACGATTTTATAACCAAAGGTCAAAAACTCGTCAAACGAATTACCACAGACGACTACCACATAGTAATCTCATACTGTAGAGCATATTTGGTTCATCTGGCGTTTCCTTTCACACTCTTCTTGATGCGGTCGGTGTGATAGAGAGATGTTTGACGAAAAGTGACATACACCAGGTGGAATTACAATAACATCTTGCTTTAATTTTTCATGTAATTTTGGTGAAAAACTGTGGAATTTAAATGTGTTTTACACTTTTTTTTTTATTGACATACATTTGTATTGTATTTAACACAATAATTTTAACACACAAAACGAAATGCCGTTGTTGTTATTTTGTTCTTTGTTTTGAACCATTGCCTCCATAGAATAATACATACATAGATAAATGAGCATCAAATCAGGTTTAGTAGGTGACTGATGTCACTGAAGCTCATCAAACAATCGGGCATATTCTTTTGTTCTTAGAAGGCGGATGAGCCAAAAATACGGGCCAACGGCGGATAGAAACTAAAAGAAGAAAATCCAGGTTCAACATATCGCATCCTGGTCAGCGTCTGATCCATAATTGGCGGCTGCAATCAAATATCCTGGCAGTAGGTAAAATGCAAAAACCCGGTGGACTGGGTTTGCCTCCCGCCACCGTTCATAATGGCAGTGAAAATACAAAAACGAAACAGAAAACATAAACAACCCCAATTTGTTGACGACCCCCGCAAACGTTATAAGAACCACGATTTACGGATATGCACTTGGAATGTAAGAACTCTATATAGATCCGGTGCAAGTATCCAACTGGCAGATGTCCTCGAAAGTTATAAGGCTGACATTACCGCTATCCAGGAAATGCGATGGATAGGACATGGCTGCACAAGAAAAAGAAACTGCGATATATACTACAGTTGCCATGAAAAAAAACATGAATTTGGTTGCGGATTTGTAGTTGGCAAAAGACTGCGACATCTAGTCTCTAGGTTAAATCCTGTGAGTGAACGAATAGCCACAATCCGCATAAAAGCGAAATATTTTTATATTTCCCTAATTTGTGTGCATGCCCCGACAGAAGAGAAAGATGATGACGCCAAAGACATACTCTATGAGCTCCTAGAGGAAACGTATGACCGCTGCCTTGGCCATGACATTAAGATTGTACTAGGAGATTTTAATGCCAAAGTAGGAAGGGAGAATGTGTTTAATCCAACTATTGGCAATTTCAGTCTACATGCTGACAGTTCCGACAACGGTATGAGACTGATTGACTTTGCCGCGGCAAAAAACATGGTCATTAGTGGTACAAGATTCCAGCATAAAGACATCCACAAGGCTACTTGGGTATCCCCTGATCAAAGAGAACTAAGAACCAAATTGATCACGTGGTAATTGATGGAAGGCACTCATCCAGTGTAATGGACGTACGGGTGATCAGAGGAGCTAACATCGATTCTGATCACTACCTGGTAGCAGCAAAGGTTCGCACAAGATTAAGTAGAGCGAAAATCATACGAAACCAGACGCAGAGGAAGCTGGACATCGTAAAGCTGCAATTACCAGAGGTAGCCACAGCCTACTCAAGGAAGCTCTCGCAACTTTTGGCACAGAACCCACGATCCTGATGCGCAGTGGAAACCCATTTCCGACTCTATACAAACTACCGCAACAACCGTACTTGGTTTCGAAAAACCCCTTCGCAATAAACCGTGGTACGATGAATAGTGTCGCATAGCAAATGACGAAAAGAACGCTGCGCGTATGGTAATGCTTCAGTCAATTGCAACGCGAGCTACAACTGAGCGGTATATGGAGAAGAGAAAGGAGGTAAACCGTATCTTTAGGCGTAAGAAACGGCAGTGGAGAAAGTGCGAGAGTGAGAAAATTGAGACATACAGAAGGAAGAACGAAGCCCGAAAATTCTACCAAAAAGTTAAAAACGGAACTAATGGACATGGTTCAGGGCCCCCTTCTGTAAAGACAAGGACGGAAATCTCGTCGCAGATGTGCAGAGCATGTTGGGAATATGGAGAGAGCATTTCTCCGCGCTACTAGTACCTGAGATATCCGATGACGATGGGACAATCGATCACAATATGGACGACGACGTCGATTGCCCCCTCCTAACCAATACGAGGTCAGAACAGCTATTGCCCGGCTTAAGAACAACAAAGCCGCAGGAGCCGATGGATTACCGGCGGAGCTGTTTAAGGCTGGCGGCGATGAGCTGATAAGGTGCATGTATCAGCTCATTAGCAAAATTTGGTTAGATGAATGCATGCCCGGCGATTGGAGTCTCAGTGTACTATGTCCCATATTTAAAAAAGGTGACCCGAGTATCTGTGCCAACTACCGTGGAATAAGCCTTTTATCCATAGCATATAAGGTTCTATCAAGTATAATTTGCGAAAGACTAAAACCAATTATCGCTGACCTGATTGGACCATACCAGTGTGGCTTTAGGCCGACAACTGACCAGATTTTCACGCTACGCCAAATCCTGGAGAAGACACACGAAAAACAAATCGACACCTATCATCTATTTATCGATTATAACGCGGCCTTCGATAGTCCGATACGGGAGAAACTTTATGAAGCAATGTCTGAGCTTGGTATTCCTGCAAAACTCATACGCCTTTGCAGGATGACCTTGACGAACACCAAATCCGCAGTGAAAGTTGGTAAGGATCTTACCAAACCTTTCAAAACTAAGCGAGGCCTCAGGCAAGGCGACACCCTATCGTGCGATCTCTTTAACATCTTAATGGAGATCATTATGAGAAAAGCTGCAGTCAACATGAATAAAACCATCAGCAGCAAAAGTCACATGCTGCTCGCGTATGCTGATGATATAGATATCATTGGGAGCACAATTAGAGAAGTTACTGCGGTTTTTCGAGAATTGAGAAGGAGTCAGCAAAAGTGGGTCTGACGGTAAATGAGGACAAGACAAAATTAATCGTTTCAACGAACAGGGCCTCCACGCGATTATACCAAAGCGTGAACGTTGATAACCGTTATAACTTCGAGGTAGTGGACGAATTTATGTACCTCGGATCTGCCGTGAACAAAAACAACAACGTCAGCCTTGAGATCAAGCGGAGAATTGTGCTTGCGAATAGATGTTATTTTGGGCTACGCAAGCACTTTAGAGATAAAGCCCTCTCTCGAGTAACAAAAGTCCGGCTGTACCAAACTCTCATTCAACCTGTCTTGCTTTATGGCGCAGAATCCTGGGTCCTATCGCAAGCAGACGAAACATCTGTAGGAGTCTTCGAGAGAAAAATATTTATGGCCCTATAGTGCACAACGGCGAGTATCGGCGACGAATGAATCATGAGCTGTATGAGCTTTATCCTGACATTGACATAGTTAAGCGGATCAAGATATCGCGATTTCGCCGGCTCGGCCATGTCAGTAGAATGGATGAAGATGAACCAGCGCGAAGGGTTTTCGAAACCGAACTCGAAGGAAGACGAAAAATAGGAAGACCAAGACTCCGCTGGAGGGATCAGGCTGACGAATCCCTGCGTACACTTGGTATTGCCAACTGGAGAAATAAAGCAAAAGATCGAACTGGTTGGCGAAATATGTTATCTTCGTTTTGTAAGGTCTCTGACCCCCCGGGGTTGTCCGAGACCGAATAAGTAAGTAAGTAAGATAAACTTATTCTCTCATCTGACGTTTCATTTCACACTCTTCATCTTGGTTTGTGGAAATGAGCAATAAAATTTAAAATTATCTTATACCAGGTGGAGTTACAAAATATGTTCACTTAACTTTTTCATGTCGTTTTGGTGTAGAACTGAAAAATTTAAATGTATTTTGCACTTTTTTGTTGACTTTTATCGTTGGTATACATTTGTATTGTATTCAACATAACTAGTTTGCCACAAAAACACGAAATGCTGTTGTTGTTCCTTTGGTGGACGTTGTTTACTATTGCTTCTATCTAGTATTATTGAACCCATATTTTCCACCATCCAATGTTTACTTTCCATCGTACCCATAGAGTAATCCCATACTAGAGAGAATATTTGGCTCATCTGACGTTTCTTTTCACGCTCTTCTTCGGTGTGATCTTCGTCGCTGTGATAGAGATATGTTTGATGAAAAAAGACATACACCAGGTGGAATTACAATAGCGGCATTCATGCAAACGTGAAAGCCGAGAACTTTTGCTCAGCGCAAGTTTCCCTCGCACCGTTGCATGAGGCACCAGGTAAAGTTGCTCAGCGTAGTTGAGCTCAAAACCATATCAGCTGACCAAGATGGAGACATAAGGTGGTAGCAGTAGCAATTGCATGTATTATGTATGTGTACTTTTTCTACTGTTCTAGTGCTATCACCTTATTTATCCATCCTAGTCAGATGACAACGAAATGTCAAAAATTTACACGTTTCTCCATTCCACGTTTGCGCAGCAAATTTGCCTCGAAAACTCCACTTTTGAGCAAGTCGCTTTGTATGGGAAATTTGTTTGTTTTGACGTTTGCTGTGCAAGTTTACGATGTTTTCGAGTTTACGAGGTTCTTTCGAGCTTTCATGAAGACCACTAATATCTTCTTGCTTTAATTTTTCATATCGTTTTGGTGAAAAACTGTGAAATTTAAATGTGTTGTACAGTTTTTATTGACTGTTATTGTTAGCAGACATTTGTGTTGGATTTAACACAATAATTTTAATACACAAAACGAAATGCCGTTGTTGTTATTTTGTTCGTTGTTTTGAACCATTGCGTCTTAATGGTATTAGTAAACCAATTCTTTTCAACATCGAACGTAAATATCACACCAGGCCAAATGTCATAAATTTGGTGAAAGATTGTACCTATGACGTTTAATTTATTGAGCGAATAAAAGTTTCTATGTATGTATTCGTCTGTGGTTCAGGTATCTTTTGACATTCGGGTAGATTTCGCATAGAATAATACATACATAGAAACTTTTATTCGCTCAATAAATTAAACGTCATAGGTACGATTTATTATTTTCAATATTATTAATTACTTAATTTAATTATTAAAATTATTTTCAATAAAAATATCACTTCGAATCAAGAATACAACACGTTACTTAAAGTAGAATATCTGATGGTAATCGAATTGCAAAGCCATGACTTTACTTTACTTTTATTGACTATATTACAACCTCATGAGGTCAGACGTCTTACACATATTAATTAAACAAACAAATTAAACATATTCTTCCTACTGTCTCTATCCTTCGCCTTTTCTCGCCAGTTGGTAACACCAAGGATACGGAGGGATTCTTCTGCCTGGTCTTTCCTGCGGAGTCTTGGTCGTCCTCTTTTCCTGCTTCCATCGGGTACGTTATCAAAAATCTTTCGTGCTGGGTCATCTTCATCCATTCTGATAACATGGCCTAGCCAACGCAATTGGCACACTTTGATTCGTCTAGCTACGTCCACGTCAGAATAGAGACTATATAGCTCTGCGTTCCAGCGACGTCGGTACTCGCCGTTTTCCCTAACAGGCCCATATACTTTACGGAGAATTTTTCTCTCGAAAACTCCCAGGTGTTTTTCATCCGCTTGCGATATGACCCAAGTTTCGGAGCCATATGTCAAGACAGGTAAAATGAGAGTCTGATATAGCTGGACTTTTGTCCGTCGAGAGAGGGATTTGTTCCAAAACTGCTTGCTGAGCCCAAAATAACATCTATTTGCAAGCACAATTCTCCTATCTATCTCCAGGCTGACGTTGTTGTCCTTGTTCACGGCGGATCCAAGGTAGACAAATTCATCTACCACTTCAAAATTAAATCGGTTGTCAACGTTCAAATGCGGACCAAGTCGAGAGGTTTCTCTAGTCGTTGACACCATCAATTTTGTCTTGCCCTCATTAACAGCAAGACCCACCTTTGCTGATTCCTTTTCGATTCTTGAAAATACTGCAGTAACCTCTCGCAAATTTCGCCCAATGATGTCTATGTCGTCAGCATACGCCAGCTTTTCGTGTTAATGGTCTTGTTCGTATTTACTGCAGCCTTTCTCATTATTATCTCCATTAAGATGTTGAAGAGATTGCACGAAAGTGTGTCGCCTTGTCTAAGTCCTCGCTTGGTACAGAATGGTTCAGTGAGGTCTTTCCCCACTTTCACTGCTGATTTGGTGTTGGTCAGAGTCATTCTAAAGAGGCGGATCAGTTTTGCCGGAATACCAAGTTCAAACATAGCTTCGTACAGTTTTCCCCGTATGGGGCTATCGAAAGCAGCTTTGTAATCGACAAAAAGGTGGTATGTATCGATTTGCTTTCGTGGGTCTTTCCAGGATTTGGCGTAGCGTGAATATTTGGTCAGTTGTGGACTTGCCTAGTCTAAACCCACACTGATAAGGTCCAATCAGGTTTTCAATAATTGGCTTTAGTCTTTCACATAATACGCTCGACAAGACCTTATACGCGATGGATAAAAGACTGATACCGCGATAGTTGGAACAGACACACGGATCACCCTTTTTGAATACAGGACATAATACACTGAGACTCTAGTCGTCGGGCATAGATTCCCCCAGCCATATACCGCATATCAGTTGATGCATGTGGGCTATCAGTCCTTCGCCACCTGCCTTAAAAAGTTCAGCGGGTAGGCCATCCGCACCCGCGGCTTTATTATTCTTCAGGCGGGAGATCGCCGTTCTAATCTCGTCTTGGTTGGGGGGGGGGTACAATCTATACTATCTTCCACTATCATTACCTCCTGATCTTCAGTGGAAGAATCTGAGTGGAGTAGTGCTGAAAAGTGGTCTCTCCACATTTTGAGCACACACTGCTTCTCAGTCACCAGATTTCCATTCTCGTCCTTGCAGGAGGGCAGCCCATTATTAGGCCCGTTGGTCGATCTTCTTACCCTCTGGAAAAACTTTCGCCATGACACCACCGACTAAGTCCTAATAAATTGGGTCTTCCTCCGGTTCAGCTACCATTCCTTGTTGAGAGTCCTCAGACACTCTAACGGTTTTCGCAGAAGAAGTTGATACAGTTTTTGCGCTTGGGATCTTTTAGATTAAAAAGGCGTTCCGGCATGTTCATCTTTGGGCGGTGTTTCTCTTATAGATATACCAAGTCCTGCGTCATGGCTTTGAAATTGTTTTTTATATAAGAAATAAATGCTATTATATAAAATCATTTAAATTTTGTCACATTTTTCCTTGTTTAATTACTTTAACGAAAATTTCCCACAATTTTGAATAAACGTCAATACACTAGTACAGGACAGCACCTAGTGAACAAAGTTGACAATGGGCGCGCTATATATATTATTTCCTTTATCTATGCTATAAAATGTGTAGAATCAGTGCTTTATTTTACAGTACATGCACCATTCATATATTTTATTGTTTTCTTTCATTTCCTAACAAAATTTTGGTTCATGTGGCCAGGTAAGAATATTTTACTAATGGTAATGTTTGTAAACAAAACGGTGTTATTTTGCAACGAAATTTCTTAAATGCCATGGCAGTGTGAACGTCAATTTCGTAGCAGCGTGAGCAAAGCATTTCTTACTCCCCATTTAAATTTTGCTTGTCAAGTTGCAATTATCACGCTATTCTCTTTTAAAAAGCCTACTTAAATCACAATTACATTACGATGCATTCTGCGTTTCGGCTTGCAACCACCACTGCAGTTTTTGACGTTTAATCCTTATTCATACATTCATAAAAGATTTAAAAGTGGTGTATTCTTTTATTAAAAATTAAATATCGATAACACCTTTTCACTTCGACATGAGAATTAATATGAAACAAAATGGCAGAAATACGACAGTGAAGAGAGAGAAACGTCAAACTCCCCACAAACTTTCGTATCGTGCGTAAAAGTCTTTGCAGTCTAGAAATCCTTTAGTAATTGTTGAATGGATTTTATAATTTAGTAATTATGAATGGATTTTATTTAAAAGTATTTAAATACATAGTTTTAAAAGAAAAAAATCTAATTCTAGAGATCACTCCATTTAAAAACTTCATGTTTTTAGTTTATAAGGCTTTGTGTTAAGTTTAAATGGGGTAATGTAATAATTTGTTTCTAAATATAATGTTAGCAATTCGGTACAATTTAAAGATAAATTAAAGGGTCTTCCGATTGAAAATAATGAAAAATTAATATCACTTGATGTGGTGTCGTTATTTCCTAGTATTCCTGTTGATTTGGCCATTACAATTATAGAAGAAAATTGGAACAAGATTTAAGAGTTAACAAATATGAATAAAAATTTATTCATGCAAATTATAAAATTCTGCATTGTTGATAATAGATATTTTCAATATGATGCAAAAAAAATATACACAACTAAAAGGACTTCCTATGGGTTCTCCAGCATCTCCAATAATAGCAGATATCGTAATGGAAAAATTATTAGATACATGTTTAGAAAAATTGACAGTAAAACCTAAAATAATAATAAAATATGTAGATGACTTATTTTGTATAGTGAAAGAGAATGAGATTGACATTTTATTAACAACTTTAAACTCATTTGATCAAAGCATCAAGTTTACTATTGAAAAAGAAGTGAATTCTTCAATTTCATATTTGGACACATTAGTGATAAGGAAAGGAAATAAATTATTAACAGATTGGTATCAAAAACCCACTTCGTCAGGTAGAATTATAAATTATTTTTCAAAACACCCTAAAAGAATTATTATTAACACAACCAAAAATCTAATAGATAGAGTATTAAAAATAAGTGATAATAGATTACATAAGAAAAATAAAGAAATAATTAGAAATATATTAATTGATAATAGTTTTCCTAATAAACTCATTTGCAAATTAATAAGACAATACAATATTAGAAAATCCCGCAATGTGGATGAAATTTTAGAACCGAAAGTTTATAAATCATTAACTTATGTACCTGGGTTTTCGGAAAGGGTAGAAAACTCCAACATATATAACAAAGGGAAATATAAAATGGCACATAAGATAAATAATAATGTTGGTAGATTATTTACGAAAACTAAAGATAGATTAAAAAATCTGATATGTCAAATTTAGTATATAAAATACCATGTGGTGGTAATGCTATTGAACAGTGTGAGAAGGTATATGTAGGAACAACAGGGACTAAATTAAAAACGAGAATAGCAGGACATAGACATGACCAAAAGTATAGGAATTATAATTCAACAACGAAAACAGCGTTATCAACTCACTGTAGAGATTTCAATCACTATCCAGATTTCGAAAATACATCTATTCTGAACACAGAGAATTATAAAAAACGTAGATATATGTTAGAAATGTTCCAGATTAATAATGTTCCATTTGAAAAAAGGATAAATTTTAAAGTAGACACAGATAACTTAGCTCAAAATTATAGATGTTTATTAAATAAAAATAAAAATGTTAATAATAGGGGAAATTAAAACAAAGGGCGCGAATTTTTGCGGTCTCGCGGTTTTATTTTTAACAATTTAGGAAATTTGAGAGTTTATTATCAAGTTTGCAATTTCTTGAAATTTTGCAATGTTAGTGATTTTGTGAGATTTCTTACTCTTTAGAGCTTTGGCGATTTTTAATTAATGTTGGAAATCATTGTCATAATGGGGTTGGCAAGGTTTTGTGTATTTTCGCGAATTTGGTGGTTTTTGGCCATTTCTTTTGGTTATAGTGATTATTAGGTAATTTTGTAACTTGTTTAAATTTTTGTAATTTTTCGCTAATTTTCGCAAATTTTTATCAGTTTCACTAAAAATGGTAGAATCTTAATTAATAAAAACAAATAGGTTAATAATAGGATAAATTAACACAAATGTCTTAAAATATTTTAAAATTTTGTTCAATTTAATATTTCTACTTTTTGTAAATTTTACTGTATTATAATATGTATAAATAGTATTACTTTTCACAATTTGTCAAAAATTTTCATTTTAATTTGTATTGATGTTTGTTTGTTATAATTAATATAAAAACTTTCCTGAAGAAGATTTCCAAAGGAAATCGAAATATCGAAAAGAACACAAAAAGTTTTATGAAATCGGAAGAGACCTAAAGCTGGAACAATTAGTCGAGAATAATTAATGGGTTAATGTAATAAGAAAAACGGTGGAACCGACAAGAAAAAACCTGTTCAACCGGTTGTTCAAAATTGTAAATTTTCGTTTTTTTATTACTCTACTCTCACCGACAAAACGCGTTAGGCATGCGTCGAACACGCGCGTGTAACCATAGTGTAATGATGCACTTTCTTTACTTGTCTAATTTCCGGCATCTGCCTCATTTCTATGCATCTCTGTGTTTTTGTTTTTGTACATATGGTATATTGCAACACTGTCAACAGTAAACAAAATGAGCGCGATGTAAATGAAAAACTAGCCGAAAATTCATAACATTTTGTTCGACCTGGTACCAATATTCCATGCTTGTTAGGAAACAAATTACGCTCAGAATTGTATCCCACCGAGTGCCAAAATATTAATATGAGCAATAAAAGGCGAAAAACTCAACTGCCACGGATTTCATGTAGCTGGATTGGTTGTACGGTGCAGTGCGGTAATGACTGGGAAATTAATGGCCACATAGAAACCCATTTGGAGAGCTTTAAGCCAGACGACAGTGGAGAATATAACTGTGTCTGGGGAGCTTGCGAATTCACAACTGAATGTGTGAACGAAATTCATAGGCATTTATACTACCATGGCTATTATAATGGTCTTCTAGTCCAAGGAAAATATGAATTGGAGACAAACCCTACCATACCAAGATGCAACGCGGTACCACGAGAATGTGATAAAATACCTGAATTAAAAACTAATTTCCGTTGCGAATGGACGGATTGTGCACGGACTTTTATCTCGATAATTGAGTTTCAGGATCACATTGTCCAGCACGCTTCATTTGAGTATGAGATACAAAAATCCCCAGATGATGAGAGACCAAAAATACAATGTAATTGGAATTTCTGTAGCAAACAAATGGACAATAAATATCGCTTAATAGAACACATACGGACACACTCCAACAAAAAACAAGTTGCCTGTTATCATTGCGGAGAACTATTTCGGACAAAAACCACGTTGTTTGACCACTTGAGAAGACAGCCTGAAAACAATAGTAAGTACAAACTTACATAAAAAATAACAGTATCTCAAATTTGTCCACTCTACTTTAGCTCAAAAATATCAGTGTGCTCAATGTTTCAAATACTTTGCGACGGAAAAACTTTTACGCTCCCACATGTTAAGGCATGTTAATTGCTTTAAATGCAGCATGTGCGATATGACCTGTTCCTCCGCTAGTGCCTTAGCTACACACGTCCGCTATAGACATTTAAAGGATAAACCCTTCAAGTGTGTTGAGTGCGACTATCGTTGTGTTCGGGAATCAGATTTGAATCAACATGTTCAATTGGTGCACAGTCAAGAGGTTCATCGTTGTGAAGAGCCTGGTTGTACGTATGCGGTGAAGACGTTTCAGGCTTTGAGGAGGGTAAGTTTAAGGTCGTAATTAACTACTAACATAATAGTAAGTTTTTGCCAAAAAAGTGATAATTATTAAGTCTTTACTTTGCTAGTATTTTCCCGTAAAAATCATTTCCATCACTTTTATTTGGACAACAATATAGTTTGTTTAAAGTTTGTCTTTGGACATAAGATTACATCTCAAATTTATAAGTACGATAGTACTGTGATTGTACATACAGGTGCGGCGAAAATAACAGTATCACTACTAAATACTTGAGATTTGTCCATATGGGACCGGTTTCGGTTTTTAGAATTTTTACGTAATCGGGTTTCGTGGTAAAAATGCTGAAACCAAGCAATACGCTATTTTATAAATAAACACTTTTTAACACATATTTAGTAATAGTTTTCAATATTGACGCTTATATACATTTAAAATTTGTTGACATTGAAATTAAAATTGTTTAGATAGTTAGGATAGTTATTTGAACCACTCAAATTTCCCAGAACATCGTTCTGAGAACAGATTTTGGAAAATAATTCTGGCTTATCACGGTAAAAAATTAGGACTCAGATCTAAGTTTTTAAGATTAAGTTTTAGTTTTTGATTTTGGTAGTAGCGACACTCACAGTTGGTACAGTTCACAGTATGCTCCAAAATTAAGTTATTTTTTAGAAAAGTGGAAGAGCGGTTTTGACAATATCGGTTAATCTGTTTCGGTTTTTAATTCCCTACTAAATTCGTTAAGTTACAGATTTTTTGTTAGAAGAATTTTTATTTTGATATTTATTGTTGCCCTATAGAGAGTACAATGCAAATTGAATCACGTTGGAGATAAAGAGTGAAATTTATTGCTTAGAAATACTATATAACAAGATCGAAGTATCGCATTTTATTTTTTGAAAATATATTTTATATTACATACTATCTGACCCGGCAAACGTAGTTTTGACTTCAAATTATATTTTGAAATTATAGTGTCGCCATCTATCAAAAATTGGTCGTAAAATCGGCTCATGCACAACAACTTTGCTAAAGATCATCACATGATCAAATGCATAGTTTACGATTCTATAAAGAAGAGTTTCAAAAACAGAAAGGAAAAGAAAAATACAACAATATTTATGTATTAATCAATTTTATTAAGTGCAGCTTTCAAAAGATATACGATATATGTATATTCGGGTATGTGGAAATCAAAAGATTTAAACCGAATACGATATCTGAATACGCAGTCCAAGCAGCTCACTACTTTCTAGAACTATGTCCCGGGTAATGGCTTTATCGGCACCCTTCATTACCTAACTAGAGTGAGAAGGCGAAACGAATGAGCAGCCTGATAGGTTATGCTATCAGTATTTGCGTCGCCTTAAGTTAAATAGGTGACCAGTCACTGGAGCCCTTCGAACCAGCGGACAATTCTTTTGTCTTTTAAAGGCGGATGAGCCAATACTACAGGCCAACGGCGGATAAAAAGTAAAAGACAAAACCAGTTTCGACTCACTGCATTCTGTTCAGCGTCTGAACCCCGTGAGAGAACGTATAGCCACCATCCGCATAAAAACGAAATACTTTAACATATCGCTAATTTGTGTACATGCCACGACGGACGAAAAAGACGATGACACCAAGAATATGTTACATGAGCGCCTAGAGGAAACATTAGATCGCTGCCCTGACTATGGCATTAAGATTGTTCTAGGTGATTTTAATGCTTTTATAGAGATAAGGACGGGAATATTATCACCGATGTGTAGAGTATGTTGGGAATATGGGGAGATCACTTCTCTGCTTTACCTGTCCTAGGAGACTTCAATATAGATGAGGCTGTTGAACATATGTAGGACGATGGCGTCTACTGCCCCCTCTTAACCAAAGCTATGTTAGAACTGCACTTTCCTGACTTAAGGACAACAAAGCCGCTGGTGCTGCTGGACTACCGGCTGAGCTGTTTAAGGCTGGCGGCTATGAGTTGGAAGGGTGCACGCATAACCTCTTGCAAAATCTGTAACTGTAACCTATTTTGTATATGTACAATCTATAGTGGAATAAGTCTTTTATCCATCACACAATGTCCTCTCGAGCTTAATGTGCTAAAGACTAAAGTCATTTGTTGCAGTCCTGATCGGACCTTATCGGACCTTTAGGCGTAGAAAGTCTTCGAAAGCCCGATACGGGAAAACTTCCAAGCTATCTCGGATCTTGGTATTCCTGCTAAGCTGACACGCCTTTGCAGAATGACACTGACCGACACGACATTTCAGTAAAGATCCTGTACCATTTAGTACTAGGCGAGGCCTCAGAGCGACAACATATCATGCGATCTCTTCAACATATTAATTGAGATCATCGTGATAAAAGCTGCAGTCAACACAAATAAAACTCAGTTGGAAAAGCAGAAGATCAACCCGGTTATGTGAAAGAGTGAACAGTGGATGAATTTATTTACCTCGGCTTTGCCGTGAACAGAAGCAATAACGTCAGCCTGGAAATTAAACGGAGAATTGTGCTTGCAAACAGGTGTTATTTTGGGCTAAACAAGCTCTTCAGAGATAAGACCCTCTCGAGAATCGAAGAACTAATTATGTATGGTCTTTTAACAGAAAACGGCGAGTATCGACGACGGATGAACCATGAGCTGTATAATCAGTAAAATCGACGTAATTATGCGTATTCGAAGGTATTCGAAGACGTACTCGAAGGTCATCGAAAAATAGGCCGACCAAGAATTCGCTGGAAAGACTAGGTGGAGTAATATTGGCTGTGAGAGCTTGGCGTTACCAACTGGAGGAGCAAAGCTGAAGATCGAGACGGTTGGAGAAACATGTTATCCTCATTTTGAAAGGCCCCTCTGGGTTGTTTGAGGCCACCAACCTCCAGCCATTTACATGACCTCTTGCCTGCACATCCCATACCATGTAGTCTCTTGCGAATTGAAGCTGCTTTTCCTTACGAGGAGCATTAAGTGGCGGCTTTTTTTGTAATGTCAGGTATTTAAGATACTCACAGCTCTTAATTACTCTGCGTACCGATGACTTGCTCGCTTCCACTTCCACTTCAGCTTAAGCTCTTATTTTTGACAAGGATAACGCAGAATTGGAAGCAATTCTGATGATTTTTCTTTTCTCATACGTAGATAAAGACAATGAAACCCTTCCTTTAAAAATTGTTCCATACCCCTCGGGATCCTTGATGTAATTGTCGACAACTGTTGTGCTCCGTCCAATTGTTTTAGCTATTGCGCGGATAGAATATCCTTCAGAACGGTAAACATCGATTTTAGATTTTTCCGATAGATTTAAAATATTTTGTTTTGCCATTTTGACTCGTAAAATGATTAAGATGTAATAAATTGTAATAAACAAACGCTCCCTACAAAAAATCATCGCTTACTTTAAAAAAAATATAAAAAATAACGTGTTACAAAAAATCAATTTCAATTAAGAATTATTGTTTCAATAACCGAGCTTTAAAGGCCATGTATGGTTACAAATTACTACAAAATGATAAATAAATAAATTAGAATTTAGAAACCAGCACTAATTGGCACAGTTGCTGTCAAAAACTCTCTTGAATAGGCTATATATTATGATATTGTTCACTATTCCAATAGTATTACAACGGAAGGCTTCAATAATCACCTCTGTCATAAATAAAATTCACCAGAGAATGTTCTACATGCTATTGCTATTATCATGCATTCGACTGCATGTACTGGCAAAGTCGTTTTCTAAATGTATTACTAGAATAATCCTTTATCCTGATAGAGTTCGGCAAACTGTTGTACAACCGGGCTACCCTAACAAGAAAGAACGAGTCAGCCAAGATGATATTCTAGGTATCACAATTTGCCTGTTTCTTGTCGATCTTCCAAATTTAAACATATCCAACAAAAACAGAGGAGTTCCAGTTGATCTAATCTTAGAAAAATGCAATAAGTCTCTTATTTTAATAAAATTTGAAAAAGAACAACCTAAAAGAAAAAGTCTTCGACATAATTGGAAATATGTTCATGCAATCTAACGGAGTATATATACCTCATCACCCTGTTAAAAACCATACGGAGCTTTCTTAACACATAACCCAGAACTGCAGAATACACCTCCATACCATAAAAAAGTCTGGCATTATCAATGCATGAATCAATTGTATCTTAACAAACCGTGGAAGATATAGACGTTATATAGATGTTAATGAATTGACATGCAATTAAAATTTAAGTTTGTTATCAACAATAACTCCAAGACAATTAAAACTATCCACAGCTTCAACAGATCGCCCATTTATACAAATAGAAACAGCACCACTCTGTAGGTTAACAAAAAACATTGCCTTTGATTTAAGAGGGTTAATTAAAAGCCTATTTTTAATCATCCAAGTAGGCAATATTATCCATTGTAAAATCAATTGTATATTGCAGAACATCTAAAAACACAAACTTGCTAGGAAAATGTGTTAATCAACTGCAAATTGTTCGTCACTGCGAAGAACGTATGGTTGTTGCTGCAATGAATTTCATTCATTATTGCAACGAATTTGTTTCGTTGCTGCAATGAATTTGTTTCATTGTTGCAGTGAATAAGTATCGTTCTTGCAATGAAATTATTCATTGCTGTAATGAATTGGTTTCATTTGATAAATTTTTTTGTTTTCGAACTCCTTTTTGTAGGAAAATCGATCTGAAAAAATCAACATCAACAACAACATTTTCAAAATACCTTTTGGGAGGCTCCAAATCCGACTTAGAGCTATGGTCTCTTGAGCAAAATTTCTCAGAATCACCTATAGATTACGTTTTTGCTATACGCTTCATCAAAAAATCGTTCCATACAATTTGACCCGCCCTAATATACGTTATATATTTATTATAGCAAAATAATAAAGAATCAAATAATTTTCCAACAGGATTTTTCCCTTGTCTTTTACGGAAATAGTAATTCTGGAATGAAAAATTAAAATTATATCAAATAAATGTAACTATGCATGCATATGTAATAAAATTAACGTTTCTTCTGTTGGAAAGTTGAATTGTATTTCGTCTTTGAATGTGTTATGTCCTGCATTGACATTGACAAAGAATAATCTGCATAATGTTTCGACGATAATTTCTCTGTGGCTATATATTAAAAAATTATTGTCTTTAAAAAATGTAAGAAAGAACTAGACGTCCTTTTCCACAATATTCCAGTATTTTTTGTTTTAAATTTTTGCTGGGACCATCGACCTCTCCGGATGGCTGCGATGGCTTCGATGCATCCTGCGAAGAATTAACTATTCCTTCTGATGCAGTCGGTGCCTGTTGAAAATAAAGAGAATTTAATAATGCTTATTCAATAATAACTAGATATACATACATACATATATCATAATGTTGTTTCAGCACAAAATAAGTGCTAAATAAATAAAAAATAATAATACACGAAGTAAGTGCTATTTTAAACATTTTTGTGGTTAAACTACCACGAAGGTGCATGTTAAATTATAGCAAATTGAAAATAAAAAAACACTTACAACATTCCTATGCCAAATGGTAATCGATGTTTAAATTTGACGCAATCTCCCAGCATATCAATTGGAAAGGTCCTGTGAATGCCCGCCTCCGATATGATTGGCAAACACTCTGCATCAATGCCACATTCTGTAAATATTCATTAAAAAAACAGCAGACAGTTGTCCGAGGCCTTCGGCCACGGACTGTTCCTGCAGGCTGTGTCAGAGACACGGCCACTAAGTTTAACGTAGAATACGCCATCCGATAAGACAGAAAACATATATAACAATAAATGATAAATAACATAAGCAAATGAATTTATTTATTTGATAGTTACTTTTGATAATATACATAAGCTTATGGTAGGAAAAATAGGATAAATATGTTTTTAAATTAAAAGAGTAAGCATAAATGATAAATAACAGACGCAAATCAATTTGATTATTTGAAAGTTACTTTTGATAATATGGGCTTATGATAGGAAAAATAGGATAAAAAAAAGTTATCTCGCCGTTTCCTCATAATGAAATAAAGATTACAGCAATAACAATCTGACATGACTCCCTATACCGTAAGGTAAGACGCATTCTACGCCAAAATGTATGTATTAATTTTTTCATATATTTTTTATAATTATATATCCATGTTAAATTCAAATTCACATTTAACATTTTGTTTCACTTAAATACATAAGTAAATATACGAAATTTCAAAGTAACAAAGTTGCAAAGAAACTGTCAACTGCCGCACTATAATGATCGTCTAAAATATTCTTTTGTATTTATTTCGTTCTTCTCTTTCGCTCAAGTTCAACGGGACTTTTGCTGCTCAAAAGCAACGGGACATTTGCTGCTCAAAAGGAAAATAGTGCTAAATCTGCACTGACACACATTGAGTTATCGATAAACTGTTATCGATAAAACATAAAAAAAAACTCTCGATTGTTGTCTTCGTTGATAACTTGCCGATACATAAACGAAAATGCATCAACGAAGATAAAGAGCGAGAGTTTATGCTTTGGTTGCCAATCCATATGGCTGCGCAACTACAATTCAATGCTGAATATGCCAGGCTTTAGCACGATCGTCTATTGATTCAATTCTAATTTCAGGTTGTTATACTTATTTAATAGGAAGAAAGTGTTATAAAGGGTTTTTCAACAGAGACGATACAAAAGTAAATCGATAGGGACAGCAAATCAAGACCGGCACATTATTGTTGTGAATGCGAATCGCTACCGTTCAATGATAACCGAATATTTTTGGCCCCAATTGGATAATATGGGCTTGGAGGACATGTGGTTCCAACAGGACGGCGCCACAAGCCACACAGCGAATGCCACAATCAATTTATTGGAAACCAAGTTTGGTGAACGTGTTATCTCACGAAATAGCCCAATCGATTGGCCGCCTCGGTCGTGCGATTTGACGCCGTTAGATTATTTCCTGTAGGGCTAAGTCAAGTCTATGGTCTATGCCAACAAGCCAGCGACGATTGATGAACTTCGTACGAATATCGAACGTGAAATTGCAGCAGTATCGGCCGATTTATGCTTGAAAACCGTCGAAAATTGGGTTCAGCGTCTGGACTTCTGCAAGCGTGCCCGTGGTGGCCATGCAAAAGAAATCGAGTTCCATACATAATGGCATCCAACCTACTTTCACAGGAATAAAGAATTTCATTGGTATCTAAAACCGGGTTTGTTTTATTTAAAAAAACTTTTGTAGCGCTCTTATTGAAAAACCCGTTAATAGCAATATTACATTTTTAATTTCGAATGAATTTCTTGAGTGCCGTTGTAACACTAAATTTCGCTTTAAAAATTAATGGAAAAAATTTTCGTCGTTGTTGTTTCACATGCCAGATTGCTTCTTGTTACTTTAACTACAATAGTGTTGGCTAAAAACAGCCAATATTTTTTTGGGTGCTTGGGAGTGGCCAGAAATGATTCCTTCATTGGGCAGTCCAAGCAGCTCACCACTTCCACGCAGTATGTCCTGGGTGATGGCTTATCGGAAACCTCCGTTAGCTAGCTAAAGTGAGACGGCGAAACGAATAAGCAACCTGAGTGGTAATGCGATCACTAATACGTCTTAGGATTATTAGGTGACCCTGTCACTGAAGCTCTTCGAAGTAGTAGACATATTCTTCTGTCCTTTGAAGGCGGATGACCCAACACCCCTGGCCAACGGCGGATCAAAATTGAAGAAACCAAAATCCAGTTCCGACACACTGCAGATATTTACTACAGCTGCTATGAGCGAAAGCACGAATTTGGGTGCGAATTTATAGTTGGCAAGAGACTGCGACACCTAGTTTCAAGGTTCAACACAGTGGGTGACCGGATAGCCATATCAAAGCTAAATATTTCAACATCTCGTTAATTTGTGTGCACGCAACGACAGAGGATAAAAATGATGAGGTCAAAGAAACGTTTTATGAGCGTCTGGAGGAAGTATATGAACGCTGACCACGACATTAAGATTATTCTAGGCGATTTTAATGCCAAATTAGGAAAGGAAAGTGTCTTTCGACCAACCATCGGTAACCACAGTCTAAATGATACCACCTCCGATAATGGAATAAGACTGATAGACTTCGCCGCTGCAAAGAACATGGTAGTTAGTAGCACACGATTCCAGCATAAGGACATACATATGTCTCCTGATCAGCGGACGAAGACCAGATTGATCACTTGGTAATATGTAGATGGCAGGCACTCTTCTAGTGTAATGGATGTACATACGTGTGATTCGAGGTGCCAATATCGACTCGGATCATTACCTGGTGGCTGCGAAAGTTCGAACAAGACTGAAAAATGTACGAAACTGAACACAGGAAAAGCTGGATATTGACAATCTACACATACCAGAGATATCAATGTCCTATCGACAGAAGCTCTCTCTCTTGCTAGAGCAGAATACCCCACCTCCCGAAGACCCAGATGCGCAGTGGAAGCTCATCTTCCATTCTTTGGAAACAGCTGCAAGGACTGAACTTGGCTATTAAAAACCGCAGAAGGATAAACCATGGTACGACGAAGAATGTCGCATTGCAACTGATGCAAAAGACGCTGCACGTATGGCAACGAAACAGTCAGTTACAACGCGTGCTGCGAGTGAGCAGTACAAGCGGCTAAGAAGGGAGGAAAACCAACTATTTAGGCGAAAAAATGGCAGTGGGAGAAGAGAGAGGGTGAAAAAACCGAAATCTGAAGGATGAATGGTTAATCCCGAAAGTTTTTCCAGAGTGTAAGAAGATCAAATAACGGTCCTAATAATGGGCTGCCCTCCTGCAAGGACGAAAATGGGAATCTGGTGACTGAGAAGCAGTGTGTGCTTAAAATGTGGAGAGACCACTTTTCTTCCACTGAAGATTAGGAGGTAATGATAGTGGAAGATAGTGTAGATCCGCCTCTGTAGAATGACGCTGACCAACACCAAATCAGCAGTGAAAGTGGGGAAAGACCTCACTGAACCATTCTGTACCAAGCGAGGACTTAGACAAGGCGACACACTCTTCAACATCTTAATGGAGATAATAATGAGAAAGGCTGCAGTAAATACGAGCAAGACCATTAACACGAAAAGCCATATGTTGCTGGCGTATGCTGACGACATAGACATCATTGGGCGAAATTTGCGAGAGGTTACTGCAGTATTTTCAAGAATCGAAAAGGAATCAGCGAAGGTTGGTCTTGCTGTTAATGAGGGCAAGACAAAATTGATGGAACCTCTCGACTTGGTCCGCACTTGAACGTTGACAACCGATTTAATTTTGAAGTGTGAATTTGTCTACCTTGGATCCGCCGTGAACAAGGACAACAACGTCAGCCTGGAGATAGATAGGAGAATTGTGGCGCCACGAAATTAGGCCCCACGAAAACACACCCCAAAGTGAATATGAAATTAGGCCCCATTTTTGGGGTTTAATTGCATTACGAAAATATACCCCAGGAAATTACACCTCAAACATAAAACGAAAATAGACCCCAAAAATTGTATTGGGGCCTAATTGCATTATCGGTTTTTGAAGGTGTGAAAATACACCCCAAAAAAGGAAAATATGCCCCAATACATCATCTTGTTGTTCTCTATGCAAAGTTGGGGCCTATTTTCATGCATGGGTTTTGGGGTATAATTTCCGTTTATATATTACAATAAGTATGTAAAAATAAAACACGCAAATAGGCCCCAAAACGTGTAGTAACGCAACAAGCTATTCGCTGAAGACACCATATGTGCAACCTTTAGCAGTGTGCCTCAAGGTTGTTTCAAACAACACTTGATAATATACATCCAACAATTCGATGAGGTAAAACTGAATAATGTTGCTTTTGTTAATATACTTTAAATATTTTTCCTCTTTAAGATATTCCCCGTTTTTTTCATCCTAATGAATAAAAAAACCTATGCGGCATATGCTCATTTACTGAATTATATAAATGACAACATATTTCAAATGGAGCCGAATACGTTCATTACTGATTATGAGCAAGCAATGAGAACTGCTGTCCAAAAACAGTTCCCCCAAGTTAAACTGGTTGGTTGCTGGTAAGTAAACTGTATACGTTCTTTAACGTTAGAAATATGTAGACGTAAAGTAAAGATAATAAGTAATAACAGGATTCCTGTTATAACTTATTATCTTTACGCGTACATGTTTCTAATGTGAAAGATAGTTGGTTTTTTCCATTTAGGTTTCATTACTGCCAAGCTCTAAGGCGATATGTAGCAAAGAATCGTATTTTATTGCAGTACATACGAACTACAAAATCAGCAATGAAGGAGTATAAGAAATTAATGGCACTACCTTTGCTCCCTCCATCCTTAATATGCGCGGCTTTTCAGGATGTAAGGTCAAGATTGTTATTAATGGATGGGGAAAATTCCAAATAGGAAATTATGTCCCAAGATGTGAAAATACGCCCCAAAAATTGTATGAAAATAAGCCCCAAAAATTAAATGGGGCTTATTTTCGCACTGAAATTTGGGGTCTAATTTCAAAATGAAAATAAGCCCCAGTAAAAATATGAAATTAGGCCTCAAAAAACCATAAAATTTATTGTTGTTGTTTTCTATATATTTTTTTGGGGCCTAATTTCATATCCACTTTGGGCTGTATTTTCGTGGGGCATAATTTCGTGGCGCCGAGAATTGTGCTTGCAAATATATGCTATTTTGGGCTCAGCAAGCAGTTTAGGAACAAAGCCCTCTCTCGACAGACTAAAGTCCAGCTATGTATATCAGACTCTCATTTTACCGTCTTGACATAAGGCTCCGAAACTTGGGTCATATCGCAATCGGATGAAAAACACCTGAGAGTTTTCGAGAGAAAAATTCTCCGTAAAATATATGGTCCTGTTACAGAAAACGGCGAGTACAGACGTCGCTGGAACGCAGAGCTATAATTTGTTTAATTTGTTTGTTTAATTAATATGTGCAAGACGTCTGACCTCATGAGGTTGTAAAATAGTCAATAAAAGTAAGTCGATAGCGCTACGCACTTTTGTCGTTTTGAACACCAACTTACTACATTTCCTCCAAACAGGAATACATGGCCTGCGTAGTCTGCATCACTGTAGCCATTTTGGGTCAAAACGAATTCCATAGTTGTACGTGGCCTTGATGTATTTTAATATTCTCTTTACTGCAACCACATGACCATGAGTCGGCTTTTCCAAAAAACGACTTAATACACCAATAGCAAAGCTTATATCTGGACGCGTTGCGACCGCCAAATACATACGACTGCCCACTGCTTCTCGGTATGGAAAGCCAGTTGTCTATGAATCATCCTGGACTTGATTGTTGTCAACTAGCGTTGACACTACAATGCATTCATTCATATTGAAACGTTGCAGTATCCTTTTGGCGTATGACGTTTGATGTAAAAATATTGAGCCCGATTTCATCTTCTTTAGTTCAATCCCCAGAAAGTAATCTGCATCCAATAATTTTATTTCCAACTCCTTTCGAAGAAAATCGATGACCGGTTTTATATTGGCTTCAGTTGACGCTGCTATAAGCCCATCGTCGACATAGATGGCTAAAATTATTCTCGCGCTACCTTTTGCGCAAACAAAAACGCATGGATCAGCACTACATGCAACAAAATTGAATTTGTTAATAAATGATGTGAATTTTAAGTTCCAGCAGCGGGATGCCTGTTTTAGACCGTACAGGCTCTTTGCCAACTTACAAACACGACCACTGCCATCGTCGAGTCCAGCCGGTTGCTTCATAAACACGTCCTCACGAAGATAACCATATAAAAATGCCGTTTTTACATCAAATTGCTTCAAAACTATGACTTCTGTTGCGGCAATAGATATGATCGAACGAATGGAACTAAATATTACAACGGGGCTAAAAGTTTCTAAGTAATCTACTACATATTCTTGTGTAAATCCACGCACCACCAATCTCACCTTAAAACAATCAATATTTCCGTTCGCTCTCTTTTTAACTTTAAACACCCATTTATTGTCGATCACTTTCTGAGAAATTGGGGCTTCTATCAGTTTCCAAGTGCCATTACGTTCAAGCGAATTGATTTCATCAGTCATTGCCTCTATCCATCTGGCGCTTTCCTTCGATGTTGTTGTCTCTTCATAGGATCCGGGTCCGTCATCAATACTCATCATTGCTATTGCTGTTTGACCTTGATGATATTGCAACCTGTTGTCGACAACGTTTGCGTTATCTACTCCACACCATCCGCTGGTAATTTTTGAATTTTTCGCTTTAGCTGATGGTGAACCTTGAGCGCCTTCAACAATTACTTCACTATCCCGCTGTACGTTTTCTTCCAGTGATTTCGGTATTGCGTTCACTTTAGGTTTCGGTGTTGCGTCCAATTTCCCATATTCCTAAGTGGTTAAATCACTTGTCATTTCGACATTAGGTCTGTTTGAGAACTTTTCCAGTAAAAAATATCAAGTAACTTTTACTGGGAGAGTAAGGCTGATTTTACTCTCTAAGTAAAAAATATCGCAAAAAGTAAACGAACGACATCCAGTAAAAAGTATCAAGTAATCAACATTTGTTTGCAAACAGCTGATTCATGTTTTCTTTTTTGCTTTTCGTTTCATTGTTTTCCCTATGTTCAGAGTAATTTGTTGACTTGTTAACACTGCACTTTGTTGGGAATCTAGTTTATTAACAAATTCTATTAAAATGTTCCAACAAATGTATTTTCTTACTTACCTCTGCCATTGTTAAATTTCTTCTTTGTTTTCAAAGTTTTGTTTATTTAAATAAAACAGCTGTTTAAAAACATATGTTCGTACTTGATAATTCTTACTGGCAAAAATTTCTCCAGTAAAAACTTGCAAGTTCTCTATCATTCAACTGTCAAAAATATTCACTCTCTGGCTCTCTCGTTGTTGATTTTATCGAGTAAACGAACACTATCAAGTAAGAAATGTGATAAATTGTACAAATTATCACGTTCTCAAACAGACCTATTATTTGCGAGTTCGGTAACAAATTTTACATCACGCGTTATTTGAATTTTATCCGTAATGGGATTTTACACACGGAATCCTTTGACGTTCTCGTCATATCCAACAAATACGCACTTCTCCGCTTTCGAATCTAATTTCTGTCGCCGCTCTTTAGGTACATGTACAAATTCTGTGGAGGCAAAAGTTTAAAGGTGGTATTTTTGCTTTCCTACTAACCCACATTTCAAAAGGAGTTTTACCAACGGTGGTACTTGTTCCACTTCGATTCAGCACAAACACGGCTGTATTTACTGAATCTGCCCAAAAAAAGAAATCTATTTGCTTTCCATACATCATTGTGAGAGGCGACTCTACAATAGTCTTCATCTCTCGTTCTGCTGACCCGTTTTGCTCCGGTGTATAAGGCAGAGTGCGTTGATGTCGAATACCTTCACGATCCAGAAAGTTTTTCACATCTTTATTTACGAATTCTGTTCCGTTGTCTGTCCGCAGAATACAAAAGTTGTGGCCATACGCGTTTGCAGCCAATTTAATGAACGTCTTAATTTTGTCAAACACTTCTGATTTTTGCCGAATGCAGTAGACCACACGAAAATGAGAATAGTCGACCTTAAATAACAGAAAATAGCGCTACCCTCCAATGGAAGTTACCTGCATCGGCCCACAAACGTCTACATGTATAATTTCTCCACAAATGGCAGATTTTTCTTCTCGGTTGGGAAATCTGCTTTCTCCTTCAGAAATTTTCTAACATGATCCAAATTTTGATGTACAAGAATCCATGCCATACCCGAAGAGAATTTTTATTCACTGCAACACTTGCCGACATCGCAACATCTTGTTTTTTCTTCACATCAATTTGCATTATTGTCATTTAACCATGGCGAACTCCCACTAAAACTGTACTACCGATTTTGGACACAAATTTGCATTGTGTGCTGGTAGATTCGATTTTCAGATTTTGATCCTACGCGTGGTTTTGCGAAAACAAATTGTTGACCAATTCTGGCTCAAAAACGACATTAATCAATTTCCCATTGTTCCACTGTCTGTCGTTAAAATAACGAACAGCTATTCTTCCTTTCCCAGTGCTTCTCATCACTCCTTTTGCGATCTTGATTTCGCCAATTTCTTCCTTGAATTCACTAAGCCAATCCCTTCTGTTGGTCATATGATGACTCGCTCCCGAGTCCAGCAACACGTCGGTTTTGGCAGAATTCGACGCATCACAGATGAACGCCTGTTCTTCTGGCGACTTCTTAGGACAATCTCGGCTCCAGTGTCCCATGTCTCTGCATGAGAAACACTTGGACTTGGACTGGTTTTTCTTATTATGGTTTCTGGTAAACTTTTTATTTCTTTTATGTGTGTTATCCGACCTTTTTGCCATAAGTGCCTCTGTTGTTTCAATCAGTCCTCTTGCTGCCAAACGATCTTCTTCAATAGTCAGCCTAGCATGCAAATTCTCAAGCGTACGGTCAGTTTTGTTCACCGACTCACATACACTACTAAACGAACTGTAATCTGAAGGCAGAGACATAATTATTTTAGTGGCAACCATTTCATCAGAGATTTTTTCTCCAAGATCTGCTAGACGCATAACAAGATCTTCCAATCGTGAAAAATAAGACATGATGCCCTAACCTTCGTCCTTTGAAAACGTGAAAAACTTTTGATACAGCAGCAACAAACTCATCTCGTTTTTACGCTCAAAAACAGAATGGAGTTTATCCCACATTTCTTTGACCGTATTACAGTTTTTAATATGAGTTATTTGTCTGATACGTTGCGCGGTTGCATCTTGATTCTTCCTTGCTTTTAATTTTCCAGCAACATCTACACCCACAGCGGCCTCCGGTTTTGGCTCATCGCCTGTGTATGCACATGCTGATATCAACGTGATCTCTTGAAATCTCCATGTTGACCATTGCGCTTCATTTTGCAGTGTCTCTATCTTTACAGATTCCATGTTGACGACAAAATAAAATAAAATGTGCGGTCGTCACTCTGAAGCGTTTGAAACTCTTGAAAGAATAATTATTCAACTCGATCAATTTTTTTTATTGAAAACTCAGAACACATATACTTCTTTAGGGACTATGGTCTGGGCCCACAACCTGTTGAAATGTGTGTCGCTTCCCTAAGTTTCAATAAAATAAACCAGATAGAACAAAAAACACGTTTGAGTCTTACGAACATAGAATAATACATACCATAGAAGCTTTTATTCGCTCAATAAATTAAACGTCATAGGTACGATGGAAAGTAAACATTGGATGGTGGAAAATA
The DNA here is from genome assembly GCA_963931995.1 of Phaonia tiefii. NCBI lineage: Eukaryota > Metazoa > Arthropoda > Insecta > Diptera > Muscidae > Phaonia > Phaonia tiefii. Next base: position 96,245,614 of record OZ008370.1, on the reverse strand, counting down.
TGGGTTCAATAATACCAGATGATGGCAATAGTATACAGCGATGAACAAAGGAACAACAACCGAATTTCGTGTTTTTGTGACAAACTAGTTGTGTTAAATACAATACAAATGTATACCAATGATAAAAGTTAACAAAAAAGTGCAAAATATATTTAAATTTTTCAGTTCTACACCAAAACGACAGGAAAAAGTTAAGTGAACATATTTTGTAACTCCACCTGGTATAAGATAATTTTAAATTTAATTGCTCTCATTTCCACAAACCTACGATGAAGAGTTTGAAATGAAACGTCAGATGAGAGAATAAGTTTATCTACGTAGGTATTATTCTATGGTAGCTGGTTAGTAATTGTGAAGAATATTTGGCAATTGGGACCACCTTGACTGTTTTCTAACTAGCTGGAGTCATTAAAATAGTATTTACAATATACAACAAATGATTTGAAACAAACGGAAATACTATGTTTAAAAACTTCAGCGAAACTCCATCTAATCCGGCTGCATTGGACTTAATTGCCAAGAACGTCCTTTCCAATTCACAAATTCCGCTTGGAAGATACTACAATTCGCACCCAAACTCATCGAGAGCCCGAGTTGAAGGTCCTCACTGAAGATCCCTGCTCCTGAGCCCGATACCATTTTGGAGCCATCTGTAAAGATCAGATGACCAGAGAGTGAGGAAGGTATACCTCCCACCCAGTCACTCCTATCGGACATTGCCCAAAGTCTAAACTCGACAGCATTTAGTCAGTAGCCTGACTCAAACACTGGTCCGGATGATTCTCAATCAACTTGGCATGTCCCTCAGGGGCATGTCTCCAGATGCTCAATTCTATCATGCGAAGGGCGCTTCTGACAGCACACCGTCTCGCATAGACATCAAAAGTAGTCAAATTGAGGATTACATGCAGCGCCGCCTGCGGAGTGCTTCTTCTCGCCCACTAATACACATCGACGCAGTGTGCTGAACCTTGCTGAGCATTTTCAACGCAGCCATTGGTGATAAACGTTAGCCGAAAAAAGCGAATGCACGATTTTCTGACAAAAACTCCAGCTTTTGCCAATCGAATTCATACAGGCGTAGAGTACGTTCAATCCTTTCTTCATTCGCTCCTCAGTATTTCGCTTCCCGTTCAGTTTTTGATCAAGAACGATACCGCAATATTTCGCCTCAGAAAATGACACATTGTTAAAAGCACCTTCTATATCCAAGAAGACAGGCAAAGTGAAATCCCCAAACTTCAAGTTGCGCTTAACACAACCCACAACATCGTGCAGAGCAATATCCACAGATTAGGCCTTGAGGTAGGCATGTTGTCTACCACTCAAGTAGCATGGACAAATTCGATTCCTAAAGTACAAGTCAACCATTATCTCCAAAATTTTCAATGGAAAGGTTGAGAGGCCGATTGGTCTGTAGTAATTAGGAGAGATATGACTAGTCTTCCCCGACTTGGGATTAAAAACGACTAGTACCTCCTTCCATTTGTCTGAGACAAGCCCTACAGATACTCAGAAGATGAGGGGTGACAAAAGCGTCACATTTCTGCAGCAGAACCGGAAGGATCCCGTCAGGACCAAGAGATTTAAAGGCTTGAAGCTATGAATAGCCCAAAGCAACCTCGATTCGTCAACTATGTCCTCAATCACTACCAGTTCGAGATATCTGGATTGGAAGTCGCCAGGTGATTCCTCTCGGCGGAATATATCCACACAATTTGGAAAGTGAGTTTCCATAAGAAGCTCAAGTGTCAGCTCCGGAGTTGTTCCATGACCCATCGGATTTCTTAATGTCGCAGAGGACTCTAGGGTCCTTGGACAACACGCGACGAAATCGCGCAGCCTCATTTACCTCGGTTATGGACTCACAGAAGCAGATCCATGCGACCCGTTTTACCTTTTTAATATCCTTCTTGAACTGATTAAAACTGTTTTTTACACAGTCCAGTCCGATTCCCTTTTTTATCTCTTGGCTTTATTGAAGATTCTCCTAGTGGACTTACGCAGAGCACACATCTCCCGTGTCCACTATACAGGCTGCCTCCTCTTACCCGGGAAGGTAAGAGGACATGTATCAATTCAGCATTTATGTATAAGATCTGTGACTTTGTAAACTTTCCTAATAACATCGTCAACCTAGTGAGAAGTTCATGAAATTTCACCCAGTCAGTTTTCCTAGGATTCCTAAAGGGACCTTGCGATCCCGCCACGAAGCCATAGTGAAGATAATTGTTCTATGGTCAGAAAAGGAGTAGTCATCCGACACCCTCCAATCCTTTACAAGCAATTCCTCAGCAGATAGAGTTATGTAAATAACACTCTCACTCAATTTATTACGAAAGGTGGCCCTATTTCCCCTATTACTCATCTCTATTATTTATCGCAGCGCTGCCCCATTGTGTGTGGTTAGCATTTGCATCACAGCCCATAATAAGCCGACGTCCTTTAGTAGATGCTTGGTGTACCAATTCAAGAACTGTCCTATCAGGCGGATCACACTTCATACGGCAAGTACACAGACGAAAGTATCAAATTTGATACAGTCTCAACATCCATGCACACTACATCACACTAGTCACGAGCTTTAATTCTCTCAAGTGACGCCGAATCCAGAGCGATTCTAAAATCGGCGCCTGAGGTATCCTTGTCGATAGCAGAACCAGTGGGTTCTGCTTGCCAAGTAATTTGATGACCATATCCGCTGACAAAACTGGCGGCGGTATCCAGACGGATACAATGGATCGGAACGGGAGTAAAGACTGAGAAATAACCTCCAGTTTCGAACCTGGCCAAGCTTCGTCAATACCGGTGATTGTGTTCCTAATGAAGTCCACAGACTCCTTATTAACTTAATTTAATTTTGACTCCCTTCAGCCAGTCGACACCACAGAAGCTAATGTCACCGATACTCATACTATCGTCCACCATTGTATACATCAGCCTTGTTTCACCCTGCAACCAGTTGGTAGGGATGATCTTACCATCAGGATCAGATATATCAATGATAAGGGATGGATTTGATCCTAAGCTACTTTATTTCCTTGGCTTCTTCGAGGTCCTTCACCGGATCTAGCTCTCTTGGCAAATTTACCGCTTTTGGGAAATGGGCCAGGAAAACCGGATTGGGTTTTACCACTGGCGGCCCCTGAAATAGAGAAACCCTCCACAGACTGAGCTGGAGGATCCTCCCGACTCTCGAAGAGCAGGCAGCCCTGTTTGCGGACTTTGCCTGCCGGCAAACCTGGGGCCTGGACTCGGGTTTTTGGAGTGGGACCAGAAGATGATGTATTTCCACTGTTTTGAACAAACGGGCCAGACTACCCCTTCCATCACTCAGGAAAAGCGCAACAGGGTTCGAAAACTCGTACCTCCTGATATCGCAGTTCATGAAACTTTTTACAACGGCGCATGCTCTGCGATAGACGCATCTCTCTTTATGAGCACTGGATCTGTTCCTAGCCTTGCCAGCTTTGACTGAGGTGGAACCCGCACCAGCCACACCATGTCCGATATAACCGGGAGGTGGAGTTTGAGTTGGAGTTGGACCTCGAGTTTTGTCAACCTCCGCATCTTGTCTAACAAAAGTAGGAACAGACACTGACCCCCATTCTTCACAGTCCACAGTTTCCCATGAGATCGGCAGTACCGCCAACCTCAAAGGTAGAACAATTTTGATGATCCCGTCCTTGCGACACCATCATTGACACAATCTGACTGTGCTGTCATGGATACCCACGGGATCCATCTCAAACGTTATATTAGTAGTCAATCGTAAACCAGTACCGTTTGCAGTGTCGTTGTCAAGTTGAAGAGTATTTGTATTTGTTTCTGTATTATCATTTGTGTTCATTGTGAGTTCCACGAGTGGGCTAGTAAAGTAACAGTGGCGTCGTGAGCTGAACCGGGCAACACGTTACTTCCGACCCGTTCCCTGGCGTCGGAGGGAGCTGTTAGGGACCAGTTTATTTAAACACCAACTGACTATCCAGGTCCTCGGCACTGCTTCCAACCACCTTGACATTAAAAGTGTTTTTGCATTCAAAGTTGGATATTATAATGGGGCCAAAATCGCAACGTCGGGGAAGCTTCATTGACATTCGTTATTTATGTAGACCTGATCGACAGATACCCCTACAAGGAGACTCAGCTACCCCGGAGTAACCTTTAGTTCACGCAGCCGGTGCCACACTTAAGCAGCCTTTAGCAAAATATATTGCGGCTGATTTCCCAAGATGTTTCCTAAATTCCCAAATTTACTAATTTTGTCAATTAACCTTAGGCGTCATAATCAAATGCAATAATAAAAATATCATCCGCATATTGAAAAATTATCTCACCATGGTTTTGGTGTACTTTTCCCATCTAACTATAACGTAGCTTTCTTTACCTCGTTTTGACGTAGAATACGTCTTACCTTACGGTATGAGGAGTCATGTCAGGTTTTTATTGTTGTAATCTTTATTTCATTGAATTTGAGGAAACGGCTAGATGAATTTTTTTAAAATTTTTTTGTAGGTAAATGAAGATGTTATCTTTCGTTTGATATACATTTCATATTGGTTGATATATTTCTAGTATTTTAATTTCTCAAATGAAAGTTGTTTAAACCATACACTCAAACATATGTGTGTTGTTTGGTTGAGTGTTTCTGGTTGCTCAACATTGCTTAGGAACATGTATCTAGTAAAAAGTGAAACGAACAGCAAGCTAATGTTGCTTGGCAACATGTATCTAGTAAAAAGTGAAACAAACAGTAAGCTAACGTAATAAAGCTTTTTTGCGAACGCTTCAATAAAGCTGTTGTAACATTAATTTTGAATTGTAAAGCGTAAAGCTTTCACACAACGCTCGAATGCTAATGCGAAGACTCGATAAGGTAAACCTTTTTTAATATTAGGGCGGCCCTCTCAACATTCGCAGAACTTATTTCAATAAAAATATTAATTAAAATACATAAATTAAATTAAGTTTAAAAAAATTGAACATAATATTTTTTTTTTAACGGACTTGAATCAAATGCCGTTGGTAAATATAAAAATTACAGCAGACAGTTGCCGAGGCCTTCGGCCACGGACTGCCCCTGCAGGCTGTGTCAGAGACACGGCCATTAAGTTTAACGTAGAATACGCCATCCGATAAGACAGAAAACATATATAACAATAAATGATAAATAATATAAGCAAATGAATTTATTGTTATATATGTTTTCTGTCTTATCGGATGGCGTATTCTACGTTAAACTTAATGGCCGTGTCTCTGACACAGCCTGCAGGGACAGTCCGTGGCCGAAGGCCTCGGACAACTGTCTGCTGTAATTTTTTTAAAGATAACTGAATCTCTTTAATAGCTGGTTGTATCTCCATATTCCCTATATTCTCCAGTAATTTGTTTTTGGCCGAGAAATATTAATTTTTTCCTCCATCCTCCAACATTTCATTCGACACAGGGTTATTATGGCTACCACCCAACTTATAGTTCAAAGTCTTCTATTGTATCTTCCTTGCAGAAAACGTGAAGGTCAAACTCAAAACAGAACACCTTCCAGAAGCCAAACACTGTTAGAATATAATCCTGCCATTATTCAGACATGTAAAATTTGGACTTAGAGAGTAGAGCGCTCCAAAATAAGCCTCTTGGGAAGCTTCAATGGTTCGCCCAGTTCCTGCATCTGACATTAAATGGCACAATCTTCCAACTTAATGTTCGGCGGAGAGAACAACAGTATAGATTCTTGGATAAAATATTAAGAATTTGTGAAAACCGAAATCGAACTTTTATATTAAACAGTTTTATTCCGAATGAAAAAATTAATTTAGACAATATTGAAAAATACGTACATTATTCAACTTGGCTACTCGTTATTTCAAAAACTCAAAAAGTACAGTATTATTGAACAAAGTAAGAAAGTGAAATTATTTAATAATAGGGGCGTTTTTTTCGTAACCTATATAAGTTAACATCAACCGTTACGAAAAAAGCGCATAGACGTTGAGTATAATCAACATAGATTAATACTTATAGTAGATCTAATAGTTCTCCTATCAAATTTATGACATTTGGCCTGGTGTGATATTTACGTTTGATGTTGAAAAGAATTGCTTTACTAATACCAGATAGAGGCAATGGTTCAAAACAACGAACAAAATAACAACAACTGCATTTCGTTTTGTGTGTTAAAATTATTGTGTTAAATACAAGACAAATGTATGCTAACAATAAAAGTCAATAAAAAAGTTTAAAACACATTTAAATTTCACAGTTTTTCACCAAAACTACATGAAAAATTAAAGCAAGAAGTTATTGTAATTTCACCTGGTGTATGTCACACCGACCGCATCACGAAGAGTGTGAAAGGAAACGTCAGATGAGCCAAATATTGTCTTCATCCGATAATTCTTCCTTTGTATTTGTCATTTCGATAAAAAAATTTAACGCATCGAAGAAGCCACTTTAGGCCTTTAGTATCTTTGGACGAAATTTATTTTACGACATTTTAAGACGATTGCCCGTCTCTCTGTCTGGCTGACTGGCTGGTTAACACGATAAATCTTTACAGATCACAATGAAATTTTGGCAGTGATTGAAAATGGGCGTTTTGACCACGCCTCTTCTCGTACCTCCCATACAAATCGACACTTTTAGCACAAAATCATATTTCTTTGAAACTTTTCTTCTGGTAAATGTGATTAGCTTCAACTCACACACCGGTCACGAACATTCTGGTACCTCCCATACAAAACAGGGTGTTCGTCCGAATTGTCAGTCCGATAAATCGCGTGAAACACTTCCGACCGTAATGAAATTAGGTGTAAGGCTTCAAGATATCAAAGGTCAATCAACGATTTAAACAAAGGTGACTTTGCCACGCCCATTTTGGTACCTCCCATACAAAAGTTGTTTGGCCGTCTGCTTGTTCGGCACGAGAAGTCCCGCAAAACCGAACCAATCTTTATGAAAGTTTGTACTAGTCCATATTTAGTCATATAAAACTCTCCTATAGAAAATGAGCTGTTTTGCCACACCCACTCTGGTACCTCCCATATAAAAATTGGGCGGATGACCGGTTGATCGATACGATAACTCTCGTAAACTACAACCGATCTTAATAAAATTCCGTACTAGGTAATATTTTGCTAAGATCTACTATGTAATTAATAACTGACTATTGTGCCACGCCCAGTTTCGTACCTCCCATACAAAAGTTGGGCGTATTTCCGATTTGCCGACTCGATATCTCCAATAAATCTTAACCGATCTTAATAAAATCTGGTACTGATCAAAATTTTGGCAACAACATGCCATGCCCATTTTTGTACCTCGTATATAAATATTGGGAGGGAAAAAAATTCCCCAAAACCACTTAGGATCGTAACTAATTGCCAAAGTATTCAATAATATTTAGAGCAACATGAATATGGTCACTATTGAGTGTGGGAGATTTTTTGAACAGAACTCCCATGCAATGGATGATTTAGTGTGAGGGTATGATTAAGTCGGTTCACCCGACTGAAACTTAAGTACTGGTTTAACATTCAAATAAATTTGAATACACATTTATCAAGCGTGTAAACTTTCTTTTGACGCTCACAGTATACTTATGTATGAGGGTATATAAATAGGTTACTCAAAGATCTGGTTTGTCTGCCTTAATCACATCGCTATCCATTATAGACTCAACAATTACTAGAACGATTTCACAATGTGTTATAATCAGAGGCGAGATTTTTTATAAACTGATTTGGATTAAATCCGTCAATTTATAATAAGTGACCACTATAGCGAATAAATTTCCCGGCAAATTTAGTTGTTCATCGGAAAAAAATAAAATGGATGCAGAAAAAAATTCGCGTGAATACTACTATTCGCTTTTTGTCACTTTTTTCACTCTTTTTCTGGCAAACAAAATATTCCCGGCGAACTTTATTCGGGAATGGGCTGACTAATTTTGATGCTATTTTGAGGTCAATATGTTGCAAAAACAAAACAACATTAGCAATATCGAATCATTGCCCGGTAAGCTATAATACACTATTTGGTATTGTAATTACAACCCTTTTAGAGCGTTACATGAATTTGAAACTATTAAAGATTTTTTTTACGTTAGTAATGGCCTCCAGAATTACTGCGCTGATACATTTGAAAACTTATACAATACATTTATTGCAGAAGCCACTGAGATAGACGAATTTGAAATTAGATGTAATGGACACATCAAGCAAATATTATATGAAATGTCGATCTAAAAACATTCGAGCTTACATATATTTGCAAATATGTGGTGTTTACGTCTACATTTATTGTATAATCATAAGACACAACTCAGAACTCTACTCCTATATATTACAGAAATATTACAACGTACTTGTATATTTGTTTTTTTATTAGAATTTCTTATAATTATGTATTTTTATTAATTTTTATATTTTCAGCACTATTTTGAAGTCCACAAAAACACCACATTCATTTACATTTGCCACTTTTGTGACAAACCCTTCAAAACTGGGAAAACACTCTCTATGCATCTTACTAAGAAACATGATATTCAATTACCCTCCGGCCATCGGCGCTTTACATATCGTATTGATGAAAATGGCTACTATCGTCTGGAAACTACCCGCATTGAAAGTTTAGAGGTTACCGAACAGATTCTAACACCAAATTCATTTGAATTGTCCGAAGTAACAGATGATAATAATTATTATGAAATTGTTTCAATGAGAAACAAACAAGATGACGATCGTATTATGGTCTCACATGATGATGGGGAAATACGGCCTGCGGGGGAGGTATTAATATCATTACCCAGTTTAGAATAGTATCAATTTAAAACTCTTAAACATAATCTCAAAATTATTTTAATACCCTTCAAGTGACCATAATCATGCATATACATATGTAGTTTAAGACTAGTGTATTAAGTAGTTAGTTATTATTCAAAAAAATATCTAATAACTTGTCTACAGATTACTATAAATTGAGTTATATTCATTTGATACTCTATATTATTATATTAAACGAATCTTCTTTTAAACGTTAACATTTCAACAGAAAATTCAATAATTTAACCAATTAATGTTTATTCCTAAACTATTCAAACCAAATGTAGAGTGGTAAGCTTCTTTTATATTCCTTTTCTCATAAAATACTTTAAAAATCTGACAAAAGTTAACTCGTTATGTGATGTTCGGTAGTTAAACATTATTTTGTTTTCACTTGAGTTATATTAACTGCAACTAAGTCTTAAGTATTTCATGAAATATATCACACCGACTTTCAATATAATTAATTGTTTATCACCTCAACTTGTAGTTTTAACACTGCATGGCCAAATAAACATAATCTGAAAATGTCGCTTGTACAAATTACTACTCAGCTCAAATAATAATTTAATATATACAAATTAAAAGTAATATCAAAATATAGCAATAAACAAGAATAATGCAATGAATTTTGGCAAATGTATTTTTTCAAAGAGATTAAACAAACACAATACTTATAGAATTGAAATTAATAGGTATTCAAATGAAATGGAATTATCCCGAATAAAGCACAGAGGGTTTAACATTAACAAAATAGGATAATTTAATTTAAAAATTGAAGTGCAGTAAAACTAGCTAGCCTTCATGGAATCCTTGAATTTGACGCTTGGTTGTATCTGGCGTTCATCTTTTTACTAACCATCTTCATTTTGGTGCGAACAAACTCGTGAAGGTCACTAATATCCATTGGAATACCATCATTCTCCCCACTGTCGGTTGTTAGACGGTTGCCAAACTCTAAATTTATAAGAAGCTTTAACTCTGTCCCAAAGACGACACTAGCTGGTGTTCGGGCAGTAGTATCCTGCTTGACCAACTCGAAGGAATTTTGGTATGCGCTCGTCCCAGTCTCTTCGATCCACACTGAGGACCTTTCTCATATTTCTCAAGAGTCTGATTAAATCTCTACCGTGCCGAGGACGCACGGGCTCAGTCCGAGGACGCAATGACGTCGTTATTATACCACGTATTACATTCATCTCGCATATTGCCTTTGAGATGGCAGATTCAAAATTCCTACCCTGCTCCGAATGCAGTTCTAAAGGGACACCAAAACGACTTATCCAGTTTACACAACAGCTTTGCCTTATTGTTTCCGCTTCTTTATTCGGGATAGCGTACATATCGGGCAATTTACTGAAGTAGTCCATAACAACTACTACTTGTTGGAAATGGAAATGGACATGGACCAACCACATTGGTGGATATTCGCTGGAAAGGAGCACCTGGGCTCTCCTGTCGTTTTTGTACACAACTCCACTGTGTTGGTCCTTTAGTTGTCAAGCACTGATTGCAGCCTGCAATCCACTCGGATACAGTAACGTTGATTTAATTTATCCATAGTTTTGCCTTAACCGAGGCGTCTACCACTCGGGCCATTATGATACTACAATTATCACTTTCAAGGCAGGCGACACAATTAATTTTTTCTCTGTTTTATCATCTTCACTTTCCCACACACGGTATAAACAACCATCTAGCTATCTTGGGTTATTCCACTTGGCCAATATGATTTCAATCCGGGGATTTCTGAAGCGATTTCATGCAGCGTTTATCGTCTATCCGCTTCTTTTGCCAACATAATTGTTGCCAATACAGGATCACTTCTCTGTGCCGTGAACCAGTCGTCGTCCGATTCAATTCGCAAAGATCGGACATCAATAATTTACCCCTTGATCTCAGCTTTGGAATCCTGCTTATGATCGATTTCATGTGGACCGACCTTTACTCGTCTGCTATTGGGCGTCATCGCTGGAGATCGTTTTCGCGAGTCTCTACATTCTCGCACCATATAATCACGTTCGATACGATTACAGCATTTCAGTTTTGTTGCTTACCGTAGCGCTTTTGTGAGAATCTATTTTTTGGTTTTACTTCCGTTTTAAACCCTTCGCTCTGATGTGTTTGTTGACTGAAAACAGCCCTCGTTCTATTCGCCAAAGTAAATGAAACTTTCCACAAACGTAGCTTTTTGTGTGGCACACACCGCATGTCTGATGTCAGGATCGTCAATACCT